>JANBVO010000008.1:0-650592 GCA_030052745.1 Pleurostoma richardsiae
TTTTATTATTTAAGCTTAATAAAACTACAAAAATAATGTAATGTGTAGTGTACACTAAAAACTACACATTAATTTACTTACCCTGATCGTACGGCGTTCTGTTGACATGGACATTGATTCAGCGACTTTGTTGCCGACTTTACTACGGGTTTCCACTTTTCCTGCTTTGTGGGATAGGGTAATCGGCCTTCCTTGTTATAGGGAGGTCTAACCGAGAACATCAGAGTAGCAGGTCTTACCGGCTAGGTCAGAGGAGGAAGCCTCGCGGCCCGTGTTTGATGGTTTTCTCGTCTGTTTTGGATGAGGGGTAATTACTGGCGGAATTTTATGGAATTAGCGTATGTTATGACGCGCTGTAAGCCTGCCGAGCACTAACATCGACACTTGAGAGCACAGAACTTTGCGAATCTTCTCTTGTCGCTTCGTAGCAGCCATGTCGTCACCCGAGTCAATCCGCCGGACCCCTCCTGGCCTTTTCCTCCCAAACCCCGCAGTGCCCGTAGAGCGCGACAGCACCCACCCACCATAACGAACGGAGTTAAGGCAGTCATACCTTAGTACTCTACGCCAATGCCGAGATTCCTCCGTCAAAACTGCCTAATCCCAGATGACGAGGCGCTCCGACATTGCTAGCTCTCATTCCTAGCATTGTCTAGTCTCCCTTTTAGGAAGTCAATTGCGACACAGTTCATATTATCTCTTTCGATTTACATACAGTCGGCATCATATTTGGAAGAATGCAACTGAAGCGCATTTACTGAAGACGGTGCATTGCTACCACCCTATACACGCTAATAAGCTGAACGAACCCGCATGGGCTCGGTGAAGGGAAAGAGATGGTGCGTGCCTGCAAGGAGGAGGTGTGAGGGTTTTCATTACATATAACGTATAGGCGCGAAAGAGGAGGCATCGGCGATACATACCCGAAAAAGGAGAAGATAGCGATGTGGGAATGAGTCAACTGGAAGACAAACTCGTCCTGTGTACCTCCGTATATGACGAGCACGGCGTACCTATCACGCAATACGGCAGATGTAGTCTAATCCATTTCAGGCGCTTGACACCGTAATATTTCGGGTCCTGCATCGCTCGGGACATGCGGGACGGAATCTGTAAGTGACTTCCGAGCGGCGGAAGAATTTCCCTTGTACGGATCAACGGTGCCTTCAACCATGGGATCGGCTATTTTTCATCTACCCGGTGGTAGGAATCCTCGGGCATACATATATGTAGTACCGTCAAGCAACGTCGGTCGCAGTAAACTTACCAGTTGTCATTTCGACCTTATCATTACGTGCCTGTGTCTAAAGGTCGTTAAGTATCGCACCGGTCTACAATAACTCTGACGCTATGGCCTCGCGTTTGCACCCACTCATCGATGAGGGTATCACCAAAGGAGCCCCGAACTTCCCGGGGGGGAAACTTCACTGCCACTGCGCAAAGGACAAGGTTGAAGTTTCCATCACCGGTGACGTCGCCTTTAACCACGCATGCGGCTGTTCCAAGTGCTGGAAGCCCGAAGGCGCCGTGTTCTCCATCATCGGCGTCGTGCCAGTCAGCAATCTCTCCGTGACCGCCAACTCGGATAAGATCGCCGTCATCGACAACACCGCGACCATCCTCCGTCATGCTTGTCGAGACTGCGGAGTGCATCTGTATGGACGCATTGAGAAGGACCACGCGTTCAAGGGGCTGGACTTCGTGCACGTGGAGCTCTCTGGCGATAGAGGCTGGCAGGAACCTCAGTTTGCGGCGTTTGTTTCGTCGATTATTGAGCAGGGATATAACCCAAAGCGCATGGATGAGGTCCGGTCCAAGTTGAAGTCCGTGGGATTGGAGACGTACGATTGCCTTTCACCACCGCTCATGGACCTCCTCGCTACTCATACTGCCCAAAAGGCAGGAGTGGTACCATACAATTAGGTACTTGACTCATAGTGGAACTGGTTGAGCTTAACGGTCGTGATAAGTATCATACTGCTGTGTCTCATGTTCGCGGAGCTTGTGGCCAAGTTTTATACCATCGTAGTGATCAAGAAACACATGTCACATAGCAGCCTCGTAAGATACCTAGGTGGTAAGTAGTATTGACTGGGGAACGGCTGTTAAGCAATGATCTTGCGTGTCTTTCTAGACTAGATGTCAGTCCATCACCGGTCCGCTACTTACTGTTTGTTATTGTTCTGCTCTGCTCAATGATTGACGGACTCTTTCATCGTGCTTGGACGTATTTCCAAATAGGCTGTCTCACCTAGAGGCTGTAGGTTGATATTTCTCCCTTGGAAGCAGGGCTAAGCCTGAGGCTCAAGTACGCTGTAACATAATCCCCTTGGCAACGAATCTTGCTTCAGTATGTTGAAGTATGACTCACAAGTAACTCGTAGAGTATAGATAAAATGACTAGGTTGGTAAGAGTGCGCCGATATGTAGTATAAGGCTACAGTGATTCCACATTAGAAAGCTGTGGACCCCTGGGCATAGTTTTATTGATCTCTCGTCTACGAACCTTTAAATGTCTTTCCCAAAAGGTAGTCTATACCTGCCTTCGTTGGATCCGACCGCTCAGCAAAAGCTCTCTCCATGGCCTAATCGAGTGGTCTACTGTCGTCCCGCAGCATGTGTCCAGGACCAGCACTGGAATCCATTCCAGTTTGACTCCATCACGCTCGACGTCGAATGTCTTCTGGAGCTTGTTACGGCTTCACTCGAGTCACAGATATAAGTCCTTAGAAATTACCACCTCTAGCCTCTTGATCTTGAAATGTGTCGCTTGGTTAATATTGATCTTCCAAGATGTATCTCCACTGGCAGATGTCTGCCGCGAGATAAAAGGGGTCAAGCTCGCCAGACACTTCTCGCTCACGGACATCTTTGTTGAAATCATCGACAAATTTTGCCATACGCCAGGAGACCTCGCCGGGACTGCAGAAGGCCGTCCCCCCGGCCATTACTGGCACGGTGCGGTAAATACCGGCGTAACCTGTCTCGCCACTCTCTGTTGCAGTTCCTGAGCAAAAGATACAATGTGTTTCGAGGAGAGTCTCCTCCGTGAGGGGCTTGTCGCGATTGAGAGCTGCATCGACGCTGAATTCCAGCGCTTAGGCGTGCTGGATGACTTCCCGCCGCGATTGTATGACGTCGTCGATGTCGGGGTTCTTAATTTTCCGTATCGTCCGTAGGTAGCGGAGGTTCGCCTCGTGCTGCTCAGAGCCAGGCTCAACCTATGTAGGGTTGGTAGTCTCGCCATTCAGGACAAGGAGACAGATACGCTTGGTCTCTCTGTGGTCGAGGCCCGCCAACTCGTTCTCCTTGGAGCTGAAGAGTAGAGAAATCATAGCATCGGTGCTAAACTCGATGTATGTCTTGATGAGGTCGCTATTCCGGCTCTGCTGGTCTCTCGCTACTGCTAGTACTTGTTGGATCTCCCTTATCAGAGTTGTGGCCTCCTTGAATTCCGTATCTGCATTAACTTGCGATTCCTTATATGACCGCACTTCTGGGTTCATAGTGAGCGTGAAGTTACGCTTGTCAACGTCCCCGTCTCTCCAGCTCAAGGTGGTCCATGACGGGAACCCGGCTCGCCCGATGGATTTCTCCAAAATTTCAGCAATGCTCAGGCGTACCGTGCGAGAGCTTAACGGAGTAGAGGCGTCTGCGGTGATGGCTAGAACTGAGAAGAGGCTTTTCAAACTCCCTCTTCTTGACTTCCTTGGTGAAGGCATTGTTCTCCATGTGGATTTTCTATAGGAAATGATTGATGTGACAACTCAAAGTTTTGCGATGATTGTGAATTCGCAGAAATCTTCTGAGTAGAAGAACTTGGAGATATTGTAATGGTTTCCGGTTGAAAGATGGCTGTTCGAAACCTGAACATATAGAAGGGCATCAGAGAAAGGTGTAAATACAAGTTAACATGTGATACACCATGAGTGAATAGAGTTTAGACATTTTCGGCGAATCGCGCGGCAGAGGTTCATGACTGATTGTGATTGCCCAGTCTGTGATTAGAATTTAGGAGACCGTGGTGAGTTATGCGACAGAGCTCACCCTGTATTCATATCTGCCCATAGCTGCCATGAAGAGAAGGTTTAATTTAGCTTTCGCCTTCCCTAAGATCATTCCGATTTTAGTAATAGTCTCGGCATTGCCTTATCCCTGCCGCTTATCACGACCGCTGTGCCGGGCCTTTCAGGTATTATGGTGTTCATGAAGAAGAGGTTGAATCAAGGACGAGCCACCAGCTAATAAAACCGTGGTTGAAGTAGTAACCTTGAGTGGGAGTAGAAGCGCGGGATGGAGGCCTCCCGTATCTACTTGCGACACACTGACTGTCGCCTACGCGACAATCATTAGCATCTTCACCCACCCTACTCACCTTTAAAGTGCTCGTCGATGTTACCTTCTTAGATAAAGAAATCAGCAAGCCGTACACCTTGTAAAAAGCTACTACCCGGGGTCATTACACTAGCGGGTTAGATGGGGATCTTCTCTTGCTCTAGAATTCCAAACAATATTATTCCTTAAATCTGGTCATCGTGTAACAGTTATCTAGAAGGTGTAAAGTGTAACTTATGAAGAGTTGTAAAGCTTCGTGCTCGTAAGTCATCGAATCTGAGGCATTGATTTAGATCCAATATCATCTTAACCGAGGCTATGATATCAATCGCCTTGAAAATGTTGACTTGTCGACGATCGTGATAGACCTGCACACCCCATGAAGAAAAGAGAATCCCCTGATTTGTGGTATTTGCCTTACCTTCAGCCCGAGAACTATGAACGACATCGCTGTTGGAATTTGCGTTGATAATTTAGTCATCACACTGTCTAGAGATAAGGTTGCTTAGCTGGGAATAGTAAGGACCAGGTCTAGACACCCGGTTGAAACAGTTCTCTCCGCGCGACTTGATCTCATAAATTCTATGCGAGAAATCGGTATCTCTATAAAGGTCGAGAGAATTCCAGCTAGGACAAAACGCACCACGTTTAGATCTCTCTAAGACAGTAGCTCCTGTTCTGCCAGTTCATCATGGCCAGTATGATGGAGTACAACCCATTTCAACAATTATATCACACCATGTCAACGCTACTTACTTAATATCATTGTCAAGATTAAAGCGATAGATACACTGAGCTAGTCATAGACTGGTAGTATATCTACATTACTCAAACCAAAGAACTAAATGTAGACATAACAGAAAGCCCCATCATTCCCGCCGAGCTGATCATGTGTCTCAAGAAGCTTAATCGAAGGCCCCAGCCATTCCAAATCGACTATTGTATCTTTAGGATCCGTCGCCCGTCGGTCTTTCATGGGCATCATCGTGGAGCTATTGGCATACGGAATGGCATCGAGTCGATTCTCCGGATCCTGCATCTGCCAAATCCACCACAGGCGGTCCAGTGAAGTGTGATGAAAATAGAATATAGGGTCACCGGGCGACGTGTTGGGGTCGCCGCCCGGGTCGACGGCTGCGACGTAGTGGCCAGCTGTATGGATCTGGCTCCGAGTAGTCAGCTTTGAGAAATCTTCGCCACTGACTATTACAAGGCGTAAAGGCTCACCCCCCAGGGATAGGGATCGTTTTTGGGCGGCGGTGACCCTAGTAATCGATTGTAGAAGGCATTAATTTCCTTGTTGGCGTCGATCAGCGTGAAAGCACGATCGGCAGTGGCTCCCATGGCTGCGTTGCGGTTTACATCGCGGCGTAGACAGCGCGGGTTCGAGCCTGTACCGTCGGGCCTTGGGTTTTTGGGGAGTTTACTACCTGTTGACATAGAGGTGGGCCCAAGGCTGACGATCATGCTGTTGCTGCATCAGTCATCTCTATTTGTCTTGTATGGAAGTAGAAATAGATAGCATATATATTGCAAGAAGGCAGGTAACAGACTCTGAGAACGGTCCTTCGGTGACACAGCCGCCACCACCGCCCGACTTGATGATGTTGGGAGTACGTCCAGGCTGAGGAACTCCCTTGTAGGTGGGATCCGATGCTCCGTTAGCTCCCATACTCGACGCATTGCCGCTAAACAAAGGGGAGTTAACTGGATCCTGTGCGTAGCGGTCGTAGTTCATATACTATACACAGTCAGTTACACGATACGGACGATTCGGTGCACGAGGCATAGCGTACAGGCTGATAGCCGGTATAGCCACACTCGTTGCGGAGGGCTTCCTCGTACAGCCAGACAAAGTACTTGTGAGCGCCAAACAGATGAAGATTGTCGTGAAGTTGCATGGCGTGCGTCATATGATACGCGACGAAATCGTCAAATCGACTCAGCGCTCCTGGGAACCTGGTCTTGTCTGACTTGGGTGGCAACTTCATCAAGCACTTTACAGCAGCGACATACTCCTCTCTCTGCGTATCGGTTAGGTCGCTCCTGTGATCTAGGTTAGCGAGCTTAAATACTGTCGGGCTTCAAAAGAGTGGGAAACGCACCACTCCCTCCGTACAGCCGCGTTTTCTAGTGCACAATTATTGTTCTTGCCTGCAGAAATCTTTTTGTCCACCCATGCATCGACGTTAGGCATGGTAGCCTCTTCCAGGTTGTCAACAACGTCCAGTGGATAGTTGGGATTGCGAACCCTGGACGGATAGCCTTAGTCAACTCAAGCAGTCCAACAAGTCGGCGAGCAAGAGGGACACCTACACTTGTATCTTGGTTAGATATCTACCTGGGGGCATCTCCACTGCTGTTGCCTGGGCTCCATCGAGTAGTGAGTGCAGCAGGAGAAGACTCGAGACCATCCACATTTTGCACGATTTACCTAAACTACTCTGGGATAGGGATCGAGTGGAATATCAGACTTCAGAAGCGCATCTCTAAAAAGATCGTCAGCTGGGAAGTTTGCCAAAAGATTTAAATGGGCTCACATTTACTACTGTGGCTCAATTAATCGACTTGGAATCGGTCCTTGCACGTCCGCACGGCAGTTATCGCAAAAGCGGCAGTTGTAGTTAATGAGTTCATTTACACAACGACTGGAATTTGTAAGGACATATATCCGTATATACGACCCGGAACATGTCGCCACACAATTCAGGCACCTCGGGTGGTCATTACCCCCTGTGACATTCGTGTAAGTCGAACTAACATCAGGAAAAGACTAAGTAAGGTGGTCCAATATCGCACTCATGTGGACTGTCCTAGTGGGTTTATAGCACGTCTGACTGGTATGAGGCGCCACTGGAACTCACTACACGAGAGTACTAGACCTCCACGAGCTAACACATTTAGCCTCATTTACCGACCACAGTAGGTTGATAAGCTCCGAATCGATCACGTTCTAGTACAGGTGGGACAGCTTTTGACGTTGAGAGCGACGTGCAAAGAGACTTGAAGTAACTATCGCGACTAGAATCAGTCTTCACCTCGTCCAACTGAGTGTCGCCTAATGGAAATCAAACCCTAGGCGCTGTGCAGTTCATCTCTATCGCCTAAGCCCGGAAACCCCAGGCACCTCAAAGTGGGGTAGGAACTGCTGGCATTGAGGCCGGAAGAGCGCAATTCCAGTTCCAGTGAGCCCGGGGTCGATGCTATCGGCACCGTCGCTACTGCGTTTTGCGCAGGCATCTAACACGCCTGAGCTCGTGGAATTCGCCTCCTTCCCGCACTGCTCGTGCATAAGGCGTTGAATGCATTCCCATGCTCTATCCCGTTACCCACTCCACAGAGAAGCCTGACATCTAGCTTACATCGAAACAGCGTATCTACTCTTTACGCGAATCTTGTGCCCGTAGAAATAAAGGAGATATGGAACAGGCGCGAGAAGGACAGCCAAGCAAGCCAGAATCGTAAGTGTGTAGTGCGTGCCCATGTTCTTGTAGAACGGAATCCCTGCAACCGTCATTCCCCCTGCGGCAAGGTACCTCACCAAAGCCACAAAGGTGAGGGCCGAGGCCGAATACACCTGGTATGAGTCGATGACATACATGTAGACGCACGTGAATATGCCGTTGACTCCGAACCCGAACAGGGCGACCGCAAAGATATCAGACCAGACGCTGATGCTTGCGTAATTGGTCCATCCCATCCAGAAGAGAGAGACGGGTATGGAGATCGAGGCGCCAAACATGCCGTACCACAAGCGCGTCTCGGGATTGAAGCGTTGGTCCTTCGATTGTCGGATTCGATTAATTGTCATGCGGTAGATAATCGGCACCAGGACAAAGTTCGTTTCTGTACCCAGGAACATGGCGATAAACAGAATGTTCGCCAAGCCTTGACCTAGGGAGTATGTTGACTCAAAGATGTAGGGCCAGCCCACCAGGAATGTGAACAAAACGATGTACAGGACCGTCAGATAGAGTGTCATGACTAGAATGATAGGCTCGGTAAGCATGAGGAACGGTCGCGTCATGCTGACTTTAAGGCGGCTAAACAAGGTCGCAGGGATGATCTCGTGGGTGCAGACGAACCGATCGTCGCCGGTGATCCTCCGGTAATGCTCGGCTTTCCACTGCAAGAGCAGCGGCCCGTACGTCTCGGGCATGAAGCACAGGACCAGCACGAGGACGATGCCGGAAGCGATGAGAACCGACCATTCCGTCCAGCGCCAAGAGACTGCATTAGAAGGGCCGATGTACGCGCCCATCACCGCGCCTAGCATTGGCCCTCCGAACGAGGTGATAGAGTAGAGCGGGAAAGCCCACGTCTTCTCGACGCTGTCGAACATGTCTGCGACGGACCCGCCCGAGCACACCAGGGGGGTCGACGCGGAGCAGCCAGCCAGAAATCGGAACACAATCTGCGCCGCGAAGTTGGGCGCCAGGCCCGACGCCATGATCCAGATCATGTAGACGACCAGTGACACTGAGTACACGGCATTCCGGCCGAATGTCTCTGAGAACGGCCCAGCAATGAGCGAACCTAAACCCATGCCGACGAGATACAAGCCTGACGGAGCGTCAGCCCTGGTACTAACGCAGTTTTTGGGCCTACCTCGAGCCCTGACTAACCAGTGGCGAGAGATTCAGCAACTTCGCTGACGTGGAGATCCGCAGCGGCTTGCGGGAGCACAGTAGCGTCTATGCCAGATGCTGCGCCGATAAAAATGGCTATGAGCGAGATCTGCAGTGTCGCGCTGACTCGTCGGGCGATTGACCAGTTGTGTGGATTCAGGGGGTCAGCTGGACCTTCCCAGTTCACGACAAACACCTGATCCCCTTGCCCCTCATGGCTATGCCGGTTCCGAACATGGATGCCGGTGAGGATGCGCCCCAGCGCCGTCCTTTCCGAGTGGCGTGTTTGAGCTGTGTTGATTCTTCGGACCGGCACGCCGAGCACGGATCGCTCTGCGGCGCTATTTTCCGCTGCGTCGCGCTCATCGAGGATCTCAACGTCGTCATACGGCCCGCGTTCTCCGGCGGAGTCGTCGGTGGACGACCGGGCATCGCGGATCAAGGCCTCGGCGGGCAGTGGGATCCCGCTGGGAGCGGCCTCTTCACCTGGTAAAATGTCATTGGCCTTGCTCTCCACAGAAATGTTCCTTGCCTTCTCGAGGTCCCGATCGATCTGAGCCTGAGCCGCCTGGCCTGCACGTCTGCGTTGCAAGAAAGACTGCATCGCGGGTACGTGGATGCGAGGTGCTTCGGGGCAGCGAGTCTGGAAGAGGGTGTGGCTTACGGGGCAGTGAGGTCTCCTTCTCTTTTGCGGTTGATCAAAAAGTGAAGTGTGAATTCGGTCAAAGCTGGCGAAACTTCCGCCCGGAAGGAGACCTCTGGCTCCTTTTAAAAAACCTTAAGTCTGACTCCTCGTCTCGGCTCCGAGGCATTGCCCGAGATAAGGGAGCGGGTCGTGGTGGTGATTGTGGAGAGGCGGAAATAGATCGGGATATGCCGCACCAACAGCCACGGACGGTCGGCAAGCAGAATAGAACGAGCCAATACCAGAGCGGATAAACATAATACCCGTAACTGTCAATAAACCGTACCGGGTATTGGCCGCAACTGAGGGACAAAGGTGAATTGGCATCTGAGGCTTGCACATTCTTCAGAGGAAGCATAAAAATACGATCGTCTAACATATATTAAACATATTCGTTCACAGAATAAAATTATTATCGCTCATTTACTATTTCAACGAATCTCAGGATCGCGTTTGAAGTACAAAGTCGTCGCTATTGGGTTGGGACGGACTTCTAATCTCTACCCGGAGATAGCTTGTCGTATGCCGAATGACCTGCTGATTTGTAAGGCTTATTGGGTCTTCGGGCTGTAGACGAGCCTTTTGCTTTTAGTAAACTTGTCTGACAGAAGGGGTTTGCGGACTGCTAGCAACCTTGAATCGACCCATCCCCGCAACTTTTTACTAGCTACAAGACGGGTATTTTAGGTCCATTGTGTAGCTGTATAGTAACGTTAACGCTGTGTCTCTTGATTCAACAAGCCGTTTTTTGATATTTAATACAGGACTCGCCCTTATGTCGGTACCACATCTATTCCTAACTTCTTTGACATGGGTCTACTCAGATATATTAACAGAGTGCTGCATGACTCTATAGCAAAGGGGCGATCGCCGACCCCTGATACCCAATCCGAACACTAAAGCTGACCATCATGTTACTAGACCGTCAGTCAGGATGAAACAAACACTTAATTAAGTTTAATGGTCATTTCTTTCTGGCGCCGCGTGAAGTTTCTCCGGGAAAGCAGGCTCAGGCTTGGAACCATACGGGATCATCCTCACTACATGCCTCCTCTCACCCTGAGGGAAGTCGGGAATAGCAGTGTGCGCTGCAGCTCTCTGGTCCCATACCACGACCGTTCCATTCTCCCACTTCACTCGGCAGCTGAAGTCAAGGCTCCTGATGTGGTCGTGCAGGAACTTCAGCAGGTTGTCCGACTCCTCGGGCAGGAAACCGTCTACCCTGCGGGCGATGGTGGGATTCACGAACAAAGCAGGCTTTCCGGTCACGGGGTGCTTGATAACGAGGGGATGTGTTACACTGATTGCCTCCTTCAGAGCGCGCTCTGCGCCGACGCGGGCAATCTCACCGGCCGACGCAGATGTGTGGAACAGCTCCAGGGAGGACAGGACCAGCCTGAAGGCCGGTGAGAGTGCCTCATACGCTGCAGTAAGGGACGTGAATGCAGTGTCGCCACCACCAGACGCCGGGATCTCGAGTACCCAGAAGAAGGTTGTCCCCGGCACATTGGCCGTGAAGGTTTGGTCGACATGCCAGAGATCGTACGTCGTGCGTGGCCCAAGGAGTTGTCTGAGGTTGGGCCTGTTTGATAATCAGTGAGATATTTGGCATTTGACGGAACATGCGGGACGGACGCTTCTTCGTCCGCGTAGACGACGTGGAATTCTGGGCCTGTGCCCGCGGGAAACCCCATTGTCGGATGCTCATGCAGTGGCCCATAGTAGCGGACGATCTCGCGTTGCCTGTCAAACCCAATGTCCGCAAAGTCTTGGTCCCTCTGCGGCCACGTCATTAGCTAGAATCCCATCCGGTGAGAGTCAGAATACAGATGCGTACGAAGACTAGGACACCTCTTTCCGCAGCCAGAAGAGCCAACTCATCGAGACCCTCATTCGTTAGCTTGCTAATCTGCACACCCCGGATCTCCGACCCGATCTTAGGTGTGATGTTCGTTATGGTGGCACCCTTGGCAAGCGAGGGCTTAGCAGGGTCTGCACGCCGACCTGGCTCCGTCGCCTCGAATAGCGGCAGCGCAATTGGTTGCGCGAACCCATCCGGGCGAGTAGGGAGATAGTCGGGATACAATGGCACGGAAGGCATAATTGGTGTGTAGTGTGCTGTTAAGACGGGAGAGATAATTTGCGTACAATGTAGGGGTTAGATGTCGTGCTCAGGTAGGTTTATGAGGTACCCAGGAGCGGAGGCTCAGGAGCGCATTATCGGTAGCACAACAGCTACTTTTGTACTTAACCACTTCTATATGCACCCTCTCTCCGGATTTCTCCGGCCACGACAGCCATCAAATTGGCAGCGTAAGCGTTGAGAATGATGGACCCACAGTTTCTCTATTGACTTGTCAAGTGTTAAGTGGTGACATTCTTGGCAGGCATCACGACATTCGCACCAAGCATTCAAGAGATGCGTTTAGATACGCAACCGCTCCTATAGTTCGCTTCAAAGGGTCATTTCTCTCTTCTTATTGCAGGTTGATGGCTATAATATGGAAACAAGCAGCAATGTGTGGGGAGAAGGTCTGCGTGTCGTCGCCAACCGAAGAGAGTCGATTGAGTGGTGACATGGATCCTTCTGCGAGTTCGGAACACTGCACATTTCAGCCTTAACCACAAGTAGGCAAACTCACGCTTTGTTCATCCGGACCATATCTAACGCCATGCTGGACTCTCTCTCCTGGTTGGCCTTAGATGAGCGGACGCGGGATCAAAAACAGAGCCAGGCAGGTCTTTGGATGCTTTAAAGCGACACCATGAACGTTAATAAGGCTCATCAAGAGTGAAGTGGATAACTATGCACCAAGAGTGATTCCTACGTCTCACATCCTACGCGGCCACAAGTAGCCGCACAGACAAAACACAAATAAGCTGGCCATGTCAACGCCTTATCTTGTCCTTGGTCCACTTCTGCTACTTCTCAAGCTACGTCTGCTCTCTTGATAGTCGGCAACATAGACGACTAGAAGAATGACAACGGACGACTTAGAGAAGGATGACAGCGCCGTGGTGGCAGAAGTGAAGCCGGACTCGGCCTCCGAGGACCAGCAGGCGGGAGAGTTTGTCGAGTCGACCTCCTGGCTCGCAAAGATACACCCCTACTTCAGAGACCCCCGCCATGTCCTGGTACTCAAGCTGGACATCATGCTTCTGACTTGGGCATTCATCGCGGGTTTACTCAAGGATATGGACCAGTCTGCAACGACAGCGGCATATGTATCCGGGATGAAGACTGACCTGTCGCTGTACGGCAACGAGCTCGTCGAGTTTACCACCTTTTTCTCCATCGGATACGCTATCTTCATCATCCCGTCGCAAATCATCCAGACACGTGTTCGGCCCTCGTTGTTCCTCCCCGCATGTGAGATCATTTGGGGGGTTTTCACCCTTGCGATCGCCAAGGCGTCGAATGCCAAGACAGTCTTCGCCCTCCGGTTCTTCTTGGGCGTCTTCGAGTCGACCTCGTGGCCTGGAATAGTCAGCCTTATATTCAATTGGTACACCCCCAGAGAGTTAGGGAAACGCCTGGCCATCTTTGGTGTCAGTGGAGTTGCTGGGAACATGTTCTTGGGCATCGTCCAGGCTGCCCTGTACCGCAATCTGGACGGCGTTCACGGTTTAGCCGGCTGGCAATGGTTGTTCATCGTGTCAGGATTGATCACGATCGGCTGGGGCAGCCTGGGCTTCTTGACCATCCCGGACTCTCCTAGCTTCACATGGGCGCTGTACCTCTCTCCACAAGAGAAGAACATCTCCCGCACGAGAATGGCAAGTAGCGGGACAATAACAGCGAAGCTAATCCCACGCCAGGTCCTGGTCAAGAAACTCCGGCTCCTCAGCAGAAACCCCATCTCATACCTGTTTCTCATCGCATACCTCCAGTTTGCTTGGTCGCAGCGCGCGAACTCGTACTTCCTACTGTACCTCAAGGGGCTCACCAAGGCGGACGGCTCGGCTCTCTATTCTGTCTACACGGTGAACCTCATCCCGCTCGGCGGTTACGCTATCTCTATCGTCAGCAACATCAGCCTCAACGCCCTCAGCGACTGGAAGGAGTGGCGCTGGCAGGTGGCGACGGGGGCAGCTGCCCTCCAGCTGGTCGCCACGGCGGTGCTCTCAGCGTGGCCCGATTCCCGCGCCACCATCCTGACATTCTACTTTCTCACGTACGCCACCGCCGCGTGGGGTTATGCACTGATTGCCTGGCTAGCTCTCATTCTCCGCAAGGAGCCCGAGGCGAGGTCCATCCTTGTCGCGGTGGCTGTGACGCTGGTGTACGTGGGACACGCCACGATCCCTCTGCGCGCCTGGCGGACAGCTGACTCGCCTCGTTACCCGATCGGCTTCCCCCTTTCAGCCGCCTTTTGTGTCGGCAGCATTCTGGCCATCCTGGGTTTGAGGTACTATATCAAGAGGTACCCGGACGTGCACGACTGGGGCTTGGACTGGGAAGCCGGGCAGTTAGGAGCGACAGAGGAAGGCCATGACGAGGCGCATACCAGCGTGGGGCGAAATAAATGAATAACTACGGATAGATGGTCTTCGTTCATACAGTCCTTTCATACGGCTGCTCGGATCCTTGGCAAAGGTTCGAATATTGCTGATAAGGGTGCCGGATTAAGAATCCGGGAGACACTGCATCAATGTCGCGTCATGGTTGTAGTGAACAGCAATCTTGCACGTAGATAGCAGCTCTCAAATCAGCAAGGGGATCGAAACAAGACACATGGCGCTGATGACCAGGCCACAGCCTGGCTACTTCCATGTGCATCTTGGTCTCCTAATTGACGTTAGCTCCAATCATACAGCTAGGGTCACCTAATAGTTGGTAGCCACTTATCTGTAGGAGTACGACACACGCCGGCATGACCTTGGCTCGGCGATCCCCCTCATGGCCGCCTGCGGAGTCTGGACCAAGCGTTATATTCTCGAGGAAGATCGCCAAGTTAGATATAGCCCTAATGTATGTGGAGATACAATAAGAGATCTGGTATTCAGAGCGAGTTGAAAGGCTTCCCGATTTGTGATCCGATCTAGGTTCGCTCGTTATCCGTCGCAGAGTCTAACGTACACAGACACGCGAACATAGGTGAGCTCCATAAGCAACGGGAATTCGACGACGCGGTTCTTAAAAGAAGTATATACATTGTGACGGAAAGCTTGGGGCATAAAACCACCTTGTGGCAGGTCCTATGGGCCTTGGGATGTCTCGTATTTGCGAGCCTTTTGATGACATCGCCAAAATTTCAGCTCTATAGAAAGCAGCAGCTTTTGCGCTAGCCAACCACTTTGTAGGTGTATAAACGATTTGCCCCGTAACATCGCCTACCTAGGTACTACTCAAGCCAATGCACCCTGTACTCTGGATGATTAATTGTGTGGAAGGAGCGGGCCGACAACCTCGAATGGCACGACCATCACAACAAGGCAACCACAAAAAGGGGATGACGACCGCCCGGGCAAGGCATGATTAGAGACCGTGTTGAAGAGGACCAGACATTTGGCTGGCAGAGGAGACCGCCAGGCCGCTTAGGTACCAATCATCTTCCTAACATCGACTTTGTTGGCGACAACAGTTTCAGCATTGGGCCAGGGATTATTTCATTGCTCATGTAAAAGGAGAGCAACTGTGTAATCTTTGACTTGGATCTTTGACTTGGACGGCTTAGCGTCGTAATCTAACACGTCAATGAACTACTACTTTGTCTGCACGCCCGGCCGGATTATGGATGTTATCTAACCTCTTATGGGCTGGCGAAACCTGTCATGTCGCTTTGCTGCCCCTTTCTCCGTCTCACTATACCTCTCCTACTCCGGCTTTGAGCTTTCGGTGATTGGTTCTTTGTGCTACTAGATCGGCTTGGTGGAGTCCGCATGTCCCACCCGTGACTGCCGGGACTGTCACTCATTGAGTTGATATTATCGGACTTCATACGCCACCAGACGGTATAACACGATTTTACTTATGGATGGCCAAGTGTTGGCATGATAACGGACTTCGCCGGATCGGCCGACAAGTTGCCCGTTCTCCTCATGAGCACTAGTCCCGGGATTGGGCATTATCATTTTGCTGGTAAGAAGTGCGATAAGGGCACCCTGGAGGCTAGGATCCCGAGAATTCGGGTGCGTGCAGTCCGTCACGCTCACGTCTCTGCCGATCGGCAGAAAAAGTCCCGACGGAAACTCGTCGCTGTTCGTCGCCATTGGACGGACCACGTTCCCGCTAAACCGTTCCCTCTACATTCAGTCAGAACCCCAGAGCTTATCTCTAGATACTACCTGTCTCCCGGCTCCGGAGCCCATGCCGATCATCTATCCATACTCGAAGAGGATACGTCAAACGGACATAAGGTATGGAGAAACACAGCAGAAACTGGTCGTTCGGACGCCTGGGCTGACCTGACTCTCCTGCGCGTTACCGGTTTATCATGGGTCTGGGTTTTGCCCCCACTATGTATCACACAAGGGTGGGAGATAACGGAGTTGCTGTAACACTTGGGATTATTACCGAGTATAGTATATAAAGCGTTGACCCGCGGGAATGGGACAAATCGTAACCCGACCTCCTGCGGGACTTGGTCGTCTGTGATTTTTTGCTCGTGAGGCTGCACATTATCCCCTCTCCTGTTGAACTGATCTTGCCTGAATCCACTCACTGCAATGGCAGAGGAGAAGAAAACCTCCACCGGAGACATCGGGCCCGTGCCCACTTCCACCCGCGAAGGTAGTCTTCGGGAGGGAGTCCTGTCTGGCAGTGAGAAGGATGCCGCGGAGATCCACGAGGTGTTCCAGAAGGTTGAAGGCGGCGTCGACTTCAGGACAGTGAGCTGGCAGCGAGCAACTGTCATCTTCCTTAAGGTGATCTTCGCGACCGGTGTCCTGTCTATCCCCTCCGCCATGTACTCCCTAGGAGCGGTTGGTGGTAGCATTTTGATTGTCGTCTTTGGAGCACTGAATACATGTACATCCTAGTGATACTATGATTGCGGCGATGGTTAGCTGACGAGGAGTTGCAGACACGGCTGTGATCCAAGGAAACTTCAGAAACAACCATCCTGAATGCCACAGTATGTAGTCTCTCCGCACCCTTTTCGTGAATGGATGAACTAAGACCGCTAACGTATTGGAGCCCTGGCTGATATGTGCAACGTTATTGGTGGTATGTGGTTTAGGGAGGCGATAGGTCTCTTGTACATTGCGGCCTACGTTCTCTGCACAGGCTCCGGTATCGTCGGGCTTTCCGTCGCCTTCAACGCCCTCTCTGACCACGCTGCGTGCACGGTCTGGTGGTCCTTCCTGTCCTTTGCCGTCATCACGGCCTGTGCCTCAGTACGGACCTTTGAGAAGATTGGCTGGCTTACCTGGGCCGGGTTCGTGTCCATCTTTACGGCTGTCTTCATCGTCGTGATCGGCGTGACCACCCGGGACCGGCCAGCCGCGGCCCCGCAAACCGGTGATTATGAGCTTGGGTATCATGCCATCGGATCCGCGACCTTTGCTTCGGGGATGACGGCCACAGCCACGATCTTCGTCTCTAGCGCTGGCACGAGCGCCTTTTTGCCCGTTATCGCTGAGATGCGACGGCCGAGAGACTATAGAAAGGCCTTATACGTCTGCATGGGCCTGGTGACGGCCGCCTACCTCGCCTTCTCTCTTGTCGTCTACCGCTGGTGCGGACAGTGGGTCGCTAACCCCTCCCTGGGCAGCGCCGGCGGCACCATCAAGAAGGTATCCTACGGCGTCGGGTTGATCGGCCTGGCCGTCTCCGGATGCCTCTACCAGCATGTCGCCGCCAAGTACGTCTTCGTTCGCATCCTACGCGGCAGCCGCCACCTCCAGCACAATACGGTCATCCACTGGGTCACGTGGCTCGGCTGCTCTATTACCTTGGGTGCCATCGCCTTTGTCCTGAGCGAGGCCATCGTCATCTTCAGCTACCTGGTCGCCCTAACCGGTACGGTGTGCTTCGCGCCCATGGCCATCTCTGTCCCGGGCATATTGTACATGTACGATTACAACGAGGACCGAAAGTCCGGGTCGCTAGTGAGAAAGGCGTGGTACTACTTCCACGTGCTGTTGATTTTGGTTGGTGCTTTCATCGCTGTTGGTGGGACGTACGCAGTTATCAAGTCGATCTTGGCGGCGTATGCAAATGGCGAGATTGGCAGTGCTTTCAGCTGCGCGGACAACTCGGGCAGCACGGCGCATTAATTAGAGGGGGTATTAGGAGGAAACGCTGCATTTTCACTTCAAGGGAGGGATGGCTTCATCCTCGGCACTTTTTGCTCACACTGCGAGGATAGCTTACTCCATTACTGTCGAACACGAGATTTCTTCGGGTAGATTCGAAGCAAGGGTTTCCTTCCCACGAAAAAAAAGAATTATTAACTGACATTCTGCTCTGAGTCTTTTCACCAATCCGATCGTAGTGTAGATCGGTGAGCACCCTAACCTTCGTGAAAAATCATAGTTAGAACAATAGCTCTATGCTACTCGGTTCCTAAACCAAGTCCATAGGTGTCCAGTATGAGCTAATACATGCCAATCCTACCTGCTCCAGTAATGCTGTTATAGCATTCAAGATATTGCCAATGTAAGCGTTGCCTTACCAGGCATAACTTATCATCGCCATAGCTATATGCTCCGATATACGAAGTATAGCAATACCATTCTGATCGCCGCTCAGCCCACTCAATCTTTGGATAATATCGATAGGCCTAGCAATTTAGCTCACAGCGCTGCCATATCCTTGCCTGTCTAGCCAAAGTTCGCGAGTCTTTAAAGTTAATTGATATTGCTATAGTCGCCAATTAACAGCGCAGGCCGCCATAAAGGTGCCTGAATCAAGCCACGGCTGGTGCAATGTGTGACTCTGGGAGTTGCGTCGTACGGTCTGCCATTCGAGGAGGGCTACTTTGCCCCGTCCCTAAATTGGCGAGCCTGCTGAACGCACGAGACTCAAATTCACCGCTTCAAGTCTTGAGCCGACCATCTCCCGAGGCTTAGCGACTGGCGATCGTGCTAGAGCATGAGTGTATCTCTGGAGAAAAAGCCAACTTAGCTTATTCTTAGCGCAGGCGAAGGCTGTAACTTGAAGCTATCGCTCGCATGTATAGTCTATGAGGGGACAGCTATTTGACGATCAACAGGTTTCGTGGGCTAGTGGATAACAGGGCCGTGCAGGTCAGGCAGAAACTTGATAGATTCTGTGGAAATATGCAGATGATGTTCTCTTGATTAAACGAGTCAGCTGATTTACAATTACTCAGGAGATCGCGGTCTTTCCGTGTAGGTGGGCAGTCTTCTAGGAGCCGTGACATTGCCGTCTCCACACACCCCTTCCTCAACGAAGTTAATTTACCTGTAATTTGAGGCTAAACTACGATGATCAGCACAGAACGGCATATAGAGGTGGCTCTACCATCAGAATGCTGGCAGAAAGGTATTAAGTGGTGTGATCTAGCACATCCCGCAAATGATTTAGGTCCTTTCTACTACTAGAACTCCGTTTTCGCTTATGGTAGTATCCAGCCGCCCGGTATGCAGTGGAAGGCTGTAGCCCTGACACTCCTCGTGGAGCATGGCTTTTGCGAAGGGGCACTGATGTCTATGATGCGCTTTAGTTGCTCGCAACTAGTCATCGACCGTATAGACCCTTTGGTCAATCCCGGTTCGGTGCCGTCGCCGCATCTTCACCAGATCGTCGGAGGTAACTCTTTCAACGCTTCCATGGACTCAGCAACTCATGATCTCCCTACGGTCTCGACATGCACCAGTTGCACGTTCTCGGAAGACTTTTCCAACTATTGGACTGCAGTCCTGTTTTTCCGGGCCCGCAACGGAACGTTCAAGCGGGTGCCTCAGTTCGCAAGCGAAGGCCTCCGTGCCGTCGGTGGCATCACGGTGTACTATATCCCACCGTACCATGGAAGATCAAACGTTACCGCGTTTAAGCCCGGGTTCCGTATGCTAGTTGGAAATGCCGCACTGCACTCGCCTAGCAAGGACCCGAAGGTGTGCCACCGCTGTATGCCAGCGTCAGGAGATAACAGCAATATAGAATGTTCATTCCCGGACACGCAGTCCCTGCCCACGGACTCCTGCCCCGGAGGTATACGCACGGTCATTACCTTCCCAACCTGTTGGGATGGTAAGAATCTAGACAGTCCAGACCACGAGAGCCATGTTGCCTATCCAAGCTCAGGATCCTTCGATACGGGAGGCAGCTGTCCAGCAACCCATCCTGTGAAGCTGCCTCAGGTGATGTACGAAGTAATGTGGGATGTAGGTTTCCAGGTCTCCTTCCCAGTCTCCCTTGGGAGTTGAGCGTCTCGACTCGAGGGTCTCAACTTGTGTCAGAGCGATCCGCGGAGGCTACCATGGCTCGGCTCGATTTGGCGAACAGCGAACGAGTCCACTGGCTGACTCGTTACAACTCACAGACCCGACCCTTCAATGATAAGAACCTTTGGTCCAAAGATGGTTCACAGCCGTTTATCTGGAGCACCGGCGACAGGTGAACCACCTTCCAACGGCAGTCCCAGCCGGACAGCAATTCTAACAACATTGGATAGGACTGGATATTCACAGCACGGAGACTACGTCTTCGGCTGGAAAGGTGATTCCCTACAACGTGCCCTGGATGCCCGGTGCACCGGTGCCGTCTGTGGCCAGTTGGAGACACAGACCTCGGAGGACGCGATGAGGTGCACAAAGTCGCAGACCTTCGAAGAGGATGTCGATGGATGTGAGGCATATCCCCTGACCTCTTTGCAACTTTGTCGTAGTCACAAGCCCAATTTGACTAACCACATCCCAGGGCTAACTGAACTTCCGGGCATAGTCATGACTGCTTAGGTCTGTCCTTAGGATCTTTTTGCTTGACACTTACGCAGCCGACGAACTGTCTCCTTAGGCTGTGCTTGCCCACACACTCTATTCACCTAACCTTCCTTGTATGTCTCTCTTATCCGGCTCAGGCTCCAAATATGCAATATGCCGCGATTGTATGGAGGATGAAGCAGCCAGCCATAGTCATGTTATCCAAAGCTTCGAACTAGAGATACAAATAAGACAGATACCTCGGATAAAGAAGAAATTAGACGTATCAAATGTCCAAGACTTTCCTATTGTGGCTCGGTCCCGTCTACATTCCTATACGCTTTATTAACGTTGATAATTCGGTCGAAACATTACAGACGCATTCATCGTTTATAACGACTGTATACTTTCCATTAAAACACTTGATGGAGCTTCTTCTTTCTATTAATAATTGTAAGAATGTAAATTCGGTTTATAATTGTGTTATTTGTTACCGAGATCGGATATCATCATGTTAGGTACCTATACGTGTTGTTCTTGTACGGAAAGTTTCTCGACTTGTAGCCTAGATAACCCTTCTGGGATATCGAATTAGGGTTTCACGTTAAACATGAATGAAGAGTGCCGTCATACTCCCAAGCATTAGCAGTAGTACCGGAACTTGTGACCCTTCCCGTTGGTAAACAATGCTTTTGACTCTAGCTCTGGTTGGTCTTGAACCTTCCGAGCGAATCCTCGATTCAACCACTTAAAGGCACCTGTCTGGAGAATGAGGACCCCAAGCCACACGGCTCCTAGGGATATACATGCTGCCCAGGCTTTCCGGTACAAAGGTGCGTCACTCTGATGTAAGCTGTCAGTTGCATCTCCCCTCGCACAAATGGGGTTGTACATACCCCTCTGAAGACTTGGTTTCCATATGTTCCTCCTAGGTTTGAGCACCCAACTATTATACATATTAGAAAAGTTTTTTTATTATCGTAAATTTTATGCCTTACTGTATACGGCGTATGCAATGGCTCTCCTCTGAGGAGTGTCGAAGTTGAGAGCGAGCCAAGTAACATTAAGTGGCTGCCAGGAACTGATATGCGTGTTAGGATGCTGGTATCCTAGAAATGCCTCATCGCCAAGGAACTCACGGTGCGGCCTGCGTAACGACGTACGCAGCATAAAATGACCACGAGGCTTTAGAGGTTACCGGCAGACGCTGTGTCAAATGTCAGAGTTAGGTCACAACCTCTAGAAGAGCTTCCACGAACGTAGAGAGCAATCAGACCTGCCAGGGTCCAGACCGCGGAGAATATGATCGCGTAACCGAATCTTTTATATCGATCCACCAGGTACGACAAGGCAAGGCCAGTCAAGGACGCTAATATTGGCCCCGGTACATTGAGAAGGTTGGCACGGATCCTGCTGAATCCCAGAGATTGAATAATTGTCGCGCCCCAGGTCGAGAGGCCTCCGACGCATTGGAGACCGCTCAGGCACACCAACAAGTAGGGCCATGTTTTCCAAGAGAGGAGGACGTCCTTGCTATAAAGGAATATTGAGTCAGAAAATAGGCTCTATTGAGATCACGGGTACCGACTTACATGTCTCTAAGCGTGATACTAAGTGTTGCTGCCTGGCCTTTCTTCGGGTCACGTCGGATAATCCTGGCTACGAAAATGTCGGCCTCTCGCTCCGAAAGCCATCCGTTGACCGGAATGAGGCCACCGCAGAGGCGGTTGGTATGGTGAGGTGACTTCGGGAGGAGTATGAAGGTGAGTACACCCACAGCTAGCAGTTAGGTCAGTGCAACTCCCCTCCTGCGACGCATTTGTACTCACCAATTGTCGAAACACCGCAGATTATGAAAATCCTATAGCAAGGATTAACATTTCCTTTCAACTGAATGCGGCTTGCTCGATCACTAACCATTGCCAGCCCTTCAGGCCCTGGTTTTCTTCGAGACGAAGGGCTCCGGCAGAGATTAGCGACCCGAAAGAACCCGAGATAGAAGGACCAAAGAAGAAAATGACTGTGCGCTTGGCGAGTTCATCTTGGGTATACCATCGCGAAAGTGTGTACAGCCCACCGGGTATGAAGCCACTCTCCGCAAGTCCTAGGAATAGACGCGCGGCGTACCAGCCACCCGAGCTTTTGACAAAGGATTGTAGGACCTCGATCAGGCCCCAGACGACGACTTGAACAGGTAGCCAATAATGTGCCCCGATGCGGTGCAACACCACCTGGCCATTGATGATTTAGCGCGGCGAGCAAGGATGGGAAGACAACCGACATTTGGCTTACGTTGGAAGGAATCTCGAGCAAGACGATACCAAACCAGAGGAGGGACACGCCCGTGTTTGCTTGGTCTCTAGTCATCTTGGTGTCCTTCAAGAATGTCGAAGTCAAGACTCCCGAAACATTGGTGCGGTCTATGGCCATCCATGTAAACATCAACTGCGGATGAAGTACATTAGCCACCGTCAGATATAACAGTGTAATTAGACTTTGATCTCCCAAAGCTTAGGAGAAGGCCGGCGGATACATACCGTGAAGAGTGGAAGGAATAAGAAGTCGGCCTTGCGCACCACGCGCGCCTCTTCCTCCTTGGTCCAGTTGACCAAGATGTGTTTGCCATCCCGCTCGATGTATTGATTGAAATGGCCATCTTCGGTGCTCTCAACATCGTGTTTCTCACTGTCTGAGTCTGTCTTTGCCGTGACTTCTGCCGCGATGCGAAGAACTGTCCTATCAGTCTCAGTGGACTTCACGTCACTGAGATCGGCGAGTATACGAGCCTCTGGGGACTGGGGGGCCATTTCTTCACGCCAGAGAGACAGTCTTGATTCTTGATCTTAGGTTAGATGGAGAATGCTGGCGACTGCTGCAGAGCACCTACCATTTATTGCGTGGGAATCGTATATGGAACTAGAGCCCTAGTGGCTGCAGTCATCCGTGCTGTCAATGGCGACATTGTCCCGAACTCATGGATGGAGCCCCAGAATCAAGCTGCTAGAGGCCCGAGTCCAAAAGCATCTTCTAGCTCGCTTGGCACCAATAGAACAGCTTTGAAGCTTCCTTTGCGGCCGGAGTCATGGACTCTTGTGGAGAATGCTCCGTCCCGTGTAAAGGATGTCGTCTTTCACCCTACAGTTGTTGCAACCCAATGATAAGGAACAGGAACCCAGCGTGTACGGCACTCCAGGTCTCTTCGCCGCGAGAGTGACGGCGCCCGTTTTTCTCTAGCTGATCCTTCTGCAATGACACCATAGCATCCTAAACAAACGCAACTTGATAACCGTGCAATTATTTCTCCGACGAGTAACGTACGGATTTATAATAGTCATTTCGGGTATCCAGCTTACCGACAATCCAGATCTGCTCCGTCACCCTATGAGCCAGCACATTCCTTCACCACTATGCCATCTGCCATCCAGCCGTCTCAACGCCTGCCCGTGTACTTCATCGGTCACGCGGGGGTAGGTTTGCTCTTCAGCGAAACCGATAACAATCATATTGTCCAAAGTAATCTACGGGCGATCGGCGAGGAGATACGTGCGATCTCGCCACCACCGAAGGCTATCATAACCTTCAGTGGCCACTTTGAGGCCGGGGAGATCCATGGGCCGGGCGTGATAGAGGGTTTGTGTTTCAACCCAACCTTCGAGTTATCCATATCACTGACAGTCATCCAAGTCAATGTAAAGAAAGACACATACATCCAGGTGAGAGGTAGGGCCTTCAAATCACAAGACGACGATAGCTGACAATGTTCAATAAGCACGACTTTGTTAACGACTTTCACGACTCAAGACCATCCGTGTACGAGTATGACTGGCCTCACCTGGATGCCCCTGGACTCGCATCGGAAATATGGAATCACCTGCGGAAAGCAGGATTCAAGGCCAAGCGTGTTGAACGCGGAGTAGACCACGGCGTCTGGGTACCTTTCAAACTCATGTTCCCGCCAGAGAAGCCGCTCCAGATACCTATTGTTCAAGTTTCTACGTTCCATGGCTACGACCTGGAAAGTCAGATACGCCTAGGAGAAGCTTTTCAATCGCTACGGTATGTGATACGTCATTTGCCCACGTACCCCCAGCTAATAATTTCATGTCCAGTAATCAGGGGTATCTCGTTGTAGCCTCTGGCATGGCAGTTCACTCTTTCGATTCCATAGCGGAGATTCGTCAGGCTGTATCAGATGAGGAACAGGAAGCTGCCAAGGCGAAGGTCCTAGCAGAGTCAAAGGCCTTCGATCTTGAGCTCAGAAACGCCGTTACGAAACGAAACGCAGCCGAACGAAAGGCTGCATTGCTCAAATTAGAGGATCTGTACGAGTTCAAACGCTCCCATCCGACAGTTGAGGTAACTGAAACTCTAGCACCCCACTCTCGAGCAGCATATATGACAATGATGGGTGATGCGAAGCTAAGAGTGTGACTAGCATTTCACTCCCATTCTTGTAGCGGCCGGCGCAGCTGGAGATGCTGAGGTGGAGCCTGTCGGCGTCGACATTATTGAGCCGGGAATGTCTTATTTGAACGTCAGGTTCAGTTAATAGCCCCAAGTGTCAGCGGGTTCAAAGCTGAAGCACACGCCTATTCGATGAAGGCGTCAGTAACATCTGGGTCTAAACGCCCGAGATGAGAGAGGGTCGACGCCACTCTCTGGGCACACCTTGCACGGTGTGCAATCTTGTTTCAAGACTTCAAATTGATGCTCATAACTATGGAACTACCTAGGAGTGTAGAAAAGCCGATAGGAGTCCACAGGTGACGAAGTGTAGGCGGCGAACGGGCGCAGCAGACCAGCAGGTCGAGAAGACTCAAGAGGAGAGCCCGGAAGTAAAGAAAGCTCGGTTCAGAAAGAGCCCCGGGAGGTAAGGATGCCCGGGAGGTAAGGATGCCCGGGAGGTAAGGATGCCCGGGAGGTAAGGACATCCGAGGGCTGAAAGGGCCCGAAACACAAAGAGGCTCGGAGGATAAGGAAGCCCGAGAAGTGGAAACACCCGCGTCTACATGTGGGGAATGGACTTGGCACGGGGTTGCCTGTTTCGTTGGGCCAATCAATCCACATCGCCAATAATCCTCCAAATGCGCGGGTAAGGCGAAGTGACGAAGCAGGCGGGAAGGGCTGGCGGATGAGTCACCTGGCGAGGTATCACGGGCTACAGCCAGCGCAGCACCCAAGTCAAGCGAACACAGTTGCAAGAACCTTGTCCTAGGGTAGAAATACGGCGGCGCCTGGCCGGAACTGAAAGCGAAATATAGTGGCCATCAAGGCGTCTAGTGCGCTGTGCACCTATCTTATCTATCCACCTACTGAAGGCCCCTCCTGTTGCCCCTCTCCAGGCCGTCCTCCTCCTTTCCTAGATCTGATTGGTCGCTCACCTCCATAATGCCCGACGACATCGAATCCAGCTTCCAGGCGGCCATCGACGGCGGCAAGATCAATGGCGCTGTCATCTGTGCCACCGACTCCGAGGGCCGCTTTGTCTACAACAAGGCTCTCGGAGAGCGCACCTTGCTGTCTGGCGAGAGGCAGCCGCAGCGGCTCGATGACGTGCTGTATCTGGCCTCGGCCACCAAGTTGATCGCCGCCATTGCCGCTCTGCAGTGCGTCGAGGATGGCCTGTTAACCCTTAGGGGCGACCTATCCTCCGTTGCCCCTGAGCTTGCCTCGAAGCAGGTCATCACTGGCTTCTCCGACGACGGTGAAAACCCTGTGCTTGAGCCGCCGGCCGGTCCCATCACTCTTGAGATGCTGCTCACACACAGCTCAGGAGCCAGCTACGACTTCTTGAGCCCGCTCGTCGGCCAATGGTCCCAGAAATTTGACCACCCACAGGAAGGCCAGCGTCGACCGGTCGAGGAGGCGTTCCGCTACCCGCTCGGCTTCCAGCCCGGCACCAGCTGGATGTACGGCCCCGGGCTTGACTGGGCCGGCCGCATAGTAGAGCGGGTGACAGCTCGCACGTTGACCGAGCATATGCAGCAACGCATTTGTGACCCTCTCGGCATCACAGACGCCCAGTTCTACCCGGTCACGCGCGAAGACCTTCGTGCTCGCCTTGTTGATCTCAACCCAGACGATCCGGAAGCCCTCGGCCGCGCCGTGCTCGGCGGCGGCGGCGACTTCAACAAGCGATCACGCGGGGACTTTGGCGGCCACGGCTTATTCATGCCCGCTACCGACTATGTCAAGATCCTCCGTTCGCTACTGGCCAACGACAGCAAGCTGCTCAGGCCCGCCACGGTCGACGACATGTTTCAGCACCACCTCAGCCCCGAAGCAACCTCAGTGCACCGAGCTGCACTTGCAAGCCCCAAAGGGCTCTTCTTCCGCGTGGGAGTCGACCCCGAAGTGAGAATGGGCTATGGCCTGGGCGGTCTACTGATGTTACAGGATATTGATAGCTGGTACGGTGAACGCACGCTGACTTGGGGTGGCGGCATGACACTTGTCTGGTTCATCGATCGCAAGAACGACCTGTGTGGCGTCGGTGCCATCCAGGCCGGGCTTCCAGTCGACATGAGCACAGTACTTCAGCTGAAGCAGGTCTTCTCTCATGACATCTACAGTAAGCACGCCGCGTGGATGAAGCGGGAGCAGACTTCGTGATGAGGACGATAAAGTGTACAGTTATGATTCTGTCAATTTCTTTGGGTGTCAATTCCTTTGGGATAGCTGCTAGTAAGGATGTATAACTCTTCACTCCAAATGCAAACGAACGATTCTATGCCTAGGTATTAATATCCGAATCCTTATCTACCAAGGATGATGCAGCGTACTGTTCGATACCGTGTCAACCACCGTGGAAAAATAATTCCGCATAAAGGACAACGGCAAAATCCTTACTTCCGCATTTATCACTGACTTCATGTAGCTATCAAGCAGTATTTACGCAAACTCCAGTCGCTTTAACCACAAGTTTGGGCTAGAAGATCTCCGGGCTCATGCGTCTGCTCAGCTCATACGGGATGCTGATTAGGTCTTAAAATGCAATGAGAGTTCTTTCCATTCACGTTGTTGATAAGAGCAACAGATACTCGTTGGGTTGGAAGATATAGCGAAAGCGATGACTTCGAGACAGGTATGCAGCTGCATATGATACCGACATCGTCACGATAGACAGTGGGTAGTAAGGTTGAACCTGAGCAGGTACGACCTCATCATGGAGGGCGTGAACAGGACACGTAGGATACGTGCTTGTAGATGCAGGGAGGACATTTCAATGTCATAATATTTGCTGACGACTTCTTTTTTGTCGCCCACGCAAGCACCCCCGACATAGCACGCTCACACCAAGTCAGGTAGGTAATTAGCCGTGGGAATGTTAGTAATATAGACTCAAAATAAATGATACAGGGTGCAAACATCATGGGTGCTAAACAACTGGCCGCGTTTACACCGAAGAGTTAAAGTAGGGCAGGGATGCCAATATTAAGGGGCGGCAAGGTCCTGGCAGTTGCTGGGGGACTGTCAGAGAAAGGGTGGTATATCACAACACATTGTCATTGTAATTTGAACACCTAGCCTCTATAAAGGTATGGACATCTTCTTAGACTGCTGACGTATGCGGCGGCTAATACCCTGCCATTTTGATGTATTCCTCGCGCGTCTATCATTTACTACCCTTCTTCTTGAGAGTTACCTTGAATCATGCTGACTCGTCGGATGTCTGATCAGTGGCTTTGGTACGCCTTAAGCCGTCATAAAACTTCCGCTCCTGGAATACTTTGATATCGTCCTCGAAGAGCGTCCGCCCCTCCTTCCTAGCCTTCAAGACCAAGCGCCTCACCCTCAACACGTCGTACTCGGTGTTTCTAGTCAGATACCACGTCCAGGTGTTCGCGACCCATGCGGCGATGATACAGGCGGCTGCTATGGCGAAACTGTTCTTGTACCCATTGTGCGCCCACTTGGACTGGAACAATTGCGGACCGACCACCCCTCCGAGCTGGGCTATGCCGGACTGGACACCGTAGGTGAGCGCCGTCCCCGTAGTCCCTACCAGCGTGGCGGAACGCCAAGCCCAGAACGGTATGAAGTATGACTGGTAGAAGAGCTGGCCGAGAATGCAGCTGATGTAGATGCCCACGTGATTATGGATAGTAAAGAAGAGCACGAAGCACACGACCATGCCTGACATGATGATCCTAATCAATAGCAGACACGTGTTAGCGATCCTTTGTCTACCTCTGCGTCTGTTCGGGAGAAGGCGCGGAGAGCTTGGATTGACTGACATGATATAGGCAGGCCGAACAATGTATGCACGGCCGATGAACCAAGCCGAGAAGATCAGCCCGAGAATTGCCGCGGCGGCTGGAGGGATGTTCAGCAGCTGGTTCTTTGGCAAGCCTACAAACCCTAGGTTCGTCACAATTGTCGGCAGGTACCACGTCAAGGCATAGCCACCCAGGTTCACGAGGGTCTGAGAGAGCGTGAAAGACCAGATGAGAGGAGACTTTAGTGTGACGATGATCTCCTTCTTCGAAAAGGCGGGATCGCTTGTCAGAGGGGCGTTCTCTGGGAGCCTGGCCTCAATGAATTCTTGCTCGCGCTTTGTGAGCCAGCGGTCGCTGCGCGGCGACTTTGGGTAGTCGGGCAGGAACCACAAAACGGCCCCGGCAAAGAGGATCGTGGCCAGGCCCTCGATCAGGTATACCCAACGCCAGGCGCTCAGCCCCTGGATGCTGTTCATGTAGCTGATGCCGTAGCACAGCAATGAACCCACTATTCCAGATAGGCAGGAAATGGCGAAGAACCACGTAACCGGCTTCCCGACCTCGTCAGTCCGGTACCAGCTGGAGAGCTGTGCCATGACCCCAGGGAACATGCCGGCCTCGAACATCCTAATGTCAATCTCGTCAGTCACTGTCCAAGCAATAGCCCTCTGGTATCGTTTCTCTCGGGACCGCTTACCCAAGAAGGAATCGCACGGCAAATAGCTGGTGGTAGTTCTGAACTGCCGCATGGCAGGCAGTGATGATGCCCCACGTCAGAAAAATCCGAGACTGCCACAGATGGGGACTCATGCGCTTCAGGAGAAGGTTGCTGGGTGCTTCAAATATGATATAGGCAATCTGGTCGGTCTGTGTAAGAAAAGCCCCGCGAGGAGAAAAGGCACGCAGATCAACATACGCCATAAATGGACCCGACCCAGTTGTAGAGATCTGCAGTCATGCCTAGCTCCACGATGATATTCCGTGGCTGTCCAACTTGCAGCACCTTCACATTTGCAGCGTTGTTGACATCTATCTATTTGTGGTACAGTACATCAGCTTTTCGTGGCCATCTTGTTCACCTGCATATCGATGTCTAGCTTGACAAACCTGTTTGATCATGTACATCAGTCCGATAAGCACGGAAAAACGCAGGTCAACCTTGCGCATGATTGATTTCTCTTCGTCGGCTGTGAATGTCGAGAGAAAGGCTGCTCTTGCTTCAGGATCGTCCCGGAGGTTGACCGTCTCCGCACGGGAGATTGTCACATTGGCTTTCTTTCGTGTCGCCTCGGCGGCCTGGTGATTGATAACAATCTCTTGGGGTCCTATTGACACGGCCATGGCTTTCCCTTGCTCTCGAATGGAAGCCCCAATGCGGTGCGACTGCTCAAAACACCCAATCTATGATGCGCGGCCAAATCCTGTGTTGGTCCTTTTATGTCGGGCTTCCGAGACCGGGGCGTGGGGGCGGAAGCATGATGTGCTTTCGCCAAGGGATGGCGAAGGCTTCCTACAGGGCTTGAACCGTGCCGATCCTGCAGAGGAGATAAACTGGAAATAGAAGACGGCGTCTTTGGTGATGGGTACGGAAATTCAGGGTTCTCGGGCGCGGGACGATGGCAGAATATCAGTCTAGGCTCCCGTCATTCGGCTATCGCTACCAAAGAGGTGGATGAAAAGGCTGATCGCAAAATATGCCCCGTCGATTCCGCCATCTGCCTTTTGCTTCTATAGTTCTGGCACAGAGCGGGGAAAGCTCCTGTAGCGATCCCTCAGTGACCAGAATATCTTCCATGTGCGCGGCTGCCGGAGCAAATGACAGCGTGCTCGTAGATATATGTGACATCCTCTCCAGGAGTGAGCGTATTCCCCCCAAATCCCAGCACTGCCAGGATACCATTGAGAACAAGCTGGCAAAACCCGTAAACCTTTCAACATGGGCTCTACAGGTGAAATCAAGGATGAAAAGTCCGGTCGGCAGAGAAAGCAGATTCTCCTCAACGGTTTTGACATGTTCACAGTCGGACATCTTTCGTTTGGCCAGTGGCGTAACCCCAAGGACAGAGCAAAGGACAAGCGCCGCGACCTTTCTTACTGGACCGAACTTGCCAAACTGCTAGATAAGGGCGGCTTCACCTCATTGTTCCTGGCGGACACGTTTGGACCATATGATGTGTGAGTATGCAACAGCCTTCTAGGGTCTAGACGCCGCCCTAACCTTCCACACAGATACAAGGGCAGCGCTGAGCCAGCCATTCGAACGGGCAGTCAGTGGCCAATGGCAGACCCGGTCATTGTGAGGTTTGCGTTTTACCAAGTTACCATAGACTTACTCTAACCCGCCCGCGTCCAGCCTGTCTCTGCAATGGCAGCGGTGACTAAAAACCTTAGCTTTGCCATCACGACTTCAACTTCGTACGAGCAACCCTACATTGTTGCCAAGAGGTTTGCAACTCTAGACCACCTGACCAGGGGTCGTTTCGGATGGAATATTGTCACCAGCTGGAAGGAATCGGCATCTAAAGCAGTAAGTTGCAAGCTTTTTTATTATCGAAGGACTTTCATCTTACGGTCCGAGCAAGGTCGGACTTCCCCTCGTTGAACACGATAAGCGTTACGAGAACGCAGACGAGTACTTGCGAATCTTGTACAAGTGAGTCCGATGGACCTTCGCCTGGCGGATGTGACACTCACTACCCTGGTCCAGGCTATGGGAAGGCTCCTGGTCAGACACTGCCTTGAAGGAAGATGCAGAGAGTGGTATTTACGCCGACTACGAACAGATACGTTCCATCCACCATGACGGCAATTTCAATGTGGATGCCCGCTTCATTGTCGACCCATCACCCCAAAGGACACCTGTCCTCTTCCAGGCGGGAACATCACCGTAAGTATACCCCTGCAGGTTGTTCATCACGCTATTCGGCAGGGACTGCTGACAGGCCTTGTAAACAGGGCCGGTATCAAGTTCGGCTCCACGCACGCTGAGGGGATATTTGTATCTGGTCTCTCGCCGCATGTCATCGCACCCCGAGTAAAGGCCATCCGCGAGGCAGCGGCAGCCACGGGACGAGACCCGGCGTCGGTGAAGGTGTTTGCCATGATCACACCAATCATAGGCAAAGATGATGAAGATGCCAAACGCAAGTATGAGGACGCTTTGAAATATGTACTGGTCGAGGGGGGGCTGGCACAATTCTCTGCAACAACTGGGATCGATGTGTCCAAGTTCGACCTCGACCACGAACTTACAGAAGAGGACATCTCCCAACTGCAACGAGTGCAGTCGACGCTGTATAACCTGCAGTACCGCGGCAGCGACGTGCCGAAGTTGACTCCACGCAATCTAGGCATCGTTGCTGCTATCGGCGGGAATGGTGCAATGCCTGTCGGCACGGCAAGCCAAGTGGCCGATGTGTTTGAGCAGTGGGTGGATGTCGCAGACGTTGACGGGTTTAATCTCGGCTATGTGGTCACCCCAGGGAGCTTTGAGGATGCAGTCGAGCTGCTGGCGCCCGAGCTGAGGAGGCGAGGGCTCCTTCCGGAGCTGCTCCCCGAGGATGCGCCGCCTCGAACATTTCGTGAGCAGATTTACGGGATCGGGCAGAAGGGGTTGCGGAAAGACCATCCAGGCTATAAATACAAGTACAACACCTATGACGAGGCCATCAGCAGTGGGCACGCGACAACTGGTGGAACAGTGGCTATCTGAGGGCAGCGTAGTTTTATGGCTTGAAAACGGATTATTATCCTATCCAACACAAGCAGCGCGGTGACGTAACATCTAACACATCTTCAAATGACGGCCGGTTCTGTCACGTACCTTAAATGAAGAGCTGTCGAAAAGCTTCTGGTGATGAGTTGATACCAGATCAAATGCCCCCTAGGGTGACCGAAGCTGGGACTAACTACCAGCTAATTAGCAGGAAATCCGGCCTCTAAAACCGTCCTTTGCCCTAAGTCATGGTCTTCTCGTTTCTGGATGGTGACAACAAGTAATAAAGCACGGACGCACTCACCTGTTCACCAAGTCTGTAGGGCGGAGTGCTAGATGGCCAGGTTCGGGACCAAGCTGTTGTGTTAGGCTCTTCACATAACCAAGACTTGCTTAATCGCCCTATGCCCTCCTCGTCTGAAAACCCCTCTTGCGAAGTTACCCTTGAGATCCCCCTCATCTTCCATTTCCTGGCGACTCAATAGCATAGACTCCGTATTCGCCAATTTTCTAGCAAGGGTTGAGCGTCGGTGCTGAAGGATCTGCGCATTGTGGACCCATTATATGTGGCCTTTAGAGACGGGATCAGATTGACGGATCTATCTCTGGAAGCAACGCTTGGTTCAGGAACGCCCAGTCGTAGGTGAACACCATGAAGGAGATATTCGTTACATCTTTTTGTTTGGGACGGGTGGCTCTCGGTAGAAAGCTGTGACTACCTGGACCTCGATTTACCCGTCTGTTCCTTCAGCTTTTGCAGTCTGCGGTGAGTTGAGACTGTTGCCTGAGGCGGTCATACTAATTCTGTACTGCAGTCTGCCGCTCAAGATGCGAGCATGCACTGAACCCTATACTAACCATTAATCGTACGTTAACAGGTAATTAATGCCGTCAATTCTTTTTCAATGCTCTTGACTTTTTTCCTCCTTAACAGATGATGGCCGGTTATGAATGCGTACGTATCAGGTAGGGTAGCCCGCGTCCAAGCTCTTCATTGGCGCAGGCGAGAACAGACCCAAGTGCTGTGCCATCATGACATTTGGACTGCTGCAGTGTCGCGGCGCGAGCCTATACGACACGGTCGCGGACCGTTACCCGTTTTGGACCATTTGGTGGCGTGGCCTGGAACGTGGCTGAACGGCTGTGGTTGTCGGTGAAGTTGCTCAGGCCCCCTCCCCCGCTCCGTCATCCAGAGATCAAGCCACAGTCTTAGTTACCAATCAAAGAGTCATTTAAAGGATGCAGGTTCCAGAACCTGAATCAGTCTACTAGGTAAACTCCACACACCGCCTGGCCGCCTGACTTTCGGAAAAATTTCCCGGGCCCTCGGGGCTCACTCTCCCGTTTTCATCCCGCAAGAATATGCCTGACAATCATGACAACAGGCTCCGCCCCCCTCCCTCCCTTCTTTGCGGACCACCGCGCAGCGCAGGAGACGTCCAGCTCGCGCGATCTAATTGTGGACAGGGCTCAGGTAGTGAAGCGGCTTAACCTCCTACGCGTGCGCGCACACGAAGAACCGAGCAGGCTGTGTCCTGTCTTGGCACGGTCCTGTCAGATGGATGGTCAACATTTTAAACGGCGACTCGGCTGCAACAAGTGCCGAGCGCCGTAGTTCTCGGATATCGCACATGCACTATGATGAAAACCATCGTTCGGACGCAGAAGTGATGCGATGATTCCCTCGACTTCGCCCTGACTTTGTCCTGACTGATGTGTCTCGGCCCGCTCCACTTCCCCGGCTAACGGTAATAGAGTGGGCTAGAAGTGCAGTTGTCTCGCGCTTCAAGCCATCCCATCACGCACATGCGGCCGTCCTAAAGCCGGGCAATCCACGGCTAAAGCCCCTGCTCACTAATGGGGGAACCACAAAACAGGGCAGAACGGCTGTTGCTGGTGGCGTGACACGACGATATCTCGAGATGCCCATCTCCAACCAGGCCACCGGCCAGGAGCTGGCGATGCTCTAAGTCCGCCAAGTCCGATACCGTCAGGCAGGTATAAGGATGCATTTTTCCCAAATTGGCGGCACTGTCTGGGCTCGGGGGCCATACACTTAGATCTCTTAGCTATCGTTTCCGGTAATTACATCCTTGCAAACGAGTCTGTAAAGGTTTCGTTCCCTCATAAAGCTCCAAAACCTCTTGTATCGTGGCTGGTTTTTCATTCTTCCTACTGGAAAGTGATCTTGCTAGATTTGAGGTGCGCTCTACATCACGTTCTCATGTCCGAAAGTCACGACAACCAGTCCTACGCCGAAGCCCTCGACTCTGTGCCATCTGACCCAGAGACTGTATGCAGTCCGGGCTTGTCGGACAACAGTCCGTGGAATGAGAAAGATGGCGACCCCGATGTCGTCAGCTGGGACGGGCCCAATGATCCCGCGAACCCTCGAAACTGGCCCAGGCGGAAGAAGATTGGCAACATCGTGATGGTCAGCCTCATGGTCTTCGTTGTGCCATTAGCGAGTAGCATGTTTGCTCCTGGTATCGACCAGGTCATGCTCGAGTTCCACAGCGATGACCAGCTGATCGCTGCTTTCGTCGTGTCTGTCTTCGTTTTGGGCTTCGCCTTCGGACCCATCATGCTCGCCCCATTGAGCGAGGTCTACGGCCGCCTTAAGCTCTACTGGATATGCGACTTGCTCTTCTTTGCTTTCAGCATCGCCTGCGCCAAGGCGCAGACAATGGGCCAGCTCATTGCCTTTCGATTCCTGTGCGGCTTCTTCGGCGGGCTTCCACTGGCCTGTGGCGGCGGCACAATCACAGACGTCATGGGTAATAGGATGACGCTTTATTTCATGGCAAGATTATAATTGCTAACCAATATGTTTAGATCAGGAAGAAAGGGGCTTTGCCATGGCCATCTTTGGTGCGGGTCCGATGATGGGCCCCGTAGCTGGGCCTATCATAGGGGGCTTCCTCTCTCAGGCGAAGGGCTGGCGCTGGGTCTTCTGGCTACTTGCCATTCTTGTAAGCGAGTAATTCCCTTAGCTTACACACCTCAGTTGCCAAGTAGTGTCGGACGGAACTGACAAGGGCTTTTCTCTAGAGCGGAGTCTGCGCCATTGCCACCTTCGTGCTCATGTCCGAGACATATGCACCGGTAATTCTGCAGAAGAAAGTCGACCGCCTGAAGAAGGAGACGGGCAATCAAAATCTTCATTCAGCCTTAGACTCGGGCATGACACCCTCGGTTGCCATCAAGCACAGCCTGCTCCGCCCGTTAAAGCTCCTCATGTTCTCGCCGGCGGTGTTGGGCCTTGCGCTGTTCCAGGCGTTCTATTTCGGGTGTCTCTATCTCATCTTCACCACGTTTACCATGGTCTACGATGAAGTATACCATTGGAGCCCAGGACTGCAGGGTCTGTCATTCATCCCAATGGGCCTGGGCTCTGTTATAGGCACCATCATCTTCGGAGTGGCATCGGATCGTATCCTCAAGTGGAAGGCCAGCCAAAACGGCGGAGTAATGAAGCCCGAATACCGGCTGTACCTGCTGATGCCGACGGCTTTCGGTATCCCCATTGGTCTGTTCTGGTATGGTTGGGCTGCAGAGGAGCACACCCACTGGGTCGTGCCAATTCTAGGCACCGCTTTCATTGGGGTGGGCTTTTTCTTCTCCATGGTTACGATCATCTCCTACGTTATGGATGCCTACACCGAGTACTCGGCATCTGCTGTTGCCTCTGTCGCTGTCTTGCGGTCTTTGTTTGGTGGTATTCTTCCTCTGGCCGGGAGGCAGATGTATGTCACCATGGGATACGGATGGGGCTCGTCCCTTCTGGGCTTTATTAGTGTTGCCTTGCTCCCTGTCCCCTTTGTGTTCTACTACTATGGTGAGCGGCTTCGGACGCGATATCCTGTGAAGCTGAGGTGAGACCAGCTGCCCTATTTTCCCCGGGAAGTCAGCCGGATAATCGTGTCTTTTGTGTCGGCGTTTCGGGCAGGTTTCTACTCCACCTTGGGACCTTGATGATAGCATGGGCTTCAACGGCGTTGTCTTCAACATGCGCATGCATTAATGGAATGAACACGAAAAAAGTCGATTGTGCGCAAACAAAACAGCGGCTGTTAGGGCGAAGAGCTTGCAGCTTGAGAAGAGCGTTCTCGGCACGTGTATATAGCAGCTATTAATGCACCACGAGAAAAGAGATATTCTTATATAGAGCAATGCATTACCTAATTCGGACTGGGAACAATTTCAACCCTTACAGAGTCGGCCTCGATTTTCAAGCTCCACGTCACCAAATAGGTACGCAGTGGCAGCAGCCAGCAATGGCTGACACATAGAAGAAGTTGGACATGAAGTATTGCCAGAGGGCAATTGGCAGGAAGACCAATTGCGACGAGGTATGCAGTGTCGAGAGCTTTCCAGAGATGCTCCTCGGAGGTCGTACATGAAAAATATACAGGATATACTTGCATAGGCTCAGAAGCCGAGTACTGGTACAAGGTGTTCCAGAGCCTGGATCGACTGCGAGCCTATAAATGCCGTCGTCCCCTCCACTGTACAGCAGCTGAACCTGAAGGCAATCGTCCCGTACCATTTGAACTGGAACCGGAACCGGGCAAGGTCGACACTTGACCCAGGTTATGGTCTCCAGATTGCGGCGTTGAAGAGCACTTGCACGCTGAATGAATCGTTGATGTCAGGGCCAGTGCCCGGACATGTCCCGCAGGTGGTAGCGGATTGCTTGAGTCGACAGGCTGCTTCAGTCGACCACGTGCTGCGGGACGCAGAAGTCACTGGCGTCCACAACCGTCTCTTCCAAGTATGAAGCACTTAGCTGCGGGAAGTCGAGCCACTGAGATAAGTCGCACTGTTGGTACAACGGTCCGGTAGGCGGCAACCATAACGTGGACACAGACGGTGGAGGTGAATACGTGATAGCGTGTACATCAGTACACAGATCGTGCGGTTGCCAGGGTTCCGCGGATACCGGCCCTTGTTCTCCTTGCTCCTGGATTTCGAAGAACTTTCGCGGAGTAACACCTGCGACTTTCCTGAAGACACGATGAAAATACCACTTCGACAAGCCAGATTGTGCCGCCATTTCAGCAAGTGTGGCAGGATGTTGTCGCAAAGCATGGTCCGGATTAGAACGGCACTGCCTTGAGGTTTTCTCTAGGAACTGCTGAACCCTCTCCACTCCTTGTTCGATAAACATTGTCCCTGCCTCTTCAGGTTTGCACCGTTTGCATGGCCGGTATCCAGCATCCTTTGCTCGTCCAGGACTGGAGTAGAACTCCACATTGGCACGTCGGGCGCGCCGGGCTTTGCAGACAGGGCGACAGTAGATCTTAGTGGACCGAACGGCATAGATAAATGAACCGTCTGCCCTTGGGTCCCTCGTTTGTACAGCTGCCCACCGAGCCGCATCGCTCGTGTACATCGTCGCTAGGTCCGTACGGAGGTGAGAGGGGGGTCTAGATCTACTCAGACATATCTCCTGAATAACAAGATAGAGAGAAGGGCTGCCGCAATAGACAGAGACATGGCCCACCTTCTCATGATGCATGACAATCAATGATGATTTTAGCGCTTATACACGCCCTTCGCTTGGCGAGATGTCAGCTTGCTCTACAAGTGACCAATAGGACACTCGCTATGCCGCGGATACCGGAGAAACTCTCTCGTTTGGATGCATTGCTTTCGAACTGGCCACTCCAAGAACATACACCGCGATGAAGGAGTTGCCTGCAGGCCGAACAAGCATGGCTATTGTTCGACCGACGCCTGGCGACTGACTGACTCATGACTGCGAACTCTCCACAGCGGACACGCAACCGATACAGCATCCGCGGAAATCATCTTTTCCCGTTGACCAAGATGTGAGGCTTATATAAAGGCCGGTTGACAGCGCTGTTTCGGTGTCTTGAAGTCTTGGGGAAGAGAGACTGATCACACCGCTTGACCGTTTTCTCCAGAATCAACCTTATCACGCCAATCAACATGGATCCAACTACCCAGCAAGATACACATACTATCATCTCCCCCGCAATTCTCTACTGGGGCACCCCGGTGATTCTAATCTCATCCGAAAACGAAGACGGCACGACCAACATTGCGCCAATGTCATCATCGTGGTGGCTGGGGCATTCATGCATGCTCGGCCTGGACGCTGAGTCGAAAACGACCCAAAACATGCTGCGGACAAGACAGTGTGTCTTGAACCTGCCTGATGAGACCATGGTCGCCGCAATCAACGGGCTTGCGGATACCACCGGGTCAGATCCGGTGTCGGAGTCGAAGAAGCTGCGCAACTACAAGTTCGTCAAGAACAAGTGGGCTAAAGCCGACTTGCACCCCCAGGCCTGCGACTTTGTGGCCCCGCAGAGAATCAGACAATGCAAAGTCCAGATGGAGTGCGAGGTGATAGAAGCCCACTCATTAAGATCAGACCTGCCGGACAGGAAGGGACTGGTGTTGGCCGTTGAGGTCAGAGTACTGAGAGTCCATATCGCTGAGGATCTACGCATGGTGGGATCTCCGAACCGGATCGATCCTGACAAATGGCGGCCGGTTATTATGATGTTTCAGGAGTTCTACGGCCTGCGGCCTGGCAAGTTGGCCGGGAGTGTGCTGGGAAGGATTAGCGAGGAGAAGTATCGAGGTCTTACGAAGAGCGATGTCAAGAGATTGCGAGGCGATGACGACGATGAGGTAGTAAAAGGGAAATACGCTGCATAGCTTGATGAGTGTGTCCACAGGTCTGTTCACGAGTCTAAGCTCTGCGTTTCATTTGCAGGTCAGGTCGTTTGAGTGGATTCATCTAAGGAGCGGCGTGCCTTCGCATGTCTACGTCTTTGCTTTATGATGGTGATATCAGCTTAAATTCGATATTGAACTTATCTTTACTCGAGACTAGCGTGAAAAAATTTGAGCCCATAGTTTTCCTGTTCTTGTCCACAATGTCATAGTAACTCGATCACTGATCTGTGGAGAAGATCATGAAAAGTGGCTTCGAACGAGGTCGGGGACCAACGTAATTGGCTGTCGTAGTTACAAAACGATAATGAGAAGGGAGTGGAAGCATCAATGGTACCGCTGGCACGCGTAGACATGTCCTAACTAAGGCTTTGTGACATCTGCTTTGGGGAAAGTTGGTGCGAGGGAGTGATTTGAGGGTGGGAGCCTAGTAGCGATGCATGTTCTCGCCCACGGTCCCGGTCTTCCGGCCAAAAGATAAGCTTTATACCCATGTCATCTTCGGCGGAGGCCATCTTCGCTGTCCATCAAAAGGTGGCAGTTTTGCGGGTATTGCTCTTTCCTCTGCGGGAAATACAGGAGTCATGGTGAAGTTTTCGGCGTCTCGTGGTTATCAAGGACATTACGGGCAGCCCTCTCTTCCCGGCTCATTTCATTGCGATCAAGTGTTTCGCCAGCCTGAAGAAATCTTCGATTGGGGTCATACATCCGGCCGTTCGAGGAATCACGAGCAACTTTCAAGAGAGCACAGGACGGTCGTCGAGAATGCCTTCAATCTGACAAATCTGAAATTTATGACACCTCTCGGACACTAACTAAAAGCTGGCGAGGGTATAAATATACCTTCTGGGTTTTCAAAACACTTCTGCACCTATCCCAACAATCTCACTTGCCCACAACTTCCTAAACAACCCCTCTTCCCTTTCCAACAAGTCCGAAGGCTTTCCGTCCTCCATCACTCTCCCAGCACTGAGCACAAGCACACGGTCACAAGCCATAGCCATCTCACGCCGGTGCGTCACCATAATAACCGTGTACGCCGAAAATTCGTCCTCGAGTATCTTTCGCATCCGCCGCTCAGTCTCGGCGTCAGTACTCGATGTAACCTCATCTAGCAGGAGAAGACCTCCATCAGTGTTTGTCTGCCGCAGTTTCACCCGCCGCCGGAGGACCGCTCGTGAGAGACAGAATAGCTGCTTTTGCCCTGCGCTGAGTTCGCCTCCACGCATAGGCGCGCCCAGTCCGCCTTTGGCTTCAACAACGGTAGTCAGGCCGAGATCGCGTAAGACGGCGTCGCATTCGACATCAGACGCTATATCCCAGGGATCGAGGTTGACTCGGAAAGAGATACCGTCTGGGAGGAAGACGGGATCCTGTGAGACGGAGATGATGCGCTCACGGAGGACATCCCCGTCGATCGTGTGGAGGGCTAGGCCATCAATATGTATCGGGGCCGGCGCGGAGGCTGAGATGCTTGGTTTCCTTGGGGGCAAAGGCTCGATGAGGCGGAGTAGGAGTGCAAGAATGGAGGATTTCCCGCTTTTGGAGTCATTAGTTAACGATCTAGAAGACAGATGACGTACTAAGAATAGGAAGGAGCCATACCTTCCCGTCCGGCCACATATGGCAACTTTCTCCCGGGCCTTGATTACTAGAGATAGGTGCTCGAGCACTCTGTTTGTTCCATTATAACTCGCCTCTAACTTTTCAATCTGCACACATCCGGCCGTGGGCCATCCCTTGGGTGGCGCTACAAACTCCCCTTTGCAGCAGTCCTCCAGCTCAGTCTCATTGCTAAAGCTCTTGAGCCTGCTTATGGCGCCAAGTGAAGTCTCAAGGCCGGTGTATGCAGTAACAATGGCTGTCAGTGTACCCCCTAGAGTTATGAGGGTGACCAAGCCCGCACCGACGTTGCCTGCGTCCGAGTTTAGCTTGGTTGCCAACGCGACAAGCATGATGGCCACGATGGCTACGAGCACGTTCATGGTCAAAGTGAGCCACTGTTGCGCCATGGCCAATAGATACGAAGGACGCTGCGAGTCGTCGAGGAGTGCGTTATTGCGCGCTAGCTGATTTGGGAACCAGCCAAAGGCTCGGATCGTAGGCAAAGCGGCGAGCGTATCTAGAAAGTGGGTGCTATGTCATCGTTTTGGTTAGCATACGACGGGAAAATAGGTTCAGTTCAGAGGTAGAGTCTGTAAAGGGCACATACTACAATGGTGTCTTCGCTTCCAGGTCGAGAATGCGCAGCCGCTTGGAGCTCGGCAGGTAGACGTGCTGTACTACCCAGAGCAGTGCTGCGAAGAAGGGATAGCTCACGGCTAGCCATGCTGAAGATAGCGCTATGACGATAGCCTGGCCAATAGCTGTGGCCAGACAGAAGCAGAGGTTATTGACCATGCGTGGCAGCTGTGTGTCCATAATGTTCATGTCCTGGCTGAACAAGTTCAGCACCTTGCCCACATCAGTGCCCGCCAAGAACCTCAGGCTGCTATACAGAATGGTATTAACGGCGGCGCGGTGGAGATCAGTCCCGGCGAGGCGCACTGCAGTGCGCAGCATAACGAGTCCAGCGGGAAACACGCACAGGATCACCCCCGCTCCGAGCAGCACGTATATGCCGATCCAGAAGGCAAAGGAGTGTCTGGGAACGGTTGTCCCCGAGTCCTCCGACCAGAACTTGAGCCATATCGTGGAGAAGTTTGTCGAGAAGCCGATGCCAACGACTAGAACAAGGTACAGCAGTAGTGGCAGGAGCCCAATAGTTGAGAGCCAGTGAGTGTAGACAGCAAAGTCGACATCTGGGGTAAGCGTGGGTGGGGGTTTGGCCTCAGTAGGCGCAACGCCACCCTGACGCTCACTTTCCGGTATCTCTGTTGCCGAAGTTATCGCTTGAATTGACTGAGGGCCCATTCCACTTGATCTTGTGCCTGGCTTGGGTGGCTTCATGGCGAGGCGCGGACTCGTCAGACCAGCGCGTCCAGAGCGCTGCTCGTCCCGCACAATTTCAGCGAAGCTGCCCTGATCAACGATAGTGTTTTCCGAGGACAGGACCACAATGTGGTCGGCAACAGATAGGAAGTGTGTCGAGTGTGTGCACACAACGGCGGTCGTTCCGCGTCTACGCAGGAGCCCTTCCGGCCCACAGACGGCCTGACACACCTGGTCCCGTGTTGAACCGTCGAGTCCACTGAATATGTCATCCAGAACCAGAATATCGGCATCGTGGTAAAGTGCCCGCGCCAGCGCAACACGCTGCCTCTGTCCACCACTAAGAGAGACGCCGTTGGTGCCGACAATCGTCCTGTCCCTCGCGGGAAGGCTGTTTAGGTCTTCGGCGAGCATTGCCGCATGGATAACGTCAGCGTAGCGGACGGTGTCGAAAGATGAAAACCCTGTAATATTCTCCTGGATGGAAGCATTGAAAAGGAACGGCACCTGGTCACAGTAGCCGACCTTGTCCGACCCAAAGGCCATGGTACCTTGCATATGGGCCACCTCATCCAGAAGCGCACGGCACAGCGTAGATTTGCCCGAGGCTACAGGGCCGACAACGAACGTGATGGACGACCTAGGTAAGCTCAAGTTGACGTTCTTGAGGGTTGGGTTGTTCGGTTTCCAGCCAAAGCAACAGTCCGTGACAACAATAATCGGCTCTTTGCGTCCCGCATCCAGCTTCTCCGTCTTCTCACTGACATCCCCTGCTGGACCCAATAAGACTCGCCGGTCTACCCTTTCTTCGTCGATTAGAAACACCTTGATCCTTCTGAGGCACGCCACACAGGCGGCGATAATGGGCAAGCTCTGAAGCACTATGAGCAGTGGCGCCGTGAGTAGCGTCAGGAAAGACAGCGCAGTATAAGCACGCGTCTGGTCTAGTACGTGCGGCCCGAAGGCGAAAGCGAGGGAGGGAGCAAGTGCCTGCGGCAGCTGGCTTAGTGTCGCACTGAGGGCGATCAGCACGCGCGATCGCTCGCCGACATGGATTTCCTCCTGGCGCTCGCGCTGCATAAGGGCGGCAGCGGGTCCTACCATTCCTGAGAAGCGAAGGTCCTTGATGCGGTCGAGCACAGCTGAAGTCACGCCAATGCGTGCTTGCACGCGGGCCATCCAGGCCCCTTGGAACCGCACTGCGCGACCGGAGATGGCGAAAGAGCCAGCGAAGCCCAGTAAGACGAGAAGTAGCGGGGCTAGGAAAGCGAGGCCGAGCTGTCGCTCTAGCAGCCATGCAGCCAGGGCGATCTGGATTGCGTTGGCCCACACCTCGTGTATGAGCCGGAGCCCCGTATAGATGCGTTCGACGTCTGCGCCCATGAGCGTGACGGCAGCGGTGTCGCCGTCGCCGACGTGCGGCATGTTGGCAGTTTTGCGGTAGATGGCCGAAATTAGGAATCCGCGTAGGAGTGACTGGAAGCGTTCCTGGTAATACCAATAGAGAGCGGTGGTGATGGCGATGCCGGAGTAGGTCAGGACGGCAATGGCGACGAGACAGGACGCGGTGGATGAGTCGCTTTCGTGAGAAGAGAGAAACCGAAGCAGGCGCTGCAGAAAGAAGGGCTGGCAGAAGGTGAAGCCGAGCAGACACAGCCGGGGAAAGACGGGCAGCAGGACGGAGCGACCTAAGGGCTTCGCAAGCCACAGCGAGAGGTGCCAAACCGAAGTTTCCATCGACTCATCAGACGGCGCGCTTCGTGCCGCGAATGTGTCGACCGAGACTGCCCGATCCAGCGCATATAGGTGCTGCATCGTCAAGGGTTCGTGGTAGCCGCGCCACAGGAGGGAGTTAAGCCAAGAATACAACCCCAGACTCAAGATGCTGCTCGTCTCCTCTGGGCTGTGGTGGACCGCATCCCAGGCAAGCCATCGCCTCCGCCGCATACTCTCCAGGATCAGTAATATAAGGTTGAGAACGACGGTAGCCGTGAAGAGTCCGGTGAAAGTTGTCATGTTCCCACTCACGTCGTGGTTGCGGCGGGAAACGGCGTAAAGGAAAGGGCAGCGAGCAACATTGTACACGAGTGCCAGCAAGAGGTATGAGCAGGCCAGGATAGAGGGACGAGGGCGTCTAAGATGTTCAAGGGGCAAAAGTGCAAGCAAGAGGCAAGAGGCAGCAAACTCTAGTGTCGTCGATGCCACAAGCCTTGGAGTCCGACGGTTGACATGCTGGGAGGCCAGGACAACAAGACCGAGGCGGAGGCCTGCTAAGACAGCACCCACAACCACCTTGGAGACCAACAGGACAGCCGGCAATCGTGCAATTAGAGGGCATCTAGACAGGTAGAGCATCCGTGGTACAGCAAGTACGATGAAGATTGCAGAGGTGGCGACCGACAGCCAGAAGATCCAGTCGAACGCAACAGCGGAGAGGTTGTATATAGCGCAGCTGCCCGCGAAGCCAAAGGCGACACTGTTGACGCAGTCGCCTTCGAGGAGAAACCCCATAACTAGGTTCCTGAAGCGATCACTCTAGTTGGCCCAAAGCTGCAGATTGTGGGATACACAAACTCAATAAGGGCTCTGGACCAGCCACAGTGGCGAGAGAAAGCGACGTCTTCGCTATGGGTAGTAAGCTTAGAAAAAAAGCGACAAGATCATGTCATCTATTTCTCACATCGATATCTTGCTCGTGATACAGAGGGGAGATTGAGACCTTGTGGTAGTCGGACTCGGACTCGGAGTGGACTCGGAATTGGCGATTTCGAAGGACGGGTCGGTGTTGGTGTCGGAATCGGACTCGGAATCGGAGTCGGCACCGGGAGGCGCATCGGCTTCAGCAGGTGTAGGCGCTTTCGATACGAAATGAATCGACAGTTCCTTAGCACCAACCACCGCATATGTCTGGATAAGACGTAATCAGCTGCCCATGAAGAAGTGGAGGCGAGAATATCCGAAAAGTAGGTAGGTAGGCTATCTGATTCAGGTGACCGGAATAGGCGAGTGTCGATAACGGCTTGCCCACCCTATAAATTCACAGCACTGTGTACTTCGTACAGCTTCATACCGGTAGCCGTTAGCGCTGGAGTGCACCATACATCATCCTGACTTGTCCATACAGGGGGAAATGCTGAACTTTGAGAATCCTCTTTCCAATATGCTTTCCCCAAAACATGGTCCATTAGCCCAAGCCTCCAGGGGCGCCACTATAAGAGGGTAGGAAGACGAAGAGGCTTTCTTTCTTTTTCACCAGAACTAGTGGCTCGTCGAGCTGGTCTGGAATTTTGCAATATGACGTGTCATAGAAGAGTGCGGATATGTAGAGATAGCGTACAAGTGAACTAGGTCTCATGACAAGTTCCCGACCCTCCCCGGCCTCGCCGGAGGAACTCCTGTAAGACATTACCAGTCACAGTAGCAACAGAATTCTCATATCCATCCCAGCCCAGAGAGCAGTACCAGTTGATACTCCCTACGCTGAAGACAGCACCGCCACCATTAGTTTCGTAGTAAGTCATGTCACTCCTAACCTTATCGCAGGTCGTTCCCAAGGTGTCGACCATGGGGAACATGATCTCCTCGTTGAAGACTCCAAATGAATCGTCGTGGCCCGTGCTCGTTGCCAACAGCACGGTGTTTTCAGGAGATCCGAGCTCGTAGTCGAGTCGGTCAATCTCGTCACCGGACGCACCACCACCGAAGCCATCCGTTCCAATCAGGGGCAATGGCTCGGATTCCGAGTTCCGCAGGCCTTCCCAAATCCATTGGAACTTTGGTGATGTCGCTGCCGCCTGTAACGCTCGGTAGGGGACTCCTGGGCCGCTTCCACAAGCGCAGCTGCCGATCCCGAATAAAGTCTGTGGGTTTCGGCCGCGGCCTCTCCAGAGCCCGCCCTGCTCCCCACTTAGAGAGTGCACACGTTCGCCTGCAGGCATGCCAAATGATCGGCAGCCCTGGTCGCCACGGCGAACCTCCATGCGGTGGGGGCGGGAAGGGTCTGTGACGGATGTCCAGTAGAAACCGTTGCCTCCGAGATACATGATGTGGCCGCCGTCGCGGGCAAAAGCTGCATATACGTTGAGAGTCTGGAGGCTAGGGTACTCTGGGTGGCAGCCAGTGACGACGACATCATAGTCCATGAGGGAGTCGGCACCTTTGATGTGGAGGTCGTGATCTGTTAGCACATCATAGCCTCCTCGGCCCAGCGTGCGCTCTAGGAAGCCGAGCATGAGCTGATCCGCGCTGAACTCGCGCGGGCGGTGGAACGCCCAGTTGACATAACCTGGTCTAATGTTCAAAATGGGCCGCTTCGAGCTTGTGAACACGGTGCCGGACCCATCACGATGCACGTCGTAAAGAGCTAGTCCCAAGTCCGCTCGCCTCGCCATCCTGCGCCAGTGATGGTCCTTGCGAATTTTCACTCCCCCAGCAAGTTCCATGTGTGACGCGCGGTCCTCATCATACATGTGCTCGTTTGCATAAGCGAGGTAGGTGAACGTGGAGAGCACTATGGCGGCCCTTGCTCGGGCCATGCCTCTCTTCTCCGGAGGCCGGACGAAGAAGGTGATGTCGTCCACAACGTCACGTTCAACACCCCTGACTACAACAGCGTAGGCTCCCGAAACTGCATCTTCTGGGATCCTGACAGTGAAGTCCGTGGCCCATGCAGCGTCATCTAGGTCGTCCTCGTGGAAATGGATCGCGCCGTACCCGTATTTAGCCTTCGTCCAGTCTGGTTCGGAGCCGTCCCAGTCGTGACCTTTGACACCTCGGGTAGGTGCGTTCACCAAGACGCCGTGCCTCTCTGATCCCGAGATATCCAAGATCATATCGGACGACAGATCTAGGGCAAAGTTATAGTGAGCCCAGGTCTCGAACCTTTCCCCATCGAAAGAGATTTGCAAATGCGGCGAGTCCAGGCGCCCATTCAAGCTGCTGGTTGGGACATTGCTCGCCACACCGTAGTCGCTAAAAAATCCGGCCGCGAATGTGAGCGGCTTGTTGCCGCCGATCACCGAACCTAGGGACAGGGCGATTTCAAAAATCTCTGACTGCGGAGCCTTCTCTGTCAGTCGCGTACGATGATTGACTCGCATCTTGACCGCCACACGGGTGATCTCGAGAGACAGCTCTGCCCAGCGCCACCTTCGAAGCTGAATTCTGGTCTCATATCTCCGAACCACCTCACCATCCCCTATATAGGCATCGATGTCTCCAGAGAGGGCAATGACAAGGGCGAATCCAGTGGCTGCCTCGACATCTAATGTCGACACCAAAGTCTGGATGTGATCCACAGTTAAGAGCCAGGGCTGGACATACGAGCTGAAACGTATTCCTTGTATCCTCGAAGCTTGGGAGCGTAGCTTCCTGTAGGAGCTAATAAGGGCATATGAGCCCGAATTTGCTTTCTTGTACACTCCTTTGACAATAGCGTCATCACCACGAGGGGCAAGTACATCTTCCCGTTGGCACGGCGGAGCTCTGGGATGTTCGAAGCCCTGTACAACGCGTACCAGGCTCCAAGTGAACGTAGGAACAGTACTTGAGACCTATCGAGGATTATTACCTGTCAGTGCATTGTGGGCGTCATACATATGTACCTTCACGGCAATGTCCTCGTCTGGGGATACAACCCACGGCTCCACGTAGCCGATGATCTCGTCTTCGTTCAGATACTCGTCAGGTAGTCTACTCCCTGTGGAGATCTCCGTCTGGTCGAACTGTAGCCCGCCAGTGTTCATTTTTGATTGGGGCGTTGTGCTGTCAGGCTTCCCTGGGATTGTGCAAGCCCAGTGAGTTAGGCCGTGCAACTATAGAATCAAGGCCTAGCAAGGCACGAAGAGGTGGAGTGTGATCAACTTTGTAGCCTTTCGTCCTCCCTTGTCTGTCTTGCAGGTATATCGCTCTCCGCGTCGATATCTGTGCTGGCATTACGCTCCGCGTCTGTGGGCCCTATGAAGTGCCTGCCAGTGCGAATCCGGGCGGGGCGCACGCGGTTCCTTATCATCTCGGCGCATCATCGCCGCTGCGATGCCGGCACGGTGCCGGTGTCCCTGGCTCGGCCTTTGACCCACCCCTTCTATTGCCCTGAACGGGCAATTCTAGTATCATACCTTATCTGCCTTATCGCGCAACCCTTCCTATCTCCCAAAGCGGGAAATAGGAAGATATGGTTTAGAACCCCGGACGACCCCGTGTCGTCTACTCCCGGCTTTGTGGGGAGAAGCCAAGAAGGGAAGACGGCAACACCGCCACAACTGCCGAAGCTGGTAAGATAAAGGCAGGGACCGTCAGGGGCCTTGGGCTACTCTCCTAAGAAGCAATCTGGCCCGCTAAGGTTCTTCCAATGGACTCCTGAGAAACGATAAGCCTCTTCAAACCTAAGTCGCAGTTCGCGTCTTGCCAGATTCCTGAGCAGCCTCCTCGCTTCGTATCAGACGTCTCTCTGAAAATGGCTCCTGGACTCGGACTCGCCCATACAGACCCTACTAGCTACCATCCTAGCAAGGCCGTGAATGGTACTGGGTGCCATAACGTCCAAACAGCCAAGGAGACACTCCCAAAAGTGCCAGTCCTGTCAAATACGGCTTCCGTCGAGGAAGTCGTTGAGGCCATGAAGGTGCGTTTCCTCGAACCCTCTCCTCCGGCAGGGTGTCTCATAGAATTACAGGTAGCGGGAGGGTGTGTCATCAAGAACGCAGTCGAGCATCAACACCTTGACCAAATAGAGAGTAAGGATCTGTCCCCGCTTCCTGCCCGGCTTGCCGTATTAAAAGCCCAGTAGCTAACACTTAGATGTCAACGCCAGAGGACCTGCGGCCACTTCTCGAGGCTGACACAGCATGGGAGGGTGATTTCTTCCCGAAGGAGACTCGTCGTTGCTATGCCCTGATTCCCAATTCTCGGACTTGCGCTGAGAGAGTCATCATGCACCCGCTCTACCAGGCGGTGTGCGACCGCTTTTTGACGACGAAGAACTGGTTCTGGAGCGGTCATAAGAAGACATACGCAACTTCCAAACCGCAGATCATGAACAGTGTCTGCTTCTCAATCCGCCCCGGTGCACATGTCCAGCCTTTACACCGCGATGACTGGTGCTACCATGTCGTAGCCAATCGCGCCGATAAGTACCCCGACGACCTTCAGCGTGACACTGGCATCGGCTGGTTTGTGGCTGGTAAGGATGCCACGTTCGAGAATGGCTGCACCCGCTTCATCCCAGGGAGTCACTTGTGGGAGCACGAGCGCGAGCCGGACGACGACCTGGTGGCATATGCGGAGTTGAAGAAGGGAGACGCCTTCATGATGTTTGCGTCCTGCTATCACGGCGGCGGTGCCAACAAGACTGCAGACGAGGAGCGTCTTCTTTATAGTTGCTTCATGACCCGGGGCTGGCTGCGCCAGGAGGAAAACCATTACCTCAACATGAACCTAGACACTGTCAAGATGCTCCCACGAGAGATCCAGGACGTCTGCGGCTATACCCTCAGCGAGCCATTTTTAGGTTGGGTCAACTCGAACAACCCGAGAGTTGTTCTTGATCCGTCCATCAAGGTTAGTGTCGCGTATCGTTCAATACGATGTCCCTGCTCAAGCCTTCTACAGAGCGAATGTCACTAACACCGCTAATCTCCAGGGCAACAAGGACATGGTCCAGAACGAGGTGGTGGAGGAAGTGGCGGCCTAACCTCCCTTTTCAAATACAGTAATTGGAGACCAAGTGCAGTCGGTAGGGATGTGAGGTTCCGGGCCGAGCTTTGCTCTATATACTACTGGGGTGAATGTCTTAACGCGGGAGGTCATAGTATCGATCCTTGAGTTACTCGCCTGCAAGATATTATAGTTTATTCCCCGGTGAATCAGAACAAGTGAAATTTGAGTTCCTGGTCTATTCAGGCGACGCTCTTCCATACAGGTTTCACCCCAGTAGGTATTCTTGAGCATCAACCGAGGCTAGCCCATCAGTTCTCACTTTTGCATCTACAACAGATCCCCACCAGACACTCATATCGCCGGCTCGATGATCCCGCGCCTGCCAAATCTCTTCCAGGAGGCTAGAGGCGTCCCGAAACATTCGGTATCTGCATTTGCGATACCATTCTTCGCAGTACTCTGAGGCATACCTTCTGCAATAAGGGTCGTCAGACTCTGACCCTGCTAGAAAGACCGGGAGCAGCAGCTGTTTCTGCACAAGGGAGGTGCTTCTACAGCAACGCACACTGTCCAATGTCAGGCGAGATAACGACAGTAGCCCAGTCGGCCTTGTGTTTGTTTTTCGGTCCCATTTGAATACGCGCGAGATGTAAAGCAACAAGGCGTGCTTCCATGCGTCAACACCACTGCGACGGTCGTGCCAGTCCTGAATGGTCTCTTCGTCATCGTCCGTGGCGGAGGGACTCGGGTCCTTCAGATAGTAATCCAGGATGCTCTCCTCAACTTCTAGGACTTTGTCCATATTGAAGCTTGCCCATTTCATCCGGGAGGTCTGTTCCTTCTCACAGGCAAGCTGAACGATCTCGACCAAATAGCAGAAGAGATCTCTCGGCACACCTGACAAGCTGAACATATTCCAGCCGTCATGTGCGTCGCAGGCAACTATGAATTCGTAATACGGTGCTGGAAACACACAGGCTGAGCGCGAGAGCAGCGCCAACGTGCAGTCCCACCTATAATACGTGATATAGTGTAAGAAACTCTTCTCGTTGGTGCTCGATTGTCAGGCGGGTGTATATAAACTTACCAACTGAACATCGCAAGCTGTGCCTGCAACCTTGGTGAATTTATCATTGCCTTTATTCCACCGGCAGACTCGACTATCTGTAGAGCTCTGGAGATATGTCTTCTCCATGGACCCACTGCCGAGACAAGGAGCTAACAGAGGCTGTCAGCTCAGAGACAGGATACGAGAGACTTCCCCACGTGTTCTCACCCACCTCGAGTGTGCATAAAATCAAAGTTGTATCTAGAAAGGCAACTCTTGGTGTGGCTCGCGCCTCCTCAAGGGCGGCATTGTAGAGAGCAACCGCAGAACTCTTGAAAGCTTTTGCCTGCTGTACGAGAGGGTCTTCCGGGGAAGCATCGCTCATGTGGCTCACATGTTGTATCGTGTAAGCCAGGATCGCATGCAAAAGATACCGAGACCCGCTTGATGTTGTCTGGCGGCACCGGAAGGGATTCGCCTCAATGTCGAAAGTGAGCGGCGTCCAGCATAGCTCACCGTCGTCTGCGGTACGGGTCAGCTCTCGAAGGTAATTGAAGGGTCTGCTTATAATGACTTACACATGTTGAGCAGGCTTTGAAGCTCCAGAGGTGGAAGTGACAATGTCAGGGAATAGCCGTAGGCGCTTGACTGTATTGGCAGGTCCTCTTCTTGGATGCCCTGTATACCGGCCATTTCGAGGGAAGACCCCTCGGAATTAAGATCCATATGCGGTAGTTCATCCAATTCGCTCGGGAACACGAGCATATCGACAAGGTTCCACGTGGCATTGTGTGACGCACTGTGATCCGCGGTCCTCTGATCATCGCCGACATGACAGAACGTCTCGCCATCCTCAAACGAGCCACCCAAGGAGACATTGTGACCCGAAGACACGGTCGAAGCGGCTGCAGCTTGCCCGTCTCCACTGTGAGCACCAGTTGTCGGTGACGAGTTGGCCGGGCGCAGCTGAGAGTAACCCAGCGACTCAGTTAGACTCTTCCTCGTGTAAGTTGGATGTAAGCCTCGAGGCGAGTTCTTCCGTTTTCGTGGCAGTCTGCCCTCTTTAAAACGGAAGTAATGTTTGGTACCATGCGTGGTCGGCACCTCTGTTGGCACAACCGTGCTGGCGGGCTGTGGAACTTCGCTTCCGAACGACTTTGCCTTCATCTTACCACGGGAAGCAACTCCCACCTGCCATTGAAGGCTCCTGGGATACCCTTGACAGGTTTCCATGCTCGCTGTGCATGTACCGCAGCGGTGACGCCCTCGATCACAGTTTCTGCGGGTAGCGGTGCAATTGAAACAATCGGTCTTCTCTCTGCGCTCTGCGTCACCCATCCCGGCTAGATGTTGCCGCATATGGAGACTATACTAGTGTCGAAAGATACTCCTTCCACAACCTCAGGGCGCCTGATGGTAAGTAGAGTGAGTCCGACTTTGAGCCAGGGCGTCTCTTCACTGTCGTCAAGGGAGGTCGTCAACTCCGTCTGGATGCGGGGAAGCCTCCGCCGAACTGCACCTTATCAACGGTCTTGGCATCCATCCCACCATCCAGAGCCATGCTTGGTCCGGCGTCGGGCCAATCTCTAGCGTGCAGATTACCATAGTACGCACGTGTAGGGCACCACAGTGGCACGCTGGACGGCCGGATCACAACACGAAGACAGATAACAAATAACGGTCTCCACCTCGGGTGGTCAAACCCTGCGCTAGTTGGCACCGTTGAACGATCGCGGCCAATGGATGACTTGGGAGTTGTTGTTGTGAGGAGGATTTGGAGCAAGTCAAGTTACATAACTATAATCTAGCACCAGCCCGTTTGCTATCCCCTGCAGATCTTTCCCACCGACGCGAGTCATCAACCGTCCAAGACTGCCTCCGCCTGGATCTCACAGATCATACCCTGCAGGCACAAGCTGCTGGAGCCGACGCACGTCCACGTCGGTCGACGCTCCGGATATCGTGACCTCCATATTTCCATCATGAGCGGCTCGTAGCGGGTATCGAGGAAGAAACTGAGGATTTTGTGGGCCGCCGCTAGCCCAGCCGTGACGCCGGCGGCCTTGAGAGCAGCGTCGCAGCAGTCAAATGCGGCACTGATCTGGTCGCCTGGTGATGACTCGACCAGCTTGCCGGTCACGAGGTCAATGCCAGCCTGTCCCGCGGTGATGACAATGCGGGCGTTGGCAGGGAGGACCGTGGCGTTGCTGAAACCGTGCTTCTGGCATGCGTCGCCGGCTGGACCGGCGTACTGGAAGAAGGCCGCCATGCTGTGCTTAGACTGCAGGAGAGAGAATATGGCTAAGTAATCGAGCTGCTATGATAGGCGGGCGGCATGACTTAGAAGAACCGAGTACTCTGGAACGTGATCTCATACTTATACCTTATCTAGACGCCCAGGAAGGGTAAAAGTCAGTGGTGATGGGTTGTCCACCGAAAAAGAGCTCAAGTCGTACTGTGCGCCGCACCCTCCCTGGCTGGCCTGGGTCCCGTTCGCGCCAGCTTATCATCAAATTTCCTCTTCTGTTAGTTGAGCTCGGTATCCACACTTATCGCAGCTTGTGTGCAACCGCATAGAACGCGCTGATAGAAGTGGGTAATTTCGGGGAACAGCGCGATCTTCCTAACCCGGTAATTTTCTTATCGTTCTCGACGATGATCGCCGTTCTTATCGACATATGCAATTGGCAGTCGAGTCAACACTGCCTTGTTGACCTCACGGGATAAAGAGAAGCTCGTGCTCGTCTGTCACAGGAACGACGGCACCGCCAGGTTCAACCGAGCACAGTAATCATGGCTACACAGAGTTCTACAGAGGCCAAAGTCATGGCGCCGACGACGGAGAGCGACGTGGAGAACATGCACGAACCCGTGGCTGTAGACGTCAAGGGTACCCATCAGGTAAGCCAGCAACCCGTTCTCAACAACCTTCATGGAAGCTGACAAGCTCGGCCACTATTTGAAGCTCCCTCCGTCTCATGAGGTCCTCGGCTTCAAGATCTGGGCTTACAGCCACCCGCGGGTGCAAGCTGTCATGCTGGGCTGCGTGCTCTTCATGACGGTCGGCATGTACAACGTCATCACCTTCATAGGTGGGGCCGGGCAGCAGACGGCCTGGCTCTCTGACATCGCCAACATCGCCCTCTACACGGTCTTCACGGTTTTCTGTCTCATCGCACCGGCATGCCTGAACTTTTTCGGCCTCCGTGCCACTCTGTGCTTCGGCGGCTTTGGTTACGCTGCCTACGCTGCAAGTCTCTGGTGCTACAACCACACAGGCAACGTTCCCTTCGTCATTTTCGGCGGCTGTTGGTGTGGTCTCTCGGCCGCCTTCCTGTGGACCGCCGAGGGCACGGCCATCACCGCTTTCGCGTCGGAAGAGAAGAAGGGCCTGTACGTGTCCATCTTCTGGTCCATTTTCCAGTTCGGCGTTGTCATTGGCGCCTCCATCCCAGTTGGACAAAACTGGAACGCGGGCGACAGCAATGATAGCCGTGTCAATGACGGAACTTACATTGGGCTGTTCATACTTATGCTGTGCGGCGCTTTCCTGGGCTTGGCCATGTACCCGTGGCACAAGATTGTGCGCGAGGACGGTTCGCTCGTCATGATGAAGCGCCGTAGATCGTTCCGCGAGGAACTCATTACATCCGCAGCGGTCTGCCGTCGCAACTGGTGGGTGGTCTTCTTCTGGCCAATGTGCTGGGCCGTCAACTACTATGTTGTCTATCAGAACAATGACTTCAACGGCATCTACTTCACCGTCCGCGGCAGGGCCCTCAACACCTTCCTTTCTGGCGTGGTCCAGATCCCCGCCGCCTGGGTGCTCAACATCTTTACGGACAAGCTTCCTTTCGGCCGCCGCAAGAGGGCTTTCTGGGCACTGGTCTACGTCTTCGTGGTCTTCAATGCAGTCTGGATAGGTGGGTACTTTGTGATGAGACGCACACGTGAAGGGCTGACCGAGGAGGAACGAGTCGACGTGTTCGACAACGGCTACGGTGCCGCCTGCTTTCTCTTTGTCATGTATGGCTTCATGGACGCCACATATAACTGCTACGCATACTGGTTCATCGGCGCTCTGAGTAATAAGCCAGAAGAGGTGAGCACGGCTCTTGACGGATTCTCTTCGTGGTCACAAAGTAATTACTAACATCCATCAGCTCTCCGTGTATGCTGCCATGTATCGGCTTCTAAACGCTGCCTGTCAGATCTGCGCCTATGCCCTCGACCTTGAAGGCTACTCGAAAGAGTTCATGTTTGGAACTTCTTGGGCTGTAAGTCTCGCACTCCTCTCCCTTTAGTGTGTCCATCTAACAAGCGTGCAGTTCGTCGCCGCAGGCCCTATTTTCGTCCTTCCTATCATCAAATACTGGCTTAAGGACACGAACATGGTCCAGGACTTCGAGGCGCTCGATGGTGCCGAGGTCGGGCCTACGGTCGCGGCAGTAACGGAGAGGACTGACCCAAAGAAGGAGGATGAAGAGACTCAGGCAGTGAACTAGACCGCTCCGCCTTGCAGAGGCACTTCTTAACTTTCCAGTGAAATAAGAGGGTTGATGTTGTCAGGCGTCTTTAGATATTAGACCTTAAGCAACGAAGTTTGCTCGCGAGTAATGCTAAGCTGCATCAAGAGCTACCTCTTTGAAGGATTACTCGACGAAGGGAGTAGGCTAAAAGTAAAGAACACGATGGCGAGAAACAGAAATCTAGCAGTCTTAAATGCCGTATTACGATGATCAGAAGTAGTAAACCACCACATTGGGCGATATGAGAATAGAATCGGAAACCGCGAGTCTACAAATATGTCTAAGCAAAATAATTTAGGTAGCTTCCCAAAGACTTTAGACAAGAGGCAGCTGGCGAAGGCAGTCCTTTGGCGTTGAGGAATGCGATGTCAACACCTCGATGAACAATGGGCAAACTGCTGTTGCATTATAAGGTACACGCAAAAATACGACATCGAAAGTGGTGTATCCCCTCTAGAGTTGTTGCTTGCAAATCAATTGACGAGCTTGACCGCCTTCCTGAAACGTGCTAAGTGAGCGCTGAGCTTCTCGCCGCTTTTCGGGTTTCTATAAAGTGTTACCAACTGTATAGACGGGAGCTAAATCCCTTCCCTTTATAGGTTAACAGGGGTTGAGGTTTACTGTGTAAGGACTTGCAAACCTAGGTACAGAGCCTATAAGATCCTACTAAGATGGTATTGTTGAGCAAATCGCGAGTTTGCCGCAATCTGTCATAGTCAGCAGCTACTTTTACATCATTGAGCGTGGCAGGACCTACAAGTGCAGCGGTCTGGTTATCTGCCACTTGGGCAGCATTACTTCCCACTCCTGATAACACCCTCTTGACCCTCTCCAAGTCTGCTATATCTCTGTCCTCGAGCCCCATACTAAACCTGAACTCTGAGCTGGTTCCACGCCTCCACTCGATGAACCAGCGATTAGTATCAAATGAACACAAAGAAGTGCGGTTTCCCAGGGTCCAGCCTGCCTGCAACCGCTCGTCCACTTCTCCGATAAGCTCTGCTGATATCTGGCTCCGTAACGCCGGGTGGTCGGGTAGTATCATCTGAGACCTTCCATTCTCATACCGAACCAGTAAGATGTCGTGCACACCAAATGCGACAAAATCAATACATTCATCTTTTCGGGGGTGGGTTGCCTCAAGCTCGCGGATAAGAGATTGCCATGTCGAGGGAAAGGAAGAGAGTTGCGGGCCCCATATACACAGGTTAGAGTTATATCGAATGAACCAGCTGATGCCATTTGGGGCAAAAGCTACGAAAGTCACCCGCCCACGACCTGGGCGAGCGAGGCCATCTGAAGCAACCGTAATGGGCTGAGTATGGAGATATGGAGTCATGTCCTGTGGACACCGGGCCGTCCCTATTGCAAATTGTACTTTAGACTGCTGAGATTGAACGCACCGCAGCATAGTAGCTCACATTGTTGGCTGATTGATTTCAGAGCCCAGTGGTAGCCATTTGGGCCTGCGTGAAATGACTGTAACTGCATGGCATTCCACTCATTTGTCATAAACTTGCCCTCGTAATCAGACGGCATGTTCTGACTATGCCATCTTATCAGCACACTAGCCACCAACCCCAGGCGGACTTTTGGCGATGAATGATTCTTACTAATCCATCAAAGACCCATTGGCGATCACAAAGGAGTGAGGCACATTGCCCCATGCCAAGAACGCTACCATTGCCGCGAGCGTTGATTCGAAGGTGACAGCACGGCTAGCGTGATACGATAGTACAGTCGGCAATGCAAAATCAGGACTAAAAAGATGGAACACCCGGTGGTTGCTGTACAGATAATATATAGGTGAGTCCTGTACTACTCTCGAGCTACCGGACGAGAGCTGATGATGAGGAAGCTGGACATAATCAACAGGTGGTGATGAAAGTGAGGATGTCGAAGTGTGAGGGGGATTGGCTATACTTTATAAATCCCTCACAGTCAAGGCAGACTTGACTTAGCCCCTACCTAATACTTAGCGGACATTAGCGTTGGCATATTTCAAATATGAGGCTTCCCTCATTGGTTTCCTAGTCTGGACTAGTAATTAACTTGCGCATCACCAACCTCGTCGTTTCAGCCGTGCAAGACGGACTTCAAAAGCGCGACTTTTCGTGTCCCGAGAAGGAAGTATGCCAGCCAGGATCTGAGTTGTTTTTGCGCGGAACCTGCACTTCAGTTGTAAATCACAGTAACCGATACTATATGAGTTCCATTCCTTTTCGACGCGAAGTCGAATATACAGGGAGTTATAGACAAAATACGAGAATAACAGCAGCAGTTTTGGAGCCCACGAAGGAAATCAAGCAATGAGCAAAGCGGAAAGAATTCTTCGCAGAAACTAGCAGACTATTTAAGCATGTCTCATCGCTGCGTAATGCCTATCTCGACCTCGGCAGTTAATCTTCGTCCAAGTTGTCTCCCTCCTCTCCACCGAATAACTCCATGATATCCGGCCGTTCGATGTCTCTGGGGACAGACTGACGATCAATCACATAGTTCAGGCTGCTCAGTCTCTGGATCCTTGTATTCCAATCCTGTGGAGGATGGAAAGTACAAGGTCGCTCAAGTGACTTGCAGAGCTCGCAAGTCAGAAGTGTTTGACCACCATCGGCCGTCACACTGGTACGCTTGCATTCATAGATGATAAGAGATCCCGTTGTCCGCTTGTTTGTCGTTAGGAAGCGTTCATACTGAAAAGGAGATCTTGAGAGGATAGCTTACTTGCATGTTGTGAAGCTGACAGGCATCACATAGCATGTTAGGAGGGGAATTTGGGGGCATGTGTCCAATAGCGGCCCCTGGATAAGCCCTCTTCAGGGCTGCCCCCGTCTCAGTCATTTTCAAGCGTCGCGGTGCTGGATGGCTGACAGATCCAAGGGCCGAGAACTTCAGCTTTCTTTCTAGGAAGTCGAAGTCAACCGCACGGCGGTAGACACCGCTTTTGGGGATATCCTTTGGAGCCTTTGGGGTCCATTTGTATCCTAGAAGAGCAGCCAGGCAGGCGATCGCAAGGTTCCATGATACATCGTCTTTGTGGTTGACCTGTTTTCTCGTGAAGTAGGCAGTCTTCCACTTTCCACCCTTCTCCCAGACCAGGCGCACACCAAGACGAAGAGCCTCGTCCCAGCAGTCATATGGACCGATAAGAGGTATCATGAACCAAGGAACCGGATGCGACACGTTGTTGACCATGACTTCAAAAACAACGCTGACTTCCTGACCAGCTTGAACACCCCAGTCTGCTTGAGGATGGAGCTGTACATGTAAGTCGAGCATTCCAATCCAGACGATCAACGTCTCTCCCTGGGCCCTAATTCGTAGAGGTGGTCGATGGAACTGCCACATCCAAGGCTGACCGCTCGCATTGCGGATCAAGTACCGCAGCCACTCAGTGCGCTCTCCGCTGGCGACATCACGGAGAGGTGATGAAAAGTTGCATCCTGTCGGAATCTGCGACATCTTGAAGCCTGAGAGACCCGGCGCCGCGACCGTAGCATCGTAGCATGACTTAAAGAACTGAACGCATGAAGCATGTCGTGCCCAGATCAGCGTCTTGCCCTCAGGTGATTCGTCCCCGTAGAACATGTCGTTGAAGCCGCCGAAGAGCAGGATGATAAGATTCTCCGCCCATTCTTGGAAGCCATGGAACCGAAAAATAGGGGTATTGGCGCCGTCGAATACCATCATGGGGAAGTTCGCCCATTCTCCTCCCAGTTCTCGAATGTAATTACGCGTTATGGCATAATGATTGACGCCACGACGTGGAAGCTCTTCACCCTCAATAGAGATCCGATGACCTGTGGCGTTGTTCACGGCTCGGTTATAGAGTTTCTTGGTGATACCCCCATAAGTCGCCCACAGAGCAATCGCGCCATCTCTAGACTTGTAAATGTTGAGGTAGATGACTACACGGTCGGCAAATTCCTTGACATTGGCAAAAGTAGTCCGTCGAAAGCTGTCCCAGACTTCCTGAGCAGATGGCAGACGAGTCGAGAAGAATTTCAATGTTCCAGCGCTCTTGAAACCTAGAGATCATTAGCATCTTAACTCTCAAGAAGAAAAGAGCAAGTCAAACCTTGAATCAGTGTATCAACGATCTCATTCTTATTCTCATTGAGAAGACGAAATTGAGATTCACCAAGAATGACAGTAAGCGATGAATCTTCTTGTCCGTCCTCGCGAGTAGAACGAGATTCAAGGACTGCCTGGAAGAGAGCATGAACAAAAATCTTGAAAGGCATTTCTTCGTCCTTGGCCGCCTTGCTATTGACAATCTTGTGTACGGCTTGGTTGATGCCATGAGGTCGTGCGAGGACTCCTCTAGCCGTTAGAGACTTAGACATGGACTTGTGAAGCTTGATCTTAGAAGCTTCAATAACACCCCGACGTGTTGGCTGCCAACCAAGGTCACGACATTCGTAGATGACGACTCGGACGTATTGCTTTAATGAACCGTCTGGACCAGTAGCATTCCATCGGTCCACAGTGATGAGTCCAACCTCACCCTGCTTGAACGGAATGGGAACCTTGCCCTGTTGACGCTGGTCTTCCTCTGTCTCGCGAGTAAAGCTGGAATCCTGTCTCCGAGCGGATAGGAGCTGTTTGACATGCGCCTCAGTCTGGTCAGCAATGACCTGCATGGTTATAGTCTTATACTGAGACTCAGACGCCATTGTTGCAACATGAGGTATGATGTTGGATGTTGTAGGGAGCTGAGGAAGAGATTTGTATGGAAGAAGGGTTAGGTCTTAGTACGATAGAGATTAGTAGATGAGGACTGGAAAGACGAGTTTCATAGAGAGGCTGGAGGAAGAAATACTCGACCAAACGCTGGGGACGATCTTCTTATAGGGGAGAGCTATGGAGGATCTATCTTCACCGTACAACACGGGCAGACTCATTCCACAGTGAATGTGTGACAACACACGACACACTTGAATCACCATTGAACAAAGAAAAACTTCACTCACGGCTGAATGACCAATAAGTGATGGGCTAGGGACAGGACCGTAAAGGTGCGGTGCACCATTGCGGCTATATTCTTTGTCGACAAGATCAGACGGAGACATTCACCAGGTATTGGCGCCGCTATCATTGGCTTCTACCTCCTTATGGGTCCTCCTTATTCATTAACACCAGAAGTGAGGCGAATAAGACGTGGCAGATCAATAACATATCACAGACCATGTAGTCAGGGCGGTGCAGGAGCTTCTTGCTGCTAGACAATGCCTCTCCAGGCCAGCCAGAGGCAAGAGACTGGAACTAAGTAGAGCTAGGATAAAGAAGAAACTAGTAGATGTAGTTAGACTTCGTCTAGAAACCATGGAACGAGAAGAACGGAAGCCTGAGGTAGACATAGTCGATATACCATACGTGAGCTTAAGAGCAATACTTTAGTTGGGTAAGAAGGGAAACGTAAAGTACAGCAGCGTCTTCTTTAAGGTATCCAGGCAGGCTAGGAGCTTTTACTGGCAGCCGACTGCCCGTCAGAGATGTGTTCATCAATGGCCCAGCAATTAGCAGGACGCTGGCACCTGGGGCGGATATTCCGAGAGGGGAATCTCCCACATAAACAGCCATTTACTAGGTGGCATGGCTGTAGCAATTCAAGACGGCGTTGATCGTTGGCTCACGGTTCTTCTAGAGTACCTGAGTTATGCATAGGGGAAGCTATGGGCGACAACTAGGCACTCGGCGGTAACGTCTGATATCCGCTCAGAAAACCTGCTTTGTAATCCACTAGTTTCCTGAGATATCATATGAAATAGAGCCAACAACTGCCCGTCAAGGCAGGGCTCAATCGCCGTAGAATTTCGGAGTCCCGCATCCAGTTATCGTTTATACGGTTGTTGACACTACCACCAGAAAACCGAAAGCTCAAATCTTCGAGAAGAACACACCCTAGATAGTCTCCTCCGGTTTAAGGTGCCTGGATTGTCGGTTATGTCCAAGCCGGCAGTCAGGCCGAAGCCCGTGCTTTCCGCCACACCTGATGTCCTGCCCTTGGTTACTTGCAAGCCGCACAGACAGGACATCCTGTAACTGAACAACAATTTTATCGTTATCATACTCTCTGTCAGGCGGCCCAGCGGGGAAGGGACTGGGAGCCTTGAAACCTATCTGAAGGTGTTGCTGTTGAGGAAGAGAAGAAGAGGAAGTGAGAGACGGCCGCGACTTCCTGCACGGTCGGGCCTGAAAGGAAGGCATTAACTCCTTCGTTGTTATCGTCTCGAGGGCTGCCAGGGCTGCCAGGGCTGCCTCGGGGGCTATATAAGACAAAGACGGACCCGTCGCTAGCTAGCGGCGGGAGCGAAGCGTACTAACGGCTTCGACAGTATAAGAGGAAGTTACAAACAGAGACCTAACTCCCGGATAAAGAACCGACCTTACCGATCGAAGGTTCGGATGAAAGAGACGGAGCTAGCCGGCGGTGCGCCTATACCATAACGAAGACACCGCAGCCATTATCCTACTGACCTCATAACGAACTAACGGCTACTAAGCGGAACCTAGGCAACCACCCTGTCTTCTATAAGGATATAGTAGGTACTAAACTAGAAGGTAAAGATCTAGTCTTGGTAGCGGAGGGGACTTAACGTTTGCGATAGTCCGGCGCGACTACCGTAACGGGCCGACGTACTTACTATTTAGCATATAGGTTTTAATCTAGCCTTCGAGTACGATTTCCTATATGAGAATTAGGTAGAGGTTCTGAGGGCGTCTTGCCCGTCGGCGTATTAGTAATAACATAATACATACTCCCTGTCACACGCTCCAGAGAAAAGGCCACAGTGTCAAAGGTCCTATCCAGCGCGTGCCGGGAACTCGAATGAGGAGCGTGAATATGTCTATCATGGCCACCGTCGCAACAGTAAGCGACTGAATGCTGTATGCCACCGTTTATAGCTTAACCTAGATACGAAAGAACTAGTCATCAATGGCTTATTAGGCTATAGGATACGTCACGCCGAGATCTGTAGTGCCAGGATCGCAAAGACGTAGTACAGAATGCACTCATCTAATATATACCTACGCCGCCGGTGACAAGGTGTCGCACCTTGTCACGATGCCGAAAGAGAATGACCCTTTCTTCTTGCCTCTTACTACAGAATCATACATTGTACAATACTACTGCCCCCTAGTGTAAATGGGAGGGTAGTCTCTTCCAAAGATCTTCCGAACACGGGTTGGTCACAATTAGTTCATAACTTTCATCAGGGTTGAATTCTGACGTCAACTTATAAAACCTATCGACCTTCTTCGTCTTGAGCTAAGAAATACTTGACGCACCCCGCACTACGGAGCCCAGACTTCACAGGGGGTATCCATTTCAGGGGCCTATCGAGTGTAAAGCGATGGTGCTCCTCGAAAAGCGTTGCCTCCAACATCGGGACAGTGCTCTAACATGATTCCGTGCTTCTAGGACTCGAGAAAGTAATAGGAAGAGTGTCACGACCGGCAGCTATTCCTGCGAGCTGGAGCGATGAAGTGGTTCCGCTTCGGTACTACGTCGCGGAGGTGCGACGCCGTGGTCCAGAAAATATCCACCACTCAGGAGAAGCCCCCTTAATTGTTCCAGAAATCGGCCGTCACCAGACGAGTGGCCTTTATAAATCAGGATAGGTCCCCCTCACAGTCTGCTCTTTGCCTGCCACCGTCGCAGTAGCGTGACCGGTAGCTTATCACACATACCTAGGGCCATGATGTTTGCCAAGCTTGCGCCAGTGCTTGCCCTCGGGCTCTCAGTCGCTCACGCTCTCACTTACCGGGGCGTAGACTGGTCCTCGGTCACTGTCGAGGAGCAATCCGGCATCTCCTACAAAACGGTCGGCGGAGTCAGCGAGTCGTTGGAAAAGATATTGGTGGCAAATGGTGTCAACACCGTGCGGCAGCGTATCTGGGTGAATCCATCCGACGGGACCTACAACCTTGCATACAACGTCGCGCTCGCGAAGAGGGCAAAGGCCGTCGGCCTCGGGGTATACCTGGACCTGCACTTCAGCGACACGTGGGCGGACCCGGGACACCAGGCCATCCCGTCAGGCTGGCCGACTGACATCGATGATCTCTCCTGGAGGTTGTACAACTACACTCTCCAGGTCAGTGACGAGTTTCAGAGTAACGGCTTGCAACCAGCGATCATCTCTATCGGAAATGAAATTACCAACGGCCTCCTCTTCCCCACAGGCTCAAAGTCTTCGTCCGTCTACAATGTCGCAAGGCTTCTTCACTCGGCGTCTGCGGGAATCAAAGATTCAACCTTGAGCCCAAAACCAAAAATCATGATCCACCTTGACAACGGCTGGAACTGGAGCACCCAACAGAGCTGGTACACCAGCGTCCTGGCCGCGGGTCCCCTGCTGACGTCAGACTTCGACATCATGGGCGTTTCCTACTACCCCTTCTACAACTCGGCGGCGACGCTGTCGTCCCTGAAGAGCAGTCTGACAAATATGGCGAGCACGTGGGGCAAGGGAATAGTGGTGGCAGAGACTGACTGGCCGACGTACTGCCCTTCTCCCGCATATGCCTTTCCCAGCGACACGACGAGTATCCCGCTGTCACCGGATGGACAGGTCACGTGGATCCGCGATGTCGCTTCCATCGTCGCCGGGATTCAGAATGGGCTCGGGCTCTTCTACTGGGAGCCGGCTTGGGTTACGAATGCGAATCTGGGCTCCTCCTGTGGTTATTGTTGCATGTTCGCGTCATCTGGGCAGGCGATGTCGGGCGTGTCCGTGTTTTCGAGCATTTGATTTCGAATGTGTCAACAAGATTGAAACTCCAGGCTACCCAGCACATAACACCTTCAACTCTTAAAGAGACTGTAATGATCTACAATCGGTACTGGACGAAACCATACCTGTTTGCGTTCCCATCTTTGTAGCCAAGAGCAGTGGAATATTTGGAAAGGGCAGTCAAACGCTACGACGTACATTCATCGGGGGTTTCCAAAAAGGTCGAGACAGATTTGCTCTTGCCATAGAATACATTTGAGCCTATGTTAATAACTCGCACAAGGAGCTCATTGGGATGGGACACTAGTGAGAGTGAGGATACCCAAATCCATCTCTCCTTGAATGGCTCCATCTAGTCTGATATTGAGTCCTCCAGGTCTCTGCTTGAAGACCTGATAAACTCCAAATATTACATACATCTTCTCAAATCAGCACGAAGGAAGAAACTAATAAACCAGCCCAGACACCTCCTATCAACCCTGTGACGCGATCTGTCCCTGATACCGTCACGAACCCCCCAGTTGGCTCTGTAGTGCTCACAGCTGTGCTGGTATCAAAAGCTGCGGTAGAACTATTTGCGCGCAACAGACCACCATTTGCTTCCGTCGGCACCGTTACTGGGGAATCAATTGCACTCGTCGCCGACATAGTTGTCAAGTACGTCTTGGAGACAGTCGTCGCAGTCCACCCAAGGGTGCTGCGGCCGTTGCCTCCTGCCGTGTACGTGCCTATGGACGGCACGGTGAGGCTAGACAAAGAGATCGCGTCTGTAACGGCAGAACATGCATCTACCACCGTGGACGAGGACGTCTCGCATAACGTTACGGGCACCTCAATGACCGTCTGCAGTGATCCTGGGCAGTTGGCTACAGCCGCCCCGCAGGATGTGATTGTGAGCGTGCTTGTGGTGAAGACCGTCGACACGGCAGTGGGAGCTTCGGTGGTATTCCACAGATTTCTTCTGTAGGCCGTTGGCCGTGTTGAACGTGGCGACGGGGTGAAGAAGCCACTCCGGTATGTTGTTTCAGTAGCCAAGGAAGTCGTTTCACACGACACGCTGCGGCTTTCCGTGGCGGAAGAGACCGCACCGGAAGCAAGCGAAGTGGTGTTCGCCACAGTGCAGCTTGGGGCTACTACCAAGGGAGAGGTCCGCGTCGGGAAGGGAGTTCCAAGCGACAGAAGGCACTGCGTGCCAATAGCCGCCTCGAACAGGGTAGTTGAGACAGTAGGCACAGCACCAAACGTCTTTCCGTCCCCAATTTCAATGTCGGCGTTGAGGAACGCTCCGACATTTACGTCGAATGTCTCTGTGGCTTGAAGCTGGCAGTCCGGTGCAGAGTCTAGCTGAGCAATAAACTCGACAATGTTGACAAAGACACCAACTTCAGCGCCGATGCCGAAGTCAGAGAAGATTGGCAAGAGGGTGGATGTGGTGTCGATGCCGATTTGCGCCCTCAGCTGTAAGTCCACCTGAAACGTAGCCGTGGTGCCGTTGTTGTTGACCGTTAATGGAAGGGACTTGCTCATGATACCATCACTGTAGCCTAATTAGCATTGTTATCGGGACACTCGCCACGGATTCATCGAAACTCACAAGGAGAGGTCGGATAATGTCCCGTTGATGATATCTGCCTCGAAGAACCCATCTGGGAGGTCCAGAAAGAAACCGCCGTGGAGATCAATCATGGCAGCTACGGCGAATATTAGGTTGACCTCGAAAGTCAGACCTAGCTTCGGCCCGTTCGGGATGTCGATGCCCAGAGGACTTGGCGGTGACCGGAAGAGAGGCACCGTCAGCGTCGTGGCGCCGTCGGTGACAACGTCCAGCTCCACAAACGCCTGCAGTCCCTTCAGGTCAAAACGGAGCGTCGGGTTGAAGATCTCTTCATCCGTGAGAGAGGCCACGATATCACCCTTCGTGCAGCACCTGGCGCACTTGATGGTGACCGGAGGCACCCCGATGGGAAGGACGCCGAAGAGATTGGATGTGCTGGAGGAACATTGTCAGCCGGGTGTTTATTGGGTCGTCGTCTGATGACATCCTCACCCATCGAAGAGGATCTCATCCACCAGAGTCTGTTCCAGGCTAAAGTCGGTCGACAACCTCTTCTCAAGGTGCCCATCTCGGGGTACCAACTCATGATCAGCAAGCACCCAGTGCGTTAAGAAAACAAGAAAAAGGAGGCTGAAATGGGAGAACGCCATGATTAACTCGCAGAAAACTTGCAAGAACAAACAACGAAAGGAACCGCGAAACGAAAGTCGCCCAGCGAGATGGTGACTCTAGACAGGAGTGCAGCTACATGATGTTTGACGGGGCAGCGGACGTTGTAAACACTTTCAACACGAGCCATTCTCTCCGGACCCGGCAAACCGAAATGGTTCTCCTCCGTACGGGATGACCGACCCCCATGGCTGAGAGCTAGGAATCCATGACTGTTGGTTTCAGAGGATTCTGAGATCGTTTCTTAGGCAGGGGACGCTGACTGGGGTGAGTTGCTGAAGGATCTCCCGGGGTTACAGCGATCTTCTCGTGGAATCCCGCAATTCGGATGACCGTCATTCCAACCTGGCAGGGTTCGGGGTATGGCTTCGTCGGCGATGTAGCCCAAGACAGTCAAGCTGGGATTGGGGGTCAGCGGTAGGTTCCCACTGCGGCTGAAACTGGAACTGCAGCTTAACTCATATAAGCGCTGCGCCGCTGCTCCTGCGTCAGGAGGTGCGCCGCAGCCCTAGTCATAGCCCCTGCCGATAACGTGAGTGCCTCCAAGGACCCCTGCGGGTTTCACCACGAGCCTTGGGTCTGTCTGCATTGCTGAGGCTGGGAAGTCCCCCTTCTAGAAAGAACATACAAGGTATTAGGAGAATAAAGTGAGAAAGGCTCATTGATAGGCAAGGCAACTGCAGGTCTGTCGCAAGGCGTCGAAGCTGACCGAACTATGTCACCACCGGCATAGTGGCAAGTGCTGGGCTGTCTGGCCCCGCTACAGACAGGGAGGCAGCAGGCCGCCAAAACAAATCTCCCATGTCCTCAACAAGGGATGGTTCGAGTGCGCCTAACCCGGCCATGGCTTATCCATTTCTTCCAGCCCCCACGAGGGCAGCTTGCTTTAGCAATCTTTGCTTGAGCAGGTCCTGGCTAGATGCGCGCACACAGTGCCATATGAGCATGAAATGTGCAAGGGAGAAACAATCTATACTTGTTCACCATCTAATCAGTTCTGTGATCTATAATCTATGGTTGTAATTACGTATTAGGGGTTCCTCCCGATGAGAACGCCTCTATCCAACAAACGTGCCCTGCAGTACCGCGGGGTTTCCATGGGGCCAAATCACTGCCCATCTATCTCAAGTGGAAGACAGTCCCAGCGATGTGCTGGCAGTAAAGCCCATAGCGGGTAGAAAGAAAGCAAGCTACTGCACGGTAGCGAGGCTTATGAGACTGCGCTCCTCGCCCGGACCACGGGAGAGTCACTGTCAGATTGTCCTGCTGCCAAGGGATGGCACGATAAGACTCAAGTCAAAGGCAAGCAGTCAGCTTACTCCGACCTCGCGCTCTTCGTCTTCTTGCTCCTCAGCTTCATCATCAGGATCACAAGCGCATAAGATGAGATGCAGAAGAGCGCCGTGATGCCAGTCTACCGCGACGGTTAGTAAGCTGCACCGCAAACGAATCAGGGGAGGAAAGATCGCCATACATCTCGCCAAGCGTAGTATTTCTCATTCAAGTTGAACGTCTTGGCGTAGTCGGCACCCGTCTCGTACGGGCAATACAGGCAACCAGACGTCGCATTCCCATTGTCAATGTATCCGGCGTTGGTCGCGAGAAAGTCGGCCATGTACTCGCCGCAAGTCTGGCCGGTGGGTGGGTCGAAGGACGTGAACTCGTGTGACTTGCACTTCACCTTGACATCCCAGACCACGGTGCCGAAGAGCCCGCCGACCAGGTAGTTGAAGGGGTCCAGGTAGTAGAGCCAGTACTTCCAGAATGGCTGCATGGCCGTGTAAGGGACCACCACGCCGCAGAATGAGATGAGACCGCAGCCGATGAGTAGAGGGTTCGAGATGGCGGCGAAGTACTCATTGGGGGCGTAAGCGGCAATGGCTTGACCCATCGAAGTGTACAGGAACTCGTAGACTGGGAAGATGTCAGTAGAGGTAGCTAAGCCGTAGAAGGAAATGCGTGGCACGTACAGATCATTTGGAGATAGATATGGCCCGAGATGTTGGCGTCAACCGGGAACCCGGCAGTGAAGTACCAGCAGCAGAAGTAGAGAGTCGCGCAGATGATGAGGTAGGGGATCTCCGACACGGCTTGGGCACCGATAAAGGCGAGCCAGTGGTATGTTTTGGACTAGTCAGGGTCAGCATTATACTCTTTCTCGTACATCGATAGTTCCTAGCTCGCACCTTCTTCTCCCGAGTCTCAAACAGGTCACGGTTGTGCAGGAAAAACGGCTGCATCTGGTTGATACATCCGGGCGCCACGAAGATGAAGTTGAAGATGGCAAACACGCGCAGCTGGAGATCGAAGGAGCCGTCGCCGATCATCCAGAACGTGAAGCCGCTGAAAAGCGCCGCGAATATGTGCAGGTTGATCTTATTCCAGACGTAGTCCTGTGATCGTCAGCCACCAGCACATGGACTACTCGCAGTCGTAGGGTGAGAGACTCACTGGTGATCGCCACAGCTGTATCATCAGTCGGTGCAGGACCAATTTGAACTGGAACCACTTCGGCGACGCATATTCAGCGGTGTCTTCCTCGCCACCGCTCGAAGCAAGGCCCTGCTGGTTCAAGGCCATGAGCTTGTCGAGCGCTTGCTGACGTTCGGTGGATCGGCTCCAGATATCGACCCAGTCGATCTTGACGTCGCTATTGCCCTGGATAACTTCCACGATGTGGTCCGCAGGGTTCGTGTCTTCAGGACAAGGTGCACCATTACGGGCAAAGTAGCCGAGGACCTGCTCGGAATCCTTGCCAGCTACAGGAAGAGTCAGTAACCCGCACAGCAAGATAAGCGACATAATTTACTTACTCTCGCCGAAATATGCCATCCGCCCTCCTTTAGCTAGGAGCAAAAGAGAGTCAAAAGCCTCGAAGAGGACAGCGGAAGGCTGGTGAATTGTACACTGAGGTGCAGGTATTAGCCATCCAACTTGGACACATGAGGAGACGGAATTGGCGGAAGTCTTACAAGAACAGCCTGACCACCATCTACAAGACGTCTCAAGAAGCGCACGATGTTGTAGGCAGACTGGCCGTCGAGGCCGGATGTCGGCTCATCAAGGAATAGCAACGTGGGCTTAGCCACGAGCTCGACACCCAGAGTCACGCGCTTCCGCTGCTCGATGGTCAAGCCAGCGCCGGGTACTGTTGTGCGTTAGACTTTTGCATCTTCCCAGGACTTCAGCTAGAGCCGCTTATACACACCTCCAATTAGAGCATCACAGATATCACGCAGCTCGAGAAGGTCGATGATGTGATCGACGTACGCGAGCTTCTCCGCCTCCGGCACCTCCCTCGGTTGGCGCAGGAGCGCTGAGAAGACAAGCGCCTCCTTAACGGTCGATGTGCCCTCATGGACATCCATCTGCTCGCAGTAGCCGGTCATGCGTTGGAAACTGATGCCCTGGGGCTTGCCATCAATAAGAATGGATCCGTAGATCTCACCGAAGTCCTTCCTCTGGGCCAGGACGTCGAGGAGGCTGCGAGAAAGCATTAATAGAGTACATTCACTTGACAGGGGGACGAGGGGATAGTCTCACGTCGTCTTGCCGGCACCGGAACAGCCCATCAGAGCAACAAGATTCCCCGGCTGCACAAAGCCGAAGACCTTGTCGAGGAGCTGTTTCTGGTGGCCCTGGTACTTGACAAAGTAGTCAAGATCATGCCAGCAGAACGTCGACTGCTTGACCGGTTGGGAGGCCGGGGCCGCGTGCGGCGTCGCCTTCTCCTCTGCTGCGGCTTCAACATCTTTCTCGGGCTTCTTGCCCCGCAAGCCCCTCTTGTAGAGGAGGACCGATGACCCTCCGTGGCTGTTGCGCAACTCGAAGCCAAGCGCTGTGACGATGATGAAGGTGACCCAGAAGCCGATAAGGACACCGAATCCTCTCCAGATGTGACCGGTCGCGTAGGAAAACTGCTGAGTGATGTATGCATGACCGTCAATCATGCCCGTGGAGTCACTTCCCAGGACTGTGCAACCGCGGTAGGCCGAGCTTTCGTCGTCGTATCGGCCTCCGTAGGGTACATATTGGGGGGCGACACAGTCCAGTTTGAGACCACTAAACTCGTTGGCCATGAGCGACTCGAAGGCGTAAGCACCAGGATTGAGATAGAAGATCCATCGGAACCATGGATGCATCTTCTCGAATGGGATTAGATACCCTGCGTGCATGTCAGCCCAGTTGCCTCTCCCAGGAACTCCGCCGGTTCGTCTATGCAACAACTCACCTCCATATACAAAGAAGACTGTAGACAGCAGGCCGGTCATCTGCGATGCCGTTCCGAAGTGCCCACACAAAGCGCCCACCATGCGGAACAGCTGCACAAACGTCAAAGTGCTCGCATTGACGACGATCCAGTAAGTGAAGAACTTGCCGGCGTCCATTTGCAAGCTGGACATAAAATAAATGATCAATGAGAAGATAGTAACCTGAAGCATGACGACAGGGATATCGGTGATGGCGTTGGCGATGCAGAAAGCCGCCGGCCGGTAGAAACCGAAGCGCTTATGGCGGACGAGAATGGGACGGCCCATGAACGATGCGGTCGTCTCGGACATTGACTCCATGAGGAAGTACAGAATAGCAAAGAAGAGAACGCCCGGCCGGAGGAAGATGGACTCGCTAGTGTCAGGGAGGTTGTAGAAGAGGCTTCCACAGACCAGCGCCTGGACGGTGGACGAAAAGACCTTGACACCGAGCGAGAGCCGGTCACCCATCATGATCTGGAATTGTCTGACGGGCCAGCCTGTCAGTGATGGAACGGCGCGTATCTAGCATGGCGGCAGGGTCTTACCGAACGGTGCAGTTCATGATCTGGTCTCTGAGGCCAACAGTGTAGACGCTTCTCTTGCCCTTCAGAGGCCTACGCTTTTTCTCTCTCTGAACGGCAATCGCCAGGTCATCCACCTCGGTTCCAAGGCGCTCGACCGGTGCCTGAGCCTCGCGCATCGCTCGGCACACGGAGCTCGCTTGATAGACCTTCTCGAACTCCTCGGGCGTGTTGGGCACCTTCTCCTCTGAGCCGGGAGCGATGATGCGCTCTGTCGCCACGGTGACCGAGGTGAGGAAATCGGCAATGTTTGCACCTTTCGGACAGACGAATCCAAGAGATTCAAAGTACTGCCGAGCAGAGCTCCTCGGACCGTAGTAGATAACACAGCCGTCAGCGAGAACGAGGACCTTGTCGAAGTTGTCGTAGATGCCGTTGCCTGCCTGGTACATGGTGGCAACGATTGTCTTGCCATTACGGTCTGCCTCGGCGCGCAACGTCTCCGCAAACTCCAGGGCCGTCTTCGAGTCGAGGCCACGTGTAGGCTGGTCCCAGAACTGCATTGGGCTCTGCACGCCGTGTTAGTAGCTGAAGCACCGGCAGGACGGAGTCTGCTCATTCTAACTGACCTGGCCAGCCATCATTTCCGCTAGGGACACACGCTTCCTTTCTCCGCCGGACACGCCGCGGATGAATTCGTTGCCGACCTTGGTCTTCACAGTGTGGCCAATGCCGAGGGCGTCAAGAATGTTACCCTTGGCGTGCTGAACGAAGTGGTGTGGCTTCTTCAGATGCTCCTCCCTCTCACGTGGGACCTTATTACGCAAGGCAAACTTCATAGTCTGGTTCACAGTCAAGGTAGGGAAATGAATGTCATCTAGATTCGTGTCAGTCGCGGCATCGTTCACCTTGAGGGCAGCAAGGTGCTTGTCTTAACGTACCCTCGGTGTTGAGCGCGATCTGCTGGCGATACCTCCTGGCCTGTTTGTGGTCCATGTTGCCGTAGTGCACGTCGCCATGGACTTCGTCGAAGGCCTCCCGGTGATTGGACAACACACGAAGAAGCGACGTGCATCCTGCTCCGGGCCTGCCGAGGACGAGAAGCTTTACAAGACTCGTCAACCTCACGTTTGACCATACCGTTGCTCCATTTCACTCACCATTTCGCCCGGCCTCACCTGGCCACTAATCTCGTGCAGAATTGCCTACCCCCGCGTTAATCTCTTGACGCGCCAGGCTCTTAGACAGGGACGCTTCCATACCCTCTTAGGATGGTTCACCCTGTGGACCCAATCTGACAGTTGCCGGGGATCGACCCTCGACAGCAACGTCTCTCCCAGAGCCTCACCAGGGGCGGTGACCCTGACCGTCACACCTTGGAACGTGAGAGTCAGTCGCTTCTGGACGGCGTCTTTGCCCCGCTCCTCGTCCGGGTGCACCCTGTGCCCCTCAACATCCGTCTCGCTGGCTGATGCATCGAACATGCCGTTCCCATCCGCAGCTGCCGCGTTCCACGACAACTCTGTGTCCTTGTGGCTCGCATCCTCTGCTGCCGCCGCCATTGCGCTAATGCCAAGCCCGGCCCGTTTCGTACGGCGCAGATGGCGGTTCTCGGCGCTCTGGCAACTAACGGCACGCTCTTTGCACTCAACCTTTGAGCGACCAACAAAAGGAACGTCGTTTTGAAGTTGGATGCTTCCGAGGGTCAGATCCCATCTTAGCTTCTGCGCCTTGGCTTCTTTCATCTTTATAAACAGCAGAATTGCGGCTCGCCGGGCGATGCAAGCTGTCACATCCGTACTTCCGCGATGCCGTATATCCGCCACACAATGGCAATTGCCTGTACCTCCGTATTGGAGCAGAGCCGTGATTCCTTCCGAGCGCAAATCATAAGCAATCTCCCTTGCTTGATAAGCTTGGCAAAGGCGTCTATCAATCGGGCTAGTACCGGTTGCCGAACGGGCGTGCGCGCTCTCCCGGAGTCGTCAGGGAAGCGTTCCGGGACGCAGATCTCGAGCATTATCTCCAATTGACGTCAACTCTACCTGTACATAGAGAGATCTGTAGCCAAGCTCGGATCAATTGAGAGGAACGCTTCCATGTCCATGGTAGCAAAGTCAAAGTTCCATCCCATGTCCGCCGCTGTCAGGTCGGCCGGCTCCTCGGGGTTGATGGTCGAAGGGGAGTGCGTGCTCGACGAGCCGTTCGCGTCAAAGCCGAAGGGCATTGAAGGGTAGAGATAAGACGGCATTGCGCTTATCGCAGAGCTCGCTGCCGCGAAGTTGTCCGCTGTCGGCAGTGCTGTGCTGCCAAGCGGATCGCCCAGCGACTCGTCGGCCTGGAAATCCGGAAATACGGATCTGACCATTCGCTCCAGGTTGGCCGCCAGGTCAATTGGGTGGGCGGGGCTCCTCTTAGAATGGGGCTTCATCAGCCGTAGGGTATGGATGGCGGACTGAATCCACGGAAGGTTAGCGCGACAGGCTGCCCTGTCCTGCAGCAGGTCGAATGCCAGGACGTGAGATGCTCCCTCGAGGAAGAAGGCGTGGTACTTGATTTCCTGAGGAGAGGTCAGCAAATTGGCGCCAGTGAGGGGCTACAGACTGCCGGCCGGGGTCTTGGTCTTACTCGGCAGAGCACGTTCTGCTCGCTGGCGCCCGCCAGAAAAGCAATGGAATGCCGCGCCGCGTCAAGACAGTATTCACACGCCGAGTCCAGCCAGGGCGGTGGGGTCGGTAGATTGGCCGCGGCGGCTCCTCCGGCAGACGCGTTTTCGTGCCGCAGCTTGGCGCGCAGCACCAGAAACGGGCGGAATGTCAGCAACAAGGTGTGATGATACACTGCAGCTAGCGTTAGTCGATCTGTGGCTTGCAGGATCCGGTGCGAAGAGGCGCCTACTGGTCGATACCATGGTCTGGCATACCCCGAGCTCGCCCGTGCTCGGATCGCCGACAAGACCGAAGTTCAGATCCTTGCGCTGCTGCTCTACAAACCGATGGAGCTCCCGACGGATCTCATTGGCGGCATTCCATATGGGCAAAAGAGACTCGTGGTGCTGCTTGTAGATACGCGTAGCGCACTTGGACATGACCCGAGCGAGCATCACGAGTGATTGCAAGAGCTTCTCCTCGCTTGGGAGGGGAACGCCAATCTCGGACTCGGGGAACGAATTTGGGCGTCCCAGGCTGAAGCACAGCCAGCTGTAGATGTTGTTAGGCGGTGCAATTGATAGCAGTAGCTCGAAACTGTTCGTGACTGTCACTCACATCTCCCAAAAGAAGACGCTCCATATCGTTATCCTCCTCTGGCGGGTATCGTCGCGGGACTGAGCCGTCCCCATGACATCCTTGTGCAGGCCGGCAGCGACAGCTTTGCGGACTGCGATGCCGGTCATGAGGAAGGCCGAGTTTGGCCTCGCTCTTTCGGCATGGAAATGTGAGTGAGGGACTGTTAGTGATACCGACATGCACAAGGAAAGAGGGCAGAGTGAGGACTCATCATAAGCAGTGCGATCTGGACGGCCTGGACGTTGACCATCTCGTCGAGCTTTGCCGACCAGCGCTTCGCCTTCTGGAACAAGAACTGAGCGACGTGCTCCTCTTCGAGCATCGAGGCACCAATAGCCATAGCCAGCAGGACGATGATCGTGTCTGGGTTCTCGAAAGAGAACATTTCAGCTGAGCTGTAGAGCTGCACGAGCTGACGGCGGTACTCGTCCTTGGACCTGATGGGCAGGATGTGCCAGTAAGTCGCCAGGTACCTCTCAATGAGGCGGCTTGCCAGTGCACGATCAAGAAACATGGCCGCGGTGTCGCTCGTCATGCGCGCCGACTCCCCACTGTCGGCCAGGTCGCCAAAGTAGAGCCTCCTGATGTTGAACAGGTCCAGGCCCGGGCCCATCTCCTCGACCTCCTTCTGGGGTCCCGACGTCGGCCGCGTGCCCTCAATCTGGTGATAGATAGAGTTGAGGATGGAGAAATTGGACGACGGCCCGTAGTAGAGCTGCAGGGACATGGACGGAGATGCGCGGTGAGTAGCTGCCACGCTGTGGTTCTGAATGCTCCGGGAAGCCGTTCCCTCTGAAGGCACGCCATCCCCAACCAGTCCCGGCCCTGATGCAGAGATGAGAGGCTCATGCGGCTCTCGAGAGACTGCACGGCCCGGCGAGCTCTTCCTCGCTCGGTTGCGGGCCTTCTTGCGGTAGACGCAATCGACGCTGCGGATCTTGCACCGCTGGCAGGGCTCACCGCCGTCGCAGCGGATCTTCTTGGCGCGGCACTCCTGGCACGCCTTGGATATTCGCCACTTGGACGGATCCATCTGGACAGAGTCGCGCCCGGAGAGCATGGCGGCGGATGCGCGTAGGTGAGAAGCGTCAGGGATGATGAGTGAAGGTGCCGCCGTTCTCGGTGGGCCGCGAAATCCCGTGGAGCGCCCAGTCAAGGGCGGCGAGACACACTGACTAAGCTGCTTCTGCTACTGACTAATCCGCACCTAATAACACCACCCTGTGACAAAAGTCATGTGCCGCCGGCGTACTGTAGGGCGCTGGCCGGCCTCAATGCCTCAATTCTCTCCAGCAGCACGTCCGCCCATGTCGCGATCCTCATCTAGCGCGCCACGGAAGTTGAGGATGCTCTCCGTGAAGAGGCCATCTGCCCTTCCAGCCATGGAGGCAACTCCCATACCAAAGTCAACCCCCGCCACGGGCATCGGCACAGCCATGGGCAGGGGGAAGTAGTCAAACGTCCCACCGGAGACTGCAGCGTTGCTGTCGTACGTGCCGAACCCGGACCATATCTCGTCGCTCAGCAGTGCCGAGAGGTCCTGTGACATGAAGACGCTGTCCGCTTCCAGCTCGAGCCCCTGCTGGGAGACTTGCTGCTGCCCCTGCGGCCAGGAACCAGGCGATGACGACTGTCGCTGCATTTGGCCGGGAGATATTGAAGGTACCAGCTGAGGGTCGTGGGCACGGTTTGGTACTGACTCATTCACCTCGTGTGACTGAAGAGCGTCAGGGGGACTATGGTGGCCAGTCATGAAAGAGGCGGCGTCGCCGTAACTCGGTTGCGCTGTCTTGTTGATGTTGCTATATCGCGTTGGACCCGATGCAAATTCGGAGGGCTTGTCTTGGCCAGGCGAAAGCTGAGCGCCTGGGGATCCTAGCTGCTGCATGATAGTCTGCCGTCGATCGTTCTCCTTGCTCTTGTTGCGGTTCTGCTGCCTCCCGATGCTCGCCCACGGCTTCGCCATCTTCTCTTCAACGATGTTGACCGTGGCGTCGGCCAGTTTCACCAGCACATCCCTTGCCCTGGAGACTCGATCCCATCGTGTCGCCAAGCGCTCCAAGACTGCTTCCCACTGCACCAAGCAGCTCTTGAACGCGGTCCACTCGTCCTGGGCGGCGGCTCGTGCCTCTGGGTTCTTCCACACCAGAAAGAGCAGAGTGATGCCGCTCATGTAATGGTAGTGTAAGTCGAGCCAAGTGAAGTCAGCGACGCCCTTGTGGGCACGGATGAAGGACAGCTGGACCATGGTCTTGGCTGCCGTGTAGCACTTTGACAGACCATGGCTGTCGAGCGTTGGGCGGGCGGGCGACGGCCGATACAGGATTAGCAACGCGTACTGGTGCCAGTATCTCCACCAGTCCAGGCTGTGGCCATTCGAGTCCGCCAGAACCATAGTGCCATCGTTCCATGAACCAAGCTTCCTTGTCATTTCCGCCGTCCAAGCTCTTAGATCTGACTTCGGCCTGCCGAGCAAGGATTCAGTATCTCGGCTCGTATATAGCCGTTGAACTATCTCGCTCTGTAGTCGTTGTAGCTTCAGCCAATGCAGAATCTGCGGCTTCCTAGACTCGTCCAAGGAACTGTCAGGAAGCCGGACGTTGATCTTATTATCATCAAGAGTAAACGGTCGGCCAAGCATCGTGCTGAGAATCCTGTCGAAGGTATATGTCACCCAAAACAACCTCCGTTTTGAGTCGGTGTCATCCGGATCCAACCCCCTAGGTGGGAGTTGGATGGTCTTCTCCGAGTGAAAGCCCAGATCAACGCACATACGCACACACAGGCCAGATATATACCAGATGGGCGTTGAAGATGAGTTGAGGACAGATGACAGCAACAACAACAGCAGGCATTGCAGGGTCCGAAGGTCCTTGGTCTGCATGACGGTGCCTAGGTCTGCCATGGCGTTTGAGCTGAATCCTTGCGCGAGCACCCTCGTCTCAGGGTTATCTCGCGATAGAGAGCCGAGCGCGATCGAGACGACCATGTTGAGCATGAACCGGGTCCACATGTCATCGTCCCTCGGCGCCAGTCCATCCAAAACTCGACTGTAGTAGTCCATCACGACCGCGACAAAGTCATCTTCCACCAGAATAGGGTACTGCACCTGGTATTGGTTGACGAAGATCTCAATCAGGTTCAAGGCAATCTCCCTGGATGGCAGTGTGGCGTGTAATGTGTGTTGCGTCCTCGCCTGCGCGGACTCGGCCAGGTCCCTGTCAACACTGGACGCTGAGTCGAAGCTTGCAGCATTCTGCTGAGCGGACTCGAGCACCGTTCGAGCCAGATGCATGCCTAGGCGTCTTGTTCAGCCTCCACATTTGGATTACGTGCGCAGTCACGCTTGTCAGCAAGGAGTAGAGCATACCGCTTGATACTCCAAGGAAATGAGCGTCGCCACCCGGCTCCAGTCTGATGAGGTCAGGGTGTGCTTGGACATCCCGTCCCGTCTCGTCGACTCCACCTGTTGATGACCGACCCTCTGGTCTCTCTTGGGTCCTATGGGACCCGAATTCATGACATGGACTTGGGAGAGCCTCGAGTTCCTTCTCAAGGCGGGCAACCTCATCCTCGAGCTCACGGATAAAACTCCTCGGGTGGGCAGTTCTCGTCCGGCTGTCTGTGAACTCGCACACCGACCCGGAGTTCTGGCATGAAAGACATGCAGGAATAGCTGGGATCTCGCATTAGTGCCTATTCATCAAGATGCACAGAATATTCAAACGTGGAGTCTCACCAGCGTCGCATCGAGCTTTGCGCTTTCTGCAGCGATTGCAAGCGTTGATGGTCTGACCTCGGTCAGAAACAGTGCTAGACATGCCTTTCCTCCAGAGCGGAGGATCCATAGCATTTTAAGGACTTACAAAAAATGAAGGCTCCATCATGGCATAGGCCGGATTCTCATGGTGTTGTGTGTTGGAGGGCGATGATACTACACGATGCTGCAAGGCCTCCCATACATGGCGCGGTTGGTGGTAATCCTGAGGGGCAATACGGAGGACTGCAGATCCTTGTGACAACCCCAGGATTTTAAGGGAACCCCGCGCCAAGGAATCCCGCTGCGGGACAGCGTATCCTTCAGCGCTAGTTATTCACACCACGCCGCAGATTACACGCACCATTACCGGCTAGCTGCTCGGTCAGTCCGGTGGCTGATCTCACAACAAAGGGCTTTTTCGTCGTTGTGGGCTTGGGCTCAGTTTCCGCAGCTATACATTCATCATTGGTCACCCGTTCGAGCTCTTCGGATGCTCATCCCCTTCATACCTCAGCTCTCGAAGCATTTGCATGATTAGGTGGGCTATACGGCAATATATACTGTGGGTGATAATTGCTAGACGTACTACAATGCGGTCGTCACCCCCTAAGGAATTAAAGAGTCTTGCGCTGTAGCTTAATCTTTACAGTGGGATTTTTCGCTCAGCCTCCCTGAAAGGAAAGTGGGAAACACCACATGATGGACTACGTTTACTGTTACATTGTTTGTTCTAGCAGAGTCATCCTTATTAACTGCATTTATACAGCGTCGAGCAGCCCCAATCTGTAACTGCCTGACAATGGCCAATTACTGCTACTGATTCCCTTTGTCCTTCACTTCCTACACTTTCGCCTTCACCTCGACATGCTCGTGCCCCTCCTCCAGCATTTGCTTAGGCGTGGCCTCCTCCTCCGAGTGCACGTTGAGCCGGCCGAAGTGCGCATCCAGCTCTTCCAGCGTCTTCTTCTTCGTCTCCGGGTAGAAGCCGTAGACCAGGAAGACCGAGAAGACGTTGAAGGCCATGAAGATGAAGTAGACGCGCGGGCCGATGTTGGACACCGCCACCGGCCAGACCTGCCCCACGATGATGGAGCCGAGAGAAGCACCCGACGCCGCCAGGCCCAGACCCTTGGAACGGCAGTTGGCGGGGAAGATCTCGGACGCGTATGTCCACGCCACGGGACCGAAGCCCATACTGTCTGTGTGCAGGTTAGCAAGCCGCCCAGCATTGTAGTGGGAGGACTATGGGGAGGCTTACATCCAACGGTAAAGCAGAAGATGAAGAAGATGTTGCAGTAGTTGGCTGAAGAGTTGGACTGGTTCGGGTACGCAGTCTGCAATGCTCCATTTATCTGTGACTCCTCGTTAATATTACTCTCATCCCTGGGAAAACTTCAGTAACGAGGACTCACCAGGAGGCAGAAGCCCATGATAGCGGCACCAATACCAAGCGAATGCCTCCGCCCGATCTTGTCAACGAAGAACATGGCCGCAATGGTGCACGCCACCTGCACGGTTCCGTCTATACCAGAAGCCAGCAAGCTCAGGCTCTTAGATGTTCCAGCTGCAACGAAGTTCGTAGGCAAGTAATAACGAATGCCTGATGCTCCACTCATCTGCTGGAGGAAGCTGGGAAATAGTCAGTCTCGGTGGGAAAGCAGTATAGCACAGCGACTCTAGGTCTAGTGGAGCCCGATGTGTTGACCGCGGCAACGTACCTCAAGGCCCAAGCCCGCCACAAACGGGCCCAGAGAGCCTTTTCCTTGACGAAAACAAGAGCCGAGGTGACTGAGTGCTCCCTGTGCCAGAGAATATTGGCATGGATCTCGTCGAGCTCCTCCTGGATCTCCATCGTTTCGGTAGCGCCGCGCAGCTTCAAGAGAGCCACTCTCGCAGCATCAGCATAGTCGTGCTCGACGAGCCATCGCGGGCTAGCGGACGTCCCGATTAGCGTCACCTCTTCTATCTTTGGGGAAATCTTGAATAGTCCGGACATACCTTTCTGGAAGAAACGGCACACCACTCAGGAACATTATGGCAGGGACGAACTGCATAGCTGTTGACAGGCGCCATTCCAGGTCCACCCCATTCCCGTAGTCCCAGTGTGAGAAGCCATAGCCGATCCAGAATGCCAATGCAATACTGGAGTTTCGACCGTGTTAATATAGGGCCAGTATACCGTAAGACTTTGGTGCAAAGGAACAGCCTGACTTACCCGAAGACAATGCCGACCTGGTTCGCACCGACATAGAGTCCACGAGACGCCGCAGGTGCAATCTCGCTGAGATACAGGGGTACCGCCGTCGAGACGATGCCGGTGCCTACGCCAGAGATAATACGGCCGACTATCATCATGGCAATGTGGTAGGCCGCTGTCTGCAGCACGGCACCGAGGCAGAGGATCGTGACGCCAGTGAAGCCGGCCCAGCGGCGGCCGAGCTTGTTGTTCGTCGGTCCAGCTACGAAGGCGAATCCGACGAACTGCCCGGCATAGAAGATAGCCGTGATGAGACCTGTATCACTTGAAGATGGATTGTGCAGGGTCTTCTTGAAGCCTGGGGCGACATAGATGGTGCTGAGAATGCCGATGTCATATCTGCGATGTTCTCAGTCAGTCTCACTAGGACTAGTTGTTATCGAACAACAGTGCTGGGACGCCCTTGATAAGCCTACCCCCAGAAGATGGAGCCCATAGACATGACAATGCAGCTGATGAGCAGCCAGGCACTCGGCCTGGTCTTCGCCTGAGCGTTCGCCTCTGTCATGATAGATGGTTATGAAACGACGTGTTATTTGGTAGGAAAACACAGCGAGCAGTGGATGCGTGAGATGACCCCTTTCCAGAGATGACTCCCTTGGATGGGAATGGGATCCGCCTCCATTAAATGCAAGTCGAGACAGGGGAGAGACGATAGCGCACAGGCAATGAAAACTGGGAGCTGGAAGGTGACCGCCTGACTCGAAGTTCTCGAACCCCGGATCCAGCTATGTGGAACCGATGGCCGGAGTGCGGGGGGTTGTGGGGACGCCTATAGAGGACACGGAACCGCCGGCGAACACCTGGGCTCCGCCGCAGCGTGCCTCGGATCTCTCTTCGGCGGTCCCGTCATCGACGGCATCCAGAGTCATGCAAAATGATCAGGCGACAATTAATAGTCGAGGTTGCCGACGAGCGCCAGCAAGACAGGAGAGACCTACCGGCTCCGGCAAATCTATGCCGTGCCTGACCTCAAGCGACACTCAAGGCTCAATCGCTTGCGACTACCTCGCGGGCACTCAGCGTGAACATGGAGCCAGCAGACCAGACTGTCCAGAAAGGTTCTGGTCCTGGATCTCTGCATGCCCCCAACGAGGGATCTTGCATCCTGACGCTGCAAACATCTCACCGCGTCACGCCAGGTATCAGTCTCCACACGTTCTCCTGCCCCATGGGGACGGACCACGACTTGCTGCTGGGACGGAGCCTCCGTCCGACGCAGCATACCACGCTACAGTTTCCCCCGGATCTAGACCCCATCTGGGGCTCGCGAAATCTTACCGAAGATGACCGGCGCCTAACGCTCACTCCATGTTGCCTCTGGCGTGACGCCGTTGTCGACTCGCCCGAGACCACTATCCTCCGCTCCATAGACTTTCTCGTGCGCAATGGTCGTGTGACGGGACTTCTCGGCCTACCCAGACCCGGCCACGATCTGACGGCCCAGCTGGTTGATGTTGGCGGCGGCTTCCCAGCCGGAGTCGTTGAAAGTGCAGGAAGAACCACGTGCGTCGCTGGCGGAACCGGCGTGTCCTGCTTTCTAGCTTTGGGATCCTCAGGGGCTGGTCATGTTACAGAAGGACAACGTGACCGGAGTCTCTTCTGGAGCATCCGTGCCGATGACTTCAAAGCCGTTGAATTTGTCCTTGAGTCAGGAATGCTACGGGTCGACGACTGGATATCTGTCAGAGTTTTCGTCACGGCAGGTGACGAATCGCAGATTGCCGGGGGTCTTTTGGCTGGGAAACCAGCGGCGTGGTGGCAAGACCGCTTCAGCCACTTAGGGAAATTCGGTGCCAAGTTGTCGCTAAAGTGCGGGAGGATGAACCAAGATTACCTGAATGAGACTCTTAATGGCGGGGGAGATACCATCCTTTTCTGTGGAAGCAAGTCACTCGAGTGGCAAGTCAGGATGTGGTCGTTGAATAGCCCAGTCAAGGTGTATCGCACTGACCGATAAAAAAGCTCGGATGAAACGTGATATTCGAGAAGACTTCTCCAACCACAGAGGTCTACTTGGCTCAAGGAATATCCTGAAGTACATTGTGAAGCTAGTATAGACGTTTATTCAGAGGTTTTTGCACTTGGTTAACTGGATCGCGCTGGCGTCAAGAGTCAAGAACTTGCCCTGTAATGAGCGAACAGGCATAGGACATCTACTCTGTCGTTTCAAATAGAGTTTCTACATACATATATAGGAAATATCAAAAGAAGAAAAACCGTCTCACCGCTTCCGGAACTTAATACAAATGGAGTAATAGTAAACAAAGTTTACAATACAGCATCTCCCACCATCCTGTTCAGGAGGTTGGGCTGAAAGACCCATTATACAGATGACCTACAGCCCAGAGGCCCCTAGATTCTTTAGGGGGGAAGGCCCTTTAACAAATTCTGCCTGTGAGTCGAAAGCCCACCTTATACATACAATCAACAGATTAATCGGGAAGCGGGGAGACAGTTCTATTGGTAGGGTCCTCGGTCCTCGGTATAAATCCGTTATCAAACAAGATCAACAAGAGCTACATTTATAGTCTAACCATTCGTGTATCCTCTTACTCATAAGCACGCACTTCGAAGACACCCCCCAACACGTTTTCATCACCGTTCAACTCAAGAATCTCAATAGCAATCTTAGTCACCGACACGCTCGGCTCGAAGTCGGCAACTCTGCGGGACAGGTGATTCCCGTCCTCGGCGTACAATTCGACCTCCTCACCTTCTCTGGAAACATCCAGCACCCGCCACTTCTTGACGCAGAACGGAATGTCCCGCTCAGGGTGGCCGCGCAGGACGGACTCCAGCGCGTGGTCAAAATCGGTGTCAAAGTGAACCACCAGCTTGCTCAGATCAACCGGCTGGTCCCAGCCAAGCGTCAACATCTTCCTGCCCCTGTTGTCCTCTACAGGCACCCAGCAGTTCGTTCGCTTCGTTGGCCGAGACACGCCGTTCCGTATGTTCTCAAGGGACCACGATTTCAGGGGCGGACTGATAGTGAGGGCCAGGTTGTGTCCCATTGGCCGCCGTACCGGTGTCCACCGCTCGAAAGTGTCGACGCCAACGTCGGGGGGAGGCTCCTGGGTGCACTCGTGCTCTACGGTCATGAGTGCCGACACCCGCTGCAGAGTGGTACGCATGGCGACCGACTCATTCTGCATGAAGCACAAAAAGACATATTGCGTCTGGGGATTGTCGATTTCGAAGTCAAGATCGAGCGGGTTTGAGCCCGGTCTCAACACCATTTTCTGTTCGGAAAGGATGACCTCAGGAGTGTAGTTGTATGGCTTCTGCGAGCCACGGAGCTGGACCACAAGCGTGGTGTCCTCGACAGCCTCGGCGGTGACCGAAAACTTGGGGACACGACCGGCTGGGAGGGGAAGCATCTGCGCCAGGCTTCTTACTAGGACCTTCGGCGGGCCATCCGCTGGAAGCTGGGATAACTCGAAATCTGGAGAGCCGGAGATATGACTTGCCCGACGCACCATGTCTTCTGGGTCAAGGAGTTTGTATCCAGGTATGAACTGGCCGAACCGCATGAGCTCCAGCTGCAGAGTCTTCATACTGCCCTTCTCCAGCAGATTCACGGGGTCGACCGATAACCGCTTGCATAGTCCAGCGGCCACGCCGAGGGCATTTGCGTTGGCGCCGCAGGTTGCCATGACCCGAGTCGAGGCGAAAGCGACATGGGTAGCCGAGATAATCCGGCCGCCGTACATGAGGTTGGGTATCTCCGAGCAGAGCATTGACGAGAACGGGATCTGATAGACGCCTGTTGCAATGCCAGTTAGAGAGAGCAGTTATTCGAATGGCAGTAGGACAAAAGCAACATACCCTTAGAATGCCACTGCGTACAGCCATCAACCTCGGAGAAGACCCCGTCAGCTGGGTGAAGGTCAAGTGACCAACCTCCGTGCGACACAGCGTCGTGGTGGAAGCGTTGCTCGATGATATCCTGCTGCTTCATCATGGTCGGGCCCACTTGAAGAGTTGGTTAGTCGCTAGGTCACCACAGTTCTCGGTGTCAATGGAACTCACCAAAGCGCCTGCTTTCTCTCTTCCCGGGGATGGTGCCCACCCACTCTAGGGTGAGATTGTCCGCCTCGGGGAAGCGTCCGGAGTTCTTGAAGTAGTCCCATACGCCGTACACGACCTTCCAAAGCTCCCACTTAATCTCCTCGGTGTCGTGGACCGTGTCCAGGCGGCCGCCGTACTCGATCCACCACAGGTTGCAGCCCATCTCCTTGGTGCTGAAGCTCTTGAACCGAGGAATGTTGGTCTCGACATCCTTGAGCGCGTACGATGGCGCGACGAACTTGACGGGCCGGCCGACGTCCTTGGTGTAGAAGTAGATGGAGTGACCGAGCAGGTGGCCGTACTCCGATGAAGGCGCGAAGAGCTCGCCGAACTCGTCACGCCGCTCAGCGCCGACGCGGAACGGTGCTCCGGCAAGAAAGGAGAGCGTGCCGTCGCCGGTGCAGTCTATGAATTGCCTAGCATCGACGGTGAACATCAGAGAAGTCTGGGACGAGAAAGCATTGATCCGCGCAATCCTTGAGCCGTCTTTTTCACATGCCACAAGAGTCGTGTTGAGGAAGAGTCGGATGTTAGGCTCGTCGCGGACCTTCTCCAGGAGGATCGTGTCGAGGATGATGGGGTTCCCCTCAGGATTGCGGTGCAAGTTCTCCAGGAGGATTTCATCGACGAGACCTCCCTCCCTAGCGTACCGGTTGTTGTTGAACATATGTGAAGTTGCACCGAGAATCCAGAGCCGGACCTCACTAGAGCCATTGCCGCCCAGGACCGGCCGGTCTTGAATCAGGGTAACAGAGACACCATTCCGAGCGGCAGCAATGGCAGCAACTGTTCCTGCAAATCCGCCGCCACAGATACAGAGGTCGGACTGCAGGTGCCGACTCTCGAAGTCGCGAGAGGCCACAGCTGGCTCCCGGCGGACCTCTTCGTTGATGATACGAGCTGGTGCCATAGTGGCAGCAACAAGATCAGTGGACAATATCAGAGGAACAAAGAGAGGAGGTAAGTTTAGAGAGCAAGGACGGCATACACAGGCGACACTGTGCTCGAGTACGAGAGTCTGGCGGCACACGTGGTGTCACAGAAGAGTTATAGCTGCCCACGATTGCCACCAAATGCATGAGGCCTGAATAAGTTGGATCCCATCCGGCCCTGGCGGCATATGAATCGCCCGACCAAGCCGAACCGCACGAGCTGCCATGTCTGCGAGCACGCGGTCTGGCGGTCGCTGACCCGAGGGATCGATGAGACGGAACCCCCGGCGGGATGAAAACAGGCAATCGGCGGCTCCGTCCAGGAGCAGGTTAACTCCCATGTGCGCAGCTTTAATTGGCTAACAGAAACTTGGCCAAAGTCTCCGCTGAAAAATCGGGGATCTCCAGTTGAGGCATCTAGCTCCAGAGCTGTGCGGGGAGAGAAGGTCACATTCCTGCACTCCGCATCATCTTCATCCCTGGCCATCACCGTTCCATCACCTGGCCAGAATCGGCACCTCCGGTGTCACTCTCTTGCCCTGGGTTCAACTCTGTTGCAAATTTCACTGCTGTGAATCGTCAATTGATGTTCCGGCACAGGGGGTGGCCAAGCTGTTCGATGCTGGGTCTGGGCAAGGGACCTTAGGAATGTCAACGTGACCAGTGACCAACGGCTGGGGGTCCAGCTGAAGAGGTAGTGGTCGAAGTGATCTGCAGTCGACACCAGATCTCCACATCTGCTACACGCCTTGTCGTTGAAACGCTGTAAATTGCTACAGAAACTCAATCACGAGGGAGGACAATGAGTGAGAGCCAGAGTGTCGATACACCGGGACGGCCGCGCACAGCCGTCCCCCTGAGGATCTCGCAGGTCTTCTCCGCCTGCTCTTTCTGCAAGACGCGGAAGATCAAGGTAGGCACACTCGTCCACCACTCCTATAGCTGCTACCGTTCCCCCGTATATTGACAGGATCGCTTACTGGTTAACCAGTGCGATGGTGTGACCCCGGCTTGTGGAGGCTGCACCAAGTTTGGCCGGCCGTCGACGTGTTCTCTCCGGACCGTCCCCGGGCGCGACTATCCGACGTATCTGCAGAACAAGATCGAGCGCCTTCGCCGGGACCTCCAGCGCGCCCGTGCCGATCCTCCACTACGGCCAACTCCGGCTCCGAGGTCGCCCGAGTCCTCCACCCTGGACTTCCGCGCCGCCGCCGAGCCGGAGCATCGTCAGCCGTCCGCCATCGACGCATTGATGGCAGATATCGGCGCTCTCCCTGGCCTGGCGTCCTCCTACCCACCTCCGACAGAGTGGCCGACTCTCTCGACCCTTGTCTTGTCGGCCGCCAGCAAGAGCCCCCTAGCGGGCCTCGCTACCTCAGAGCAGACGCCGCCGTACGCCGCGCTCCCCTTCTTGCCCAAGCAGGGCACGGCTCTCAAGCTCGCACAGCGCTACATCGACCACGTCTACCCCCGGCTCCCGTTCTTCTCTATCCAGGGCTTCTGGACGCAGTTCAATCACATCTACTCCTCACCTCTCTATTCTGGCCCCGCTTCCTTCCAGTCCCCGATCTCTAGCGGTCCAGGGGAAGCCTCGCCTAGAGGGCTGGAGGCCGAAAACGCAAACCTGGACCAGGGGTACAGCTACTTCACTGTCCTACTCGTACTGGCTATATCCACCTCCACGCTGTCCAGCAGCGCCGACAGCATGGCCTCCAACCAGTCCCAGCGCCTTTTCCATGCCGCCCTTGCCTTCCGGGAGTCCGCCATCCTCCCCAACAGCATCGTCGGCGTACAGTCACTCTTGTTCCTTATCCAGTTCGCCACGCTCAACCCTTCGCTTCTTGACGCCTGGTACCTGATCGGCGTCGGCATGCGGAACTGTGTCGACCTAGGCCTGCACCAGGACCCCGCGCCCCCGGACGGCATCAGCGCCAGCCTGCTCGAGACCCGTCGACGGCTATGGTGGAGCATGTACTCGTTCGACCGGTCCATGAGTCTGGGCTGCGGCCGACCTACGGAGATCTCGGACGCGGTCATCGGTGCCCTCCTGCCGACGTTCCGTATCGAGTCCAACGCCACGGATGTGGAGGTTGAGGGTTACCTGCAGCGGTACCGCGTGCTGCAGCTGCAGTCCCTCATCTACGATCGCCTTAACAGTGCAGCCAGAAACGATGACCCTACTGTCGTCATCGCGGACTTGCTGAGCCGGCTATGCGCGTGGCGCGACGCGAACTCCCCGCTGCATAGCCAGACCCTCGTCGGCAGCGAGTGGCTTATGAGCAAGATGCTGCTGCACCGTCCCTGCCGTATGCTACCTGAGCGGACAGCCGAAGACCTCACCGAGCTGTGGTCATCTGCACTGGGGTTTGTGGCTCTGTATCGGCAGCTGGTGGAGGGGAAGTCCATCCTCTACGTGCAGATCGCTTCCGAAAAGGTTTACTGGACCGGGCTTGCCATGCTGTACAGCTATTGGAAGCTCAACAAGCCCGGTTGTCCCTCTGGTTCCATCCGGCCAGTGGACCTGTGGATGGGAGTCCGAGACGTGGTCTTCATCCTGCAGACGTTAAGCGAGCTCTGGGAGGACGGTAAGATCCTGGCCAAGGAGTTCGAGGGGGTGAGCGCCCGTGTGATTGAACTGATGGAAAGCAACGCCGACGAGCCCAGCCTGAATCAGAGAATGCCCGCGGAGGTCGTCGACTTCTCCGAATATGCCAGCTTAACGAGCCTCCGGGTGTCAGAGACCAAATCCCAGGTCAACGGGCCGGGCTTTCGAGGTACCGGAGACGAGTTGCAGGATTTGATATCCGAGATGGCCGGAGCCTGACGGTGCGTTACTGTGGACAGACCAGGCTATGGACCAGTTCTCCATGCTATTCCACATGATCTCATGATGGTGGGATGAACATTTGCGCATACCCTGGTACCCCGGGACTGAGCTTCAGCCTGCTACCTGCCTCTAGGATGCCTCGCGTGGTATGCTAGCGGTCAAACCAGGTGCACACTCCGTCGGCGGCGTCACGACGACACGAGTCCATTGCACTTTTACACAACCAATTATCGTTGTGCCCGCACCGTGGAGCTGCCCCCGACCGAGGTAACATGGTGCAAATACAAACTACGCAAACGTCCCGCTCCCGACCGGAGACGGAACGGCCGCCACGCTCGGCTCGGAACCCCCGGCAACGGTTGACGGTGATCACGGGCCCGGCAGCACCGCCAAACGGCCCATGACAGCACGCACTATTGGCCCGCTAATGCAACGAGACCCTGGTTTGAGCATGCCGTCGCACTTAGCCCAGCACTGAAGCCTTTTCCAACGACTCCGTCGCCTTCCTTTCGGTAAGCATTCCCCAACACAGGAAGTCGCTGGCCGGGGCCCCATGCTCCCTGTGGAGATGATGCTGCGGAGTAGCTTCTGCGGGGAGACTCCACGGGGAAGTCTTCATCTTCATTTGCCTAGGGACAGTGTCAACCAGGCAGGGAAGCGGCGATATAAATGTGCACAATGCAGCAGTAGCACGCCAAGTCTGGACAATGGCAGGTTCACCATCCTGTCATGAGCACGGGCGCAACATCTAACCATGGTCCGGCTTTCTGTTCTCCCCCTGCTTGCTTCCCTCGCAGCCGCCGCCTGCGTCCACAGAAATGTCTCCCTGAGCGGGGACAGCGTCAGGATAACCTGGACGCAGACGTCTCCCGGCTGGCTCTCTCAAGTCCAGTTCAAGGACTCGGAAGGCCAGTGGCGCAATGCATCATCGAGCCCAGGCGGCCAGTATGGCCTCCTCTCCAACCACACCACCGCCTCGCAGAGCACATCTCTGGTCCAGCTCGGCCAGCTGGGAACGTACTCGGACTTCCTACCTACGAACGTCACCAGCGGTGATGGGTATGTCACCACGGTGAACGAAGTGGCCAACGGCACGTTCACGGCTACCTGGTGGATCGACAGCAGCCGGTCCCGAAACGTCGTCGCTGTCAACACAACCTGGAAACCCACCGTGGCAGGGTGGTACTCCATCGCCAGCCCGCGTCTTGTCTCCGTGGCTGATGACGAGCTGGGTTGGGGCATCGTGCCGGGTTACTGGTCATCGAACGAGCTAGAATCGAACCGGACATACACCTACACCTATGTTCAGGGCGTCCCCGTCGAGCCACTGGTGTCTGTGGAGGCTAGCACGACCAGCCTTGTCTCCATACTATCAAACAACGTAACAGGGGCCATTTCTGCCGTCATTGCGGACCCTTCCCTCGCCAGAGACCCATACGCCACGAGCAGCATCAGCACGCAGACGCAATGGAACGTCGCGATGAGCCTGCGTAGCAGAGACGGGTCTCTTGCACCGACAGCGTACTATCCGGTCCTCGGCCAGGCACATTCTCAGGTTTCGGCGGGAGGTTCCGTGCAAGCGACGTTCCTGTACGTCTTCTCCGAGGAACCGGACACCTGGTATGAGATCAACCGGTTCGTCCACGAGGAGGTCTACCCCATCTCCGAGTACGGCGACCGGGCGGAGGACCTCTCGTCCCTGCGCGATCGGCTGAACCGCATCCACGACTTCGTCGTCACGCCGGCCTCGAAGTGGAACACGTGGACCTACGACAACCTCACCATGGGCGCCGAGTCCGGCAAGCTCTCGGACGTGGCGGCCATGTGGATGGTCCAGCGCCTGACCGGCGATCCCCTGATGCTAGCCGAGAGGCTGCCCTACGCCCGCAATTTCAAGCTCGGCCAGCAGGACACCAGCGGGGGGGTCTTCGACGGCGCCGCGGTCGGCGAGTACTATAAGAGCGGCAAGTTCGTCAGCGAGCTCATCTGGGCGTCGGTCAACTCGGAGGACTATGTGTCGCCCATCTTCACCACCTTCTACATCCTCTCTGATGTGGGCAATATCATCTTGTTTAACAGCACGGACGAGCTCCTGCTCTCGCGCTTCACGCTGGCCGCCGAGAAGCTGCTCAGCTGGCAGAAGGCGGACGGCAGCTTTGACATCGGATACATCAAGGCCAACCCGGACTCCATCAAGTACCCCTATCTCACAGACAACCGGGCGACCTGGTACGGCTTCATCGCCGCGTACAAGATCCTGGGCGACTCCAAATACCTCGCGGCCGCCGAGGCCGGCGCCAAGTGGTTCATCGGGGCCGTCCTAGAGACCGGCCGCTGGCTCGGCGTGTGCGACGACGCGTACCTCTACCCGGACTTCGCCACCGCCTTCGCAGCGCAGGCCCTGCTGGACCTGTACGAGCTGACCGACGATTCCACCTACCTCGACGCCGCCGTCACGGCCGCCAAGTTCTACACCCTGCACATCTTCAACCACCCCGTCGTCGACGACTCCACCAAGACGCGGGGCAGCGAGATCCTCGCGGCCTGGCAGCTCAGCCAGGTGGCACTCAACTACGAGCACGCCGGGTACAAGGGCACGGCCGGCGAGCGCGGGCCCATCACCATCAGCAGCCACGCGGGCTGCTTCGTGCGCATCTACGAGGCCACCGGCGACGCCTTCTTCCTGGAGCTCGCGCGGCTGGCCGCCCGCGGCCGCGACGCCTTCGTCGACCCCTCCAGCGGCATCCCCAGCTACTACTGGTACCAGACCAACACCGCCGGCTCGCGCTATCCCTGGCACGGCTGGTGGCACATCGGCTGGGTGACCGACTATCTCCTGGCCAGCGCGCACGCCCTGAGCGGAGGCGAGGTCGACTTCCCGCACGGGTTCATCACGGCCAAGGTCGGCGCCCACGTGCCCTACGGCTTCGCGAGCGGCACGATCTACGGCGAGGCCGCCGACCTGTGGCAGCCGCGCAGCCTGCTCAACGTCAGCGACCCCGAGGTCGACTACATCACCGCCCGGTCCACGGACGGCGCGAAGCTCTTCGTGATCCTGCTCAACGAGCTCGCCGCTGGCAAGGCCGTCACTCTGACGATGGACCCGCGGTCGCTCGTCGCCTTCAAGAGGGCCACCTGGGGCGAGACCTCGTCGCTCGCCGGCTCTGCCTCGCCGTCGGAAGCCGACAACACCTGGAGCGTAGATATCCCATCCTCGGGTCTCGCAGTCTTCTCGGTTGAGACGACCCTTGAGACGGACCCCCAGGGACCCGCCTTCCGCAACTTCACCGTCTCCGGGAGCCCCTCCGCGCTGACGGTGAGCTGGTCGTTCTGGACGACGGTCGAGAGCTGGGCGCAATGGGCTGTCCCGGGCAGCGGGGTGTGGACATCGCTGCCGTCATCGACAAACTACACGTTCTCGACGACTATTGACCTGAGTGACGTGGATGTCGATGTCGTCAAGATCAGGGTCCTCAGCCGCGAAGGAAGTTTCACTGGCTACTCGAGCTCCGCGAACTGGACAGTGTCCACATAGTCTGTCACCATAGTGATACATCAAACTGTACATAAAGTAGCCCAGTCAGGAGGGCTTACATCTAAAAAGGACTTGTTTGCCTAGATCCCCGCCGAGTCTATGTTCTCCTGCATCGTTGCGAGTGTCTGCTGGTAATGTGCACAAACTGGATGAACGACGAAGCACAACACAAGGTCTGTCTGACATCACGCAGAAACAGGTATATTTGTCTGCACAGCGCAGAGGATGTCCCCATCCATCCTAATGCCAACGGTGCCAGTATATGTGTATATGTACAGCAAGAATCCCTCCCGCGCCCAAAGGCGCAGGCATCGTCGGCACCGGACAGATTCCAATTCTATCAAGCCATTCATCCTCGCACTACCCGCACGGAGTAGCAATTTCCGCAATGAGTGTCGTTGCTATGCAGAGTGAACAAAAGCCACTGGATTCCGGCCGTCAAATAGGGTCATGAATTCATTCACCTCCGCTTCACGGGCGGTAGGTTTCTCCTCTTTCCTGCCCCAGTCTCCGTCTCCTCGCAGCGGGGCTGGGGTGCAAGCTGCCCCCGCCCCGCTTCATCAAATCGCGAGCCTCCACAGCGTGCTCGAGTCCTTGCTGTTGTTCGGCGACAGCCACCACTCGCCTTTCCAGAACAGGAACCCCTAGTTCCCGCCGGCGACGCCGAGCCCTGTCCTCCCGGCCATGCCCATGCCGCCCATGCCGCCGCCCATGGCCCCCCCGCCCGCGCCGCCCGCGCCCGTGCCCGTGCCGGTCCGCTCCCTCATCCTCCTCCCCTCCATCAGGCCCCGGAGGCCCCGCTTCTGCAGCCCGATCACGCTGCTCAGCTCGCCGCTCCACACTTCCCGCTGACCCTTCTCGCTGTCGCCCAGCTCGGAGCTCCACTCGCTGCCCGACACGCTTGTCGTCGCCGACAGCTCCTCGCTCGGCGGCGGCCCGCCGGCCTGGCCCACCGCGGTGTTGATCCGCAGGCCCGCCGTCCTGCCTGCCAGGCCGTTCGTCCCGCCCGCGTCGAGCTGGCTGCTCTCTACCGGGCTGAGCGAGTCGAAGCCGCTCGGCACGAAGAAGTTGGGGTTCAGCGTGCCGTCGATGCCGCGCCCGCCACCGGCGGCCATGGCCGTCGCGTTGAACACTGCGGCAGCATTGCGGCTGTCGAGCAGGGCGTGCAGACGCTCCACGACAGCTTCGAGCAGGCCGTCGACCCGGTAGGGCCGGGCAATCTGCAGAAGGGAGCAAAGAATCTGCGGAGTGCACAGTGGTGAGCTCACAGGTGGCAGGCTGCTCGTGTAGAGGTAGTGAAGAAGGGCTTGGACGGTCAGGTACGTGTGGGGGAGGTAGAGGCATCGCGGCCTCGAGTTCGGGGGCAGCGTCCTCGGCGTCGGTGCAGTGTTGACCGTGGCAGGATCAACCGGAGGGCTCAGCACCCCACCCGAGACGCTGCTGGCAGCCGTGCTAGGAGCTCTCATGCTCGCCGTGCCTGAAGAGCCGAAGACCGTCGTACCCGACATGGTGCTGTCCATGGTGTTTCTGCCGCTTGATGAGGTCATCCCGGATGCCCTGACAGGAGCGCTTGCAGCGTTTGCGGATCTCAGCGTGACTACGTCGCTCCCATCCTGGGTCGCCGTCCCTTCTCTTAAGAGCTGCACAAAGTACGGACCCCACCGCCGCGCAACGATGCGGGAGTTGACAGGAATCCTCTCCCCGCCGATACAGAGGATATCCATGTCCGCCAGCTCCCTGATGGCCAAGGCCTTCTCACCAAGCTCCTCCGAAGCCCTCGAGTGGAACCTGCCGCCGGCCGTGCAGCCGGCCTTCCTCGCCAGGCTCAGCCCCGGCGACGTGTACGGACTGCTCGCGCTCACAAAACCGCTCATGGGGGCCGTCTTCCTCGGGTTATCATAGAACCCAAACGCCTCGAGCTCAACCATGCACACATTTGAAAAGTTAATCCTCCGGTGATTGTAGTCGTCGACGAGACTCCGTTTCCGGCTGCCCAGCACGACAAAGGTGTTGCGGCGATTCCACAGCACGCCCCTGTTCCAGCTCCCTTGGCTGAAGACGCTGCCACCAGCGTCGATCCGCGACCACGTCAGCGTCCTCAGGTCAAGCGCCCAAAGCGCGTACTCCTGCTTGGAGGAGGTAAGATACGTCCCGCTCACGACGAAGTGGGTGTCAATCACTCCTCCGTTAGGGAAGCGAAGGCCGGGCGGCGAATAAGCCCCAGACATGGGCTTCTCGCTCAGCGTCCCATCGCTAGAGCGGATCTGCAGCTCGAGTTTGACGTCGAGGAAATTGTAGTTGGAGTAGATCAGCATGGATGAACCGGGCTCGCGAGCCTCCTGGCTGATGCCGCCCTCGGGTCGCTGCGCATTCGTGCCGCCTGCTCTGCCTATCCGCGCAGTCACGGCAGGGGGGAGTGGAGCGACGACACTGCGGTAGGCGCCGCAGGACTTGCCGAGTGGTTGCGTGGAGGTCCACTTCAGGGATCGGAGGTTGAAGACGCTGATCTGCTCGATGTAGTGGTTTGCCGCATCCTGGCCGCCTACGACAATCATCTCGGCGCCTCCCGCACCATCGATACTGATGCCTATCCGCCCCTCGTTCATGCCGGTTGACGGGTTGTGCTGCAGCGCGGATAGAGGAGCCTTGTGGGACGAGAAGGTCGCCGATGAGGGTAGAATACAGGCGCAATGAGCGTACCGGCCTTGGGGGGATTCTTGGGTGGGGATAAACGTCCATCTCTTCGTCGGAACATCGTATATGTAAATATCAGACATGACGGACACGTCGCCCTGCTCCTGCACCGAAGAACTGCCCGGGGTGGGCGCGGGCGACATGCCGCCGTAGCAGACCAGCTTAGTATCGCCGAGCGCACACATGGAGTGAAAATACCGCGGAGGCGGGACATCCCCGGTAGTCTCGACCTTGGTCCAGTGCCTCCGGATCAGATCTAACTCGTACAGGTCGGAGGTCAAGGGTGTAGGGCGGCTCCTAGACAGTATCCTGCCACCAAAGACATAGAGTTTATCTCCCAGGATGGTGGTGGTAGCCCCTACCAGTGGATGCGGTTCTCTTCCAGTAGTCCGATGTACGTTACACATCAGACCAGAGAGGTGAGCAGAAGACCCTGAAGTCTGCGGTGTGCCGACGATCGTCCCTGGTGCGCCCCGAGACTGTGTTATCTGGGGTGACGGACCTGCAGACATCGGCCCGCTGCTCTTTGGGGTTAGATTGTCCCTTAATGGTTCTTCGCCCGTCTCCTGCCTAGAGCCTCCGGCCAAGCTGCTCATACTGCTGCTCATACTCGCCTCGCCGTAGTCTCCGTATGCAGTCTGCTTCCCTCCAGCATACAACTGGCTCATCTCCGAAGAGCTCGAATCCATTGTGCTCGTACGGCTATCCATGGCGGCGGCGTAGTTATTAGACAGAGACCCAGTATCAAGTATAGCTGCCAGGCTTGCTGGTGCGGGTTCAGCGATCGGGGTCAGGGGGCTCGCCGGGGACGTCTGGGCTGGAGGCTCAGGCAGAGGCTTTTCGAGGCTACTCTGGAGACTCAAACTGCGGGCATGCTGCGCCTGCCGGGACGGTGCTCGAGAGGATGATGCCGAAGACGGAAGGGGAGCCGAGGCCGTGGCTTGCTCGGTGGACTGCTGTTCGCGATTCTTCAGGGCCAGTTGAGAGGGCTGCCTCTTCAGCTTAGGAAAGTCGTTGATCTTGCGAATGCCACGGTAGACGCCGGAGAGTATGTCGGACGTAGACCTCGAGGCGGACGGTGACCGTTCTCGCTGCTGCGTCTCGTCACTCTCGAGCCCGAGAAAGCGAGAGAGGTCGGCGGGTTGCTGCTGCTGGCCTGCATTGTTCATGATGGTCAGTCAGGATCGGGCGGCGATGAAGCTGTCTCGACGCAGGCTAAGCGGCAGCTCCGTGGCATAGCCTTCCTCGACGATGACTAGCCGAGGACGGAGGGATGGGCAGAGAGCAGAATAACCCCAAGAACTTTGCCAGCAGGGCCGAAGAAGGAGGGAAAGGCGCTAGAAGCGCGGATAGAAGCGCCAGGCCCGGCAGAAGCAGGAAGGAGGCGAGCGAGGCAAGAGACGGTGACGACAGGCCCCAGGTGCGTGGATCCAGGGAATGCCACGCGAGGACCAGGGTCGAGGTCTCGGTAAAGAAGGTGTAACGAGCGTGTGGGAACCGGGATGGACGGGCGGGAGGCCGAGGGCCAAGCGAGAGCAGCGAGAGCAGCAGGGACGGGGAGATGACAACGGCGAGGCTCCGAGCCGCGACTCGTGACTGGTCAAGGCAAGGCCCTTGAAGTGCAAGGCAAGGCAGAGAGAGGCAAGGAGAGAGGACGTTTCGGGGCCGTACCTTGCAGAGCAGAATTGCACGGCGGAAGAGAAACCTTGCTGCTGCCTTGGAGGTGGACGGCGAAGGGGTGGTGACGCCTGACGTTGCAGTTTTTAATTTCGGCACGCCTGTCAGGCCAGAGAAGAAGCGGATCGCACGCCGGTTTCTGCGATGGAGAAGGAGTCGAACGAGCAGGAGGAGAAGAAGCGGGCTGTCCCACACCGTGCAGGCACCGCACAGACGCGGCGGAGGACGGTGCTGGAGGGCTCGAGAACGCCCGTCTTTTTCGTCCGCGCGTTGGGCGCTTCGCAGGAGGAGAGCTTGCTTCTGCTTCTTCTGCTGCTGCCGCCGCCGTCAGATGCAGCTGGACTGTCGCATCGACAGTACGTAGAGACAGAGAGCGGCTACCTGTCTATCGGGCTGATTCGACGCGATCTGCACAGGCGCAGCAGCTTGGAGGTTCGTGTCGCGGCGGACGGACGTACGGGTAGATGGCGAGTGTGGGTTTGGAGTGGAGTGGAGAGGCGCACAAAGGAAGGGTTCAGCGGGCGGTGGTTTGTGCGGCGCCTGCGTCTCCTCCACTTCCCCTTTTCCCACCTCACTGCAGGCGCATGTACCTCTGTAAGAAGTACCTTTTACCCCAACCACGCACGGGAAAATACATTACAGGACCAGCTGGGCAATTGGGCAGGCAATTGGACAATCACATCCAATCCAAAACGGCAAAATCCGGCCAGAAACAGCAATCGTCACTCTTCTTCTGGCCTCCTGCCTTATCGCTGTGCATCTCGTCTGTACAATATCTACCGATGTAGGCACCCTACATAGTAGAGACCTAGGTAGACTGCTAGGTAAGGAACCTACTACCTACCTATGTAACACAGTACAGCCTGTCAGCCAGTCCTCTTCCCCTTCCAGTATAGTGAACTTCAAAGGAACTTCAAAGGTACAGGTACCTCCAGTTCTAGGGCGTTCTAGGCTGGCTCGGCACTCTCAGTACAACGTGCAAAATCCGTCCCAACATTTAAGGTCGCACTCCCCACATGGAATGCCCCGCTCCCCTCCCGCCGGGCCCGTCCCTGACTCCCTCGTGCTCTTGCCGAGCCCCCTTTTCCTCTTCTGTCAACACCAGAGAGAGACGCAAGTATCTCGTGGAGTAGGTACATAGAGTAGAGCAAGGCCACGCAGTAACGTCCATGATCTACAGTGTCAGTATGTGTCACTCTCGGCCTCGAGTTGGTAGTGGTGCGTTCTTCTCGTCCCGGATATCAGCGGTACGAGACTCTTGGAAATCGAGACGCATGTGCCCAGCGCTTTCGGGAGACATCGATGGCACAGTCCAGTCGCTCCCCGAAAAGGTAACAAGATCCCTACTTCAACCGACCCGATCCGGAACAGGGTCTTAGCGAGCCAGACCTTGCTGTTTCCTCCGTAAGCGAGGTCAAATCGGCGTCAGGGATTGATAGATACCATGTTTTCACATGCCCCGGGATGCCCGGCCCCTGCACACACAGCGAACCGTTCGTCTAGATTTGTTTCAGCAAACAAAAACCCCGAACAGTTTTCCGTACATTAGACCTTCGAAATCTGGCCGCCTTCTACAACGCTATTGACCGGCTGGAGGAAGACTCGAGACTGTGAGCCGTACCCCAAAAACGGTGTTCTGCTCCCGTGACGAAGCGTCTACCTCGCCGACAGCTCTCACCTTGGTCCCAGAGCTTCGGCGTTGTCCTTCCACCAAGGACTGGCCATTGAGAGCAAGTTACCCCGTGCTGGTGATAATTGATAGAGTCAAGTTTGCGGCGTCCAAGTCACACTCTTCAATGTCCTGAATTTCAGAGCCAGGGCGCCGCAAAGAGAACGGCTGTGCCCGCGACTCTTAAGCCGGCTGTTAAGGACCCAATTCTACCCAAGTGCCGAGATGGTCCCGTAACATCGTCCCGCTGTCGCGATGGCACGACGCCTAGTCTGCTTGCCCGTGCTCAAGAAAGCGAGCGGGCCAGAAGGGGCTATTATCTCGACCAGAAGCTATCCGCGCTTGAGCGCGGAGAAGCGGTGCCTTGTGCCCCAATACATCGGGGTCATAGATAACACCACGCCTCAAACCTCTTTCCGGGTCGAAACCTGGCGCGCCATGAGTTAAGCGTTTCAGCCCGTGCACAGGAAAACAGGTGACTTCAGATGTTTCGGGGTCCTATAGTGCGGATTGCGCGGGCTTCGCCTGTTTCATGTGCGGCTCTTTCAGAGAACCGGTATCAGTTGGCAATACACCGTTATCAGAAACGCCGCCCAGGGATCGCACGCACGACAAGACTCAATTCACTTTTAGGCCAAGAAACATTCATTGGTGCATTTTTTTTCTTTTGTATTTCGTGAACTACTTCACGGCTCGAGAGCCAGGGTCCGGTGTCACGACTTTCATCAGTCGTTGACAGGCCGTCTGAGTTCAAGGGCCCCGAACACATGACATTCTCTCTAGCCAACCACGCCAATGGTATCATTCTTCTGCCCAGATTCCCAGAGATTTCTACCTCGCAACTTTCGCCTTCTCTCGTTTCCGGCCCTCCCCTTCAATGTCATCAACTACAGCCCGAGTCCCGCCCCTACTCGGACTTGGGCAGGGTGGTGAAGCGCAGGTAGGGCTTGACGATGCGCACGTTGGGGAAGATCTCCTTGGCCTGCTCGGTCTTGACGCTGGGGTGGACGATGACGTCGTCGCCGGGCACCCAGTTGACGGGGGTGGTGACCTTGTTCTTGTCGCCGGTCTGCAGGGAGTCGACGATGCGCAGGATCTCGGCCGAGTTGCGGCCGGTGGAGGCCGGGTAGGACAGGATGGTGCGGATCACCTTCTTGGGGTCGATGACGAAGACGGAGCGGATGGTGAAGGCGATGCCCTTCTCGTCCACGTTGGTGGTGTCCTGGTAGTCAAGCCTAGAAGTAACAGGGTCAGACCCTTTCGTTTCCTCGCCTGATCTGTTCCCGTGACGGAACAGCCGGAGACGGCATGAAGGGGGGAGAAAAGAACTTACATGTCGTAGAGGAAGGCGACCTTGCGCTCCTTGTCGGCAACAATGGGGAAGTTCAGGGTGCTTCCGGAGATCTCCTTGATGTCCTTGGCCCAGTCCTCGTGGCTGCCGACGGTGTTGGCGGACAGGCCCAGCAGCTTGACGCCGCGCTTGGCGAACTCGGGCTCGAGGCGGGCCATCTCACCCAGCTCGGTGGTGCAGACGGGGGTGAAGTCCTCCGGGTGCGAGAAGAAGACCAGCCAGTTGTCGCCGATGTACTCGTGCAGCTTGAGGGGGCCCTTGGTGCTGTCGGCCTCGAAGTCGGGGGCGATCGAGCCCAAGCGGAGGCTGCGGGAGAGGAGGGGTCAGCACGATTTGCTTACAGGCGAGGAGATAGACTGTGATGAGGAGTGCAGGTAACTTACGGAGCAGCTCTCGGTTCACCGGCCATTGTGTCTGGTTACGACGTGTCAAGATGAAGCAGATGAGTGATGTTTTTTGTGTCTGGAGAGCCGAGAAGTTTGTTGACGAGAGGAGTAGCAGCAAAGTCGCACAGAAGTTGGAGGAGCAGGACAGAAGTATCTCTCGAGGAGAAAGCAAGGTGGGGTAGCTAGCTATGGCGTGATGGGAGGACCTCGAGCTATTTAAACACCTACGGTCTTGTCTTACATACACGCGGGCGGGCAAGGAAAAGGTGAAAGGGAGGGGGATGGGAACCGTCGGCGATCCACGGGTTCGGGAAGCTCTCGATGAAGACCGTATGATTAGGAGCGGCATGGCGGGGATACCTGCTTGGCTACGGGAGCTATAGGAACATACTGTACACATGTTCTCGTCAACGTTTTCTCACCTTACTGTCCTATGATGCAATCACCACCGTCCTGGCTGGCTTACACGGAGACGCGATTCTATCGAAGACTGCCGCCTGTCTCTCTTGCTTCCCGCATTCACATACAGGGTCTTCGATCCATTGCCTCGCCGGCGGCCCTGTAAGGGAAAGACAAAGACTTGCAGCATCCCCAACCGCCTCCGCCGCAAAGGCTGGCGACGCCACGATGTAGAGCACAAGCGAATGGGCCCCCCGCTGCGGCAGCCGAAAGGCGCAAACCGTGCCGTGGATGATGAGATGTCTGGATGCCCCTCACTTGTCGCCGCCTCCGGCCCCTCGATATGCGGAAGATGCTGCCCCTCACTAGCCCGTCCGGGCATAGCATGCCATTGCGCGATCGATCGCTGCTGTCATTGGCTGGAATGCCGGATTATGTCATTTGATGGGCGGCTTCGCAAACCCACCATCTGCACCTTTTTGGCCTAAGCCTCGATCGCATCATCGCCCCGGACCCATCCATTGTGCCCTTTGCAGCTTGCTGCTGTCCCAGCTGTCCCATAAGGGAAACGCCGAGGGCCTTTTGATACACGTGTACTCTACACACTCGACGTAGCTCGCAGCTCACCGGCACTCGGGATGGCCGGCCGGCTGCTGCGGCACTCGGCCCTGCACAAGCGGGAGTCGGCAGTCGTTCGATGTCCCTGTAATATCGTGGGCTTCGCGCAGCTGTTGTGGGGCCGGTGGCCGTGAGGCTCGTCCGGCCTCGTCGCCCTCACATTCGGAGTGGCCGGGAGAGCGTAACAGTGGATATTCGGAGGCTTTCATCAGACTCCTGATATTCCGTCCTCCCTCAGGAGAACGCAGAGCGGTCTTCGTCGTAGGCCGTGATAGACTTGCAATCTAGAACTTGTTTGGACACTTGTCGGTGCCGTGTACGCTGGAAAGCAGGACACAAACACCATCGCTCATTAACGCTCTAATCAAAAAGTGTATTATAGTGTACATTATCTCCCGTCCCGAGACCATCTATCATCACAGCTTCACACGCCCGCCGCTCAACTCGTCCCACTGTTTCTCGCCGAATCTCGCGTACGTCCCGTCCTTGAGCCAGAACAGGAGATCGCCGCCCGCCTGCCGCGGGTCCACGCCCTGCTGCCGCAGGTCGTGCTTCTGGTGCTTGTTCGTCCCGGTCGTCTGCATCTCCCCCCTTACCACCCGCAGGAAGATGGGCACTGCGTACCGCGGCAGCTCCCGTTGCACGTGCACCGCCAGGGAGTTCAGCAGCTCCTCGCTCGGCTCCCCCTCTCCTAAAACGACCGCCGCGCACCCGGCCCGCCCGTCGTGGTGCGGCAGCTCGACCCCGTAGACGTTGGCCTCGCGGACCGCCGGGTGCAGCCCCACTGCCTGGCCCACCTCCGCCGTCGACACGTTCTCGCTCTTCCACCGGAACGTGTCGCCGATGCGGTCGTGGAAGTACATCCGGCCCTCCGAGTCTTTCCGCACCACGTCGCCGGTCCGGAACCACGCGTCGCCCCGGCGGAACACGTCTCGCAGTACCTTCTCGCCCGACGCTTTCGAGTTGCCGTAGTAGCCCTGGAACCGCTTGTCCACGTCGTCCGGCAGCCGGAACAGCAGCTCGCCCGGCTCCCCCGACCTGGCCTGCCGGCACAGCCCCGTCTTGGGGTCCCGGCGCGGCATGTCCGTGTTGAAGTCGATCTCGACGATGCCGACGTTCCGCCCGACCAGCAGGTTGTACAGCCAGCCGTTGCGGCCGACCGCGCCCACGGTGAAGTCGTTCTTGCTCACGTTCCATGTCGCGAAGGAGCCCTCGGTGGCGCCGTAGAACTCGGCGATGACGGGGATGCCGAACCGCTCCTTGAACCGGTTCCACACGTCCGGCCGGAGGCCGTTGCCGAATGCCACGCGCACCCGGTGCTTGCGGTCTAGGTCCTCGCCAGTAGCCGGGTCGATCTCAGGCGGAGCTGCGAGCAGGTACCGGCAGGTCTCGCCAACGTACTGGATCTGAGTAGCATTGTGCCTTCGGACATCACGCCAGAAGGTCTTGGTGGAGAACTTGGCGCCGAGGGCGAACGTGGCACCTAAGAGGAGCACATTGCCGAAGGCCATTATGGTGGCTGACGAGTGGTAGAGGGGCATGCAGGTGTAGTAGATCTCCCCGGGCTTCGTCCCTATCAGGCGTGCTGAGAACCCGCCTGCCGCATGGAGCTTACCCCAGGACACCACCGCTGCCTTGGGCAGGCCTGTCGTGCCCGAGGTGTAGATGAGGATGGCCATGTTGTTGACCGCGTCCTCAACCCTGACCTCGTCGGGGTACCGCACTGCCTCCGTCGACGCCACGTCAACGCGGTCTGCGGCGGTGAAGGTGTAGAAGTGCACGCCCGGCAGTTCTCTCCGCACCGTGTCGTCGATGTTGTGCGCGACCGCCTCGTCCACCAGCATGATGGCGGACGCAGAGGTCTGGACACAGTGGATGAGCGCATGGCCGGCCAGGTTGTAGTTGATGAAGGCGGGGCGGGCGCCGATGGCCCACAGGCCCATCCAGACGAAGACATAGGCGTCCGAGTTGGGGAAGTCCATGGCCACGACGTCGCCCTTCTTGATGCTGAACTTGGTCTTGAGCCAGTGGCCGTAACGCAGCGCCATGTCGTAGGCGGCGGCGTACGTGTAGGCGCGGTCCTCAAAGAGCAGGAACGTACGGCCAGCAGAGGTCTTGCTCTTGGCCCAGCGCTCAAGGTCGTAGAAGAGGTTGAGGTGGCCGGTGTAAGCTCGCCAGAACATGGGGATCACGGAGGGGAGGATGCACGACAGCATGAAGCCGTCATACCAGAAGGCTGAGCGCGCATTGAGGTACGCCAGGCCGGCAGCCGCGGCGGGCGCCGCAACAGCAAGTGGGACTGAGGCATGTTAGCTCGTCGACTCATGAAGTCGATGAGTTGATAGGGAAGGCATGTTCATACCAGGCATTTCCTATAGGAGTACAGTAAGAAGAACGAAGGCCTGGCTAAGTTACGACAGAAATAAGAATGAAAAAGGGGCAAAGTAACTCGGCTTGAAGCGTCCGGCGGTCGCGAGTGTTTGAGAACGGCTCTGTCGGTCGCTGGCCGAAGTGGTCAGATTTACTTCGGAGATATCAAAATTTGATGACGAGTGAGCAATGTCTCACCGAAGAAGAGTCGCAGTCGCAAAGAACAGATCTATCCGGTACTTAAATATGAGGTCCTCGGCCTCACCTCTCCTCCAAGTGTCTCCGGAGAGCAGCTAGCTGTAGGGGACAGCAGGCTTTCTGAGGTTACGAGGTAGTATGTATCTTTAGATGTGACGCCGTCACGTTTCTGAAGGTGCGGGTGCCTCGGCTCCACAGCTGCCGAAGAATTGCATTTGACGGGCCCCGCGGTCAGCGCACGCTAACAACGGCCGCTGCGTAATTCATGCACTTCTGAGGTCCAGCATTATCCCCTTTGAGGACACCCTCACTGCCTGCTGCATGGGTTTCCACATGCGGTAATGTACGACGCGTATGACTGCTTCTATTCGTTCGTTGGGTGTGCGTGTATTGCGTTCTGTGTGCTTATGTCGCTTCTTCAAGGAAGCTGGGCATTCAAGTACATTGCCTCCAGTCTTATGTAAGCCGTTTCAAGCCACCTGAGGTTGACCATTTCAATCGTGAAATCACACGGTGAGGCCTGTGCTCCATCTATCCCTTGAGCCAAGTCGGACCGAAGAAGCGACAAAATACGAAGTCGTTTGCCGATTCTAGAGACCAACCCTCTCCCCAAAACAGCCATACTACGCACCCACCTGGGTGGTTCCGACTCCAAGCCCAGTGTCCAGTCTGGCGGGATGCGGGAAGAACCTTAGAGTCACGCACAGACCATCTATGAAGTCAGCTATCGCTATCGGCACGTGACTCTCCGTATCGCCTGGCTGCAGCCCGCGGCCATGTGCGCGTAGAGGACACTTTCCGACGCGCGCTCACCTCGACACCCCAGCGCTCGCATATCACCACTTGAATGTCGACATGGCAAGCGACTCGGATGTGGGCCCGGACGCCCCCGCGGATCTTTCCTCTGTGGGGGCTGACTCCAAGGAGGTAGTCGCCAGCCATGTGCCGCCCAACCTCAATGAGTTCTTCAGCAAGGACAAGCGGCGAGAGCCTCCTCCCGAGAAGCCCTCCGACGTGCGGCGGCGGACATGGGTCATCCTCTCCTTCTGGATGATCGTGCTCTTCCTCGGCCTCCCGATATGGTGGAAGACGACGACGATATACCGGGCGAACCTGCCACTGGGCGAGATGATGGACTGGGCTGACGGAAAGGTCTGTCTGTCTGCTTCCCCGGCTTCCCTACACCCCTCCACCACCTTCTGGGCTGCGGCGGCTGACATTCGTTGCAGGCTTGCCGTCCGGTCTTCCCCCTCCGAATAGCCATACAAGCTAGCCAGCTCCAAGAGCAGGAGGCGCAAACCCTGCTCCGCTTGACCCAGCATGCCCTCGACGACCTCAACGACTTCGCCGGTCACCACCTTCGCCTTCAGCTTGCGAATGATTCCCCTCAGGACAACGACGCCGATGTAGCGCTGACGATCCGCCTCGCCCCGGGTGAGGCTACCACGGCATCGCTACATCCCTACTCTCCGATCCTTGACGTAACATATCCGCCCAACTCCATACCATCGTCAAGCTCCTCCTCGTCCTCTCTTGCGTCCTTCATCGCAAACGAGCTGCGATCTACCTTCGCCGAAGAGCAAGCCATTATATCGTACCTACTGTCCACATCATCGCCCGCCCAATTTGAGCAGCGGCCTCCGAGCAGTCTCGCGCCCGAGGTTGCCGAGGCTCTGGCGAAGCGTGTCACTCGATCCCTCAAGTACTCGCCAACCTATCACCTTACGTTCTCCCTCTTCACGAGCGGACCGTCGCCGAGCAGCTGGGATATTGAGGCCGCTATTGACGAGTACATGAAGCCTGTTTTGGATGTGCTCGGACCCATCCACAACTTCACAATCGATACGCAGGTTCAGCTGTACGCGGCACCTGGGGTCGCGTCCCAGGTCCTGAGCAAGGAAGATCTCTCGTCCTTTATCAACGCCGCCGAGTGGCCCCTTTCCCCCTCCATCGGCGGGGCGCCTACGGTGAATTTCATCATTTTTGTTGGGAACCAGACAATTGCCGGCGTCGATGATGCGTCTTCAGATACATCCCAGTCCTGGATGATCCCGCAATGGGGCACCGTATACCTCCTCGCACTCCCCGCGGAGACGACGCACGTCCCCCTTTCAGACCTCAAGCAGCCCCTGCTGACGTTCACGAACCACCTCCTCTCCCTCCTGGGCACGCCGACCTCTGGCTCTCTCCCGCTGCGCCTCTCCACGCTCGCCCGCATCCGCTCCGCGGACCTGCTCCTTCGCGCATCCTCCTCCCTCGGCTCCCTCGCGCGCCTCTCGCTGGCCCTTCCCTCCATCTCCATCCCGTCGTCCGTCGCTGACGGCGTTTCCACCACCATCCGCCACCTACGACTCGCGTGTGACTCGCTCGGCGGCGCGGACGGCCTGGCGCACGCGCGCGTCGCTGAGGCGGCGGCCGAGCGGGCCTTCTTCGAGAAGAGCATGGTCGGGCAATTGTACTTCCCCGACGAGCACAAGATCGCCGTGTACCTCCCGCTCCTGGGGCCTGTCGGCGTTCCGCTGGTTATGGGCCTGCTGAACGAGATCAAGGCGTGGAGGAGGCGGAGGAAGGAGGCGGCTGAGAAGGGGAGGGAGAAGAAGGCCAAGTGAGCCTCATTTATGTGTCCAGCCAGCCTGTCTTCATGACCACTAATAGAGCATATGTCGAACTGTCACCTGTGTTCAGGATCCCGGCGCGACCGATCGGCCACGTGAAACATCTACACAGTGTAATGTTACCTTTAAGTCAGCCTCGGCGTCCTGCGCCGTACGTGTAGAACGGAGCCTCGTCATCCCCTCGGATCTTTCCGAGGACGTGCTCAAAAAGCCGCCGCAGCAGCCGTGTTCCGGTAGTGCAACCCACCATCCCACTTGGACAAAGAGCTTAAAGCAGTCCGCGGCAGGCTAAGGAGGACCCTGAATCGCTTGCAGCGGAACAAAGCGTTGGCCCTGTCGATCGCGCTGCAGCCGTCCAGATGGAGGATTGAGGATTTGAAGCGCTGGTGGACAATGAGAGACCAACGCGAAGACAGCGTATCCATGGCCTGCCTCTCACAGGACATATCCACTCCCCGTATCTCGATGAAACGGCAGATAGATTGCGCGCAACAATGCGCAATTTCCAGGCGGCGCCGACGCTGAACTAACCTTATCTCGGCCCCTCTTTCGCCCCTATTCCGAGCCGGTCTCGTAGGTGCAATGGGTCCGATACGAGAGTCGCGACAGCTAATGGGGCCGATGATATCACGGACGGTGCAAAATTGAGAACCTTTAAATGCCGCTGAGCCCTATCCCGTCTCGAAGTCGGCTCTGGTCCGTCATCTCTAGTAGGATGAGCGCGACTGCGACTCACTGAGCAGTTGGACGACCCAGAGCGACACACGGTCCTGCCACACCGGCGGCCCCTCGACGCGATGTTCCTGACGGCCCTGTTCTTGCTCCCCTCAGCCCTTGCGGCGGCAGTGGTAGCCCGCGGACTCTCGGGGCGCGAATCATCGTGCGCCGACACACACATCTTCCTCGCGCGCGGGTGGAACGAACCGTACCCGGGCCGGCAAGGCATCCTCGCACGGCCATCTGCTCCGGCCTGAGCAGCTGCGACTATGAGGACATCCAGTTCAACAACACCGCGGGGACCGATTACTGCGGGGCCGTCGCGGAGGGTGCTGCGAGCGGCCTCTCGCAGATGGCCGCCTACAACGAGCGGTGCCCGGGCGCGAAGCTCGTCCTCAGTGGGTACTCCCAGGGCGCGCAGGTCGCAGGCGATATCCTCGGCGGCGGGGGCGGCACGTTCTTCGACGGCTGTGTTCAGCCGGCCAGCGCCGGCCTGGACCCTAGCACTGGCGCCGGGAGCAAGGGTGGGTGCCTATTCCTGCAGCTGTTGCTTCCCAGATCATCCCTTACTGACAGAATAGCACCACTGCAGTCGTCGCTGCGCTGACCTTTGGCGATGTTCGCCATGCCGCCGGCCAGAGCTACAACGTGCTGAGTGGCGCCGGAGACTCGGGTATCTACCCCCGGGCAGGGGACCAGCTGGCAAGCCTCAACCGATTCGCTGGTGTCCTCCGAGCGTACTGCGTGTCCACGGACCCAGAGTGCGCCCTCGGCGACGACATCGAGACGCATCTCAACTACTTCGACATCTATTCCGACGACGCTGGGACTTGGGTTCAGGATATGGTCGGCAGCGCAGGGGTGTCGGCGCCGTCTAGCAGTTTCACGTCTGTGGTTCCCACTACGAATAGCGCTGTGTCAACATCAACGACCGTGCAGACGACTTCGGAGGGACAGACCTCGTCCAGCACTTCTACGCTAGTTAGTGACTCAACAAGCAGCTCGGCCACGGCGACCACATCCACCTCCGTCTCCTCTAGCACTATCTCATCGGCTACGGAGACCGAGGTGATGACGACGGCATCAACTACACAAACGAGCGCGACCACCACCTCGTCAGCTACAACGACGGTAAGGGTGATCACCTCATCGGAAACTGAGACCACAGTGGCCTCAGTAAGCTCGACGACGTCTCCATCGGCCGCGACTTCGTCAACCGCTGCATCAGATACGAGTCGCGCAACCGCCATGACCATGATCGATCGTGCCGGCTTGGTCTCTTTGGTTGTAGCAGTCGCATGTGCACCCTTGTGGTACTGAGCACAACTGATCGGAGCTCACATATCGGGTCTGCGCACCTGACAAGATACATAGTGATAATGATATAATGCTAATGCCAACTCACTATTGAATCATGGGCGCTACCTCATTCCCTACTTGGACGTAACATTGGGTTGACATACCCCAAGGAACAACTAAACGAGGAGGCTCGGTCTGCGACGCGCCCTAAGCTTCAAGAATCGTTGGCATCTGAGCTACTCATTGTCATCGGTCAAGGAGGGCAAAAGCACATGCTGCTCGAACGTTCAACTTGCTGAGAGATCGATGGATCGCACGATTAACTTCACCTCCACCATACGCTTTTGTGTAGATGACATCGCAGGAGACAGGCTGCCATTCTGAGACCTTGAAAGTTCGTATGTAAGAGCCAACACGGCCTTGAATCTGAATTTCACAGTACATCCGTACAAGTCTGTACAAGTCGGGCCAAGATTCACTGCACTTATAACTCTATCGTTTGTCAAGACCTCAAAGCTCATAACCTTGATGGGCTCACCGATCTGGACGAGCCTCTCTCCTACGCTAAAGGGATCATGCGTGTCCGGATGCTTATACCCGCTCCGCCGGGCGTCGAGTCCCTGCCATGATGTTTCTGCTGACTCTACACGGGAACTGGGATCGTCTGGTCAATGAAGGCTGCCTCGGACCTCTAGGTGTCGCTTTCTCTCACGATGCTACTTTACTTGCGGGGATCTGGACGGAGGATTCGCTGCGGTTATGACCTTCCCGAATAGGAGTGGCTGGGCCGATAACGGTTTTCGGCAACCAGAGACCTTGCGGCCCCGCGCCATCGCGCCTTCGGCGCCGGTCCGAGCCGGAGGAGCAGCCAAAGATTGTAATAAAGTCACCCGGCACACCGGGTTCCGCATCATCAGACTTTGTGGCTTACTGCATACCTCGAGATGAAAACCTCTTCCCGGTTCGTGGCCTATCTGGGTCTCCTGACTGGTGCTGCTGTTGCCCAGTTCCCGCCCAGCCCGGACGGCATCACGGTGCTGAAATCCAAGTTCCACGAGAACATCACAATCAGCTTCAAGGAGGTGAGAGGCCCCGTAGAACCAGCAGCAGGCGCGTGTCTTACGCGTCCCTCAGCCCGGCATATGCGAGACCACTCCCGATGTCAAGTCATACTCTGGCTACATCCATCTGCCGCCTCGGACGCTGGAGGATTTGGGTGAGAAGCAGGACTACCCGATAAACACCTTCTTCTGGTTCTTCGAGGCTCGAAAAGAGCCCGAAAATGCGCCACTGGCGATATGGATGAATGGCGGGCCCGGCGCATCGTCCATGCTGGGACTCCTCGATGAGAACGGGCCGTGCTTGGTGAACCCGGACTCGAATTCAACTACGTTAAATCCTTACTCGTGGAATAATGAAGGTAGTGGGAGCTCTCATAACCTCAGAAATTCTTATGATATTGTCCATGAACTAACTAGGGCCAAGTGAATATGCTGTACCTTGACCAGCCGGTTCAAGTCGGATTCTCATATGACACCCTCGCCAACTTCACGACGAATCTCATCACTGGGGTTACGGAGGAGCTTCTTGCATCTCAACCTGTACCGCAGCAGAACTCTACGTTCCTCGTAGGGACTTCTCCGAGTCGTAACCCTAACAACACCGCACAGGGAGCCCAGAATGCTGCTATCGCTCTCTGGCACTTTGCTCAGGTGTGGTTCCAAGAGTTCCCAGGGTACTACCCCAACGACTCCCGCGTCAGCATAACAACCGAGTCTTATGGTGGCCGATACGGGCCGGCGTTCACCTCTTTCTTTCAAGGGCAGAACGAGAAGATCGCAAAGGGCGTCTGGGATGGCACCGAGGGAGAAAAATACATTATCAACCTTGACACACTCCTCATTATCAATGGGTGTGTTGACCGCAAGGTCATGTGGCCGTCATATATACACCTCTCATACAACAACACATACGGCTTAGAGCTGGTTAATTCGTCCGTGCACGAACAGATGGTGGACGACTACATCCGGCCAGGGGGGTGCCGGGATCAGATAGACGAGTGCCACGCAGTTTCGAGCCTCTATGACCCAGACAACGTCGGGCTGAACGCGACTGTCAACAAGCTTTGCCAGGAAGCAGAGGATTTCTGTGTCGACAAGCTTCGTGACCCGTTTAGGAAGTACTCCGGCCGCAACTACTACGACTACGGCCAGAAGGACCCCGACCCATTCACCTTCAAGTTCTTCTACGGCTGGCTCAACCAGCCACACGTACAAGCTGCCCTGGGCGTACCGCTGAACTTCACAGAATCCCGAGACTCGGTCAGCACGGCTTTCAGATCAATCGGCGACTATCCTCGGCCGGGTTGGCTGGAGGACCTGTCCTATATCCTCGAGAGCGGCATCAAAGTTGCCCTCGTGTACGGCGACCGCGACTTCGCTTGCAACTGGCTCGGAGGCGAGGCTGTTAGCCTGGCCATCAACTACACGAACACCACGCAGTTCCACGCCGCCGGCTACGAGCCCATCCAGGCGAATGAGACCTACGTCGGCGGCCAGGTCAGGCAGCACGGCAACCTCTCCTTCTCACGCGTGTACCAGTCCGGGCACGAGGTGCCGTCGTACCAGCCCGAGACGGCGTACGCCATCTTCATGCGCGCCCTGTTCAACCGCGATATCGCCACGGGCACAGTAGACACCCTGGCCAACGGCTCCTATAGCACCGCCGGCCCGCCTGACACCTGGCACATCAAGAACGAGGTGCCCGAGCCGCAGCTCATGTTCTGCTACGTCCTGGAGCCCAACACGTGCACCCAGGATCAGATCGCGAGCATCGAGAACGGGACGGCCGTCATACGCAGCTGGATCGTCGTCGATGCCAACTCGACGGCTCGGTTCCCGTGGCTGCTGGACCCTGAGGAAGACGCCACGAGCATTCCACCATTCGTGGGCATTAGAGGCCCATCCATTCTGCTGAATGTCTGGGCGATGGGCTTACTCGCGATAATTGCTGTGTTGCTACTGATTTCCAGGCAAGTTTCTCTTTGATCTCTGAGACTGCGGTTAACCAACGTCGAGATACTGACATCCTATGGAAGATACGTGCCGCCCTGTGATGAAGCATGGAAGGAGCCGGAATATCAGACCCTGTTGCGACACAACACTCCCGGGACCACGGCCAAGGGGAGTGCTGCCTAGGCGCAATACCTGTGGTCTGGGAAGTATCCCTTTTGGCCCCTAGAAATGCGATGTGTTCACTGTTGTGACAGCTTCTGACGGCGGCTTTTTTTGTCGGTGAACGATAGAGGCGATGTAGCCTGTAGGGAGGTCATCCAAGAAGGGATTCGCAGATTGTAGACGGATCATTGTCAGGATTAAAATCGTTAGGTGCCCGGTACATTTACTACCAAAGATACAGATTACGCTATTTCGGTCCTGCTGCACTTTCGTCCTCGTGTACACACTCTGTGCTCTCTGGTTAGCGCCGGCAGACTGCAAACGCGGGATCTCTGCCGCGTAATACGTCTGCGGCCGTCTCTAAAATAGGGGTTGGTTACAATGCGGACCGCCTCCCCGAGACGTTGCATCTCTCCCTAGCGTCGAAGCAACAGGCCACAGGATGAACCATTAGGAAGGACATCCTGGATGCCCTAGGATGTTGGTGACGCGAATGGAGTTATAGCCACCGAAATGGCAGATTGGTACGGAAGACCCTACTAGAAGAGCTGTCTTACCGCTTCTGAAAGTTATAACAAATGGTGTAATAGTAAAAAAAGCGTACCATACAATATTTCCCACTATCCTTTCCGGGAGGTCGAGCTGAAGGAGCCACTGTACAGATAACCTACAGCTCACAAGCCCTCGAATTCTTCAAGAGGAAGGCCCTATTATAATAGAGTCCGCCTGCGAGCCCGAACCTACAAGGCATGTTGCTAGATTGATCGGAAGCGGAAAGACAGTTCCATTAGTAGGGTCATGTACATCCATCTGGATCCGGTATATCACGACACCAGTACATCTTCTCTCACTGTGATAGCCAACCTACTCCAGCGGCGGCCAGGCTATTGACGGACCTATCTCTGCCTGGTAGATGCTTCCATTTCTTGAGATGAACATCATTCAAGTTTCTGATACTCATCTAAAGTCAACATCGTAGGTCGCAGAGATCAAGTAGTATCGTAGCCCTTCAGGCGCTGTGACGCATCCACGATTCTCGAGTTGCACGTCTTCTGGTTCATAAGCAGCCTCTTGACTTTGTTTAACACTTGTACAGCATTTTCACACTGTGGGAAGTGAGCAGCATTGCTGGATTGTATCATGTGCCTTACTGGTGGCCATCTCCTTTGTTGGCATTAGCAGCCACGAAAGAGGCCTGGGCGGACATCCTTGCCAGGACGCTGAGGAATTTTTGCAGAACCATGGGGCCAAGGGAGAAAAGGTGACTTGGACTGGCAATCTTTGTCAAAACAGCCAATAAACTGCGAGCGTCTCCGGGCTCCTTTCATGTGAAATCTATCGAGACGACGAATAGCTGCAAGGGTGACGTTGGCACGAAGAAGCATGACAGGGCAAACACAAGGTTCAGAAGACAGGAGCCGCATCTGCCCGTTCAAGCAGGCTTGTTGGATCGGTGCTGACGGCGTTAACAGTTGCGGGGCTGAGGAGGTACGTAGAATATTGCCCGGAGCATAAGCAGCGAGAGAAGTCAGCTCTAGGAGACCGACCATTGGCGGCCGTTGGGCAATCAGAATGACGCTGTTTGCAGCAGCAGAGGGAGTGGGCTTTGAAGCCTCGGGCGAGGATCCTTGATGCGGCGGGGAATGAAAGATGTGCGTGTAATCTAAGGGACGAGGCGCGCACACTAGCAGGCCACCTGACAAAGACGGCCAAACTTTCCGAGCCTCGAGGAGTAGGAACCTCGCCGAAGGTATGTCCTTGGCATGGTGATGCCCAGTTGCCGGGTGACCGATGACTGCGGTACTGGCCAGTCCCTCCCCGCCTCCGCAAACCTGACGTGAAGAGTGCGGAGGGTGGACTGATGCTACGAGGCGGTGGCTCTTCCCCTCAGCAAGGCAAGCGTGTCCTGCTTCCCGCCAAGGGGACAGCCTACACTATTGACATGACACGGGCCGACTTGCTCGAGTCAGGAGGCTCATTACCAGGCCCTCGGGAGCTGGGACACGCAGTGAGCAGATCCGGAACCGTGCGCGTCTGGAACCTTGCCGCGGGCACGAGGTGTCCAAGTCATGGCGCGATCCGAGTGTGACTGTGTCTCAAGGGTCGGATCTCACCGAGCCAGGCAGGCAGGCAGGCAGGCAGGCATCGTACTTGCCAGGGTTGATAGCCGCGCCTGCGCCTCCTGCATCAGAGAAAGGGGGCCTCCTGGGACCCGATCTCGCTCAGCCCGCTGCCACTGCAGATTCCAGAACACGCCTCCCAACGTGGCTCCAGGCGTGTTGATCACGACGATCTCCTGGGCTGGACGCTCAGCGGGGCACGTGAGAAGCAATTTTGCAAACTGGAATTGGGTGTGGCAAATGAAAGACGATGGCCAGGAATGGAAGATGGGGTCCCCGGACGGCCGGTCCAGAGGCAGCAGTCTGGCCCCTCGTATTGGTCAGAAATCAGAAATCGGAGATCCCCCTCGGGTCGGAAGAGTCTGGAACGGACAACGCCTGGCATCGGCCCTATAGCTGGACCAATGGGGGGCTCGCATGGCCGCCCCCCTCCCGTATCCCCCGTATAGTAACAGAGGCTTTGAGAGGTCAGGAGTGTCCTACGGACCGCACGTGATACGCAAAGCGGCAAAGCCTCCGTGAGGTAGCCGAGTCAGCGATCGCGAACGGGATGCTGACGCTGAGCCAGTGACGTGGGGAGACGGACAAGGGCAGAGGGACAGAGGGACAGAGGGGCAGAATGCCCAAAGTGTGCCCCTGGCCATTGGCGTGACGGCGATATTGACCCTATCTAGGGTTGATTGGATCTCCGTGAGAGTCAGGGGCTGCGAGTGACCGTCTTCGCATCCGAGGTTAGCAAAAGGGCCAGCGAGTGGCCCAAAGATAGAGCAGGGCCGGGTAGCAATCACGGGCGGGTGCAGGCTGGCACCACCGCCCATCAGCAGCTGTGGAACCCCGTCCCCTCTGGCCCAGCGTCTGGAGAGTTTCTGGAGAGCCCTGGGGAGATTGTGGACGAGGAGTGGATGCAGCTGCCCCGTGACTCCGCACCCCCGGAGCAGCTCTCGGCCAAATTTTGGGGGATGGGCCAGTCGGCGGCGGGCCCGCGGGGCGCCCAGATGCAGCTAATTCCCCATCTTGGAGCAATTAGCGTCTCGAGTACCACCGAGCATTGGCCCATTGGGCAGGGGGCCCGACGATGCCTGGGGGGATCTGTTGTCACAGGCTGTCGACGCGGGTGGACCGCTACGCAAGAGAAACGCCGAGCAGCAACAGACGGCCCTCTTCTAGCGCACTGCTTTTTCTTCACCTCATCAGCGCTCGTGACCGTCGAGCCTGCTCTTGCTGGAACTCTGGCCGTGCCGGCGCGCTCTCTAGAACGCCGCGATGGGGTAAGCAGAGCGCATCGAGCCCAGCCGGGCTGGATGCGGCTGGCCGGCTGGCTGGGCGTGACGATGACGACGACGGCTACTGGTAGACACGGGATGAGACAGATTCTTCAGAGGCGCCTCGTCGCGGATTGATGAAGAACGCCAGAGCACGTAGGCCAAGAGGAGACGCACGCGATGCGGGACGTCGGTGCAGTGCAGACGCATGATCTGAGGGAGCCGACCCTACTCCGTATCACGGCGGCGGCTGTCTGGAGGTGACAGGGGGGAAGGGGAAGCGGCCGGAGCGGCTCTCCATCTGCTGGCAATCGGTCACGCACTTGGCACCATCGCGGTCGGGGAAGGCTTGGCGGGGAAGTAAGACCGAGAAAGCCTGGAGGATGACAGATCCTTAGTCGAGCCCGGTGACGGCGGTTTGGGTGCTTCTCGGCGTCTTTCTGGGGCGCTACGCACGTTTACGGCCGCCCGACTATGCCCAATCCAACCTGCTTCCCCAGCTTCCACGGCGCCATCCCCCTTCGCGAGGCGTTGGAGGGCCAAGAGGGCCAGCACCCTGGGGCCATGGGGAAATTCGCCATGGTCCCGCCGGTTCGCGTGGCGTTTTGCGGGGCCGGCGCCTCTTTTCTGCACTCCTGACTGGATCGAGTCAGCCACCAGCCGACAATGGAAGCACGAGTAAGACCGACCGGCCGTGACCCCAGCCTTTGTCGGCGGCTTCTCCAGAGACGCTCGAGAGCGTCGTCTTTGTCTGGAGGAGGTGCTACACTAGAGCATGCGGGCGAGGGAGGGTGGTGGGGAGGGGCACGCCGAATGGGGCATGCAGAAAGCGTGCCGGCTTTGTTTGGAAAACTTGGCCAGTGGGTGTAGATGGGAGGGACGGGGTCTCCACAGCATTCGCTCCTGGAGGCGCGATGGAGGGGCCCCCAGTTTGGGGAGGGGAGCTGGGCGCTCCGAGGCTGCCCCGGTCACCCCCTTGCTGGCCTGCTGGGGTTTTGCGGACGACTGACCCAGTGAGACCACCAGGCTGGCCCAGATTCGTGCTACGTAGCACGCGGAGGAGATCGATGCGTGCCAGGGACGGCTGATAAAAGGGTCGCGGACCGCCCTGTCTCTGCAGTCTGGCTTTCTCATCCCACGATCATCCCGTGTCCTCTATCATCCCTCCTCGGGTCTCTTCCCCCTGCCAACAACTGCTCACCCAGTCAGTTCCAAATCGATCCTTCTCACGTCCCCCAGCATGTCTGAGAAGGAGACCACCCAAGACCACGGGGTCACAGCCCCCGTGGCAAACCTCCAGACCACCGACGATGTCAACCGCATCGAGGCTCCCGTCACCTGGAAGGCCTACCTGATGTGCGCCTTCGCCGCCTTCGGTGGTATCTTCTTCGGCTACGACAGCGGCTACATCAACGGTGTCCTGGGCTCCGACATCTTCATCCGCCAGGTCGAGGGTCCCGGACACGACGCCGTCACCTCCAGCCACAACTCTCTGATCGTCTCCATCCTGTCCGCCGGCACCTTCTTCGGCGCCCTCATCGCCGGTGATGTCGCCGACTTCATCGGCCGCAAGTGGACCGTCATCATCGGCTGCGTCATCTACGCCATCGGTGTTGTCATCCAGATGATCACTGGCGTCTCCGGCACCGATACTCTTGGTGATATTGTCGCCGGTCGTCTGGTTGCCGGTTTCGGCGTCGGCTTCGAGTCTGCCATCGTCATCCTCTACATGAGCGAGATCGTCAGTCCTTGCCCCCAGCCGTCTGTATCCTCGAGCCCCAGAAACTAACAGACTCTGCAGTGCCCCCGCAAGGTCCGTGGCGCCCTCGTCGCCGGCTACCAGTTCTGCATCACCATCGGTCTGCTGCTCGCCTCCTGCGTCGTCTACGGCACCGAGGACCGCCCCAACGAGAGCTCCTACCGTATCCCCATCGGCCTGCAGTTCATCTGGGCTGCCATCCTCGGCGGTGGCCTGCTCTTCCTTCCCGACTCGCCCCGTTACTTCGTCAAGCGCGGCAGACTCGACAAGGCCACCAACTCCCTGTCCAGGCTTCGCGGCCAGCCCCGCGAGTCCGAGTACATCCAGGTCGAGCTTGCCGAGATCGTCGCCAACGAGGAGTACGAGCGCCAGCTCATCCCCAGCACCACCTGGTTCGGCTCCTGGGCCAACTGCTTCAAGGGTGGCCTGTGGCACGGCAAGTCCAACCTGCGCCGCACCATTCTCGGTGCCTCCCTGCAGATGATGCAGCAATGGTGAGTTGTCACTTTGTTCCTTTTCCCCAGTTGTGGACTATATTGACAATCGCCTTCAGGACTGGTGTCAACTTCATCTTCTACTACTCGACCCCCTTCCTCCAGTCGACCGGCGCCATCAGCAACTCGTTCCTGATGTCTCTGATCTTCACGCTCGTCAACGTCTGCTCCACTCCCCTGTCCTTCTGGACTGTTGAGCGCTTTGGCCGCCGCACCATCCTGCTCTGGGGCGCCCTCGGCATGCTGATCTGCCAGTTCCTCGTCGCCATCATCGGTGTCACTGTCGGTTTCAACCACACCCACCCCGATCCCAGCGACCCGGACAACACCATTGCGAACAACATCTCCGCCGTCAACGCCCAGATCGCCTTCATCGCCATCTTCATCTTCTTCTTCGCCTCCACCTGGGGACCCGGCGCATGGATCCTGATCGGCGAGATCTTCCCTCTGCCGATTCGCTCGCGTGGTGTCGCCATTTCTACGGCTTCTAATTGGCTTTGGAATACCGTGATTGGGAAGTTTTTCGCCCCGAGGCTTTCTGGTGATATCTAGGATGTGTGGGATGGTCAGGAGAAGCCTGGTGTTGAGTTGTGTGGCCGCACATGGCCGCACGACCGTCTCCTGTCTCTCCTGCCTTTCCTGCACTGAGTGGATACCAGCAGAAGCCTAATTACATTGTCTGAGCTTACACTAACAGTCTTATAGCTGTCATTACTCCATACATGGTCGGCGAGGATAAGGGCAACCTGAAGTCCAACGTGTTCTGGATCTGGGGCGGTCTCTGCACCTGCGCCTTTGTATACACCTACTTCATCGTCCCTGAGACCAAGGGTCTCTCCCTTGAGCAGGTCGACAAGATGATGGAGGAGACGACTCCCCGCACTTCAGCCAAGTGGAGGCCCACGACGACTTTCGCCTCGTCGTACCCGCAGGCCCTCAAGGACTCCAACGCCATCGACGTTGAGCACCGTGTCTAAGAGCGGCGGCGACCATCGAGTCCTGCACCTAATCAACGAGATATGAAGGAACTTCGTTCATTGCGCGAATGTTTGTACAAAATCAGACAATGGAAAAGGGGGTGATGGATGGTGATAAGTGCAACGTATTGCATTGTTTACTCAGCGAAGATACCTGCAATTCAAGATACACTTGACCAATATAACTCTTCATACCTATTCATTCGGAGAATCTCGTTATCCGCATCTGAAGGCAAGCTGGCATTGCATTGCCAGTTGCCAGGGGGGAAGTGATGTTATGTAGTCACGTGACCGCCCAACACCTCGGGTCCGGCCCGCAATAAGGTTGGCGGGTGACCCCGCCAACCTTATTGAGGATACGTCGCTACGTCCTTCTCCCCCATAGATCTACTTCGTTCTTCGACCTTGGACGAGGCATCGCGCATGTTTTTCATACAGTAAGTCCTCGGCCACAGAATTGCGGCTATTGGATTTCTACTGGAAATATCTGCCTAGGTGCTAGCGCCCTGCTGTGAACGTCATGCAAGGGTATCATGACGCCTCGCGCTGGTACCGTGACTGCTGGAGCCCTCGACACCAGTTGAACAGCCGTCGCTGATGCGTCGCTCGAGTGCTTGCGATGACAACGTTGGAATTTCTGATCGTCGATACTAACAACTCTCAACTCTGGCAAGCGACGGTCTTTCTCGACCGACCTCCCTTGCGCAGCATCTGTGGCAATGTTAGCTCGTAGGGTATCACTGGAAGACTACCCTCTACTCTTCGTCAATTTGTTTCTGTTCGTTGAAATACCTGCAGACTACAGGTCCCGAGGAGGTCAGATGCTACCTTCAGCAAGACAACTCGCGCGTGGACACTACATGTCAAGCAATTGAGCCGGGAGCTAGCCTGGAGAGATTGCGTGTCTCGTTTGCAGCGGGTGTGCTAATAGAAAAGCCCTACTCTTGCAAATGTGGCACGCTCTCCAGTCCTGTGAAACTGCAGGATCGCCCTAGTTAGCCGTACATTATAAGTTGATACGACTTCCTCAAACCAATAGCTACAGCACCAGCAAATAGTCGGCGGTCACGGAATCCAGGTACGAGACCGTTGATGTATCGTTCAAGTCGAGACGTAGGTTAGCTAGTTAAAGGGATGTATTAGTGAGGTAGGCCGGAGAGTAGGATGTGAGGCAATCGGGTAGGTGGGATCATCATGAGTTAGACATTCCGGAAATAAAGGATAAGATATACATAGGACCTCGTGACGTATGCGACATGTCGGCTTTATCGAGGAACTGCGGGCGTCGACATTCTCTAAGCGAGGCCATAGGAGTATTCCCACGGCCACCATGAGGTTTCAAGACGCGGATTCTCCTAGAAGCCTGAGGATACCACTCTGCAAAGCGCATACAGCCGCGCTCCCGTGGTCTTCGCCTTCATACTCCTGGAGCCACAGCTCTTCCAGCTTGTCGCTCGTGTCCAGCCGGCCGGCCATCTCGACAGCGTTGTACTTCATCCTGAACTCCGTGGCGTGCTTCTTCCTCCGCGCAAACTCCTCTTCCGACTCGTAGGGCTTCCTCACCACATCCTGCTCGTACGACCCGTACATCATGAACAGTCGCGGCTTGCTCGGTGCCGGCTCCCCTTCTCCGGAGCCGTTCCCACCCTCCAGGAAGGCCCTTTCCTGCTCCTCAACGATACTACATCCATTCCACCATATGGAGGGACTTGCGGCAATGTACGTGTCGAACAGACCTGGTCTAGTGAAGAGCGAGAAGAGCGTGAATAACCCCCCGAAGGAATGGCCGAACAGTGCTCTCGGCATCGTCTTTAGCGGTATTGACGGCAAGATCTCTTGTTCCACAACCGGCATAATGATATCCTCGAGAACTCCATGGAATTCGTCAGCACCGCCAAATGACACGTGTGCCTGAGGCTTTCCATCTTTTCCAGTCGGCGGCTCCACGCGCTCTCGTTTGCTTGGAGGCGTCAAGTCCGGACCCCTTCTCTGAGGTGCGTAGACGGAGTCCGTAACGGGATAGCCCACGGCAATGACTATTGCCTTCTTGCCAAACATGAACTGCAGTCGCCGAACGACATCTGTAGCCGTGAAGAAGTAGGCATTTCCATCAACCATATAGCTATTCCACGATATCCGTCCCACGCATGGTCAGCAGGCAGGCAGAACACACCTGTCGAAGAGGTAGAGACCATGTTGAGGGCAAGGACTCGGAGGTGGTGATTTTGGGAGGAGGGAGCTCACAGGACAGGTATGTCGCCGATGTTCGGGTCGTCGGTGGTCCCGTCAGGGTTCCAGCCCAGCGGCCAAGACACTAAAATCAGATACTGCCCCCGTGGAGTGCTTATTACGCGCTGGTAAGTGTTTGGAACCTGGGCCGCTTGAAGAGGGCCAGCGCTCTGGGGCTCCATGATGGCATGACAGTGTTGCAGTCTGGTAGGAAGATGGAAACATTCGGGGCCGGAAACGGACGGGGGCAGATGGAGTATCCTCCCACATCCCGCGTGTCACGCCCGCGGACACGCCACCGGCACCGGCCGGATATACGCACAGTAGCGCCGGGCCTGGGCACCATCAGATAAATCCTCCGCCGTCTGGCGCCTTGGCACCTTTTCCAGCTGGGGTAGGCGTAACCATTCCCTGCGCCTCGTGTTAGCTAACACGGTCCACTCCCCTGACGAATGAAGCGGATCAGATAAGATTAGATGGGCCTCTATCAAGGCATGCGTTCGATGCCAAGGGCCGATGGGAGCGAAGGAAAAGATTTTCAGGTTTCCAGAAGGCAGAAAAGTTGGGGAAGGACCGGTCTCGCTCCTCATCACGCGAATATTAAATATGCCGGATGGATTCAGAGGCGGCGGGCTCTCATGCTCCCCCCTGTGTAGGGGAGCAAATTCAGAAGCCGTCAACAGCTCACAATGGCCAAGGAAACATCGAGAACAAGCGTGGAAGTGTCTAGCGGCGCGGCATCCGCAAACGCTGACAGCGAAGCGGGACATAGTCCTGCCAAAACTAATGCGGAAATTCTCAAGGAGTCATGGTCCCGCAAGGCCCTCATCGTGGCCTTCACGGGGTGAGCCTCCCCGGTGCCCGTCTCGGGCAACGAATGGCGTCTAGTGGCTGACGGTGATTGCGCAGTCTCTTCGCAGCAACATTCATCCTCTCCTTCATCAAGTACTCTACTAAGGTCTACGATGCCTATGCCACGAGCGCGTTCTCCAAGCACTCTGCTCTTACCACGGCCAATGTCGTTTACACGATCATGAACATGGTCACCTATCCCGTCATGGCCAAGCTGTCTAACGTATGATCCCTTCATTGCACAAACTCGCCCGAAATCTTACCTCTACGCGCAGGAAGCCGGTCAGCTGACGGGTCCTTCTAGGTTTTTGGGCGTGCCGAGGGATTCGTCTTCTCCGTGCTTTTCATGTCGCTGTCACAGGTGTTGTATGCCGCCTGCAAGGATATTGGCACATATATCGTATGTCCTTTTTTACTCTCGACGAGTTACCTTAGCCTGTTGTACTAACCGTCTGAGCAGGCCGGCGGCATCTTCGAGTCGATTGGCGACACTGGCTTCACCATCATGCAGCAGATCTTCATCGCGGACACCACGAGCCTTCTCAACAGAGGCCTATGGTCGTCGCTGCCCGAATCTGTCACTGCTATACCCACTTTGTATCTCGGGACCATAGTTGGAGATAGCGTGCTCGAACACTCTACATGGCGATGGGGATATGGGATGTGGGCGCTCGCCTTGCCCTTCTGTGCCGCCCCTCTCATCATCACGATGTTTGTGCTCCAGCACAGGGCGAAGAAGAACGGATACAGAAACCCCACGGCATGGGGCTCCACGGCCAAGACGGAGTCCTTGCCCAAGCGCTTGTACCAGCTCCTATGGACTGACTTGGATCTTCTCGGCGCATTCTTCCTCGTCGTGGGCCTTGGGCTCGCCCTGATTCCCCTCTCCCTGACCGGATCCAAGAACAGTGGAAGATGGCAGGAAGGATCCTACATAGCAATGCTTGTTATCGGCGTCGCTGTCGTCGTGGTGTTCTTCGTTTGGGACGCCAAGTTCGCCAAAGTGCCTTTTGTCCCCTTTCGGATGATTAAGGAGCGCACCGTTGTCGCTGCTTGTCTGCTATCTATCCTGGACTTCTTTCACTATTCCTGCTTTACTATATTCTTCCCAAGCTACCTGCAGGTTGCCGGAGGCTATTCGCCGGGTCACGCCTCGCGCATCGAGTGAGTTCCTCGATTTTATACGGGCCCCATCCGCGCCTGAAGCTCAGGTCGTCTGACTCGTGACTGACCTGAGTCCCCAGCAATGCCCTGCGTGTGTCTTTCCAAGTCGCATCCGTACTGGTGGGCATTCTCATGAAGTATTCCAGGCGGTCCCAGATCTTCGTCTTCATCGGCGTGCCCCTTGTGGTCCTAGGCCAAGGCCTTCAGATCTATTTCACAAACGAACATGGTACCGGACCAGCCAACGAACCATCATTCGTGACGGGTAAGGTGCTTGTCGGAATAGGTCGCGCCTTTTACCAGACTGCGGCGCAGGTCTCTATCCAGGCACTGGTTCCGAAAGAGGATGTAGCGGTCGTCACGGGCGTCTACTTCGCCGCGATGAACTTCGGAAGCGCTATTGGGACAAGGTACGTCACCTTCCATCTCGATGCTTTCCCTTTACACATGTCTCCCCAAGAACTGCAAGAGTGAACTATAATCGCATACCCGACTCCTGGTCCTGTATACCGCCCGAGGAGACGCTAACATGTGTATTCTGATGTAGTGTCGGTGGCGCTATCTGGAACAATCTCCTGCCAGACAAGCTACAGAAGTATCTTCCCGCCGAGGGCAAGTCCAATGCTATGGCGATATACAAATCCATTGCTGTCGCGAGGAAATACGCCAAAGGAAGCGCCATGAGGGCGGCGATCGACAAGTCATATAGGGAGACCCAACAGATTCTCGCCATCGCCGCAACAGCAGGCCTGGCACCTATGCTGTTGATCATGTTTGCCTTGAAGAACGTCGACCTGGGGAAGAAGCAGCCAGGCGAGGAGGAAGATGGATCGAACAGAGAGCAAGACAAGGGCACAGTCACCACCGAGGTTGCGCCACATGAGAAGAGCACACATCCGATCGACGGCGACTCAGCTGAGCATGTTGCAAAGATGTCGTAGTTAGGAGAGACGCCGTGTGTAGGATATGGGGTGCCGGGGACGTGCACCTGGTGATGCGTACTACTAAGGATCTAGTGTGTACTAAGTATGTTAAGCGTGCAGCACGTATCCTTACATTGTACGCCATGACAGATTACAATATCGAACATGAGAGCCTAGGCTGTATTTCGGTTGCCATTGCGCTTGTGCCGTGCCTCTTCATCAGGCATGCGCCTCCTTGTGTCTGATTCTCAACTTGTGAAGATGTCCAGGGGAAACTTGTCGGCAATCTCTTGATATCCAGCAACACTGGGATGAAGGTGATCGCCGCTATCGTACTGTCGAATAAGACTGCTTCCAGAGCCGATGAAGCTGGAGAAGTCAACGGCATGATCAAAGTTCCCAGCGGTCATGATCCACTGGTTGACTGTCTGCCTTGCCTGCTCGTGGGCTGAACTTGAATAGCTATTTCCGCCAAATGGGGTTATCGTGGCCCCTATGGTGACATATCCGGCCGCCTTGCAGTCTGCAATGATCTGCTTGAACGCACTGATGAGCTGATCTGCTACGTTACCGTAGCTGCTACCAATGTCGTTGACTCCTTCTAGAATTAGAACATACTTGACCCCTTGCTGCTGGATGGCGTCCCGTTTATAGCGCGAGAGGAGGTAGGGGCCAAGGCCGCCGGACAGGACGGCATTGCCGCCAGCCGCTTGGTTGTTCACGCCAACGTTGGTGATGCCATTCTGTTGCATACGTGCCAGAAGCAGGTCCGTCCAGCTATGGACTGCATAAGCGTATGACCAAGCGAGCTTGTTAGGTGGAAGATGACAAACCGATTGTTTTTGTCATCGTCGCTTCCCCGACCGTCGGTGATGCTGTCACCCAGGATGATGAGGGCACTCGTATTCTTCGGTGCCCAAGCTTCAACGACACTGACGAAGTACCTGAAATGCAAGTCAATATGGGCCACCGCGAGTTGAAGGTAGACCTATACCAGTGCTTGGTGTTGGACCCAGTCACCGTTGAAGCATTAACATGGTTTCCCTGCTGCATCCAAGACGTTGTGCGACTTCCAGGATGCCCGGTAATTCTGTTGCTTGACTGGCCCGCCTGACTGTACATTGTTACAGTAAGCATGGATTGTGGCTCGATCCTGAAGTTGATCGGGTCAGAGTAAGCAACCTGTCCCCGAGGGACCGTCACAGAGCTCGACCCGTTGAATGTAAGGCCCATTACACTAGTTGTGTTAATGCCATTAACGCCGATTCGGCCCCCCGTGGGGAGCGCAAGCGATGCCGCCGTGATGGGCAGATCGCTGCCGCCGAATGTATTCGAGAACTGTACCCGTATCTTGTCTGCCCCGATGGACATATGAAGCGTTTGGCGGAGCGTCGCATCTCTAAACATTGAACTTCCCCCGTTCTGTACTATTAGTTAGCCACAGAGCCATTATGTTCCTCTTAGTAGACGCACGAAAGGAGAAGGCGGCAGGTTACTCTGCTCGACTTCCTGGGGCATCGAGGTCCATGTATCAACCCAGTGATAGTCACCATCAGCTGAGGGAAGAGCAATATCAGGGATAGGACTCGTGGCAGCTATCGCCGTAAGCCACAGCAGAAGAAGTGCCAAGGTGCTTGGCATCGCGCCCGGGAGGACGGATTCGTGCTTCTGACGGAGTGTACCCATGTCTATGAGAGGGCCTTCACGGCGATAGAGGCATGTAAGGCATCAAAACTGCCAAGATTGAAATAGCTGTGATACGGGTCTTGCGTGTTTAAAGTAGGGGACCAATAGAGGTTGCGGATGATACCTTTCCGCCGATGAGCGGCAGTTCTGAGCAAAATTTCTCAAATTGAAGACATTTAATGGTCTACCACCCAAGCCGGATATTACGCAACCATACACTCCGAAGGGCTGAATTCAGCTTCGCCGCAGGTTAAAGAGAGAAGTGACATTGATATTCTTGCTAGTTATTCGGATTAGCCAAGTACCGTAAAGACAGATCGACAGATTAAAACGAGTCTTAGACTCTATGACATGGTATATAACTCATTTTTTCATCGACCTATTGCAACTCACAGCTTCTTTTTCTGACTGCTCTCTGTCAGTCACCTTGCGTAAGGTGGATCCTTCATTCTTACACTGTCCAAGGTCTGGACACGAGAACAGGAGAGTAAGTGTTACTACCAAGGTAGAGACAACGTGTCTATGTCTTATCTCTAATCGGTATTCTGCATCGAAAACACAGTCAACCAGTGAGCATCCTCATGAGGCGTCAAGCTTGTCGTCAGTGTGGTCCTCCGAACAAGAAAAAGAAAAGATCGCTAGTGAACGGATACATGAGAGTCATAGTGCTGATGTTGGAAAGCAGTCGAGAACGCGGAAGGAGGTACTTAAGGCATAAAGCATACGCTGTCTCTTCGCTTATCAAAGAAGAGAGGATCGACAAGGACCGTCGTCTGCCAATTGTTACTTCACTTGCGTCCCATCCCTGATTAGCCCACACTGTCTAGGCTCTCAATCCAGATCTTCGGCGCTAATATAACCTATGCGGAGGCTGACTGTATATGGTCATTGGTATGGCCAATAACTACTGCTGCACCTCGACTAGACCTATTTCTCATTCGGGCAAGAGAGCAGCTGCAACAGGCGTTGAACCAATATGGCGCCAGACTGTGTGCACCAATCGGCAAACGCACCCTAGCAACTGCACCATGAGTCATTCGGCGAACTGCCGCGAGCTTAAGGCCTAGGCGCGTCTATAAGTTTGTCCTGGCACATAAAGACACCTTTGCGTCGTAATAAAGACCGTTTCTGTTATCGACTCCATAATGTGTCTACACGCAACGATTTGCCGAAACGACGCGACTGGCCAGGAGAGATTGAACAATAAATTCCTGTCACATCAACTTGGCTATCTTCTACGGCAGCTACGTCCAATGCCTCTAACCTTCAGCAAACATTCAATTGAGCAGCCACATTAGATGCCGCTCATGCCCTCGGTGAAAAGCATCCCCGCCATACTGGCTGACGTGAGAGTCGCCAGGACACCAGAGAACAGGGCGGAAAGAGCAACCTTGGAGACGTCCCCGGCGCGCCCTGGAGCGAGTTGTGTGAGCACACCAATCTGGGTGCCCAGAGACCCGATGTTCCCGAAGCCCTATAAAACAGCAAGGTTAGAATATGGAGTGGAGGAGGAAGCGAGAGAGCAACGCCATGAGAGAAGAGTGGAATACTCACACAGCAAGCATAGGTGGCAATCAGCCTTGAGCGCTCGCCCATGACGGCGTACTTGGCATCGGTTGTCAAAGCCGAGAAGGCAGCGTACTCGTTGATGATGATCTTGATGCCGATCAGCTCGCCCACGTTTCGGAGGTCCTGCTTGGGCACGCCCAGCAGCCAGGCGACGGGATACAGGACGTAGCCGAGGATGAGCTGCAGCGTCAGATAAGGCTCGTTGATGCCCCAGTACTTCCCCCACCAGGTCAGGAAGCCGTTGATGAGCCCGACGAACGCGATGATGCACAACAGCGTGGCGATGATCATGCCGGCGATCTTGATGCCGAGCCATGCGCCGTTGGCGAAGGCATGCAGGGCGTTGGCAGAGCGGTGCTCCGTGTCGTCGGGCACGACGACACGCCCGGATGTCAGCGTCTCCTCGGTTTCGGGATACCGCATCTTGGACACGGCCAGGGACGCCGGGATGGACATGATGCACGACGACACGAGCGCCTGAGGGTTCAGGCCCAAGCCGACGTACGAGACGAGCACAGAGCCGGCGATGGTGGCGAAGCCGCAGGTCATGACCTGATGGATCTCGGCCATGGTCAGGTGCGGGATGAAGGGGCGGACCAGCATGGCGCTCTCGCCCTGGCCGATAAAGGGCGTCGCGGCAGCGACGACGGCCTCGGCGCCGGACACGCGTAGCGTCCAGAAGAAGAAGACGGCGAACTTCCCAATGAACCACTGCAGCAGGCCGATGTGGTACAGCAGCTGCACGAGGGCCACGAAGAAGATGATGGGTGGCACCACGCCGGTCAGGAACCAGTGCAAGTCGACCACGGACTGAGCCGTCAGGAAGACGACGCCCTCGTTGGCGAAGCCCAGCAGCGTGCGCGCCAGGAACGAAATGAAATTGAAGATGTCGTACCCGGCTTTGGTCCGCAACACGAACACGGCCACGATGAACTGCGTCAGCATGCCGCCGATGACCGTGTGCCAGGGGATGCGCCGCCGGTCGCGCGAAGTCGCATACAGCAGGGCGATCATGACCACCAGCCCAAAGAGGGAGATGGCCCGGTTAGCCCGTGTGTTCTGTCCGGTCTCCTTCGGCACCATGCTCCCGATGAGGAACACGGCCACCGTCACCACCGCCGCGAGCGGCTGGTGCAGTTTGGCAGGGATCGCCGAGTAGACTCTAAGCGCGGTATGCTTCCAGACGAGCTGTCCCGCGCGGAGGACGAGCGCGGCGGGCACCCATAGCGTGATGATGCGGAGGGTGATGCCGATGTACAGGAGGGTCGGCTTCAGCCAGCCGAGGTGGTCGTGGCGATGAAAGACGAGGCCATAGATCCACCACCTGTGTTGGTCGAGACGACATCGGTTAGGATCCCAGTCTCCCTCATGCCGGCGAGGGGAATGGGGGAGTCAATCGACTTACGCTGTCCACACCATCCAGAAGGCCACATGAAAGATGGGTTTATAGTCGGCGTAGATGCGCCTGATCGTCCACTTGGTCCGCCGGATCGAGCCAATACTGCCAGAGTCCGCATGTCCCAGCTCGGTCGCCTGGCCCTCTTTGTCGTTGGAGTCATAGTCGGGCAGGTCCGGCACGGGCTCGGCCCCCTTGGCGTATACGACCTCGTGCTCGGCGTCAGGGGTAGCCGTCTTGCCGTGGTGCACGTGGGGATGGTGGTGCTCGTTCGCGACGTCGAGCGCTGGGTCCGGGTTTCTCTCGACACCGGCCTGCAGCGACGAGTTGTGGCCCTGGGCCGCGGAGGACGGGGTTATCTTCTCGTCTTCGGAGCTCATCGTGCCCGATCCTGAGTCGGTTGAAGGTCCAGGAGACTCCGTCGACGCGTTGAAGCTTGAGCTGGCAGCGGGGTTTACGGCAAGGACGAGCGCGAAAAGCTAGAAACGACGCAACTGGAGCGACAAACCCATGGGAGCGGGTCGCAGGGCCTTAAGTATTCACTCCATTAGAGTTCGCGATCAGCGAGGGTCACGCACGCCGCTCGCCTGTGGATCTGCATCTTCCCACCTCGGGTGCTACACTACGCCCCGACGGAGGACACATCGTTGCCGTCATGCTCACTCTGGTTGGATGTGCCGCCCATCTCGCCCACATCGAATCGTGGTCGCACCACATGTCAGACCGTAATGAGAACAAAGTTTTCCCCCCCAACATCGCAATTAGCCCTGCTAGTCTTCGCTCCGTCCGAAGACAGGGGGTGGCCGTCGCCAGCCCGGAGGTTATTCGGCGGGCCAGATAACGCAGCGCACTGTGAGTGGAAGCCTCTCGTTGGCCAAGAGCGTCCGCTGGCCCCGTTGGCTGCTAGCAAGCCCACCGTGGCTGGCGGACGGCTCTGGGCTCCGGCCAGTCAGAGGGTTGGTTGGGTGTTTCCATGACCGTTAAGATCCAATCTTCTGCCGTGCCGCACGACTCGCCACAGTTTCTAGGCGCATTCTGGAACATTTCCCCGTACCTAGTTAGCCGGCGAAGGCAGCTCCGCCTTCCTCTCCCGTCTCTGACCCCTGAAGTCGCCTCGTGGCGGCAGATGAACGACGACTCGTTCTGGAAGGAGAACCTTGCCTTCCGCTCAGCGCGCGCGCCTTGGCCCGTCTACTGTTGCGTCGGCCGCCGAAGGCATCCGCAGTGATTGGAGAGAGTGCGATTTCACCCCAGAAGCCCGTTGGCCATGCCCAGGCGTAAGCACTCCCAAATAGGAAGCTGAAAATGATCATCTTCACAACGCCCCGTCGCTGCGCTTATCCACATCCCCTCGGGCTGTCTGATCTATCTCGCATCGCAGCCTTGGCGCCTGCGTTTGGCATCCGCAGCAGGCCAACCAGTTGAAGATGGCCTATCGGGCAACTGGTCTCGGCACCTACCACTGGGCATCACGCCGTGATAACGGTGTTGAGAACGCTTGGCAATGACCATCGGCGATCCCGCCAAGAGATGGTTTGCTCTTGGCGACGGCGTGCACCTCCAGTACTGCAGCCTTTTGACTTGCATTTCACTTCAGCTTGAGGGAGGGTGACACTGGCCCAGCACCGCGGTTCATGGCCATATCAGCGCTTGGCTATCTCTACTCCGCACACTTCGGTCAGTGCTCAATTGTGCCCCGTCGGTCTCCGATCATGCTTTGGCTCCTGCCAATCGAGGACATGAAGCTCGCACGTCGCCGAAGACCGCCATAGAATCTGAGGACGCCATATTTCAATATTCGCAGAGGCCCAACGCTTCTTCAGACCCTTCAGCACCGAGTCGGTGAGCCCCGCGCAACAACTATGCGACCTCAGGAAGCGGTACGGCTCTTCACAGACAGTGGATGATGACGGACGTCTAGTGAGAGGCTGCCTTAGTGAGGCAAAGCATGCACTTTGTGTACTCTGCTCTCACAAGCATGTTGGTTGATTTCAGCAGGCTTCGGCGGAGGTCATCTCTGAATGGATAGTACGTCCCTCTATCGGGAACTCAATGATCTGGAACATCCCAACGAATGCTCTTGCTTATGCTTACCCGAAGACCGCCTCGTGGCCCGCTGTCGACGCCCAGGGGCAGGTCCTGAGCCGATCAGCTTAGCTTTCCCGGTATACCGTTAAATCTCACACCTGGTAGGTCCAGTCGCAGACCGCTATACGGCTTCTCGTCTCCGTGAGGAGTGTTATTCGCCATGTAGTTTTCATTACATCTCTGCCAACGCCAAGTGGCTCCCAGACAGACTGACGAAGGCGTCAGAATGCAAGTGTGCAAAGGTTTGTGATGTTGCAAAGTCAAGCGCTTTCCATGGCATCTCACTACTAAACTGCAACGAGGAAATTGGTATGTCTCGCTCGTTGGTAGTAGCAGGTGCGACGTAGTGTTCGGAAGTCTTGTCTATATAATTTGAAGGAGCTTGTCACCCGATACACAAGTCGGAGCATCGATGTCTACTGTGACGGACCTCTGACACCCTGAGTATAGCTAATAAATGTGCTAGATACCTGCCAAGACCATGATCCCAGGGATCCGGTGATTCCTTGGCTCGGATACAATATGCTCTCCTGACAACATGACTCGGGTTTGAGCCGGCCAGAAAGTAAAACCCCTTAAAATCAGTGAGAGATGAATTTTCGAATGCTTTTCCATAGTGAGACACTGCCTAAGACAGCCGGAAACCAAGGCTACGGTCTATTGGGGTCTCACTCGGTCCCAGGAATATCCTAGGGGGCATCAACATAAGCCCAGGCTGGGACACGACCTCGCCATATATTGAGAGTGTTTCAGATACTTGGCTGACGGGAATAGCATTTGTCCTCATGATCAAGTTCGTCCGTAATGCCGTAGTTGTGATATCAGCTTACAGACCGCCTCGCCCCAACGAGATCAAGTTATAGACATCATACATCACTGGGAACACAGGCTATATTACTTTCGCATCTTCACATTATAAATCTCTTGGTCTTCTTAGTGCACCTATACTGTCAGGTGAACGATGCAGTGATGGGAGTTGATGTCAGTGACGAGTCTCAGGCCCCGTATGGCAGACGGCCCTGAAGCCGGTTCGGAGACTATTCGCCAGATGCTTGCAGGTCTCAGGAGATGGGATGCTGACATCATTGATCTAATCGTCCGAGAATCGATCGCGTGGGGAAGTTGCAACCCCGACCGCCATCTTCACAGCAGCTGAGACTAAGGCGGCAGCACCGAAGAAGAGACAAACGATCCAGCCTATCGCAGTAGGTGAGAAGTCATCGTGAGGAACTGCTAATAGTGCAACTGGCTCGGGATAGGCTTAAGAGTCTTATCTCCATCTATTGTGACTGTGCTGTCTCTGTCTTGAGCAATGGGTCAGAGTGTACCAAGATGGGAAGTCCTTGGAAACGCTCTCGCTCCTTCCACCGCCCGGGTTATAAAGAACAGGGCAGACTGCTAGACTCGGCTCTTTGAAATCAACATCCTCAACCACCTAATAAGACGACGTTCCAGTACCAACCGAAGCTCAGCAACAACTCACTAGCCTACATTACTTACACTCCCCATCGACCAGAAGCAGAAAATGTCTCTCACCCCGGACCAGCAGCAGGCTCTCGACATCCAGAACCAGGGCCGCACGAACAAAAGCCTGCAGCCCTTGCAGTGGGACCCCAAGGTCGCCCAGGACGCCCAGGCATGGGCCCAGCACTTGGCAAGCGTCGTCGGCCACCTGCAGCACTCGGCGGGTGACCAGCGGCCCGGCGAAGGGGAGAACCTCTTCTGGGCCCTTGCGAAGCCTGGCCCATATAAAGATCCTTTCACGCACGCGGCCCAGAGCTGGATGAACGAGGCCGCCATGTACCAGCCCGGCGAGAAGATTGGGCAGGGGAACCTGGCTGACTATGGCCACTACAGTGAGTGCTAACATGTGCCGAGCGGCAGACGATTTGGCGCGCGGCATGGTGCTGATGGGAGCAGCTCAGTGCATGTGGAGTACTACCACACAGGTCGGCATGGGCAGCGCCACGGACTCGCAAGGGGGCGTTTACATCGTCGGGCGGTATTCTCCTCCTGGAAACATGTTAGTGGCCTCAACTGCGATCTGCCGTTACGTCCAGAGGCTAATCACTCGATATCTTCAGTGTTGGCCAGGCTCCCTATTAAGGGGGCCAGAGTCTATTCGCGTCTCGGCTCCCAAGGAGGACGTGTGGAAGATCCTGAGAATGAGCAGTCCTTAGGTATTCATGAGATGGTATCCGCAGCAACACTGGCATCTTAGTCCACTTCGAGCTCACCCAAAATGAAATGAAACAACACATCACCGATGCCGTCGAATCAGCTTGTGCATATTCTCTAATAGCAAACATCTTGCTCTTGTCTATTCCTTCTTTCTTCGGGGCCCGTAAGGGGGGACGCATGGTTATCCTCTTGTGCCGTCGCTGACGAAACCATCGTTCTATCTCGTTCTATCTATCCCACTGCGGTAGCTCCTAACGCGACTGCATCAGTTCACAATATAACTGACCCGAGACGTGCCTTTGCTCCTCGAGATCTTCTTCACCTTCGCCTCACCGCACAGGTCGGTCGTATCGACATGAGTGCCGCCGCAGGGATACACTTCGGCGCCGACGATGTTGACGACACGGAACTTCTCGCCGGGCGGCGCCAGGCTTCGGTCGGGGATCAGCCGCTCAAGACCGTGCTTCCGGAAGTCGTCCTCGTCCCACCAGTCGACCTCGACAGGCATGCCGGCGGCGACGTACTCGTCGACCTTCTTCTGGATGGGCTCCTTCCACTTGCCCTCAATGAGCCCCTGGAACTCGCACGCCGCCGAGTCCGGGAAGTGCGACGCCTTGAGCTCGTCGAAGCCATCGATCTCCTTCTCTAGGAGGTGCCGGACCGCTGCGCCGAGCACGTGCCCTGCCGTGTGGAGGCGCGAGTACAGCAGGCGCTTCTCGACATCAATGGCCTGCTCGACGGTCTCGCCTTCCCTGAAGGAGTCGGCCGGTACTCCGTTCGTTGGGGCGGACGTGGAGGGTGAGGACTTGCTGAACCGGCCGAGGTGTAGGACCTCGCCGTCGCGGACGGCGTCCATGCGCACGGCCGAGACGGCGAACGAGATGGCGCCGGACGTCATGGTGCCCACGTCGGACGGCTGACCGCCGCCCTGGGGGTGGAATATTGTCTTGTGAGTGACGACGACATGGTCCTCGTCGCTGGCCTGCTTGAACAACTGCCGGTTGGCCTCCTCAAGCGCCGCGAAGGGTCGGACCGCCGCCACGATGGTCTGCAGGGTGTGGAGCTTCGCGTCATGCTGGAAGGCCAGGAAGGTGCGGCCGGCCGAAGCCATATTGCGCCTGAGCAGAAGTTGCCGAGCCGTGGCCGCTGCGGGAATGAATGCGAGGATGAAAGACGGGGGGCGAAGGGTTCTTCTTTTTGGCGGTGGAGATATCGACAGGTGGGCGTGGAATTTCCCGCGGAATTCCCAGGCGGCTCGCGCAGGCCACTTATGGGAGATGACGGCGGGAACCACGAGCTAAACGCTGCTTACGGGCAGCTAAATTGCTAGTTTACATAGTAAGCACCGGGGCTGAAACAGCCTTATCGTTGTACAGCAGATATTTCGGTCACGCACTTCTAAGGTTAGGTACCTGATGGCTCACGCTAGTTGACCTGTAGTCGAAGTACTCGGAGTTAGCTCTACGGAAGGAGGGCCTTACGCTGTGCTCAGTTGAGCAGAAGCCGATTAGTCATCGAACCTTGCCGGACCCTGCAGACTACGTCTTAGCAGCCCCTTTTCGCCCCTTTCCTTCCAGTGCCTACGGGAAGAACCAGAAGTCCACTCTTCGCTTGCTGCCGTACAATGAATGAATGAATGGTATTCCGTACATTCTGACTGATTAGGTGTCTTTGAAGCTCAGCTAACCAACCATGCCGTTCCGTGTCACCATCAGCAGCAGATCTTATGTTCATTTGCTCTGGGCCTTAGCGACCCGGACTGAGGCCCTTGGTCGCAAGCTGCTGAACCATGACGCCTAGTGCAGCCCCCACCGCATCGCCGCCGAAGTTTCCCAGTCCTGCGAAGCTCATCGCGAAGCTGCGCACCTCATCCGGCTCTCCTGCGCGGCGGAAGTCCTCCGCGATCCAGTAGTTCGTGTTTGTCACCCCTCCGCCGACGCAGCCGCCCACAAGGAACATGACAGCCACCCAGGCGCCGTAGAACGTTAGGAATGGCCGGAACAGCTGGATGATTCCGATGACTAGCAGCGCCGCTTGTATGCCGGTCCACATCCAGACGACTGGAATGGGTCGCAGGGCAGCGAGGCTGCTGAAGAAGAATTGGGCGCTGCCGTAGGAGAGGACTATCTCAAGCAGTCATATGTCAGCTAGCCGTTCTCATCATCCGAGACGGACACCATGGTGGAATGTTCCCGACATTACTTACAAACGAGCTGGAACTGCAAGTCTCCTTCCGGTGCGGATCGAAACCGCCTGAGGCTTTGTAGAGCCGGCGCTGTGCCCATCATCGACAGCGTCGCCGCCGACGTGCAGATAATCAGTGGGAGAACGTACTTCGGCAAGATGGTCTTGAAGAGCAGTCCGATCCGTGTGCGCTTGGGATTGAAACCCGTCTTAATGCTCTGGTTGTTCCGCAAGGTGCTTCTTGGCCCCATACTTTGACGTGATGGGTAGGTCGCTGTTTCGGCGTCGGAGGGGGTCAACTCCACGGGACTTGTGTTGGCCTCATCGCCACTGGAAGAATCCGGTGCGCTCTTCGCTAGGCTCGCCACTCTAGATCGGTCCGCAGTTGCTCGACAAGACGGGTCCATGAGACCCCACCATATTAGTGGTATGCCTAGCACGGTAGGTAGGAATACCAAGAACGACCGTCGCCAATCCTGCTCAAACGCGGCCATGAAGCCAATATATGCTGCCGGGCCCAAGATAACAGAGAACCCGCTGCCCACACTCAAAGCCAGTACTGCCTCTTTTGGAAAAAAGGTCGCCACAGCCAGATATATGTTCGTTCCGAAGGCGTACACGAATCCAGCCAGCATCGTGCCAATGACGGGCCCAGCCTTGTTGGCGGGCTCGACCCCGCTCAGGGGCTGCGGAAGCGTGCAGGTGATGTATGAGAGTGCCGATGCGACGATGCACACTGCCGTACAGGTGTCATAGGAGATGTAAGGGGCAAAAAATGGCGTGGTGAACGAGACGACCGCCGCTACGACGGAGTCACAGACTTCGAAAACTCCCGTGATGCCGGCGAACATCACGTTTGCGCTCGTAGTAGTAACCATGGCTGGCAGGCCGATCTTCAAACAAGGTCAGGAATACAGAATTGAGTGGGTAGACAGAGGTGTGTACATACGAGGACACCTATTAAGAAGAAACATGTGGTCACCTTCAGTCGTTCCATTGCTGTAGGTTCCTCATCCTGACCATGATGAGAGGATGGGCTACTAATCTGGCCGAGCTCCTCGTCATGAATGCCTCTTGGTATGGCTAAGCTCTTCTTGTCACTGAATATGCGTGAGGCTGACTCTTCCATATTGATTGAGGCTTGGTGATTGTCTTGTCCCTGTGCAAAAGTGTCGAGTACGAAGGAAGTCTGGATTCATTGACGGTCTTTACACCCATTTGATATATTCAACGTCTACGAGCGTTTTGTCTTCTAATTGCGCTCTTCCTATCTTCCTCGGGAGATGACTTGCCCAAGCCGCTTAGACAGCTCGTCTGTCGTAACCATTGGCCTGCACTTCACCATCTCCGTCTTCATCTTGTCAGCTCTGATTACCCCCCCGGATATGCAGAAGGAGATACCGATCAAGACCAGACCATGAGCCTTGTAAAAATTCGAGCAAATAGGATTCGGAAGGAAGTTTATTTTCTCGTAAGAGAGATCTTCTGTCCTACTTCAGCTGTGAAAACCTTTCATACACTAGGCAGAATGTAGACAGGAAGGCATTTTTGTAGACATCTAATGGTCATAAGTCGTCTCAATATTAAAATATCCCTGATAAGCTGAGGCTGATCGTGAACATCACTTGGTGGACGTATCACCACTCCCATCCTGACGGATTACATGTCAGCACGCCTTCGGCTTCCGGTCTGAGGGTGGCGATCTTGCCCATAGAGTCGTCTAGGCTTGATCGGCAAGACCAGCAGGTTCAACTCTAGACTAAATACTCCGAGTCACTAAGATTATGCCGTTCCGTGTTTACCAATCCGAACTATGCACTAGAATCAAGTGCTTGACCGTTGTACCTAGATTACAAAACTTGCATGTAGCGTAGCACAGAGCGGACAGACCGTCATCATCGGCTTGCAATTGTGTTTCATGCGACTCCCCATGACTCAGAATCGGGTCCCACAACCGAAAGGTCCGAAGTTGAAATCCCTCGTCTGTCATTGTTACATGCCCGACCATAGACAATGAAATGTATGAAGTGCCACAGCTGAGCCCTTGGCGTAACAGAACATGGTTGAACCTGATTAGATTGTACCCCAATGTGACACCATAGGTCGTGTTGGTTGGCACGTTTACGGGACTGTAGACGCAAAGTCCAGCGCAAGCTTACAGTGGATACATTGGATGTAAATTCAACATGCTGCTTATTTGCTTTAGAAACGATTTTCATCGGCTTCCAATCAACCTCATTTTCAGCCCCAAATATTATTAGTTCGGCGGCAGTAAGCCGTCCCAAGACAGTCTATGATCCCTGGGCTCTGTTCTAGGGGCTTCCCACATGTCACTAATTCATGATGATTACAGATGCATTCCGGAGAAAATACTGTAGAGATACAAGCTCGCTGTTCCAAAGGACTGCTAGGAAAGATGATGTAGGTGTACAATATGGGATACTAACGTTAGCCTGTTGTATAACATCACTTCACAGGCCCGAGGCCGTTGATTATGAAGTACCACGAACCGTGGTGTTCGAAAGTACATTGAAACAATGGCAGTGACAAGGCAGACTCGTAGGGAGGTATATAAGAGACGCAGGCATGTCCGCCCAAAGACGTGCCCCTTAATACTGTCAGCACAACACAACTATTATAACACATAGACGACCTTGATAAAAGATCCTCCTTCTACAGTTTACTGAAGCAACCCATACTTCAAATCATGGCACCCGAGACAGTGGCATTTTTCAACCTACCTTCGAAGGATGTGTCGAGCATCAATGAGAAGCCATACTTCGACGGCCCTCCTAAGCACAACCTTCAGACGAATTGGAAAACGTTCCTCGATTCACCTATGACGAAGGGTTCCTTGCTCGATGTCTTTGCTAATAGAACTCCTGTCGTCCGCGAGTGCGGCTTCCTCGCCCCTGAAGAGTGTGGAAGGATGCTCGAGATTGTAAAGACTCATAAATTGGTACGGATACAGGCTCCAATGGCTCTGTTCTTTACCTTCTGATCTTCTCCCTAGGGCAGTTATGACCTAGAGAACACGTGGCCCCGAGTGGGAACGGCGGGCATAACGCAGTATGACCACATTAAGGGCAAGTATTCTAATACAACTACAAGCCTCCTGTGAACGAGCTAAATTCCCCTCAGACAAGAATACATACTTCGAGCGGAGAAACGATGCTTGCTCTCTACAGGACCGCTGGAAGAGTGAGGCTGGGATCGATATTATACAGCGAGTCATTGATCGGCTACATGTTGCCACGAAGATGCCGGTGCGGTTAGCAAGTGATGGCGAGAGGAGCTACTTTGCCGGAATCCTGCGGGCAGTCAGCCATGGCATACAGGTTCACGCAGACTTTGCTCCCTATGTAAGCAGACACCGTCGTTCTCGTTTCGAATGTTTCGGAGTGCCCATCCACCGTTGCGTCCGAGGCCATGCCAGCGTATTGACAGCTGATCAATAACCGACAATAGGAAGCGTCTGGCTGGACAATTGATAGTATCGCCGCCCAGATTACCTGGAACATCCTGCTTAATAAAGTCCCCGGTGGAGACACGTTGATTTACGATAGACAGTGGCGGGCCCCAGACGATGACGTTGCCTGGCGGAAGGCTTTCCCAAGGGACACCTACTTCCCGCAGATGCTTGAAGGGCATCCCTTTAAGGCCATGAAGGCAGTACCGGGAGATCTCACGTTCTTCAATCCCAGGTAAGGCACTGTGCTAGAGCTAGTTGGTCGTGTTTGCTGACTCTTGCAAGGAACTTCCACGAAGTCAAGGCTTGCGACACGTCGAAGGATCACCCCGAGCCAGCTATTAGGTTTACTGTTAGCTCTTTTGTCGGATTCCTCCCTGCACGGGGTTCCGAGCCCGACACCCTGGTGCTGTGGTCATGAACTCTTGGCGACTGTTGAGACTTATAGGGTCGAGATACACTCAGATAATATCATAACAGGCAGTCACTCGAGTCTAGTGACGAGAAAGAATGTGCGCCGGTCTCTGTTCTAATCAAGGTGTCGAAGCGTCATCTGAACTTGGGAACCTGGAAGGCTAGAGTGCTGTTCTGTCTTGAATGAGACCAGAAAGAGCTTTACCTTCACCGTGTCCTTTCCGTCTTCTACGTCCACTTCCCCATACTTGGCATTTACGGAATATCTAAGCGTGACAATAAGCATCGAGTCATTAAATCCGGCTAGCCAAATAAATTCCGGCTTCCCTGCAGATTGTAGTCGGATCTCCTGTTACGATAACTGATGACCAAGACTCTGTACAGACATGCCAGGAGGATCCAAATCCCTGCCTTGAAAACCCTAAACGAGACCTCACAGCCACTGTTAGGATTGCCAAGCCCCGCGGTTTGTTTCACAAGAGACCCCCTGTATCTGCGATTGCTAGCCTTTCATCTGCGCAGGATAGAGGCACATCGAAGGCCTCGACAACTCGTTTGCACTCGATCATCTACGCCATGTCCCTCCTGCCCGCGGAGTCATGGCGATCCTCTCATCATTGAAGGGATGGCGCCGTGCTGCGCTCCTCAACACCGTCGCAGTTTTTATCTTCACATGTCTAAGTGTCGGCCTTCTCGCATGGAGCAGCTCCCGAGCCGGAGGCGTCGGCAACAATTTCATCTTCTTCGAGGGCAGCTGCGAGACCACACATACGCGAAATCTGTGGCTACATCTGCTTCTCAACGTCTGCTCTACGGGAGTCCTGGCGTCCTCGAACTTCTTTATGCAGGTCCTGAGCTCTCCGTCCCGCAGCGAAGTCAATGCCGCCCACAGCCGGAAGACAGCACTAGACATTGGAGTACCGTCCTTCAGCAACCTTTTTCACGTGGCCGGTTTCAAGGCGGTTGCCTGGCTGCTGCTCTTCGCCAGCTCCATTCCCATCCATCTATTCTTCAACAGCGCCATCTTCTCCACGGAGTTTCAGGGGGCTAGCTGGCACATGACGATGGCCTCGAAGGGGTTTGCCAACAGTGCCCAGTACTTCCCCCCTGGTGCCATTTTATGGCCCGCCGGTGGAGGAGAAAGTTCCGGGGGTTATCTAGACGAGGGATACGGAGCAGTGGTCAACACGACGACTTATTTCGACGCGGCCTCCTCCGTGGTGAAGGGTATTACATTTGCAGCCGAGTCTTCAAGCAACTGGAAACGTATCGAGGTCCCCGAATGTCTATCCCAGTACTTGTACTGCTCTTCGCGGACCAAGTATGGCGATGTTGTGCTGGTGGTCCAGTCGCATAACGCCACGGGTGGATTTATGGCGAGCCCAGATGAGAGCCTGGGTTGGACTCGCAACAACATGTTTGTTACACTGGACTTGAATCAAGGATCTTTCTGGGATTCCCACGTACCCGGCGCCTCGACGAACTCCCTCTGGTTTGCGGCTAACTGCAGCACGAAATCGGACCTGAATCCCCGTACCCACCGGGCCGAGGGATGCTTCCAGACGTGCAACAACGCCTTTGGAAAGAGAGAGTCTGGCTTCGGCGCCATGTCTCGAGACAAAATTCCCCCGGATTACACATTTGACTTCTTCCATTACGGCGGGATCGACTACCTGTTCTATTCTCTCGGTCTTCCTCAACTCGTTGACCCTAGCGCGTCGATACTGGACCTGAATTACTGTCTGGTGCAGGAGATTGACCCTGGCTGTAAGCTTGGGCTCTCAAACAAGCTCCTGCTGACTGTGATCATCTGTGTTATAATCAAGACCGTTGTCTGTGTCGCAATCTTGTCAAAGCTTCCTCGGGAGAATCCCATGGTGGTGCCTGGTGACGCTATAGCGTCATTAATCGCTAACCCAGATGAACTGACTCCTTGGAGATGCACTCTCGACCGCTTCTCAGCAAGTCGTATTGGTCCGACTGGGGGTTTCACTGCAGAGATTCAACCTAGCAAGTGGCATACAAAGAGCCGGCGATGGCTGGCAGCAATCTCCGTATCAGTCTGGATACGGAGCTACGTACTCTTCGCAGCAGTAATCATTTTCCTCGCCGCGATGTTCGGATCGGCACAGAAATCCAACCCCATTGCATCAAGGTGAGCAGTTCGCCAACGCAGCTAGCAAGTCTCGACATATTCAACTGACTGACCTCCCCGGTTGTTAGCAAGCAAACCCTCGAGCAGAGTGCGACCAATGGAATCCTCAACACTGACGGATCTACTGGCGGCCAGCTTCTGCCCTCGGTTATAACGGCCAACTTGCCGCAACTGCTGCTGTCATTCTCGTACTTTGTCTATAACTCCCTCTACACTCGGCTTTGCGTCGAAAAGGAATGGAACTCATACAGCATCGGCTACCGTGGTTTACGTGTCACCCAGCCTAAAGGGCAGCAGCGGTCCACATACCGACTACAGCTGCCATACCGATACAGCATCCCGCTGATAACAATTAGCATACTGCTGCACTGGCTGGTGTCCAATGCACTGTATGTCTTCGTTCTGGAAGGAGGTATGCCTAACTCCACTCCTTGGAGCCTTTCAATCCACTCACTGTACTTCATGAAGGTTACTACTCTGTCGAGAGCTACGGTGAGCCAATCCCGGAGGCGGCAGTGGTTGGTACTGGTCTCAGCGATGATGCCTATGTCGGAATTGGCTACTCGACTATGGCGCTACTTGCGCTCTTTTTGATAGCCTGCGTTTTGGCCGTTATTCCTTTCGTCATCTGTAGTCGGCGGATCAAAGGCCCGATGGTATTAGGAGCGAGCAACTCGCTTGTCATCTCAGCAGCCTGTCATGTTCCAGTGCCAGAGCAAGTGCCGAGCTCAGTGGAGATAAAGACGAAGCAGGGGAACGAATACCAGCAAGTTTCGATGAAGGATCCTGAGCGTACAGCAGTGGCCTTGGAGACTCCAAACTCCAGAGAAGTAACTGAGAGAGGCTCTTACGAGATGCAACATTTGCTAGGGCCAGAAACGACGAGCACCGCTGCGAGCGGTACTATTCCTAGTGCCTCGGATGAGGAGGAGGAGAACGATGACAAGAGCTACACTTTGTCTCAAGTAACCACAGTCCCATTACGTTGGGGTGTGGTGAAGATGCCTGCCTCGTTTTACGAGCAGTATGCCTACCTAGATTCAAGGATTGGCCACCTTAGTTTCGGAGCCAAGGAGCACGGTGTTGAGGAACCGGTCGATGGGCACTGGTATATCTAGCAATCGCCCAACATAGACGAGATCGACTTCTCGATCGGATGATATTAGCAGTGTTGGGTACTACTTCCTGTCAGAATAGGGCTGTCTAGCTTCCAGTGCAACCGATGACGTGCTAGATAGGAGATAATACAGGTCACGCCTTCAGGTCAGGCCCTTAACAGTGACTCAGCGTCTATCTCTGAACCGCTGAGATCGCTTCTCTGATTTGAAAGTTCTTAGAGCAATGAACTTGGGTTCATACGATGGTCAGCGGCGAGGAGTTCAAGTCTCAATTTAAACGACTACTTGTGCGAGGAGCTTGGAGGTACAAGACAACAGAACCTGTGAGGAACTCGAGTCCGCGACTCTCGCACACAATTGTTCACGCTGTCGCACGTCGGCCTGATTGACGGTTTTCATCGCTCTGCCCGCCGCACCGTTTCCACGATCCATGCAATACGCCCATCCTCCGCGACTTCCGCGAACTGAAAAGTCTCGGCTTCGACAACTGTCCCGTCAGGGCGCGTTGTAGATGAGGTGTGTCTCTCGGCAAGCTGTGTACCGTCGCGGAGAAATTGCGTCACTGTCAGCGTGACGCTCGGCAATATCTCGCGAAGGAATCGGATATGCGCCACGAAAGCCGGGAAATCTCGCGTCACATCATCATCCCGCTGTGTAAAGGTTGGCGGGAAGAGTTTCGACAAGTCTTCCTCGGTGTTCTCGGGTTTGCCAGAGAAGAGACTCATTAGCGCCGCCTGGTAGGTGTCTCTTTTAGAGGCGTAGTCGGTGGTGTAGGATGATGCTGGTGCTTCCATTGTTGCTGAGGTTATGCCGATGGTGAGAGAAGAGAATTGCCCCAAATCTACGGTGGCCGGTCGGATTTGCGTTTATTTGTACAAACATAGGCTGATAAAGAACTGTGGATGGAAGCTATGATCAATCTATGCTGCTGCCTGCGATGACCATGATGAATGGATAAGCAAACTGATGGTGCTGCCTGCTTGGAACATCGCGCCATCTCTAGCTCTGGAAATTCGACACAAGTCGCCGAAGAGAGACCTGTGAGAACAATTGTTGCCACGCATGCGTCAAAAGCTTCCACTGGGGTCATGAAGCTCTCCTGTTACCCGCAAGGGTAGTCTCGGCAAAGGAACAGGGACCTACGGCGGGTGAGGATTTAAATTCCCGATAGTCGCGACAGCGCAAACGAAGATCGTGCTGTGGTGACTGACCGACCGCGTTCTTTCCACCAATTGCATCATCTTCATGTTTCACCCAGTCGTTAGCAAGCTTCCCAGATTGCTGGAGCCTAATCTGACAGTTGCTCGAGCTTTATTGGCTGCCTAGTCTTGCTGATCGCGACATTGGCAAGTCTCCATCCACTTCAGTGCAATCGGCTTGTATAACGCCAGCATTATACGAGCCCTCTCCAGTGTAGCGTTGCTATTCGACCCGCATGGGGTCCCCATTGAACACTTTCCCAGTAAGTAGACTAGAAGAGAATTAAATAGGAGTCCTTCACCTGAGGATAAGGAAGAGGCACCAGATTATAAAGTCTGGCATTACAGTCTCTACCTCGATCCACGGCGCCTTCACACCCTCCTCATTATCCTTGAAAGAAGTAGGATTTCCGGAGCGGTCACATTTTAGGGTACAGGGCAAAGAAGTAGCGAACTCGTGTCTCGCCTTGTGTGGTGTAGTTGAAGTTCTGATCTACTAGGTCAGCTTAACCAAACTTCACGAGACTAAGAGCGAGCTTGCTGTTTTAGTCTTGGATCAGTGCCAGGCTCTGGGAGAAAGCTGCAGTAGTTAAATAGCAAGGTAAGTAACGGATAAGTGGTGCTAAATGCGAGTGAGGAATTTGGTATGCTTGAGCAGAAAAGACGCCAACTTTGTTATCTCACACTCCTTGTGGAGACGGCCCGAACTCGTCAATAACGCTCCTGACCCCAGCATATGTACCGCACGGCTGGAAATCCAGCTCGTATCCAAACGCCCTCGGCCCAGCTATCTCAAGGGCTCGTTCCGTGCTGGTCCACAGGGGGTGCGCAGCTGCAACCATCACAAATACCTTCAGGCCGTAATGATACTCCGGGACACCAACCGCTTCGCCTGTCAATGTGTCAAGCACCATTATCAGGTCTGGAACTGTCGCTAGAATCTAGTGTACGGAAAAGTAAGGTCAGTGATACTAGCCTCGAAGAAGAGGAAAGAGAGACAAATAAAGCAAAGACGCTGATTTCGAGGAGGAGTTGGGTGGCTTACCTTCTTCTCCCCAGATGAGTATGTAGCCTCGAGGACGAGGTTCTCGTTCAAGAAAGGGATCCGCACCGACTCGGGTACGTCTGTGTCATCTTTGTAGTCACTTTCTCTTTCATAATCCTTCAACTTTTCGATGACGAGAGTTCCGTGACTTCGGCTTCCTTGTAAGGACTGGACAATTCCTATGATTTTGCCTTCGAAGACCTTTCTTGCGCTCTGCGGCCCTCCAAACTCGCGGATGAGGTCTTTGTGAACTGTTCCTATGTTGCCCGCGGACCTAGCGAGGTGGACGGCACGGCCTAGTCTCCAGGACAGTGACATGGACCTGGGCACACTACAATGCTGTAACTCGGACTTTCCTGCCGGTCGGGCTGCAATGCCTGAGCCGAGCCTAGATAAAAAGTATCAGCTTGAGCACAACATGTGTTGCCCATAAGTGACATCCCTACCCCATGGTCATGGTTGCCGCCCGGAGGACTCGATCGACCGAGATATGGTCTTTCGCTGAAGTCAAAACCACATTGGTTCCTTCGCCGCTTGAGATGCACACTGGAAGCAGATCATTGATATCCTTCGCTCCGATATACAGCGAGCTCATCTGAAATGCCGGGAATGCGCGACCTATGTGGGATATCCGTAGTCAGCTAGGTACCTGTTTAGCGGCACACGACCAGATCCAGTCGGGAGAGAGTCGTACCCATTAAATCCGCGTCAACACAGTATATATCATAGTACCTCGAAGACGCTAGGAGCAAGGGCGCCAGCCCATTTGAACCGCCTATCTCAGCGGTGAGCGTAGCAGTGAACTTGATGTTGAGGTATTTCTCGAGGCCCTGCATGGCTTGAAGGACCATATTGCCACCGAGCCTTTCAATAGCAAGGACCGGACTGCCGGCTGCTGCGACTGGACAACAGAGGGCGTCATCCGGTAGATCATCGACGTCAATGACTCTGATCTTGCCGCCGTCGCGGAGAAGCTGCCGGGTCTGCAGATACAGCCCATATGGTGTGCCACCTCCTGCACAGCCGAGAATATAGCAGCCAATGGATATGTAATAAACGTCCGTCTCCGATAGATGCCAGGTCCGATCGTCGTCAATGTGCGGCTTATAGGTGGTATGGTCGACTTCTGTACCACTTGTAGACTCATCCTCGCTGGTCAGGCCCGATTGCTTCTTTTCGTGGTATGACTCGCCGGGGGACGATTGCTCGTCCAAAGTGATCTCTGCTTCGTCCAAGAATCTTTCATAGTCGACCGGGCCTGCAACCTTGACTTTGATCTTGAATTTCCCTTCTACGTACGCAAGTCCCGTCACATCCTCCTCAATGACTCGGACATGACCTGCCCTTGCGCCTCTCGAAACGGCTTGAGCGATCACTTTGGCTTTTACCTCCGCGAGCGCTCGATCTTTCTCGCTGGCGTCAACAACCACTTCATCACCCTCGCCAATCTCGGCCACGGCGGCCCCTACCGCATTGGCGACGCTAGCGTGAGGAGGGACTTCGATCGACGCCACCCCCTCCAGTGCCGGAGGGCACAGAAATGCGCCGCCTCCCACGAGTAGAAGGTGGCATGGTTCCGGAGAGGTCTTCATCCTGTCAATGTGATTCTCGAGCATCCTCTTTATCTTGTCCTCTGCGACTGATACTGTCGCTGGATGCACCTTCGGGATCAGGTTGCCAATATCCACCTTTTCCGCCGCTACCATGATGTCTGTCGTAGTTAAGGTGTCACCGCCAAAACATTTTGCCTTTTCTCTCAGGGCCTGTCCGACACTCTCTGGGCCGATGGAAACTCGCCCATCCGGAAGTCCGCGAACAAGAGATCCACCCCCCAACCCAATGCTTGCAACCTGAGGCATGGCGAAGTTCACCTTCACTCCGCCAATTTCAGTAGATGAGCCGGCCAATCGAGGAAACCCGCTCGGTAAGAGACAGCCGATGTCGGTGGTGGTACCTCCGATGTCGACAACATATCTACTCTCGGGAAAGTGGTGCTTTGTCGATAGGAAGGACGCTCCCCTGATCGAGTTGGTTGGACCCGATGAGAAGATCTGGATGGGATATGCCATAGCTTCCTTAGCTGATAACAGCTGACCCGAGCTCGAAGTAAGGTAAAGCGGACAGGTGAGGCCTAGGGATTTCATAGCTCTCTTAAAGCCATTGATCGTCCGCCTCGCAAAGCGGAGAATTGACGCGTTCAAAATGGTGGCATTTTCACGGGCCAAAAATCCGACTCCAGCAACTACATCTCGTGAGCAAGTCGGTTTAGAGATGAGAAAAAGTCGCGCACTTACTCTCTCGTGAACAAACGATGCTGACGTCGTTGCCCAGATAAGTGCTCAAAAGATCACGGACATGATCTTCTTGGCGATATTTCTCATCCATCGGTGAGTAAATCCCGACAACAGCAACACTGCAGAGGCCTTTTTCCTTGATTATCTTCGCTTGCTCAAGGACTTCATCATCTTTGACTGGGCCAATTTCGGTTCCGTCGATTTGTACACCACCTGATACGATGGCTCCATGCCCATCAATGACTGCTGAGAGTTAGTAGAGGTTGCCTAACGGATAGGACTAGCCCTTACTCTTCTTCAGATCCGGTGGGAAGTCGATGAACGGAGGCGTGTATTTCAGATAGTTTGCCGCCGCCAAACGAATAACGGCAACGGGATCAAGCCTTGCGACGTCTCGTTCTACGACGGCATTGATCAAGTGCTTCTTGGTCAGTACAGCAGCTCAATGTGCATTGTAATTTGCAAGCTAACCTACAGTAGTCCCTATCATTAGGCTTGCTATGTTTGCAGGAGAAATATTTGAATCTTGGAGAAGCGTCCGAATGGCCTGCTCGATGCCGATCGTGACATCTGTCCCGGTTGTAGCTTTGTAGGACGCAATGACGGCATCTCGCCCCGGCGTGGTAGGATCGAGGAGGGCTGCGTCAGTGTTGGTCCCTAGATTTGATCAATAACGGGCCCCGACAATGGACGGCTCAAACAGTATACTTACCGCCAACATCTACCCCAATAATCAGTCGTTGAGAGTCCATGCCTGCTTCAGACAGGCCCAGCTTGTGACGCGGATGTTAGATACAAGAACCAGTTGTTATGAGTAAAAGTGCATAAACTCTGTAGACGGGGCTATACGTCAGTATAGAAATGTTCACCTTAATATAATTTGAATTGAGACGCCCAAACTGGATTATGGATTACGGATTATGCTTGTGGCTTGTCCATGTTGGTCAGGCCAAGTCCAATGACCGAATATATTAGCTCGAGCCATTGGCGCGGGGGAAGCGAGGCCCGGCTGGCAGCATTCTTTTCCTAGGCTATCTCTAGACCAATGTCTAGCGAGCCTAAGAGAGACCAATAAGCTATCTCAGAAGTTGACAGTAATTCAAGGCAGTTCCCGACCCCACCATTGCGTCTGTACACCACGTCTCAGAATTTGGTATATATTGGGAGAAGTCCACGGCATGCCGAACCGATTGGCATAGTAGATCTACGCGAGGTCATCGACTATCTTGCCGATCTGACTCTCTACCTGAACAATGAACGGGCACCTGGAAACCACAGGCCTGTATGGCGGGAAAGACGCGCGGATCTTGGCCGATTATGCCACCGACCCCCGACTATGAGGTTAGTGGATATGTGCCTGTGGCGGCAGCGACGGCGTTAAAGCAGCACCGACCAATGAAGAAATGCCCTTACCCATGCTATCTTTTGAATAGGTACCTTAGCTATCTCCTACCTTAACATAAGCTATCTCTGCGCCGACGATGAGACAGGAATCGAGAAGGATCTCAAAAGAAACCATAGAAACACCGGTGCCAGCCGTTATGCGAGTATCGCCGGACAGGTAGATGGGCTGGATTGCTACTTATTGCAAATGACCTGCGGGTTTTTTCATTACTACCTGTCAATTTGGGGACATGGTAGAAGGCCACAATAAACCACAGAAGTCACCCTGAGACTAATAATGTCGCAGCCTATTGAGGGAGACCAAGCAAGCTTGGTCGTTATTCATCAAAGTCTAAATAGACATAGAGAACTTCTCTCCAAGGTGAATCAAAAGGTGCGTTAACATCTATTGCTAGCTTCAGATTCAATCCGACTGACTTGCAACAGATATTCTCGAACCCTGAAACGGCATTCCAGGAGTTCGTTGCACATGATGCCATCGTGGAGGCGCTACAAAGCGAAGGCATCAAAGTGACTCCTCACGCTTACGATGTGCAGACGGCCTTCGAAGCCGAATATGGATCAGGAGGGAGAGTGCTGACATTCAATGCGGAATATGACGCTCTTCCGGAGATTGGCCATGGCTGTGGACACAATCTTATCGCGACTACATCCCTCGGGGCTTTCTTATCAGTCATGGATGCTCTGAAGGATAGCGGTAACCCTGGGCGCGTGCGGCTCTTGGGCACACCCGCGGAGGAAGCGCATGGAGGAAAGATCACGTTGATTGAAAAAGGCGCATATAAAGACGTCGACGCTTGCATGATGATGCACCCGACCGCTCAGAGCGTCTTTCGTGAGGATGTGCTAGGGGACGCCTACGACAGAACCCTAGCGATATCGGGCTTCAAAGTCACGTTCCACGGCAAGGCAGCCCACGCCGCGTTGGCACCGTGGGAGGGCATCAACGCGCTGGACGCGGCTGTTGCTGGCTATAATAACATCTCCGTACTGCGACAGCAAGTCCGGCCAGACGAACGGATTCACGGCATCATCGTGGAAGGCGGTTCACGGCCCAACGTTATCCCGGACAAAGCCGTGCTGGAGTACAACGTTAGAGCGCCAACTCTGGCTCGAGCTCAAGCATTACAGGAACGGGCTGTCCGCTGCTTTCGAGGTGCGGCGGAAGCCACAGGCTGCGAACTTGAAACCAAAGTGTTGGGTGCCTACGCGGATCTCAGAGCCAGTGTCCCCATCTGCCGGGCATTTCAGAAAGCCATCGGCGACCTCGGCTACAAAGTGCTGTGCGACACTAACCGCGAAATCACTCCAGCATCGACGGACCAGGGTAACGTCAGCTATGAGTGTCCCAGCTGGCAAGGCCTTTTCGGCATCCTCTCAGATGATGGCGCCTGGCCCCATACCGAAGGATTTGCCAGAGCCGCGGGCAAGGCTGCGTCCTTCGAGCGATCGCTCATCTCGTGTGAGGGAATGGCTATCACAGGCTACCGCTTCCTGACAGATGATGATCTTGCACTTGAGGTGAAGGAGTATTTTCAGAAGCAGCAGCGTCATGATTAGGTAGAGGACGAGGTTAAGCCTTAAGTTCAAGAGGAAAACTTGATGTGCCGGTAGCCTTCAATGCCACCAGCTGCGGTTGTCATCTAATGGCGCGCAGCTCCCATCTTCCTTGGTGGTACCTTCGCCTCAAAAAGCCTGTCAATCTCATCAAAGGTCGCCCCCTTGAGCTCTGGGACGTAGAAATAACTCCAGAACGTCCCCATGAGCGCCAGAGCTCCAAACACAAAGCCGACCTTTCCTTTCAGGTCACCCTCATCGGGGTTGACCATGTATGGGACCGAGACGTTCATCACGATGCCGCATATCGCCTGGGTCGCAGTAGCGAGGGCAGTCGTCTTGGCGCGCAGTGCTGTGCTGGACGCTTCGCCCAGAATGACAAACGCCATTGCGCCGATGGTCATGAAGTAGACAAAGGCGTAGACCACCGTGGCGGATGCCTGAACCCATTTGGCCCCTGAGGCATTGATGACGTCCATGATGCCGATGAGGAAGAGGATGACTGTCATCCCTACCATCCCGGTCACGAAGACCTTGCGCCGGCCAAAGGATTCCACGACGAACCAGCTGCACATATTGCCGAGCACTCCGCAGGCGGTCACCCCCACGCCGAGATTGAACGAGTTGGACGTGTCCACCCCAGCAAGCTCGAAGAAATACGTCGAGTACCCCAACACGAAGACGATGCCCACAAGATGCTGGCACAGAAATACACCAGTCGAAATGGCTGTGCGGACCCGATTCGTACCGCGGAAGCAGTCGATCATGCCCATCTCGGCGTTAACACGCGCTGCCATGCTCTGCTCCTCCTCAATTGTCGCTTCGAGGCCCGCAAGAATCTGTGCTGCATCTACCTTCGATCCATACAACTTGCGGATAGACTGCAGAGCTGGGTCACGCTTTCCCTTATGAGCAAGGTACCATGGCGTCTCAGGGGCGAAGATGAGGCCGACCAGGAGGAAGACGCAGAAGAAGAGCTGGATGGCGAAAGGTGCCCGGTACGCCCAGTGGTCGTCACGCTCACCGAAGGCCTTGACGAAAGCGTTGGATAGAAGTTGGCCCACGGCAATGCCCAAGTTGACTCCTGCTGTAGACATACCGCGCAGCACCGGGGGTGCAATCTCGCTACAGGCGAGCGGGGCGAGGGTGAGGTAAAAACCCAGCCCAAGTCCCAGGATCAACTTGGAGACTAGGAAGGTAGCCCGACTGGTCGAGAACATCTGACCGAAAATGCCGCCGGTACATACAATAATGCCTATGGTCAGGGATAGACGCCGTCCCACGCGGTCGGCCAGCCAGCTGCACCCGAAGCCGCCGAAGAACCTGCAAGTAGAGACATGTGGTTAGAACGGCTCGCCGCGCTGGGGACGATTTCTTGGCCTCCTCTTGCCCGGGAAACTGCATTTCAACTATTCTGAATTCAATTTTCAGGGAGATTGACGTACTGTCCAACTGCGCTGATTACATTGAATGCTGTCTGCCAGCTTGCGGGCAGCACCGGTTCACCTTCGAAGATATATCTTGTAGAAGTGGTCAGACGGATGCGCTCTAGTTGACTGTCGACTGTAAATCTAGCTCACCCAAAGTCTCGGCGGAAGCTGGCAACGGCGATCATCGCTCCGTTGATCTGTGCGTCGAATCCCCTATGGCGCGAAGACAGCAGTTAGCAATCCCTGCGGGAAGGCAAAAGTGTGAAGGTTTTCGTGGGGAAGGAAGCTGAACGAGCTGCGTACCATCCGACGGCGCACATGGCCCAGAAGAAGCACCACCACACCAGCGTTTTGTGGTGCTTGAAGACGTCCTTGAGGCTGGATATCTGATTTTCCACACCCGCTGGGACAGCAGACTTGGGATCCTTGTCATCGTGGTTATAGTGGGAGACTTGAGCCTCGAGGGCATCAAGATTGCCTGCTTTGTCTTTCCCGTCCATGATCTGAAAAAACGAGGAAGGGTATGGCGTAGACCAAAGGTAGTAATGGAAACTGAGAGGCTTCCAATGTGCAAGGTTGTATTTTAGTTGAGGCGCGTGAGCTGAAAAGTGACTGGCTGTTTTCGCGGATCCCAGCAATGAATATATAGATAATAATCGAAGTGTAGAGCCATCGCTGTTCAACTGCCTTGACCCTCGGTCGGTAGATGCTGGGCTGATGGTGTGTTCCGTGGTGGTTATTGGGAAACGAAGCTATCACGAGGACGCCTCGTTTGACCTTGGTCCGACACTCCGCGACGCACGCCCAAAGGGAGACGCTACAGGTACGTACCACCGTACTGGTCTTGCCCCAGATTTTACATCTCTGGGTTCGGGCCCCTCAGCTGGGGTAAAAGCGTGTCAGGCCTGAGTTTAGGCTGTTCCTGCGTATAATACCCTTTGCTATGGAATGGAACGAAGGTGGCTCCACTGAAGTGCAGTACAGCCCTAACAGTATTCCGCGTCGCGGTCACCTGTAGTTGAGACAGCCCCTGTTAAGGAAGCACCAAGAGCCTGGGTCGCACTCGGCAACCCCCATTCCCCGCCTCCTCCAGGCCCTCGGCTCACCCTATTCCTTGCATGTTCGTTCTCCGCATGGGCCGACGCAGAGTCAGCACCGCGACGTAGCTACTTAAGGGGCGACACTCCGCGAGCGGTCTCGACCGGCCTTCGCTCAGTGACTCTGCACTCTCCGCAATCCAACTAGAGTCTTCTGACAGCAGCACCCCACGGCCCACAGGCCAATTCCCGGAAGGATCGAGCCTACCCCGGAATGGCGGGCTCGAACGAATCGCCTGGTCGCGACATTGGGCACGACACGCCCAGTCCTAAGCGTCCGGCACCCCGCGGCACCGCCTTCTATCCGCGGAAGCGTGCGGTGACTGCCTGCCAGGTGTGCAGGGCCCGCCGCACCAAGTGCGACAACCGCAAGCCGGCGTGCTCCTTTTGCCTCAAGACCGGGGCCACGTGTATCCAGTCGCCGACCGACTTGTCCAGCTTCGATCCGGCGAGCCTCAAGATCCTCGAGCGTCTAGACGACGTCGAGAACCTCATCAGGTTACTGCCTGCACAGAATGAAAGCGATTCTCTCTCAAATTGTGCAATTGGCGACCGGAGTCATCGTGAGCACTCATCCGAAGGGAGGATCCCGGCCGTTCCTGGACAGACACGGTCAGGATTGAGCAGCGTACTCCCGGAGAGGCCAGAAGATGTCCTGGCGTGGCCGGTCTTTGCAAATGCCGACTCGGGAAGAACACAGATGAAGCGGGATGTCATGCAACTTTCTAGTCAAGGCGATCCCGCGGTTCCTGGGGCGCCGTCACCAACAGACCTCGCATCACTACTTGAGGACATGCCACAGCGGGCCGGCACCTTGATAGAGAACTTCTTCTGCTATGTGCATGTGAAAAACCCGATACTGGACGAAGCGGCCACGCGTCGCCTTATCTCCACAACCATTGTCGAGGGCGTCGACTGGTCACCGGCGTCATGCCTGACGCTGCTTGTCTGTGCGCTGGGCTCGATCGCAAGCCCATTTGTTGCGCACGAAGGACTCACAAGGGACAGCCCTGCTTACTGCAATGGACGGGCTCTGTTCCACGCTGCCGAGCGACGGCTGGGCGCTTGCATCGGATCTGGCGATCTTGTGGCCGCACAGTGCCTGTTCCTATCAGGCGTGTACATGATGTGCGTCTTCCAGCCTCGGAAGGCCTGGAAGTTTTTCAATCTCTCACTGGCGGCTTGCCAAGAGTTCCCATGCCTCCAGCAGTCTCCGTTGGAAATTGTGCCCCGCTATCACGGCCGTCACGGGGATGGCGTACCGGATGATTGTCACGATGCAGACGGTGACAGAGAGCGTATTCTACAGCAAGCCCTCTACTGGTCATCGTGGAAGTCGGAGCGTGAGCTGCGGGGTGAGCTCTATCTGCCAGACTTCAGACTTGCCGATGCAGACCGAGGACTATACCCGGCCTTCTTCCCCACCCCGCCATCACGGCAGGACAAGGAGCCGCCTGCCGACTCCCTAAGCCCCAAGGCGAGGCACGAGGCCGCAGCGTGGTACTTCTACCTTGCCGAGATCTCCCTCCGGCGTCTGTCCTCGAGCATCTGCGCCGAGATGCTGTCGCTGCGACAAGCCCACCAAGATGACGACAGCTTCCTAGGTGCGGTGGCGCTGGCTGTGCCCATGTGGGAGATGCAGGCTCAACGGTGGGTGGACTCTCTGCCATCCCTTCTCTCGCTTGACACGCCTGCAGCTTTCGAGGATGACATCTGCCGGTTTGTTCTGCGGGGCCACCTCATCAACCTCTTTGAGCTCATTTACTGGCCCTTCGTCACGGCAGTCGTCGCCGGCTGCGGCGCATCTCCGGTCCCCGGTAGAATCAACGACGCTCAGCTACAGCAGTGTAATGGGATGAGCCAGGATCCCGGGGAGAGACCAGGCGAGGCACCCTTCGTTCTACGGCTGGCGAGCAAAGGGCTCGAGACTCACGCACGGCGGATCCTAGTCAACGAGCCTGGGTTCCGGCACCGCCACCACGGCACGTGGTACATGATCCGCTCCTGCACGCGCAGCGCGCTTATCCTCGTGGCCAGCGCGATCTGCCTGTCTCCCTGCAGGCGCGGAGCTGAGGGCGAAGGAAGTCCGGAGATCCTGGTGTGGCCGGAGGGGTGGCGTGACAGTGTTACGCGCGTCCTCCGCCTTTTGGCATACTGGGAACCCGAGGTCCCGGATCTCTGGAGAGCCCGCCGAGAGCTGGAACATGGCCTTAGCATGCCAATAGAACAGCAAATGGGGTAGCAGCGCGGAATCCCGCAAAACAACGAAGGTCATGGTGTCTAGTGCATTGCTTCTCGGCACTGCTGGCGACGCAGCAGGATTAAGCGCCCGCCCTAGCCCCATCTTCCCACCTTCCCTCAGGAGTGGATCATGTGCCTCCCGGATAAATGTGTCTGGCCCAGAAACCCCACATCACCGCGGAATATCGCATTTAACGGCAGATGTTGGGCTCCGCGGGAACTTGCGTCACGCGAGGGGTGGACGACGGGATGAGGAGCGGGAGCATGCAGTAACTCCGGCGGTATAAACGAGACTGGGTGCCTCCGGCGTATGTATTTGTCTGCTGTACAAACCGAACGGTCGATCCAATCTCATTCAAGTCAACCCCCAAGACACTTCCTCAACTTTGTCACTCATCAAGACTCAATGGCCACGACAGTCAAGACCGAAACGATTTTGGCGCCACTGTCCCGGCACCTCCCGGTTCAGAGAAACCCGCCATGTTCCCTCCTCCACGTCTCGGGAAGTGACATTGTCAATGCCTCCGGTGAGAAGGTGATCCTCAGGGGAGCCGGCCTGGGCGGCATGTTAAACATGGAGAATTTTATCACGGGCTATCCTGGTCACGAACACGAACACCGAGCGGCACTGGCTGCCGTCCTGGGCAAGGAAAAGGCCGAATTCTTCTTCTCTCGACTCATACACCACTTCTTCACGGAGGCGGACGCAGCCTTCTTTGCCTCTGTAGGCTTCAACTGTCTGCGCGTGCCGTTCAACTACAGACACTTTATGGATGATGCCAATCCGGACGTGATCAAGAAGTCTGGCTTCGAGCTGCTCGACCGAATAGTGTCATTGTGCGCACAGCACAACATCTACGTCGTGCTCGACTTGCATGCGGTGCCTGGCGGTCAGAACCAAGACTGGCACAGCGACAGCGGCCTGAACAGGGCGCTGTTCTGGGAGTTCCGTGATTTCCAGGACCGTGCTGTGCAGTTGTGGACAGCCATCGCAAAGCACTATGCCGGCAATCCCGTCATTGCCGGTTACAACCCGCTCAACGAGCCGGCGGACCCGGAGCACACGCGGCTGATCGCGTGGTACGAACGGGCAGAGAAAGCAATCCGCGCAGTCGATCCGGACCATATGCTTTTCGTCGATGGCAACACGTATGCCATGGACTTCACCCATTTCCCCGTGAAGAGTCCACTGCCCAACACTGTATACGCTTGCCATGATTATAGTATGATGGGTTTCCCGGGCATGGAGCAGTACGCCGGGACAGAGCAGCAGAAAGCGAAGTTGAGGCACAACTTTGAGCGCAAAGTCGAGTACATGCGTGCTGCAGGGGTACCCATCTGGAACGGCGAGTTCGGCCCTGTGTACGCGGACGCAGATGCGGACCCTGAGGCGGCCGCGACGAACGCCAACCGCTTCGCCCTCCTGCGCGAACAGTTGCGCGTCTACCGCGACATGGGCGGCGTCAGCTGGTCGATCTGGACCTACAAGGACATCGGTTACCAGGGCATGGTTCACGTGCGAAAGGATAGCCCGTACCTGCGCCTGATCCGCCCGTTCCTAGAAAAGAAGCAGCGCCTGGGTCTCGATTTCTGGGGCGCCGTGGACAGGACAGCCGTCGAGAACGACGTCTACAGCCCCTTTATCAATAAGCTTAAGGAGATGGTGCCTGAGCACTTGCAGACGCGCAAGTACCCGCCCGTGTGGACATTCCAGAGACAAGTGGAGAGAGCCGTGCGAGAATGTCTACTTAGCGAGTATCTTGGATGGGAAATGGCCGAGTTGTTCAAGGATAAAACCGAGGATGAGCTGGAAGAGTTGGCAGCCAGCTTCAATCTCGAGAACTGCGTTGAAAGGAGCAAGCTAAACGAGATTCTCCGAGCAGAAGTGATCGATGCACCTAAGACAGAGAAGGCCGTGGTTTGATCAGGTTAACCGAGAAGCATGACTGCGCTTATATGGATGGATATCACCGTGGGTCCTACTCCTAGAATTCGACGATTGCGGAGCTACACTCATTTGACCTGATCCTGGCTATCTCTCTTTTATCTATTGAAGGGCGCTCTGCTGCCATAGATGTTGTTGCAGGAATAGAAGGAAAGGGAACATGTAATTAGAGAATAGATATCTTCTTCCAAGTACTAAATACACAGATCATAGCGTAAACAAAGTAACGTTCTGTCCCGTCTCAGCCAACTTGCGGTTCGCTCTCCGAAGCATAACTTTCATAATCGCGCAGGTCAAAACAGACAGAGCTGAGAAGCTCATCATCAAGATGTTGGCCATGATGTATCGCGGCCCGTCACCAGACGGGAAAAAGTATGGACTCCAAATATTTCCCAGCTGGCTGAGCAGGTTGATTATGGCTGTGGCGCAGGCACGCTTCTCCGGTGTCTGGTTCAACGTCGAGCTGGCCCAACTGAAGACCATTGCGTTTGAAGAGAAGCAGCCGCAGATGTACAGGAAGGCGGCAACGTACCGAGCTGCGTTATTGACGGTTGCCACCGATATGATGAACCCGATACAGGCGATTGCCTGGGGCACGGCAATGTGATAACCTCGATCCATGCGACGATCACTGGACCACGCAGTTAGAAGGGCCGCGCAGGTGCCCACAAGGTATGGCGGTGCGGTAAGGACAAGAGTGAGGGTCGTATTTCCTAACTTGAACCCCTTGACGATTGTGGGGAAGAAGTTATTGAAGCCATAGGCACTATGATTGGCCGTGAGCATGAGAACCTGTAGAAGTATTATTGTCAGCCTCTTTGATTCATCGGCATTGGACCGGATGGGTGGAGAAGGTTGGGTGATGCTCAGGATAAGACGCAGCCATGAGAAGACGTACAAAGACCCAGGTACGAATGTCCTTGGCCGCCAGTCTCAAGCCGTTCCAGACACTTGGGTTCTCACTAGGTAGCGTGACCCGGTCTCTCCTGATACGATCCACGGCAACCTTCTGTTCAGCGTCTGTGAGAAGCCATTTGGCTACTCCTGTCTTCTGGCCAGGAAAATCTGGGAGGAGGAAGAAAGCGACGGTAGCGGCAAAAAAGCTGCCAGCGCCCTCGATGATAAAGAGCCATCTCCAACCAGCGAGGCCCCTAGCGCCTCCCAGGCCTGAGAGTACGCCTGCGGCGATAAGACCGGAAAAGGCGGTCGCCAGCAACACGCCAGAGTAAAGGATGGCAGCCCGCAAAGCCAGTTCCTTGCGAGGATACCAGCAACTCAGGAGATGCATAGCACCGGGGAAGAACGGAGCTTCTGTGATACCAAGAAAAAAGCGAATCACTAGGAGGTGTCTGTAGTTCGACGCAGCGGCAGTGGCGGCAGAAACGCACGACCATAAGGCTGTCCATGTGGGAATGTAGAGCGATGGTCGGCTTCGGGTCAGAAGCATGTTGCTGTAGATGAACGATCAGTCTCGGCACGTTGTTGGTAACGTAGCAGGGCAAGGGCAGAGCAGAGAACGGATAGAAGATTGCAACTCACCTCGGAAGCTGCATGAGCATATAGCTGACATTGAGAATAGAGACCGCAACGTTGAATTGATTCCCGTGAAGTCCAAGGTCCTGTTCGAAGGAGTCTAGGCGTGCTTGGCTGCACAGGATTAGTTATCAAATGGCGTTAGGAGGAATTGGACGGTGCGAGAACCTACGCGATGTTGTTGCGATCAAGGTAGTTAAATAGGTACAGAACCCAAACCATGGGCACCAGGGTAAGGTCGAGTTTTCTGACGAGGCTCTTCTCCGCGGCGCGCCACTCATCCTCTGTCATTTCATTGCCATCGGCGTCGACGGCACTCTCGGAGGCGAAGTCCTTCTCGCCACGAGTAGTCATGTCAATGTGGTCCGAAGTGGCGGCCACGACATCACGCTTGCTATCGGTCATAGTGGGATGAAGAAACAAGTCTCGGGTACTCACGTTCCTGAGTTTGAACAGTGAGCATGGAAGAGCGTAATGAAGACACTTCGGGTGGTGAAAGGGCTCTTTAAATGTTCAGATGCGTCCACGGCCAGCCTCGATAGTTACGGAAGCTCCACCACCTAAAGACTCCAAGTACTACCTCCGGTTGTCCGTGCGTCTCGTCTATTTCCTGGCAGCCTGTCATCTTACGGACGGTATGTGGTATGGACCTGAGTACCACTGTTCCCACCACGCGGAACTGTCCAGGACACCCCGTGAAGGTGGACAAGTCCGTCCTGCCCAGTGGAGCTTCCCCACGGGGTCACGACTGGACCTTGCCCCCTACCCCTCACTTTCAAAGCGGCGCCTTGGAGGATTGGAATCGCGGTCCCGTCCATTGGCTCTGGACTACTCCGTCAGCCTGTGGAGACTGCCTCGCTACCCTCCTGGCAGAGTCGGGGTATGCGGGGGAGGTAATCCCTGAGAACTGGGATGGTATGGTCAGCGGGTAGCTGGTTCTTGCTCGGCTACCTCATTGCTTACCACGACTTTGTGAATGCTTTTTGATTCACAGACTTCTCTACGTGGAAGCCAACATTTTGACTTTCACGGGGTAAGCTAGGTAATATGGGTTCGATCAAAATCTGCTATTCGTGCTATATGTATTGCTGGATCCCTCGAGACTCTTCGCCCAAAGTAAGCTACTGTCCGTTCATACTATACCTTTTACATCAATGATGCTCTCTTGATATAGTTCAGTGCACTACCCGCCCTTAGCCAGTCGATCTGATGCTTATGGTAAGAGTGGTTCAGTTTTGCCTGCCACCGTGAGCCGTCCTTCGACACAACTTCCATCGTGACCTGCTTTCCAGGCTGCAAGTCGCCGTCATCAGCGTCCAGTAGGCTAATGACATCCTCTTCTTTAATCTTGTCATAGTCAGCGATGCTGTCGAAAGTGAGGGCCAACATCCCCTGCTTCTTCAAGTTCGTTTCGTGGATGCGAGCAAAGCTCTTCGCGATGACAGCAGCTCCGCCGAGATAGCGAGGCTCCAGAGCTGCATGCTCCCGCGAGCTGCCTTCGCCGTAGTTGTTATCTCCAATGACGCACCATCGCCGGCCAGCTCGTTGTAGACTCTTGGCGACCTGGGGAATGGGCTTTATCTGTCCGTCCACGGGGTCTCTGGCCTTCCCCACCATCTCTAGAGACGTCGGGTTCGGCAAAAAGCCGTTGGTCGCGCCGAGGAGCATGTTATTGCTGATATTTTCGAGGTGACCTCGGTACTTGTACCAAGGGCCCGCTGGGGAGATATGATCCGTTGTGCACTTGCCAGAGACTTTGATCAAGATGTCCATGCCGACAGCCTGCCCCTCCACCCATGGTCTGAAAGGTGTCAGGAGCTGTAGGCGGTCGCTCTTCGGATCGATCATGACCTCTATCTCTGACGTGTCCGCCATGACCGGCGCCTGAAATCGATCTGTTCCGGAAATGAACGAGGCGGGAAGTTCTTGGGACTTCGGTGGGGAGAAGCGAAAGTCCTTAGCGGCGCCGCCGGGACCGGCAACCGCGATGGCGTCTGTAGCAGGGTTGAAATTTAGATCCCCACTGAAAGCGAACGTAGTTGCAATCTCGGGAGAGGTGACGAAGGAGTGCGTAGCGGGATTGCTGTCGTGGCGGCCGGTGAAGTTGCGATTGAAGCTTGAAATGACCGAATTCTTCTCTGCCCCTTTGACGTCCACGTCTTTCCGGTCCCACTGGCCAACACAGGGTCCGCAGGAGTTGGCCAGGACTGTTGCTCCGGCATCTCGTAGCACCCCCAATATCCCGCTCGCCTCCGCAGTAGCTCTGATTTGTTCACTGCCAGGGGTGACAAGGAACGGCGTCTTAACCTTCTCCAAGCCTGCGTCTCTGGCTTGCATGACCAAGTCACGAACTTTCTCAAGATCCTCGTAAGAGCTGTTTGTACAGCTGCCCACCATGGCACAGCTCAACTTGGACGGCCAGGAGCTCGAGCCGACGTGGTCTTTGAACTCGGATAGCGGATGGGATAGATCGGGGGTGAATGGTCCATTGATGTGAGGCTCCAGTTTGGATAGATCAATCTCGATGATGTCGTCGTAGTACTTCTCGCTTCCTGCGTCAGCGGTCAACAGCTGCTGCTTGTAGGAGTTGGCGGAGGCGGCGATGTCGGCCCTCTTTGTCGCGGCTAGGTAGCGCGCCATGGCTGGGGAGTACGGGAAGATGCAGGATGTCGAGCCGATCTCTGCTGACATATTGCATACAGTCGACATGGCTGTGGCGCCAAGCGTCTCGCACCCAGGCCCGAAAAACTCGATGATCTTCCCCTTACCACCAGAAACCGTCAAGATGCCGGCCAGCTTGCAAATGATGTCCTTGGAGGAGCTCCAGTCTCTCAGCCGGCCGGTAAGGTGAACACCCAGAACTTTGGGGCAAGACAGCTCCCAAGACATTCCAGCCATAGCATCCACGGCATCTGAGCCTCCGACACCAATCCCTAGCATGCCCATCCCGCCAGCGTTGGGGGTGTGGGAGTCGGTCCCGACGATGAGGCCGCCAGGGAAAGCGTAATTCTCGAAGATCGTGATATGAATAATACCTGCGCCGGCCCTCCAGTAGCCAATGCCATATTTTCTCGACGTGCTGCCCAAGAAGTCGAATACCTCCCTATGTTCCTTCGCCGCCCGCTGAAGATCAACGTCGGCACCATTCTCGGCAACAATCAGGTGGTCACTGTGGATGGAAGTCGGTATCCTGACCCTAGGGAGCCCGGCGCTGATGAATTGTAGGAGGGCCATTGTCGCTGTGGCATCGTGGCAAGCGACGCGGTCTGGTCTTAGTTTGAGTATGGTCTTCCCCCTTTCTATTTCACCGAGAGCCCATGCTTGTTCCGTGGTAGCCAGGTGGCTGTAGAGCAGCTTTTCGGACAGGGTGAGGGGACGCGGATTTGACTTGGTGACATCGCGGAGAGTGTCTAGACGAGGACCGTAGTCTAGAGGGTTATACTGCAGGCAGTATCAGCTCCAGTCGCAAGCGAATCCATATCACGAATAGCTACCGGTTCGAGAGGGCTCATCGCGACATGAGTCGCAGGGTTGGCGAAGTTGCGAGCTTGCGCGAGCGCCGGTAGTCGCCGCGGCGACAATCGCACTCTGAGCCGGGACCTTCGAAGCATCGCGTAGAGTAAATCTGTGCACGAAACTCGCGAAAGGGTGAGTTGGTGTTGCAAGCCTCCATCGCAGTCGTCTTAAAGCGAGTCTTGGTTCACCATTCGGTGACGTCTTGTCTCACGAGCCAAAGCCTCGGTCGCCGCGCTGGTCTCGAGCGGCAAAATGGACTGGTGCGACGGAGCAGTCCGCCCCTGCTCAGGGGCCCCATCTGGACTACTCCGCGCTGCCACCAGGAGCACCAGACCCACAGGACTGACCTAACCCGTGCCGCCATCATTTCAGCACTATCCAGTGCTTCCTCGAGGGCTTTAGTCGAGGTAGCTGGGCACATGGCCAATTCCCGGCTCGTCTCCGAGGTCGTTGAGTGGGAAGCTCCAGCTGAACTCAGATCTGTCAAAATCCGCCAGAAAGCTCTCAATTTCGGCGGAGATCCCAGTCTCGACCGTGGACTCGATGCTCTGATAGGCCGCACCATGCCAAGCTTCCTGGTTATAGGGCGTGCTGAGCGCAGGGTCGTACCAGGCAGGCTGCTCATAGCTCCCTATTTGGGGCTTCTCAAAGATTGGCTGCGTTTGAGAAGATGTACCTGAAGTGCGGCTGATTCCATTGCTTTCTGCAGCTACAATGTCGTGGCCCTGGAGTCGAGGATGCTTCGAGGGGGTATTCTCAGTATAGAGTTTGCGAATTGTTAGGTCTGCGAGTGAGCCGAAGCTGGTTTGGCCTTTTTTGACGGAGGGCCACCATTCCCCCCCAAGTGTGAGGAGGTTGGAACAGGTCCGGAGGCTCCTTGACAAATCTGCGGTCGAAGCGTTGCGGCGAACAATGGAAGAGGTCCAGAAGGAGTAGATTAGAGTAGCGCCGGCTGCAAAGATGTTCTGAACCGTGCGCCATCCATGGTGGATGCCATGTAGGTCGTGCAGCATGCGGTATTCGTAGAGAATGGCAGACGCATGGTTGAAGCAGATCTGCAATGATTCCGAGGACGGTTCCCTGATGACCTGCGATGGTTGAAAAAGCATGACCATTGTGGAGTGATATCTGACCTTGAGCTTCAGCTGCCAGATTCGGCGCTGTCTATCATCAAGTCCACCGGGTGCGAAGTCTGCTCCGGATGTCCTAGCCCACCATTCGTCCAGGGAAACTCTAATTCTTTCCTGGTCCTCTAAAGGCGCTTTGGTTTGAGGAAACCATGTCGATGTCCCCGGAAGGTGATAAAAAAGGAGTTTGATACTAGAGACGATTCGATCCAGCTCAAAGTGAGAAGTCGCATATCTTGTGACGGCAACAGAGAATGAAAATGGGATCGACTCGTCCATGTAACCGGCATCCGATCCCTGGGGATCAGGCATCTTGATGTCGAAGGTTTCGTCGCGGAATCCGAGGGGGCGACCTTGTATCGACGACACAGACCTAATTGTGTCAATGACTGATATCACGGACCGACGAGCATTCACCTACCTATCTAAGGAGTAGATTGTATAGAAGACAAACTTTCTGATCTGCTGGTATGCAATGTCGCTGGCGGTAGTCGCTGGTTGCTCCCTGTGGGTGCCGAGCTCGACGCAGTGTGCGAGTCCGATGTGGATTAAGGTCCAGAGACTGACATCGGAGGGAGTGAAGATGCTGTGCACAATCAAGCACACCAAGGCTTGAATCGACGAAAGAGATATATGAGAGAAAGCATGCTTGGAGAAGTGGGCAGCGGCATGATAATATCTTTCCGGGGGATATTCGTAATGACGGGATCTGACCTTGACTATCGCGGCGATATTGAAGACCATAAATATGATGAAGGCGATGACCGGCATCGAGACGTGTTCCTGAGACCTATCATGAGGCGTCATCGGCCGTCCATTCCAACGAAAAGTCTCGAGCATGGTCGGCCACCCATCCATGTATGGGTCGTCTTCCGCCAGTTGCGAAGCGCAGGAGTAAAGCGCGTTTAGGCCACTGATGAGAGATGAAGGCTCCAGTACAGGGTAGTCTGGATGGACCCAGCGGATATAGGTGTGGACAAGAACCAAGGCATCTTCTTTCCTGGGAAGCTCCTTGGAGGGCGAGCAGACGTTAGTACAGAAGCTACAGAAACCGCAAAAGTGCACGCGTACCTGCTTAAGGAAGGCATGGAGTGATCGATAGTATTGGCGCGTTAAGTCTATCGCCGCGCCATCATCAAACCATTCAGCCCTTGCTGCCTGGAAGGTCTCAGCATCTGCTGCATAGCTGGATCCGGGAGTCGACGGTGATGCTCCAATGAGATTGGTGAAGAGCAAGCCAGAGCTTGAGCCCAGATAATGCCGCTGAGATGAATCTGAGTTGAGAGAGAGCATCCCTAGGTTCATCGCAACTGAGTGGGCCTGCTCCGGAATGGATTCGTCATGTTCAGCCGACGACGCCGCTTCGGCCGGACGCTTCAGAGACGCCCGGGGGGTAGAGCTCGGAGTCCGTCCTTGAGATAGGCTCCTGGGGGCCCCAGACACAGCTGGCGAGCTCAGTCGGCCGTCGTCGTCATCGTCATCGCCCTGTTGATTATCCCTCTCCGCCGCAGATGATGCACTGGGTTCCGAATACGAGTTCACCTGGGGCCCTAGGGTCAAATCCACATCCGGTAAGTGTTCTCTGATGATGGCCTCCAACCACTGGATCCTTGCGCGAGCAGAGCCAGCGAAGCTTGACGAGGCAGTCAGATGGTGCCATGAGCTCTGATCCCATCTTTGGGCACTCACTTTCTGGGGACTAGTAGTCCCGAGTTCTGCTTGTCGACGTCCAGACACACCGCCCCGGCCTTTGCGCAGTTGGTGCAGGCTGGGACCTCACCGTCACACTACACCGCCCATCAGAGGTCAGCTACCGTTGCCAGCCTGTAACGGAGAAGGTAGTTTGACCTTAATGCGCCGGTCGCGGCAGCGGCGACAGGCGAGCCGGACTTTCTTGGGCGGGTTGACCCGCGTAGCCATTGGCGACAAAATTGGGTTGCACGGAGCGGTCACATCGATTTGCGGAGAGAAGTCAATGTGTAGGGACAAGTAAAAGCAGGCATTTCACAATTTCACAGCGTTTATTTAGCGTCGAAACCGCTGCGGGGAAAAGCCAGCTTCCCCGCACAATGATTGAAAATTTCACCTCCTCCATTGGCCGATCCCTTGGTTTCGGTCGTTCACTCCAACATCGTCGCACTCGTCAGGGAATGGCGCTTCTTCTCTGTGCGCCGCAGTAGCTCGAGCATGTTCTCATAGATGGAGAAGCTGAGAGCTCCGGAGACCTGTCTATCGTGTCAGAAGTCACGTCCTCCTAGGTTCCGGCGGACAGATCTGGTCTCACAGTCAGCCGCGCCAGACGCGGCGTTGTGCCCTTCCACAACCCGGCGATACCCGATTCACGCACGGTGGCAACGAAACAGTGCCATGTTCCCCGCTGTGCCGGCGAGGTCTCGAGCCTCTGCATCCTCGTCTTGATCACATCGAAGGGCATCGTGGCGTAGACAGTGACAACACCCGCCGCTGCACCCGCAAAAGCCGGGGCAAGGCCTTTCCGCCCTGCCTGCTCCAGGGCCGGCTCCAGCACATCAAGCATGGCGTTGTAGCTGGTGAATCGCACCAGGGCATTTGATCCTTGCTTCATCGTGACGGGTACGACCCCTCGAAAGAGCCCCGCCAGGCCCCTGTCACGTACAATCGTCCGGATCGCGTGAGATGTCGACCGGAACTGACGTCGCCCGGCTCCGTCTTCGACAATCTTGGTTTTGATGTTCTCTCCCGGTGTCACGACCGTTACGCTTTCCGCTACTCCAGCTGCGATCCCCGCCAACATGTTGGCCGCTTTTGTTGGTTTGCCCGTGCCTGGATCTCCGGGCAGTCGGGTGCGGACTGCGTCAAATGTGAAAAATCTCACCCCGGATTTGCAGGCATTGGAGAGACAGAAGGCGCCGGCTCCGGTGTACAGGACGCCTGGGCCAGACTGCCTAACTGCATCTACGAGGATGCGGAGGGCGGGAACGGGAGTGCGTAGAAGTTGTTTGCGAGTTTTGATGTACTCTGTTGGATACTTCCGCCATGTTAGGCACGCAACAGCATTAACAGCGACAAGTCTCGGCTCAGTCAGGTGCTCACAGTAACCAAGGATTCGACGCCACCCGCGGCTACGCCCGCTAATATCGATTGCAGTGGGGTTGGGGTTGAGCTTCGGCCCATGATTTTAGTATAGGAAAGGATCGCGAGTCTTGTTCGGGAAATCGCCCTTCTGACCCCGGGGTGAAGAGGCAGTCATAGGTCTTTTTAGTGCCTTTAGCTGTCTCGGAGAGCGCTTCGCTTACTTCCGCAAATGCAAGCGCAGCATACGGAACGTAATAGTATCATTAACGGGACAATGAGCTTGTGATGGTCGAGAGACCCCCAACACCCTGTAGCAATCGGCCAGATATTAATCCACGGAGCAGCCCTGGCGCGTCCATCCCAAGCCTATAACGGACTACTCCGGCCACCCGCCGATGTACCGTCAGTGGATGTAATAGTTATGGAGGGGTAAGGCATTAACTACCTCATCCGGCGCATCAGGGGTCGCCAGACGTCCCTCGTGAGCACAGGTACATAGCTATGGTTATAACCGCAATCTCGAAGACTAATTATCAGCCTGAGGGACGGCAAGTAACTGCTAAAATAATCAAACACCGAGATGGCGCCAGCAGCGACCATCGACGAGACAAACACCAAAGAACTCTTTCCTCGTGGAGGATGGGATACTCACCACCATATCTTCGAACGTAAGGGCCCTCTCCCTTGTTCTCTTCTGGCGGCATCGGTGCTGATGGAATAACTATGCTGCAGCTGCAACGTTCCCATACAGTGCAGACCGACATCTCACTCCCTGCCCGGCTACAATCCAGGCATTTCAGACCTTCAAGACTAGAGTGGGTTTGACGAGATCGGTTTTGACCCATGGCCTCTCGTACGGAGATGACTGCACTTCGCTCAAGTTCTTCATTCAGCGGCTCGGGCCCAAGTCTACTCGAGGGATCGGGGTCATCGACCCCATTACGACCAAGGATGAAGAGATCCAGGAGCTGCATAACGCTGGTGTTCGGGGAATCAGGGTAAACCTCTACCGATACAGGGCCATGGAAAATGTCAATCTCCAGAAAGAGGTATTGCTCGCACATCTGCAGAGAATCACAAACCTCTCACTCCCATGGAGCCTGACCATGACGACGATTCGGACAGATTTCTGGGATGAGTTGGAGCCATTTGTTGAACAGGTGGTCGCAAGGACAGGCGTTCCGCTGATCACTGACCATTTCGCACTTCTCAAAGCCCCGAGCATGCTCCCGCCCGAATACAGATGCGACCCTACCACACAGCCAGGCTTCCAGCCCATTATGCGACTGGTGAGCAAAGGCCACCTCTGGGTTAAGCTCAGTGCCCCATATCGCGTCAGTGAGCGGCAACCCGCGTATGAAGACCTCAAATTCTTAGTCCGGGCTTTTGTCAATGCGAATAAACACCGTGTCTTGTGGGGAAGCGATTGGCCCCATACCCCTAGGATGAAAATCCGTTCTCACGAGGAGGCTATGCAGCTTACTCCCAATATGGAGGTTGATGATGAGGCATGGTTAAGGATCCTGAGAACATGGTTGTCTGAAGAGGAGTGGGATTTGCTGATGGTCGAGAATCCGACTCGACTTTTCATGTAGTAGATGCCATAGTTGAATCCAATCCTATGGTGCGACAACTCCCTAACTGATAGCAGAGGTGTAGCTTTTTCCATTCTATCACCCTCCACACGATTACCACGGCGCTACAGACCACCCCGAGGTCTTCTGCGATTCTGAATGTATGCATTTCTTCCACATATCTGCCGCATCATCCTGCAACTGAGATCTGCCCAATGATCAGGTTGAACGTCCTACCCGCCTGTATAAATATGTCCTAGCAAGGTAGCGGGGACTTCCTTTGTTGTGGTAAGAAGTGAAGTGACATTAGCTCATATCTTGGCGACTCTACTTACTGATAGCGAGCCGCCCTTGAACGGATACCGCCATAAAGATGCACCTGACTCTATGTTGATTCTACAAAACTCCAAACACGCTGCGAAGTGACTTCTGTGCTAGGCAGTCTCTTACTCTCCTTCTGTCTGTCTCTCCCGTATAGACTTGATAAGAGGGCCCATAGCCTCACCCTTACGGAGTTCGACGAACATCTTCTCATCCATCTCCGCACGCTCCTGGCACAGCCCAATAACCTGCTCAACCAACGACGGAGGTAAGACTACCATGCCATCAGCATCGCCGATAAGGATATCTCCAGGGTTAATCCACAAATCTCCCTTGAATTGTAGCGGAACGTTGACCCTTGATGCTCTCGTGAAAGTATTGGAGCCCAAGATGGAAGAATCTCGTGCGAACACCTTGGCCAGTGAGCGAGAGACGCATATTAGGGGGAGACCAATACTAGCAACCAGGCCGAGAGAAACTCACCGGGTATCCCATTTCAATATGCTCTCCGACGTCGCGGATCCGGCCGTCAACCACAGTAGCTTCGGCTCCAAGAAACTTCGCGCGAGTAGACATGAGACCTCCCCAGCACGCAGATGGAAGACCCTTGGGTTGCTGGATGTACATGATACTTCCGTTTTCATTATAGTCTGCAAAATGCTTTTCCGGGCTCGGAGAAAAATTATCGCTCAGTTCGACCATCTGCACGGTGATAGCTGGTCCTGAGACTCGAGCCTTAGAGCCAGGCGAGAACATGCGGATTCCATCAAGAAACCCGCCATAAGGATACTTGAGCCTCACCAGGGCATCATCGATCTGTATAAGTCCCGTGGTTAGGAGAACTCAAGGAAGACATTGGCAGAGAAATGTACATCACAGGATGTGAATCGACGTAGCTGTGCAAGGATGCGGGCTGAAGACATGCCTAACGTAACCACACGGACAAGAACGAAGACGACCACAGACAGCAGCAGTACGTTACTGACTGGTAGGCCGCCATGTGGCAGTTTAGGTAGCCAGCCTTTTGGTGCGAATCGGACGCTGTGGCAACCGAGGAGCAACCCGACTTTGGCCATGGGTTGATGGATCGGTGATCTTGCCGGATAGCTCCAGCAGCGCTTTGGAGTGGCCCGCTTGGAGTACTCCGTACCTTAGCGGAACCCTCCGCAAGGCGCTAGTTCCATTGTTAGTTAGCGCTCTCCTCGCTCTTCTCGCAAATACCGATGGTCCTGAGGAAGCACAATGAGGTCGAAATCAATGGAATAGGTGAATACCATGATACTTTACTATACCCCTACGGCTGTCTAGAATACTGTGTCAAGTCTGTCATGCGGCCAAAGGGTCACTGTATCAATCTGTCTTGCCGCCACCCTCCACCTTCTAATTATCTATCCTTGGGCGCGAGCTCTCCAACCTCGCACACTGTCTTTAAGCGCGAGAGTCAACAAAGTCTTCCAACACTTCATTCTATGGGGCCGGAGATTATAATCTCATTTTACCACTTCTACCATTCCGTTTGACTTGGCTTGGGACGCAGCGACATGGCGGGCATCCACAGCGTCAACCCCCCTGTACTCGAAGTACATATTCCACTCCGGATCGTTGATGAGATCATGAGCCAGCGCCTTCTCATACGCTATGGAGAACTCACAGCCTTCGTCTGAGTTCGCCGTCGCGTTGCGCGGTGGGTAGACGATGACGACGCCCTCGGTCACGCAGTCCAGGATGTTGCGGTACATGGCTGGCGTGGCAAAGCCAAAGTCGACACCGGTCATGCACGCGTCCCGATGGTCGGTCTGGAGGATAGACATGGGCGGAAACGAATCGATGCGAATGTTTAGGGCCGTCTTATCGCGGACGGTGGCCGCCATGTTGAGCGCCTCGTCAAGGTTTTCCTGGGTGACGCTGTCTGTCATCTTACGGACATACAAGGCCAACTGTGAGAGCGGCCACTCCGAGATGACCTGGGCTACAGTAGGCTGCTCAACTGGCGCCGTGGTGGACAGGGCCGCAGACATAACATTGTGCTGGATACGGGGCGGGACCTTCGGGCTGTGAAGGCGTCTCCGCATGTCGACGGCTTGAGACCAAAACAACTTCGACGACATATCGGGCTTGAAGACTGGGGCGCGGAGCCGGGAGAGGTTGCGCCATATAAAAGCTGAGAAGGCGTCATAGGTCGAGACCCAGGAACCGTCAGTGGGCATGGCCAACTTCTTCAGCTCGGCTGCTTTGCTCCTCGGCAGATGAAAGAGGAGGAATTCCGCCACCGTGTGATCTGGATGACGCTCAGGAGGGGGAGGGCCTTCGATCTTAGCCTCCTCGGGCGGCTCTTTCTTGATGAGGCGGGACAGATCAAGACTGGCTGGATCCCAAGACGGGAATGCTGTCCCATAAACTAGAGCACAGCAATTCTCGGCAAGCTGGCGAGTGTAGCCGACCCAACCCATCAAATCATCTGCGTAGTGATGATGGTGCATGCAGAATACCAGCCCCCCGCGAACGAAGTTGGCTTTGAAGGCCGAAGCTACTGGACTGTTGTCGGGATGGGCCTCGGGTTTCTCACCGTAGGTCATCGGCGGAACGCTCCAGAGAGCAAGGTCTCCTAGCGTCACCGAACTAAAATTGGACTTTTTCATATCATCGAAGGATGGGTAACTGTCCTCGGGCGAGTCAAGCCACTGGATGAAGAACTGAACCGTGCTGTCCTTCTTCTTGACAAAAGAGTGTCCGCCTTCTGGGTCCTTCTCGATTGTAGCGCAAAGATGCCGGGCCTGCCCGATTGTGCGCTCCAGGCCATGCTTGAGTACATCTATTGCCCTGCTCTTGTCCGCGTCGTTCAGCCTGAAGAACAGAGCATATGTATTATAAGTGCATGCCGCTAGATAGTCGAGGGTAGAGATCTTGTATCGTTCCTCCTCGGGATCGCCTTCCCACTCAAAGGGTTGAAGGTGAAATACTTGGCTCTTTGGCATAGCTTCAGTATACGGCATGGAGAGTGGGAATGTTTGACGGGCGTGCGCGATCCACGAACAGTTATCTGCGGTTACGCAACCTTATACCCCTCTTTATATCGGTCGTGGTGTGAGTCCTGCGTCCATCATCGGCGGGATCCCCTCTCGTTTGCCCCCCTGCAGGGATCCATCGTCTGCAGCTTTCGCAAGAATTGACTGTTGTGATACGCGCGTTGCAGGGTTTCTAAGTGGAGTTCAGAACAGGAAATGCAACGCTGTGGACCAACAGTGGCCAAAAGCTGTTATCTACATCTGGCCCTCCCTGCGGCCCGCGCCGGGGAATCGGACCGGAGTCACGAACAGTACCTCTACAACCACATTAGGAATTAACTTCCGGTGATCCATTCATGCTTCCATTGGCGGTTCTCGTTGTGAATCTGGCTCGCGGTAGTTCCTGGCCTTCCTTAGGCTGGACTGCCCAGGGGATTTTCATCCACTGAAGCATATTCGGCTGGCACCTGTTAGTAGAACCGAAGTTACGTGTACAAGCAAAGATCGAACCAGCACGATAATACGTGAACGGTCCATGATCAAATTTCGTCTGTGAGTTAAAATACTCTCCTGGTACGATAAACTTTCTGCAGAGCTCGGAGAGGAAAGGACTCCCGGACACTTCCATACACACCAGCGAGGTCACCGCAAATATTTCTTGTCCACACGGTATGAGGCGAAGTCAAGGCCGGTGTCGATAGCCAAGACGCTCTAGCAGACGAGTGAGTCTCTTTTGAAGTCTTTCAAAGCGTGCCTGGTGGACAAGTATCCACTATTCAGCTCGCATCGATCACCGCCCGGCTCGCCCTGTTTTGAGCCTGAACATTGATAGGACGGCTGGTCTAGACACCGTGGTACTTATTTGGGGCTACAGCGCTATGATTATTCAACCTAGATGGCCATTCTAGCTCTTCGCCGATAATGTTGCTGTTTGTCGCTAACCGATACAGCCAGTGTAGGGCTCAATAGCATAGAAATTGCAGCTCTTCACGGTGCCCAGGTCACCAGAACTGGTAGTTCACGCTACTTCGACGTTGTAAAGACTCAGGGTCTGCCCCCGATTTTTATTACCATAGTATGCGGTTGGATGACAAGTTCAAGACCGTGTCTCTGGGCTTGGAGTAGGCATTCGGCACCTTTGGGAGCTCTATATCATCCAAGCCCGCCTCTCGTGCCATTTTCCGAGAGGGCGAATTTCTATGTACCGTCCGGCCTAGTAAGGTCAACAGGAAGACAGTACCTGGCCACATCAATGTTGCTGACGTGCTGGTCTGGACCACCTCTCTCATAGGGCGCCCTCATGGGGGCTCTTAGTGACCGGGCATGAGAGTTGTGCCCCGGAATGTTATTTATTTAGTCCCTCACATATTACGTATGCTCACTGAAGTAAGACAATCCATAGTTTCTGGGGCATGACCCTGGACTTGCCTCCCAGCTCTTGAAGAGGCTTTCACGGCGGATAGTGAAAGGCAAGACTGAATCTACCTCTGTTAAACCTCTTAGAGATGGGGTAATGCTGTTTCTCGGTGATTCGAAGAGTATCGAAACAGCAAAGTATCAGGCTTATAAATTGCCTACCTTCGTTACTGGGATTTGAGTATCGCCACGTTGTATACCTATCTGTGTTTTGTTTCTCCTAGTATTCCGCGACGGTATAGCCTGGACTTGCCTTCTAAGGTATTAGCTTCGGGTTATCATACACAAATAAAGTTGCCTACAAGGCCTAGAACACTCAAGGGTGTGAATACCAAGTACGCAAACTTACATCCATGCATAGATCCGATTTGTAGTGGTGTGATCAGCTTTGTAATGAATTGCTTCAGACTTTGTTCAGCACTGCAGCCAAAAAGGCTGGCTAGTTGTATGCTTGAAGTGTACACTTCATCGTGTGTGCTTCAAGCTTGAATATCAGAAGGCAAACACAAAGCATCAACTGGGTATAGACTTGAAGACGAACCTTGAGTGGTTCCATAGAACCAAGTTTCTGCTCCTTGTCGTCAAATGTGCCGGATCTCAGGCACCGACGGATTTTTTAATGTGCGTCTGTGCAGGTCATCCTCATCTCTGATTTACGGTTCAGGTTATCCAGATAAGGGATATGAAATAGTAGTTAATACGATGACTTATTTCGATACGGCCTCCTCCGTAGTTAAAAGTATTATATTGCAGCTGAGTCTCTAAGCGAGTGTAAAGATAGCCTTCAAGCGAATTGAAAGACATTACTTCACTTTATCTATCATGAACTCTAAGGTTTTCTCCGAGTCCGCTTTCGGGGGGGTTCAGAGTCGGAGTCATCGTTATCTTCGGACGGTGGAACTTCTGAAGAGGCGAGAGGAAGGCTGTCCTCGTAATCTTCTTGAGCCCTGGTTACAATATTAGTTGCTTTCAGTGCAGACTGACGAGTGTCTAGTTAATTAAGGCACTTACTTGTCACAACCCTTCCAATGATTGGCCGCAATAGAGAACTTATTGATGGCCACTACCTCACCGCAAGACTTGCACTGATACTTCGGCCTTTTTTGCCCCTTCTCAGACGGCAACTTGGTGAAGAATTTCTCATAAAATGGGTTTTTGCGTTCACCCGGTTTATTGGGGCCGTAGCCGGCCTGAGTTTAAACATGTGTGAGGATAGCAATGCTTCAACACCTTAAATAACAACTCGGTGTGTTGTAAATCACAACTCGGTGGAGTACTTGTCTCGAAGAAGAGAAAATATGATATCAAGAGCCAATAACTCACCGGAACTTCTCGACTCCTCCTTCGCTTGTCCTGCTGCGTTCTCAATGCTGGCCAGAAGTTAGTCTCGTGGTCTGAAGGTTCAGGACTCGACATACTCCGTTCGAGGGACACAAGATTTCTAGGGACTTTCTGTGTTGTCAGTAAACGCTGATGAATGGCGGAAAGCCAGGACTCCAGTATACTGACGGGTCTGCGCTGCTCCTTCAAGCGCAGCGAGCTTGTCTTCGAGAGCTGTTCTTGTGTCAGTTTCTCATGTCTGACTGTAGACGTCGCTTATAAACTATCGTAAAAGGGGATATCGACATACACGGCGACTTTGGTGTTTCCTCAACTTTGAAGTATATCAGTGACAAGCCAGTGGAATGAAGAATGACGGCAATACTCACCCGGAATATGTTCTTCGTCAGCTATTTCGAAATATGTCAGCGTAATGTTCAGGGGTCTACCGGAAGACACATACGAGGCAAAGGGGTCTTTGCTGCATGCTGCAGCACATCGTCAACTAAAACGATAGTCAGTCCACTCATGAATTCTTCCATCAAAGCACAGTGGTATACAACGGTTCGAAGGGCTAGGGGCTCAGAGGTTGTCGTCTTCATCGTCGTCGGTGGCTAGGCCGCCGGCAGCCAGGCAGAATTGGTAGGGGGCAAAAGCCCCGTCTTCACGCAGCGCGGGCAGAGACATCTTGACGGACCTGGTAACATTATGAAACTATCTAGACACATGCCGAACACAAAAAGACTTTTGTGCGTCCGTATGTGCCATTCTGCTATGGCAGGAACGCATGTTCGTTCCTTCCATTTACATGGTGCGTCTAACAAGTAGACTACCAGGTACACATGCAAGTACACAGGTGTACCTACATGTTAACATCTCCAGCGTAGCGGTACCTGGATATCTTATCACAGGTACCCAAGACAGACGCAAAAATGCCGAATGGTGTCGTGATAGGAGCTGATGTCAGTAGTCAGTCTCAGCCCCCTAATGACAGATGGCCAGCGCGGGCTGCCAACTGCTATCAAGGCATTACTTCTGTAGGTAAGTTAGATTTGTCAGATTCAGTTGTATGGCTTTCAGCTTTATTAGTCTTTCTTTGAGTTTTATAAGTAACCTTAATATTAGGGGACTTAGAATTAAGTAATAGCTTGGCCTTTTTTCTAGCAGCCAGGCTCCTGGATTCGTGACATGATACCGGACAGCCATCCATCCGGGGCCTGTAGACACCGCGGAAGTCGCAAGACCGTCCCGACGCGGAGGATCGACCAGGTTGAAGCTCTCAGGAATGGACTTTATGGCTTCAGCAACAGAGCTGTAGTTGAACTCGCCCAGTCCCTGACCGATGAGATACATCTTGTTGCCGTGCTTGTGGATCGGGTGTGGCGGCATAGGGTATGAGGCCGTGATGAATATAAGATCTACCCAGGTATTATTCAGGGTCGTTATGGTGACATTGTCGTGTTCGTACGGGCGTGGCTGAAAAAGCATTGGATTTTGGCTGTCGAAAACCATGGGGTAGACTGTCTCGTTGAGCGCCCACTCGTACGATGCTCCGGCTACACGCATATAGAGCTTCACGGTTTGGTCGGCAATTTGCCCAACAGGGGAAGGTGGATGCGCCTTCATAGCGCCTTGGTCGAAGAAGGCAACGTCAGTGGTTGTGTTCAGCCCTTTGTCATCTATATATGCCACTGAAGTTCCGTTGGGAGCCGCATGATGGTCTTCCCGGTATGATAGTGTTGCATACCCGGTCATCATCTGCGCGCTTGCTGTGGAGGCAGTACGAATTGTGTAGAGCCCAGGAGTGTCCAGTTGCACGAGCACGGAGTAGCGATCCCCATTCGTGATCGTAAGGGCATCAACTAGCAGTGGCTGAATGAAGCCCCCGTCGACGGCATAAACGTACATCGGATGCTCGTCAATGGCGAAAGAGACCGTCAAGAGACCGAAGGTTCCAATGATGTCTAATGCGAGCCACTTTTCCTTCTCGCATGATGTTTTGACAACCTCAATTAGTTCAGTCGAACCCGTGGTAGGTGTGCAGACATCGAAGACATCCGGCGGAATGATAGACAGATTTGTCGCGGAACCAGCTGCAAGCCCAGCCAATACCTTTGCAGGAAGACACCTTAAGAGGAGTTCATCAGCACGCTCGAGGGCGCCTTAAATTTTCAGACGAGAATGTGGCTCACGCTTTATCTGTCATTTGTGTGAGATTCCCCAGTGCTAAATACTGCCTCTGGAGAGAGTCTGTAAGAGAGTCGATCTTCTCCCGTGTCCAGCAGTCGACTTCCCCCTTCCCATTGTAGAGAATGGAGTCATAGCAGGGCAGCTCAATCCCTGAGGCCACCTCGACATCCCACCGGTCAAGCGAAGGTATGTGTTGGAAGTCGGACAGCACTAGTGGCTTAACTTCCTGCACCGCCTTCTGGATGGCGCGCAACGTTGTAGAGTCGTTGGAGATGAGGCCGAATGGCGTGGGCTCGTCAGACTTGGGGTGTATCAGAATGGGCCCGTAAAGTCCGGCGTCAATCTGGCCTCGTTCGTGTGCGTGATACCAGTAGCTTCCAAACTGCGTCGCCGTCCACTTATAGGTGAAGTTTGCTCCTGGGTGGATGTACCGTTGGCTAAGCCCCGGCACACCATCGGACCAAGGTGTGCCTTCCATTTCAATTCCTACCTTAGTGAGCAAGAGGGATCCCAAAGAAGAACATCGCGATGAATTTCACGAACCATGGTAGTGTACAGTTGTATTGAAAGGCATCTTGTTGTGGACACGGACCTCAACATCTTCGCCCTGGTTGATCTCGAGTAGCGGGCCGGGAAACTGGCCATTGATCAGGACCATCTCCCGAGCGAAGCCATCAGGAGCATGGCTCTCCCATCTTAGCGTGAGATCAAATGTGCGAGGGCCAATACAAGCTGGTAGGCGACTTGAAGCACCGAGACGAAGGAGGGCAGATACAGAGACAAACAGAGGCAGCACCGATGAAAAGCTACGTCCCTTGATGGTAATCATGATTGCTGTAAATGAGACGACAGGAAATCAAACAAGATCGAGCTGCATGCAGGAAGACAGAAGGGGTGCAGAAGCGCCCGGTGGTGGCAGCAGAGTCAACGGTCGACAGCATATATGATTCTCCCTGCCATGCCACCTTGCATTGAAGATCTCATCCTGTACAGTGTCGTCTGTAATCCGACATGGTCCCCTTTAGAAACCGAGGTCTTAGATGTATCGAACCAGCACTTTTCGGCGGTAACCGGCAAATAGAGGTACCCACCCCAGCCATGTCAGCTTGAGCTGGAACCACACTGATCCAATCTGGGAAGATGAGACGGACCATCTCAGCACCGCGGTCCAATGGTGTCGTCTAGTTTTTCGCCGCTCAGCGTTAGGATCTTACATGGGGAGTAGCTGTCGGATCGTGCAAAGGTTACCGCGAGGGAGGAGCGACAGCTTGGCAATTAGACCTCAGCACTATCCTTCCAACTGGGCTGAAGCGACATTAGGAATGGTCAGCGCTTTACCAGCATAAGCTTAGGGGCTGCTTAGAGAGGGCCTCAGCTCTACGGTGACTGCTGATCATTGACGCTTTTTGGACATGTCAACTCCGCAGATCAGAAGCTGACCCGCCGCAGCCGTTTCCAGCCGCATAAGTACGCATCTTAGGCATGGTGCTACTGAGTTGGCAGAGAGCTAGTGACGTCTGTGCAAACTCAACTGCCTCGGGTAAAAAAGTCGGCGGCTACAATGAGTACATAAGCCAGCCAATTCTTCTAACGTCCCATAGGTGGCTTTCTTTGATGATGGCTGGTCAGCAAATTTGTCTGCTCGGAGCACTCAAAAAAGCGTCAGTTATCTCGGGTGGAAGGGCTGACGCAGATGAGGAAGGAAACGTCGTTCTGGCGATGGGCTCGACAGGACTTTGCAGGCAGTCGGTGCATCACCTTCACAAATGGTGAGTATTCTTATCTGCCTAGTACGTTTTGTTGCCCAGGCATAATTTCACTTAGGTCCCAGTACTCCAAACCGGTCTACTCTTCCATTCTACCTACTCTTCCATTCTACCTACTCTTCCATTCTACCTACTCTTCCATTCTACCTACTCTTCCATTCTACCTACTCTTATAATCTTAGATCTTGAGATCGTTACCAATATCTTACGCTGTAGGGTATATCAGCTTTCCATAATATTATAACTAGCACGGGAAGCAAAAAGCGTAGTGTAAATAGGGATACTCTCAGTGTTTTCGCATACTTAAGTCATCGTTATACATTTTGACGGAGAGGGAACTGTGTCAGCGACTCAAAAGATTGTCTCCACCAGCCTCTCCTGCCCGGTAGACGCAACTCCCGAACTGTGCCTGTACGACATGTGCCCAGCCAATAAGGCGTCGCCCCATAGAAACAAATTGCACCATCCGTACCTTAACCATGGTTTCCTGTGAGATGCGGGGGGGTTTCTATATCGGAGCTATGCCGCCTGGGTAATACCAGCGTCTAGACAGCTATCCAAGTCTGTCAGCAAATGCCAGAGAGATATGGGGAGAAAGAGTCATACCAAGTGTCTCACGGCCGGCGGTAGCGGTACGTATTGCATAGCTCCAGACCATCTTTGAGGCTGGCAATCTCTTTTGCGAGTCGCTCCCTCTCCTTCAGAATGCTGGGTGTTTCTGCGGCTAGGGATCGAAGTTTGGCCTCATCCATCGCAGCAACTTGTATGCTTTCGAATATCTTGGGAACATCTCGCATCAACTTATTTTCAACAGCTAAAGTAATTACGTTCTCGATAAACGTCCTCAACGATAACTGTGCCATCATTGCGTTAGCGGCGCGCGAATAGGGGTTAGGCATCCTAACTCTGGGGCTTTCAGTATCGACCACGGCTTACCTCGTAGTAGACAATAGTGTCATCGATCACGTTCTCTATTCCGAATTTGCTTGGCGTGCTGAACTGGGCCCTTTGTTCGTCAGCCCAGGCCCGGGTATAGTCCCGACTGCCCAAAATTGCCACTCGCTGTGCGTCGTTCAGGCTTCGCAACCGCTCCTCTCCGAGCTTATGGACCTGTGTATTTAGACGTGTATCCGTCCGCTGTTTGCTGAGGACCTCGAACTCCCATTCAAGTGGTAGCGAGAAGCCCGTTTCGTCGGGCTGCGGAAGAAGCTCATGAAGCTTATCAGTCAAGACATCCTCCTTTCTCCGGAAAAAAGGCTCAACGCAGTCCTTCATGATCTTCTGAAGAGTATCGGTATCCGACGCTACAACGTGCTCCAGCAGATCTTGGACGAACTGCTTCGTGGTCGATATCACAAGCTCAATGTGACAGGTTGCGATCCGGTGCCACGGCTCCGCCTGGAGTCGGAAGACGTCTATCGCTACTCGGGGGTTGGCACGGCCTGGGAACTCCAACCCCTGGTTCTTCGCGGCGAATACTTCGATCATCTCTTTAAGGACCTTTTCGTCCATCTTCTCGGGTTCGCTGAAATTGTAGTGCTTGTCGACGAGGGGCTTCAAGAAGTCAGGGATCTCCGTCCTCCTCTCATCACTGTCGTCAGCGCCATCCTCCCAGACGATCGAATGCTTGGCGCCCTTGGAGTACATCGTGGCAACGAAGGCCCTGTTCATATCCCGGACGACTGCACGAAGATTCCTGATGTGCCTCTGCCCGATGTCAGAGCCTCTGAGAAACCCAGAAAGGTCACCGAAGAAGTCGTGGTCCCCGTAACTGCCACGAACGGCTTCGCGTGCCAATGTTTCGAAAGCCTGGGCAATACCCGTAAGGTAAACCCGCATGTCCTCAGGAGTTGCGCGGGATCTGCCCAGCTTGCGCATCTTCTTCTGCCGTTCGGAGAGAGACTTCTGCATGGATTCTGTGACGCTGGGAAGATTGTCGACGATGTGTTTATAGAGCAATCCGCTTAGCTTTTTGCGAAGGGAGACCACCCCTTTGTCCTCCGGGTGTAGGGACGCCCAGACGCCACGACTTAAAAACTCTGACTCCTCGTGGTCTCGGCGTTCGTCAGACCAGCCCTTCTCCTTTTCACCTCTGTTGCGGAGGACATGCCAACCATGACTAAGCTTGTAGGCCTCATGTTGATTCTTGGCAAGTCTCATCACCTCCTTCCCGTCCTTGGACTCCAGCTCCACCTTGTCTGGGTGGGTCAAGACACCGATGGTCCGCTCACGATTCGGGTCGATGCCGGGTTTGCCCGGCTCAGAGAGGACCCTCTGTAGTTTGAGGCGTGTTGCGGCCGAGACAACAGCAAGTATGATGCTATTCTTTTGCATCATATATTTCCTAACCAGTTCGTTGACTAGTTCTTGATCCTCTTCAGTCTGACTTGGGGTGTCGGTGTACCAAAATCCGGGAAGGTCAACGAGGGTCAAGTCCGGAACGTCTGGAGCGAGGATCTTGATGCGCAGGACGTCTTTGCAGAAATTTCGGGATCCTTTCCGGATGCCCATGAGCTGTGCCGCTGTTCGGACGATCTGGTCAAGATCCTCCTTCTTGCTGAAGGATCCGAGCTTCTTTTCGGCTTCCTTCTTGACATCGTCCGCGGCTTCATCCTCCCAGTCGATGCTTACGGATATGTTCGTTTCCTCATAATGACGGAGTACCAACTCCGTTGCAAAGCGTGTGCAGACTTCTCGGTCTACTGGAAAGCGGACTCTCGAGATCGCCTCGAGGACGGAACTCTTGCCGGAAGACTCGTCTCCAACGACGATGATCTGAGGCAGGTCAACTATCCTGCCCACTCCAAGGCTGCGGAGCCCGTCAATCTTGTCGAAGAGGTCCTTTTGTGGCTCCTGCAGGGTCTGCAATGCGACAACCGTAGGATCGATAATTATTTCACCCATGTTTCTCGACGACGGAGGAATGGAAGAAGTGGCAGTCATTGAAAATGAAAGATAGGTAAGTTGGAGGGACTGTGACGAGTGCTTATCTAGGGAATTGAGCAGACAATAATGTGTTTACAACAATTGAGATGCATCTCTCAGTGTTGGATTGCACTCTTTATGTTCTCTTCGCAACCGCCATGATCCTCGCAGGGGGGCGGTTAGGGCCATGTGACTGGCGGGCGAGCAATCCCACGACCTGATACAACTGCCGCCCCTGCATGCCCCTCGGTGAGATGTGCTTTCGAACCAACATCACTGTTTCCTGCAAACTGGATTGGCCCCTTTGTCCCGACTGCTTGGCCCAGTGGGACTACCCAGCCTCCTCACAGCCGCTGCGACGTGGTCTTGACCCTGCTATTGTTACAGAACACCATCCATCCTGCACACCCGCTCGACGAGATTTTCGGATAGCTCGGCATTCGGCTGAGCAGCGTCTCGCCGCTCAATCAGGTTTCATATAACCGGCCAGCCGCACAGGAGAGGAAGGTGGACTTGCGCCTTCACCCTAGCAGGGCATTTCACCAGGCCTGGTCGACGCCACAATTTCCATCTGCAGAACCCATCATGCCACACCAGAGACGCGGAGATGCAGCAGAGAGGAGCCACAACGACTTCAGCTGGCAGGAGGCAGGGGGGGAAAGACAGATGAAACGGGTTGGTGAGGTGTGATCCGGAATGCTTCCGCGGGGCAATGATCCAAAGATGGTGTAGTCGACCCACACAAGAGACGCAGGCGCTCGCTTGGTTAGAGATTCTTATCAGCCTAAGGCCAAATTCCGCAGCGGCGTTCTGCGTGGCTGTCGCCGAGTTATCCGATCCAAGCAGGCTAAACGCCCGGCCGCTGACCCCTGAACCGGGAAGACCGCTGCTCATCCAAGACGCTGCTGCAAAACGCCAGGTAGAGAAAAACAGGAGGTGCTGCAGGACCGCTGTCATCACGCACAAAGCGGGTGCACGTATCGAGACTTTCCCCAGATGAACACGTCGTCCGTGACCGACGGGGAGACACTCCGCCACTCCGGGCTGTGCGCAAGAATCCCGGGCCTCAGACACGCATCGTAACAGGGGATGCACTGCTATGAGCACGCCGCATCCCCGATCCCTCGGCAACAAAACAGGCCCTGTAGGAGCACCCGGAATCCGGTGCTCCATGTTTTGCATGCTGATCGTCCTCATCAGCAATCGAATTGTACACTCGTAAAAGCATGAGGAAGCAACACTGGCAAACGAGCTAGCAGCATACAGTTTCCGCTGCAATACCTGTCGTCTTCCTCTCGCTAAGCTCGAAATGAAATCAACTAGGAGGAAACTGGCCGAGGTATATTCTTGATACCTATCGAGCCGTGAGGGCTTTCATATCTCATCCCCTTCGAGATATATCTCGTGCCCGCTTCCTTCGTAGGTCATCATGGCCATTGCGCAGCCCAGGCCTGCCGTAGTGGCTACAGCCCACCAGCTCGCACCGACCATGCCTTTCTCCAGGCCAATTCCGTACCACCACCCTCCCACGATGGGTCCTACTGTCCTAAATGCAGCGGAAACACTTTGCCCTAGGGTGTGGATTGTACTTAACACGCTCGGATGCGGGCAAGCGTTGTTGACCAGTATGATGCTTGCAGGCAGTGTCATCGTCCTCGCCGTCGTGTGAATCAGCAGTATCAACACAATGCCAAACCATATGAAGGGACCGGACGCGGCACCCGGTGGACTTGTATCCGAAGGTAATGCCGCCAAGTAAGGGGTGAGGAAATACTGAATAGGAAATAGGAGAAGGAACCATTGAAATGACTTCAAGGTGCCTAATCGCGCATTCACGGGGGGATATAGGAACACCTGTAGCAACATACCAAGCCACCCCAAGATAGACGTAGCGAAACCAAGGGTTGATGCTGGCATTCCAAGCCCGCCCGACAACGCGGACGAAACGGAGCGGCTCTCCAGGGGCCCTTGAACTGGCCGAGGAGTTGCTAGGAAAAGGGTCCACATGTTGGTGAAAGCACCGAGATGGAAGTCGTAGAAGGCTGTCGCGGTGAGCGTGAGGATCAAATTCCGGGTCCATACGCGACTGAACGGTAACCTGGGGGCGGAGCGCCTTTTGGCATGCTGGGCGTCTGGGGGAGAAGCATCCATCTTTTCTTTGGCACGCTGAAGTTGAAGGTCGGCAGCAGAGTCGTACTCTTGAACTTTCGAGTATCCCTCGTAGGCGTGTCCCCTCGAGATTACCTGTCTCAACTTGGCCGCCATGTGCAAGCCCAGGTCGAACTGACCCCTGAAGTCTCCTGTCTGCTTTCTGTGAGCAACGTCGCAAGAGATGAGGGCAGTTAAGTCACCATACCTCCTCGAGGGCGAGAACCACTATACAGCCGACAAGAGCCAGCACGGATGCGTTCGCAATGCTTGGCAAGGCGTAAGGATAAGCGTTAACCAAGCTAGATTCAAGCAGCCGACCGGGGCCGAAGAGGCTAGGGAGGGTCGTAACCGGATCCGCAAGCCACCCTCCCATTACTTGACTTGTTAGACGGCATCACTCGGAAACCGGGCAGGACATGACTCACTGGGACCTAGAACTCCCGCCACGTTGAAACTCAGGGGCAGGATGAGGAAGGCTCTCGACTGGTACTTCTTCTCAACTGTGATCTCGGAGATCATGGTCCGTCTGCTGGATATTAGCACTGAAGAGTGTTAGATATCACGGCCAAGGAGTAAGCTCACATTATTCCAACTATCCCATTGATCGCGCCGCCGAAGACGCGCCAAAACAGGGCAGAGCTGAATGTGCTCGCGAAGCCGTAGCCCAGGCACGAGAGGGCCGTCCCGAAAATACCGATCACGACGACCATCTTCCGGCCGCACCAGCTGGCATCCGCCGCTCGGCCCCAGAGGACGGCAGTCAGGACCTGGGAGCCGGTGAAGGCGCCTTGGAGAATGCCAGCCTGGTTGGAGATCTGGGCATCTGAAAGACTGGGGCCGATGCTCTTGAGCTGGTAGAAGACGTACGTCTGAATGGAGGCGATCTGGAGGAAGTCCGCGAAGCGGCACAGGAAGAGGATGAAGAGCTGGTCCTTGCGGGGCAGTGACATCCAGGTGACCGGTCCGCCGGCCGCCCGGGGCTTCTCCAGGGGCGCCTCGACGTCTTCTCGGACGCCGAATGTCGCTGCGTCCGGCACCACGGGGCTTCCGGATGGTTCGCTGCTCGCTCGCAGGCGCATTGCCGCCACCCCATGGCTGACCCTTCTCGCGTGTGTCTTCATAGTTACAGTGTGTTCATCATTACTGTGTCTGCGCAAACTGATCAACTATGCGGGAAGGAAGGAATTCTTGCTCATTATTTTCCTCCTCTTCTGCTGGACGGTTTTGGGTGACGTAGGGAATAAACGGCGCAAATGGACACAGCACGGTGATAAGTAATATCGATACACCAGTGGATCAAGCCATCAAACTAGGGGCCCGGAATGCCATAACGAATAGACCGTTTCAACTTGCAGCGTGTCCTCCCACTCAACGCAAGACTCGGACGTGTCTGCAAGTGATTATTTTTGGCCGGAAGTCGGCTGGCGAGTCATTGGGAGCCGCGGCGTTAAATTTCAGTCCAGGTCTCAAGGCCCCCCGGACTCGCTGGAAACAAAAGGGCCCGGCGCGTACGGCAGCTGCAGGACGCGCGTACGGGTCCTGATCTTGACCCGCGCTACGCTGTAGCGCAGAACCGGCCGGGCGTTCATACTGCGGAGACCGGCCCCCAGTCTGACTTTGCTGATCGGCTTATCACCAGGATATGACAGGACTTTTTCTGAACCCATTGGTGTGGGCGGGCATGACCGCGTCCACGTATGTACGGAAGTAGGCAAGGGGCGCAGTCTCCGGGACGTGGAGACTCCTCTGCCGACTACGCGGCGGCTCGAACCCGCCTCGTTTGAGATGTTCGCAGTGTACGTGGACAGTATGAAGATTCAGAGCTGCGCAACGTTTATTTCCGTCCGTGGATGTTCTCCTCTCAGACAATTCAGGTCGCGAGACCCAGAATAAGAGAAGATCGCACGCGGATCGCAACTCACATACTCGACAAAGGCCGTTGCGACTGTTTTCTCGTCCTTATCTTTGGCCTCTCCTGTTGCGTTGTTCCAAGACTCTGTCAAGCCACCAAGCCTTGCCCTTGCTCCTTGGCACCCATCCCCCATTCCCCCCCCCCAGACGACCCAACTAAAGAGGATCCATTCCGTCCCGCCCGTCGCGTGTCCCCTTGATCGAGTATTGCAGGGGCCCCCTCTCTGGTGGGCAGGACATATCCGTACTGTACGTGCATTACGTCAGGCGGGCAGAGCCCGGGGGTTGTTATAGCAGTGCTCACACATCGTAGATATCGGCCTCATACCGCCGATGTTCTGCTGTCAGCCCTACTATTCCGCCCTCCCCGTTCCCCGACGTTCCGTTGTGACTCCGTGCTTCTACACCAGCAACTGAAGGCACAATGCGGTCGTCGTGCAGGGTGGCAGCCCTCTTCTGCGCAATCATCTCACCTATCTTGGTGTTGGCCGAGGCGCCGGCATTTATCAATGATTACGGCTATGACCGAGAAGCCCACGGCCGACATCCCCTGCAGGTTTTTAGGTCCACGGACCTCGTGGCGCCTCGTTTCAACATCCTAAAATCCAGCCCATCCTGTGACGACTCCCTCTACACCTTCTTAACCCCGCGGGGGCCTTCCACAAACGAGCCACTAGCTGCTGCGTACGATCATGAAGGGCACTTGGTCTGGGCAACACCTTGGCAGAAGCAGCAGCTGTACAACTTGATGGTCCAGGAGTACAAAGGGGAGAAATACCTGACGTTCTGGGCGGGAAATGATGCTGTCGGCGGCCATGGCGCCGGCTTTTACTATATGGTAAGCAAGCGACCTTTTTTTTTTCGTTTCACAGGGCCAAGAATCGAGCCCTGATTCCGTCTGCCGGCTAACTTCGCCTCCCAGCTGGATAAGCATTATAATGAATACAAGAAGGTTGGAGCCGCCAACGGGCTGGATGGGGATTTGCACGATTTCAGGATAACAGAAGCCGGGACTGCTTTGCTAACCGTGTACGAAGTCGTCCAGAAGGACCTCGGCGCGGTGGGCAAGAGCACCGGTCCGGTGTGGGACTGTCTCATCCAGGAGATCGACCTCGAGACCGGCCACGCCGTGTTCCAGTGGCGCGCCACCGATCACTACGACGTCACTGACAGCTACCGAGACATCGGCGGCGAGGGCGAAGACGACCGGGCGTACGACTTCTTCCACATCAACAGCATCGAGAAGGACGCGTCAGGGAACTACCTGATCTCGGCCCGCTACACCCGCTCGCTGACCTACATCGACGGACGCAACGGAGATGTGATCTGGATTATGGGCGGCAAGAGGAACATGTTCAAGGACCTCTCGGAGGGCCGGGCGACCAACTTCGCATACCAGCATGACGCACGGTGGAGCGACGACGGGCGGACCATCACCATGTTTGACAACGCCGTGGACAACGAGCATCAGACCATGGGAGAGACCCGCGGCCTGCGGCTTCGGGTGGACCAACAGAGCATGACGGTGGCGCTGGAGACGGAGTACATCAACCCGCACAAGGTGAGGGGCATCTCGCAGGGCTCGATGCAGACGCTCAAGAGCGGCAACGTGCTGCTGGGCTACGGGTTCACGCCGACCTTCACCGAGTTCGCGAGCGACGGCACACCGCTATGCGACGTGCACTTCGGCCCGGAGAGCCGCTTCGGCACGGGCGACGTGCAGTCGTACCGCGTGTACAAGTTTGCGTGGCAGGGCTGGCCGGGGACGAAGCCGGACACGGCGGTGGCGCAGGACGAGCAGGACCGGTGGCAGCTGTACGTCAGCTGGAACGGCGCCACCGAGGTGGCCAAGTGGGAGCTGCAGGGGGCGCCGAGGGCGGACAGCCCGGAGGCGGACTGGGCGCGGCTCGCCATGGCGGACAAGAAGTCGTTCGAGACGTCGTTCCCGCTGCGCGGGGCGTACCCGCGGTCCCTGAGGGTGGTGGCCAGGGGCTTCAAGGGCGACCGGCTGGGCGCGAGCGCCGCGGTCGAGGTCGAGTTCGTGACGCCGGGCGAGAAGAAGGGCGGCGAGGCCAAGGGCGAGGGCGAGGTGAGTGGGGCCCCGTCCCCAGACGCAGACGCGTACTCTTCTGACAGCATGATTCAGGCGGTGGTGGTCAACTACGAGCCTCTGCGGTTCACCAGTGACGTGTCTCCCACGCGCGTCCTCCTCTTGTTTGTCGGCGTCTTCGTGCTGTCCGTGTTCTGGCGGGCGCTCCGCGCATCGTGCCGGCGGTCGGCGAGGAAGCTGCGGGTCTTGCCTTCATAATGTGATAGGGACTTATGAACTGTATATCTTCTTGTAAAATAGGGGAGCTGTGAGGAGGGAATACTGGCCATCCAACAGGGCAGAGTTTTCCAGGGCCACTGGAGATGCCTGATCCGACTGGGAAGCTGGCAGATGACACTGCAAAGGTAGTCAGGGCACAGGCTGGGTCGCCGATCAAAACTATTTAGAATGTTCTTTCCTAAGACAATACCCACTTACTTTTAGAAACATAGCTATCATTGCTGGCGTCCAGTCCAGTCACTGCGTTGGAGAGAGACAAGTACTTGTGTTTCAAGGTCATCGTCAGAGCTAAGAGATCGACTGTAGATCTGCAACACAGTCCATTTGGACGTCTGTTCCAGGAGCTGCCTGAGCATATCCTGAAACATGCGACCTGGTCTATTCTCTACATTATTCTATAAATATGGCTGCTTATCTACACAACAAGAGTAAAGTACACGGCGCCGGTCGTGCCGAACAAATCATTACAGACCAGTAAAGCCAAAGCGGTAGATGGCATACGAGCCGGCGCCGAAAAGCAGCGCGATCTCGAGGGCCCGTAGCCCGACGTTCAGCATCTGCATCCGGTTCCTCCGTCTCGACCTGGTCACGAAGTCCTTATTATCGTTCACGTTGGGGAACTCCTCCCCGCACGGCACCCGCTCTCCGAGGAACTCGCACAGCGGCCCCCAGCCGTCGGTGATCTTGTATTCGAGGAGGTTGTCTTTGGGCACCAGGCTCCTAACCTCCTCGTAGTGTCTCTTGAAGACCTCCTTGCCCCTGTTCGGGAAGTCGCCCTCGAAGAAGGTATCGAAGAACTTCTTCAGCATCGGGTAGTACATGCCGGCGGCCCAGCTGAAGTGGGACAGCATGCGTAGCTCGGGGTCCGTCACCCGCCAGTAGACGGTCCTCATCGTTGATGCGTGCCAGGAGTCGACGTCGCGGTTTGTAAGGATGACTTTCGCCTCGGGGTAGGCCTCGATGAGCTCCTTGGCGAAGGCTATGGCGGGCCAGTCGCACACGGCCTGGCATCCCCCGAGCAGCATGTCCCACTGCTCTCGGGTAAATGGTTTGCCCACGCCGTCATACTTGGCACGCAGGGCGTCCATCCAGAGGAGCGCATCAGGGGGGTTCTCGATGGAGCAAGACATCATGTGGTACGTGTCGACGTAACCGAGCTGCTGCATGGCGGCCCTCATTGCTAGAGATGACATCCATTAGTATACATGCCACTGGACTGGGCAGGAGCGCACGATGTCCGTACATGCGGTTCCTGTCCGTCCCAGGCCCAGGATGAGGACCTTCATAGGGACTGTTCGCCGACATTGTCGTCTGTCGATGTCGCTGTCCCGAGTGAAGATGTCCGTGATCGGCTTGCGTCTATATCGGTTCGCGTACTCCATTACTCCCGTGGTAGCAGTGGAAACTAAACTAAGTAGTGGTTGATAGAAATATGACAGGATAGAAGCAGCAATAGCGAAGGAGTGACTGGAATAGCGCCAAGAAAGGAGTGTGCTGGTCTGGAGTCTCAAGCGTGGAGAGAAGCGCCTAGAGGAACAAAATAGCTTCTAAAGAACGCGCAAGAAACTTCACAACAAGATGAAGAACCGGAGACGACGGTTACTGATACCTTGGATCAACCGCAGGCCGGAGCCTTTGTCCTTCCAGCTCTGCGCAGGCCATCAAGGAAAGGAACTCCCTGATACCTAATTCCAGGGGCGGGATGCCGAACCCGGAGGGGCGACTCACCCACCGTGGAAATACAGTAAAACACTGCACGTTGATCTGCATATCTCTCAACGGGGAGACCACTGTGGATCTCCACGACGTTTATTTCCAGCATCGGCAGAAGCAGGGGGGAACAAACACATCCAGCTCAACCCCCCGCTAACCGTGCCCATCACGCGGCTAGCATGACACGCCGTCGCAAATGCAGCCGCTTGACATGTCCAGTAGTGGCCGACCCACCGCTGCAACTGGATATTTCTTTTCCATGTTTCGTGAGGGCCGAGGTGGATACGGACACGTAAGATGGACGTGAATATCCACAACCTTGCGGAGATCTCAGAGTCGCTAACCTCGGGGCACTACCCCTGATGAGCGTGGACGGCCAGACGCGCGTCCAAGATAAAAAGGGCTCAGGTCGCTTTCTGTAGCCGGAGCCGTCACCGACAGCCGTCTTGGCATTCTAGAAGCCGTCTTGGCATTTGAGGAGCCGTACCGGTAACCGAAGCAAGAGAAAATGCTGGGAACCACCGGAGGTTATTGTCAATGCGGTTGCTCGTAACTTCATATGCCTCAGATCGATTTTCGCCTGGATTGGCCCCGTTGGCAGCCGTTGATCCTCGGCAGAATGTTGCCAGCCGTGATGGCTGTAGCTCCGTAATTGGGAGCTCGTAGCAGCAGCATTCTCTTGAAGCTTCGTGGCGACAATTGCGACGAGCCGCAGTGTTGATAGAAGTCTGCCGATGCCACTACTTGAGATGCCGATCGTGTTGCGCAGGTAGGCGATGTCAAATCCTCGATGACTAACCACCACTTCAGCTGTTTCTGGCGGGGATGCACCACCGTTCTGTTCTCGTGAACTCGTCGGATGAGATGCTGTGACCTTCTAGGCGAGCAGTGCACCGCCAGGTGACTCGGTTGAAGAGCGAGACTCCCGCTCGAAGAGCTTGAGCCAGCAAGCGGACTCCAGGCCGGTGAAGATATGACGCGGGACTAAGGCCACAAAGGCATAAGGGTCTGCTGCAACAGCTCGCTAACCTTCGAATCCTCATACCTAGCTCCGGAGTCGCATGCTTTTGGACTCGTACGGTTCTTGGGATGCCATCGAAGCGTCTCCGCACGGCCGTTAGCATCGTACCGCATCACTCGTTCCAGTAACGGATTGGAGAAGACTATGACGGGAATGGAAGACGACTTCCTCCGAGATTTGTCCCACAGCTGTCATGTAACATTGGGCCAGTATCTCCTGGAGGATCGCAGGTTCGATGACACACGGCGCACCGAAGGTCGATGCGACCTCCAAGCATAGCGGATCACTAGGAGATGCATGTCCGGTCGACAAGCACGCAGAGCCAATATGCGTACATGGTGCATTTGAGCTGTATCGGCGAGCGCACGATACAGTCTTCTGCTCTTTTAGGCATCGAAGTCTTGCCGAGCTGTTTTGGTGCGTGAAAGGTCGAGTGACTGGCCTCTGACGGCTGGCGACAACATCGGACTCGGCTTTTGCAGAGAAGTGGAGTTATCGAAAGAACAATGCCGGCCGTCGTCCATCCTGGTGAGGTCTTTAAGCAGCTTTCTTATTGACTCTCTTGCAGCGAGGGTTGCCGGATCACCTCCCGGATTTCCGGTGCTTCGATACTGAAGCCTGGGCGATGTCAAGACTGGCGAACAAGGTCGCAATCATGCCTGGATCGGGATGAGTGCGGACTAGGTCTTTATAGATCTTCGGCGGGAGCAGGCAGGGGCGGATAAGGGGCAACTAGAGAAACCAAGAGGCTCGTATTCCAGCGGTTAGAACCCTGCAAGCAGCGAAGGCTCATCTCTAGCTTGGATGGCGTCAGTGAGGTTCGGGAAGCTGCCGGCGCCCATCACTCCCCACCACGCCATCGTTGTAGTTTATTCTATAAAAAGCAGGTTCTAACAGGACGGCGTAGTTTGCGTCATGCACACCGCTGCACCAGTGGCTGCCACCTTACTCTTACAGAGCCTGTCATTCAGTTGGCGTGATGCTTATCGGCCTTGTGCCAGTGGCATGCAGCATGTTCGGCATGGCACTTGCCTAGACTCATGCACAGCCCCAGAAAAGATGTCACTGTCAGTAGGCCTGAGCTTCTTTAATCTCCTAGCTGCATACGGGAATCTATCAATTACCTGGTCTGCCGCACTCGGCCCTATGCGAGATAGACACGTCCCCTTTGAGGGAGGAGAACAGCGTGATTTGGTACGCCAAGCTTAAGTATCACTTACATCTTCCCGTACGAGTAACAAGCAACCACCAGCACCAGTCCAAAATTGGAAGCTCCAGAGATTCAAAGCCCAGTGCAGGATGTGCCGGGCTCCAAACTCGGCACGAAGTGCTTTGTCGCCAGAGAAAGGGATAGGATGAGCTGCTATAAGACCAAGATGTCGTCGCTTCACCAACTTGATCTCGAGAGTCAAGTCCAAGCGCAAATTTTGGAAATCTCCAGACAAATTCGAAGGCCAAGATACGTTTATCTCGCATGCTACAGGTCCTGTCCCTTGCAACTGGCGTCCTCGCCGTGTTATCCAGGGATGATGATTCCGTCACCGACAATCTTGTCAAGACGAAGCAGCTTATCGTCGAGGTCATCTCGGTAAGCCACTAATGACCCCTTCCATTGCCAGGGAGCTCTGCAGGCGCTTACAGGTATATCCAGGGAGTAGATGTCGATGCACTTTCAGTCAAACTATCATCTCAGCGGGGGGCCAAGATCATCAAGACATACAAGTCTGATATCTTCTCCGGCATCGCGTTCGAGACGGACGCTGACAACATTGACACGCTGCAGGCAGAGGCAGACGGAGCTCAAGCCTGGCTGGCGAGCCAGATCCGGCTCGCTCCCCTCGAGCCCAACGCAGTCTACAATTTCAGCAGTGACTTTCCTGGCCCCAACTACTCTGTCCATAAGTGGACCGGCGTCGACAGGGCGCACGAAGCTGGGATCTTCGGCAAAGGAGCCAAAGTGGCAATAGTGGATACCGGCATTGACTACACTCATCCCGCGGTGAGCTTAAGCCCTATTGCTGACTTGATAACTACCCACGTGTTGTGTTGACGATCCTAGCTGGGAGGCGGTTTTGGTCCCGGCTACAAAGTGGCAAAGGGCTATGATTTTGTCGGAGATCAATGTAAGTGCATAGTCAGCACAATGCAGCAGTTGATGACCTCCTGAGACTCTGACCAGTACTATTTCTCATGACTATTCTGCAGACTGGCCTCAGTTGGGGCCCAAGGTTCTTGATGATGACCCGATGGACCACCACGGTCACGGCACCCATGTAGCTGGTATCGTAGCTGGCAAGAACGACTGGTGCGTTCCTCAGCGGTCACTCACTGCTCGAGGGCCTAAAGTTAACGTTCTCCAGGTTCTCAGGAGTTGCACCAGAGGCGGGGCTCTCTATCTACAAAGTCTTCACGGCGGGGCAAGTGGCACATTCTTATACGATGGTACATGTACTCACTTCAGAACTTAGGGCCTCACCGACGAGCCAACTCTGATCGATGTCTTTCTGATGGCGTACGAGGAAGGAGTAAGTAGACTCTGGGGAGATACCTCCAGTCTATGGCCATGAAAGTAACTCTTGTAGGCCGATGTAATCACATCCAGGTCGGTGGAGTCAGTGGCTTCTCAAACGGACCGTGGGCAATCGTCGTCTCTAGGATCGCTGAGTAGGGAGTCGTGATCATAATCTCAGTGGGCAACGATGGAACACATGGACCGATCTATGCCAGCTCCGACTCCTCATGCAAAAATTTTCTAGCCATTGCATCTGCCGAAGGCGAATCACTGCCTGCTATTCCCTTCGAGCTGACCTTTGGTCTGGACGGGACGAGCAACACCACCATGACAGGCTACATGGACTTTTGGGCGCCCTGGACCATCAAGGACTGGCCCATCTATGCGCTCTCCTTTGACACTGAGAATCCCGCACAGGCCTGCACGAATATCCCGGAAGGCACTTCGGACCTATCCAACTACATCACCCTGGTGCGCATGGGTGGTTGTGATATCCTTAATAAAGAAGCCAGCCTCGACAAGTATAATGTTCGCCACCTCATGCTCTAGAACGATGCCGAGAAGCCAGTGGCGCCATGGAGCTGGCTCGCCGACCGTCCCAAGGTCTTGGTCGACGCCGTTGTTGGTGAGAAGATCATCGCAACGCTGAGTGCCGGCGGCAACGTCACGGCGGATTCCACCCAGTTCAGCGACCCTGACTACTACGTCGGCATGTACAACGCCGTCGGAAACCGGCCAAACTACTTCACGCCATGGGGCGGTCTCTTTGACATGGATCTGAAGCCAGACGTTGCGGCGCCTGGTGGTGACATCGTGAGTACCTACCTTGAAGACTCTTGGGCTACCCTCAGCGGCACCTCGATGTCCTGCCCGTACACCGTAGGAGTTGCCGCGTTGTAAATCGGCCAACATGGAGGCCGGGATGTCCATGGCCCTGAATTCAGCAAAATGCTTGCCAATCGCATTGTCTCTAGCGACGGCGCCATGCCGTGGTCCACGACAGACTGCTTGACACCGACTGACACCGACTTCTGGGTGCCGACGATCCAGGTGGGCTCCGGGTTGGTCAACGCGTGGAAGGTGTTGAACTACACGACAGGACTAGGATTCGACAAGTTCACCCTCAACGACACGCACCACTTCAGCCGCTACCACAAGGTCGACATCACCAACAACGCCGACGTGCCGGTTGAGTATAGTTTCTCGCTTCAGCCCCATGTTGGTATCGAAGCCAAGTGCGCAACCCCCCCTGGGTGGGAAATCCTGACGGAGTTCAAGCCGGTCCAATTGGTGCCGGACGTCAAGTTCCCGTCTGGGAACTACAAACTCCAGCCAGGATAGACGAAGACGGCTGAGTGCGAGCACTTGCTTTCAAAAGTAGTAGGATGATTCGATTGCTGACTCCTGTCTCAGGTTCATCTTCGATTACCCCAGCGATGTCGTCGAGGACAATCAGCCTTTCTTCAGTGGCAAGGTCATCATCTCATCCTCCCTCGGAGAGCAGCTGTCTATTCCGTACTTCGGGGCCGCCTTCAATCTCAAAGCGCAGTACGCCACTATCTTTGAGGATGGTTCGGTGTTTGGCCGCTCTCCCACATACGACCTTGACGTGAAGCACAAGTTTGTCGACCTTTTCCTCCCTTCTCTTCGACTTACTCCATTTGGGACTGTCAGATCAGTGGTCTAACCCCTGCCACGTACCAGCTTCAGCTTTGATACTGGCCTAACGGGCCCTACAGCGCAGGATTATCTCAAGGTCTTCGCCTCTTTTAAATGGGGCTGCACCGAGCTGCGGTGGGACGTATGTCAAAGTCCTCCCATCTGGCAGTATCCGTTACCGCGGTTTCACTGACAGTCTCGGCACCAATAAAGATCTTCGAGCCCGGCTTCCAGGAGCGCAACTGGCAGTACCCGCCCGTGGCCGGCGAGGCCGGCTACCTAGGCTCGGCCGCCACATACCGGCTCCGAGAATTACCCCTACTTCGACCCGTTTGAGAACGACAAGGACGACCGGTGGCCTTTCCGCTGACCACCGTGACGCGCAGCTCGCCCATCAGTTACACACGTCACGCGTTCTTCTAGCTGGGAAAGCTAGCCAACGGGTCGTACATCCAGCCGGGGAACTACTCGTGAGTCCTTGTCCTGAGACTATCACCCCGCCTCGTAGGAGTTGCTGACCTGCGGTAATCCTTTGCAGGATGCGATTCGCTGCGCTGAGACCTTTCGGCACACCGGAGCACTCAGACAACTGGGATATCTGGAAGACTCCAGACATCACTGTCTTGCCTCTATCTAGCACCTAATTCGGGAGTGGATCCGTTTCTATGGATGTCTATCGATACCGGGTGTGATCCCGGCCACCAGAAGCCTTGCTTTCCATATAAGGACATGAGTACTAAAATCAAAGCCCGTAATTTGCGTTCCTACACATAGTGTTGAGGTTACGCGAAGCACTCTGGATTGGTGTGCAGGAAGAAGAGCAAACCTTTGTTATCCCGAGGAAGATATTTTCTGCCAACGATAGCAAAATGAGTCTAAGATTTTAGTTCTAGTCATCATTTTAACACGTAACAATGGGCACAATAATTGAAATAAAGTGTCAACAGGCAGAAGGAATTAGAGAATCTAGAGAGGCTCGTACGCTAACAGGTTCTGTGATAAGGCCTGGGCATTCTGTTAGTGGGGTGGCAGGTGTCTATTAGCCTTGATGTTCACCTTCTCGAGCAACCAGAGAGAAGTCCCTGATGCCGATCATTGATATGTCACGGTCAAGGATAAGCGGTAATAGGTTGCGACATAAGCGGGCCACCGCCACTGGCATCCGTTGAGATTGGTCTTTCCCCGGAGTACAGCTCCGGCAACAAAGGCCGGAGTTTGGAGTATCTCCTGACTACACGAGTTGACCTTAGTCGATGACGTTGCGATGGAGCTGAGATGTGATCATGCATCGGCATCGTAGAGCGGTCATAATCTGCCTTATAAGCATTGAAGCACAGCATACGAGATCTAGCTGACCCCGTCCGTTACATACATTATTATTTCACCTCTAATCTCGATTCTTCGCTCAAACTACGTGCCTCGCCACAGAGAAAATACAAGATGTCGCATCAGGCCGGCTACTCGAATGTCGGTTCTACCAAGGTCTATGAGTCCGATGACCAGCGGAAGTATGGTCCCTCAGAGATCGCGGCTACGGGAGCGAAGCACGGCGTCAACACCGCGGGATACAGTATGTCTGCGCCAGTCTTATACCATTGGCAGGACTAACGGAGAACAGAGGACCAGACCGGTATCATGAACGAGCTGTATTCGGGAGATGTTCGCGGCCCTGTGTCCTGCTCGGAAAGACGAATCAGTTGGGTGGCTTACGCGCTCTTAGATCGGAGGACGTATCAAGGACAGGTACAAGCACGAGCCAGGATACGCCGTAGGTGATTACCGCAGGCTGGAGACGACCATCTTCCCCTCCAGTTGGCTCCAGAGTCCTAGTAATGACACAATGATAGGCTACGATGCACGGTAATAAGCCCTCGCGGGGTGCTGACGTCGACGCAAGAATCCAACAGGAGGAAGAGGAAATGCTCGAGAAGAAGAATGCTAAGATAGATAGCCTCCCGGGCAAGAAGAATCGGGAAGGTACACTGAAGAGCGGGTTGGAGGCTGAATTCGCGGCTGAAAGCCGAGAGTCGTGGACGGAGCACAGCAAGAGAGGCGCAAACACGGGCAAGAACTAGGGGATGTGAGCATCTCACGCGTAAGACGCACAGCTCGCGCAATTAGATGGTACGACGAGATATATAGCATCTCAGAATACCCTAGGAGCTATAGATCTCAGATTAAAGAGCAAGGGGAAAAATTGGACGGAGACATCGACTGGAATATTAATTAGAGTGTGAAGATCGCATGACAGCTGATGGACACTATGATTGCGGAAAACCTCACCATCCTCGGAGAAGTTGATTGAAAGCTGATGTTCTCTGCTTTTCAGGTATTTGCCTATTATGGTTCAATTCAGAGATATGCAACATGTCTATTGCATGGTGCAACCAAACTTCGAGCGCAAGTATCTCTAGCCATTACCGGATGACATGGCCGAGTCGACATTTGAAGAGATCAATCATCTCGCCAGGGCAAGTCACGTCGGCGGCCGGACCATCGAATTCGTCATTTGGACATGTTTTGCACCGTCGCCTCCGCCGCTTTCCACAGCCTGTTCTTACTCACTTGGAACTCCACGATTTCCTCTAGTCCCCGGCTCAGCTCGTTCGCTGACATCGCGCACCGGCGTACTAGGAAAGCGACCGTCGCCACATTCACCATATCAAACTCCACACTGTCCAGTGCCCGAAGAAGGGATCTGAAGCACCGGTTATGGAGCACCAGACCGACCAGTCGGTGCTCGTTGCCGTCGCCGTCGCCGTCGAGATGCGATCCGGCTGGCTGCGGATCCAGCAGTCCACGTTCACGTACGCCTCTCGCAGCGGCAGGTCTCGAAGTGCTCGTCATCTTTGTTTCTCTCTTTAGATAGTTTCTTCAGACATTGATGCCCCCGTATTGAGAGAGACATTGCCCTTAGCTGGCCAAGAAGTCTCAAGTGAACCACTCTCCTCCCTACGCCGGGAGATCTACAGTGACATATATCAGAATGATGTAGTATTGGGGTTTGTACGGAAGGAAAGTGCTCAACAGGCATTCGGCCAGTAGAGCGAGCTTCTCTTCTTTCTACCAGGAGTTTTCTAGAGATATTTCCCGGCTATGGCCCCATGTTGATCATGCAGTTATGCGTCAATCAGCCACCATCTTCCTGATTCTATCTGAAAGCCTTTTCATTTTTCTCATATGGATAGAGATGGGCCTATCTCTTCCGATTTCTCCCTCTTCATGAGAGAAGCTGGGTCCGCCTGTGAATTTCACACGGCGGCGTAAGATCGGATGGGCTACAGTTACGACGGGGGCATTAACGCAGTTCTAGTGGCTGAACCAGTGGCCATTATCACATATGCGTAGAGAGGGCCAGTAGGGTAGTCTGCTTGCTGGGTTGGAAGATCGGAATCGGGGAAGCATGTGCCCATCGTCTTTGACAGGCCGTGGTGGTGAGTCAGGGAGCCAGTCGCAGAAGGATTATTCTCAAGCTTTTGAGATACCGTGTATGATAATGGCGGAAGAGGTGTTGCCACCGAACAGTAGGGTGTCGAACTGGAGAAAGATATCCTTCGGCTTTGAGTTGCTGAGATATCATTTCGTGTTGGCTGATCTCCCTGTGAGAAGTCTCGTTGCTCTGGGAGTAAGATGGGTTTGGCTGATGGCTTCAAATTACCGGTAGGTGATCTCTTCTCGGACAGGAGAAAAGAGATCATCGACGCTGCAGAAGGATGCTTGTCGTCGGCAACGTAGTGAGGAGCCAGTGGCTTACGATAATCTGAGGCTAACGACCCTAGGGGCCTGGCTGCAAAGGGATCGGCTCACCTGGCCCTCACCGGCTCTGATATCATTCCCCTTCTCAACCTCAGGCAACTCTTGCCTTGGATCGTAGTCACCTCTTGGCCGCACTTCTACCTCACCTTGTCCTCATTTCTCTCCTGGAATTTTTGCCCCACTACTGGAGTAAATCCCAGCCGTCCCGTCTCTGCCCTCCTCTCACATCCTATTTCAAGGCTGCCTTTCCACCCTCCGCTTCAGCCTTTCCTCTTCAACTCTCCACGCTGCACAACTGATCAAGCTCTTCGGTTTCCAAGAGTCAAACACACCACACATGGAGCAGCGCCTTCATCCGGAAGAAATGCCTAGAGAGAAGATGGGCTCCGACTCTGGCCGGCCGGCCAAAAAGCGCCGTACCAGTGAGTCTCTGCGATAACTGTTCTGCGAAGCTGGGGATCTAATGCGAAACATAGCTGCCGACGGTGAAGCGGCTCCTGGCACTTCCACCCAGGCTATTCAGAATCCGACCGCTCCTGGTAAGATTTCACGATCCATACTTAAGCTACACTTTCTAACGTAACGTACAGCTGCTGCAAATACTGCTGACCTCGACACTCCCCAGCAGCCCGCTCATGACACTGCCACTGGTAAGAAAGCACGTCATGTCCTCGACCTACACTACCTAACACGAGGCACAGCTACTGTACCTACTACCGATCTTGACACTCCCCAGCAGCCCACTGGGGGCACGACCACTGGTAAGTTACTACAACACATACTCAAAGTCAGATAGCCTGATAGGAATTATAGCCGCTCCGGGAAATCCAGCGCCGCCCCGCAACATCATGCTGTACGTCCCAGTGAAGGGCGACTTCCACTTCAAGGGTTTCGATGTTTCGCTTCTGCCTAAGATGAACTCGCCGCAGGGTCATCTCCTCATCAATACTTGCTACTTTCCTTTGGGCTTTTACCATTATCGTCCCACCCGCGCGGCCATTCGCACCATCCAGGTCGTCGCCATCCATCTTCGCCAGCACGTCAGCCTGGACGCTGCTCAGCGACTCAAGAGCATGAAAGATCAAATCATCCTGGAGACCATGACTAAGGCTCTTGTGGGCATCAAGCGTGAGGCATTGTGGGACGATGTCATTGACTGCACCAACATGGTTCTGGCCGCCTAGGAGTCCGGCCACACCTTCACTAGATACGAGGCTTCGAAGCGACATCTGTGGAATGTCGTGCAGGCTGCGAGAAGCCTTCCAGTTACCACTGCGAATGCCGAGCTGGATTGCGTCGGCTTTTTGTCGTGCCTCATGTCCTTGGAGGACATGTCTCAGGAAAGCGAGGATATGATCACCTCAGATCGGATTCAACTGCAGGTGCTGAATCCGCCCCAGGATCTGCACCCCGGTGTCCCCCGCGATCCTGTCCTAGCCCGTAAGTGCAATCCCTACCCGTGCATTTCGAGTTTTGCTGAAACCAATCAATTAGGAGCCATTCTTCGGACGCTCTGCCACAGCACCGCTCGCTACATGGAGATGTCCCACACCCATGAGTTGGCCATTGTCAAGACGGTCAAAGCATTTGTTGACGCTCATGTTGCGGCCGAGCTCCTTCGACTGATGACGATTTAGCTTCATTACGCTAGATAATGCGATTCTGGTGTGCGCGAACTGGAAGGAGATCAATGTCTCACGGGTATATCAAGGTCATAACCTTTGAGCATATTTTCCTGGCTTTAGTTCATGTGGTCTCTGAGGGTAGTCCCAAGGTTTTTTCTTCGGGCTTTGAGATGCTGTGGCTAGATCGGGTTGCACAAGAAACCAAAGAAGAAAACGATTTCTCTGATTTCCCTTGCCCTCCGTGATACTTCTGTGTTTTCCGCTCTTGACACTCCCGGCCTTGTGTCCCATAATTTGAACGCTATCTCTAGTACGCAAGTCTGAGGTTGAGGGAGTCGGCAGCATCATCGTCATCATCTGAGGTGACTAGTGTAACATCACTGACCTTACCATGTGCAACATGCGACGTAAGCCCTCATGGGATCGCCCTGTAGAGAGAGAAAGAGCAGGCTCAAGAATTGAGCCGTTATTACTTATCTTCAGAACAGAGAGGAGGAGACGACGGGGTTCGAGGTGCTCCGCGCAGATTTGCAATGTTCGGTCGTCCCGAGTCCTTCGTGTATTCTATCGTTTTAAACCTGCTTGACCCCGTGGCTGGAGCAGACGTTCGGAACTTATTGGATGCATGGACAAAGCCAGGTGCACCCGGCGAAGATCCCTCAAGCGAGTGCGTAACCTGGCGTGCTTCCCGTGAAAATGCATAGGTTTACTCTGGTGATTCCAGAGTGATAACTGATAATAGCTATTGTAGTGACCTAGATATGTATGCGACGCTCATGGGATCAGGAAGGCTGTGCGCCTCGTCCAGGCGAGGAAGGCCTTATGATGCTTTTTTAGGCCAAAATTTGGTAACAATAACAGTGGAAGGTGGTCTAGCGGTACCAACAACTTGACCTCAATAAACTTTTAAAAATCCTATTCCAACTGTTACGCCTCAGGGCTTGGGAACTCTCGCCACCAGCTACGTACTACATAGCCCCTACACTGGGGCACGGGGGTGTACGGCAGCTGCATTGTGGCAGGACTGAGGCCAGACAAGCGCAACCTCCCAAACCGAGGTGTTGTTCGCGTGTCTGTGAGTTATCTTCTGGGGGTTTGTGTGTGGGGATCCCAAGCAAGCACACAATGAACTCAACGCCCCTGAGTTCAACTACAACAAGATGCAAAACCAAAAAGATTTTTTTTTCCTGGCACAGCGCTTCCCGGACCGCTCAATCTCTTCCTGACCTCACCGTCTTTAAACTCCGCACTACCTATCTCTATGCGGCTGGAAACATCCAAAGGTTGCTAGACCGAAGCCATTAATGGACGATTGCTTCTTCTTTTCTTCTCCTTGGTCTTGGTCTCGATCTTCTTATTCGTCATCCTACCGCCTCGTTGTCCCCTTCAATCACGTCTGCTCTTTTCTACTAGACAAGCAGGCAGCAGCTTGACTCAATCGCCCAGCTTAGGCAAATCCATCAATCTCCTGCCTCAAACACGAAGATAAGTCACAAATCAGCCGCTCGGGAAAGACCAAAGCGCGCAGCGACTCGAGAATCTTATCTCGGCGCCTGGATCATGATGGTGTGCTGAATTCTGCTTCTTGAACAGGTCTTGACAGATTGATAAGTGTTACGAGCAGCCGTTCCCCCTATATCTTCTTCAACCCGAGAGGACATACGAAGTCGGGCAAGACAGCGCCCAGAGGTCCTCCGAAACTCCATTCAGGACGAGACATGCGGTCACTGCGGCAGAAAATCGACTCTACAGACCTTGCGCTCGACCCGATTTTCAGCATATGCGTCGTTGTACAGAGGGGGGATGGAGATGACATGGCCTGGATTCGGGTCCATTGACTCGACCAGTTGGCACACTTGACAGATGTTGTCTAGGAAGTCACACACGAGGTTATCTGGTGTATATCAGCGAGCACTCCCTGACCCGAGACGGAGGCTAGTCCTTGTCGGGCATTGCTGCTTGACATTGCAATTCTTCTACTGAGTGGTTGTCACAGACAGAACGGAATTGCCGCCCGCACTCTCACTGCACGACGCAAATATCCTGGAAACCCCATGCCATCTGCTCGTACTCTGCTGCTACTGCGGTAGACCTGGATGGTTGTCGTTCCAAGGACCAGCGTGCTTAGTCACATCAGAGGGCGGAGGAGAGCGACCGGCATCGGTGGATAGCAATGTGGAGCTCTGGCGATGCTATCCCAGGCTATCCCAGGCTATCCCAAGCTATCTCGGCGCGCCGAGGGATGTGGACCGCAGCTCGGAGAAGACCGCTCGGCAATGCGGCTATGCATTAAAAGGACAAGATGCTGCCCGCACGCACATCAGGGGGACCGTTCCCACGGAGAAGACCCCCCCGTCGTTATCTTATCTGATTCATCTGATTAGGATTTCTTGTTCTCGTCGACCTTTGTGTCCTTGCTTCGCCAGTTAACCACCAACAGCAGCAGCAGTACTAGCAGAACAGCACCAGCAGAGCAGCACCAGCAGCTATGGGTTCACTCGCGACGGACAGGCTGCACAACGACGCCGAGGCGCCATTCAAGGTCGTCGTCATCGGCGGCTCCTACGCGGGCCTGTCGGCAGCGCTCAACCTGCTCGATCTCTGCGAGGGGCGGAATGCGCGCTGCTCGCGAGGGGCTGAGTGCAGTTTCAAGGAGCCCATCAATGTCGACATTACCATCGTCGACGAGCGCGATGGCTTCTGTGCGTCCACTCCCGTCCCTCGACTCCTGGTGAGCTCGTCTCAGCTGACTGGAATCCCCCAACAGACCACCTCATCGGCTCGCCCCTGGCTCTGGCCCTGGAGTCCTACGCCGAGAAGGCGTGGGTCAAGTTTGACGACGTCGCCGCCCTGCAGGTGCCCAACATCCACGTCGTTCAGGGCAGCGTGACCAAGGTCGACTGCGCCGCCAAGACCGCCACCGTCAAGGAGTCCGCGCGGGACGAGCCCCTACAGCTCGACTACGACTATCTCGTCACCGCCTCGGGCCTGCGCAGGGTCTGGCCGGTGGTGCCGCAGTCGCTGAAGCGGAAGCAGTACCTCTTCGAGGCGGGAGATCACATCCACAGCGTGTCCACGGCCGACAAGGGCGTCGTCGTCGTGGGCGGTGGTAAGTTGTTACCCCACGTCGTGTCTGTGTGCGCTTGAGTGGCCTCCACTAACATACTCTCTCTCCTCGTACAGGTGCCGTCGGTATTGAGATGGCTGCGGAGCTGAAGCTGGTGCAGCCCCAAACCAAGGTCTTCCTCGCACACTCCCGAGACAAGCTCCTCTCAGCAGAGCCCCTGCCGGACGAGTGCAAGGACAAAGCTCTGGAGCTGCTGCGCGAAGCAGGCGTCGAGGTCCTGCTCGAGCATCGGCTGCAGGAGACTCGCGAGGTCAAGGGGGACGACGGCAAGACGAGGACGGAGATCGTCTTCACGAACGGGCACACCATGCTGGCCAACAACGTCATCATGGCCGTGTCGAGGAGCGTCCCGACGACTACGTTCCTGCCCGCCGAGGCTCTCGACAGCGAGGGCTACGTCAAGATCCAGCCCAGGTAAGCCTAATATAGCCTCTTCCCAGCGTCAACCACCCGTGGCTGACATGTCCGTCGTCGCATCTAGCCTGCAACTGCCGGTATCGACGCCAAACTCCTCGTCCCATTTCGCCGTCGGCGACCTCATCTCCTGGTCTGGCATCAAGCGCTGCGGCGCCGCCATGCACGAGGGCTACCTGGCCGCCGTTAACGCCCACAAGCTGATGCAGCAGCGGCTGTACGGCACCGAGCCCGCCTTCCAGGAGCTGAAGCCGATCCCGCCCATGATTGGCCTGGCTGTCGGCAAGGACGCACTCTCTTACGGCCCGGGCGAGGGCGTGCAGTCAGGCGCCCGCGTCGCCGAGATATTCTTCGGGGATGACCTCGGGTTCTCTAGTGAGTCCTTGTCTTGGGCCCTTTCTCCAACTCCAATGGAAACATGGGAAGATGCTAATGAACTGTACAGTCTGCTGGAACTACCTTCAGCTAGGGATCTCGTCGAACGGGAGCAAGTGAGAGCAATGCAGCCTCGATATAAATGGACGAAATTCATGTACATTCTTTGTCACTTTGGGGAGGTGGATGAATGCTTAGAGCTTGCCCAGCTCTTCGTGACACACGGGTTGGTAAACGGGAAATGCATCATGGGTCAAAACGACGAGACTTGATGGTAAACGCGGCGCTTGTGGCCTGCACTTTTGGGTTTTCCTACCTACCTGCCTACAGACGATAACAGACTTTTTATTTACATGAGCTGATGTTCGACACTCCTCCTTGTGCGTATGTCTATCTCACTTGCGGCCCCAAACCCACCGCTCACAGCTTCGGCACCAGCCCGATGCCCGTGCCGCCCACCATCTTCACCTTCGGATCGCCCCCGCCGAGCGGGCAGACCTGGAAGAACCGCTCCCTGTCCAGGCGCATCAGGGCCGCCCTCTTGTGCGGCAGGTCCACGAACTTGTCGACCGAGAACCCGTGCACCAGGTCGTACGCGAGCACCGTGGCGTTGCCCGCCTTGGGCTCGCCGACGATCCTGCCCGTGCGCGGCTCGTCCAGGAACAGGTAGTGCACGAGGCTGGACCACCACGCGCCGACGCGGTGCGCGCCGCGGTAGCGCACGTCGCCCACCAGGCTGTGCCGCCCGCGGTCGTGCGGCGCGGCCGGGTAGTACGCGCCCAGCCGGTCCTCGGCGGCCCAGTAGATCTCGAAGTAGGCGAAGAAGACGCCGTCGAAGGCCGCCAGCACGGCGAACTGGTGCGGGTCGGCGGCCACGCGCGAGAGGTAGTCGCGGTGCTGGTCCAGCGTGCCCGACTCGTTCCAGCCCGCCGACACCCGCGGGTCGTTCTGCCAGGTGTGGAACAGGTCCAGGTGCGCGGCGTCGTGCAGGTCCAGCGCCACCATGCTGAAGGTCTCGCGCAGGTGCGGGATCCACCGGCTGTAGATGACCGAGCCGGGCCGCGGCTTGGCCGGCCGCCGTGGGTGCCAGACGTGCGTTGCGCCGGGCTCGCTCGTCATGGTGAAGTTGAGCGGCGCGAGCGGGAAGGACGACAGCGACAGCGGAGCCGCCGGGTCCTCGGGCAACCAGGCGGGCCGCGGGCCGAAGGGCGAGCCGGCGCCCTGCCAGAAGGTGGTGCGGAGGAAGAGGAGCTCCTCGGGCGAGTCGGAGGCGCTGACTGGGTGGTCCACGGCTAGCATCACGCCCCGTAGCTGCTGGGCCAGCTGCGCGCTGTTCGCGCCCGCCAGTCGCACCCGGATGGACTCCTCGTCGGGCCGGAGTGCGAAGAGGACGTAGGCAAGCAGCCACGCCTGTGCCACCGAGGGTGTCTCGTCCCCGTCCCAGGCTATCGTCACGGCCGGTGATCTCCGGGCGCGGCCCCAGGGAGTGTTGTTGGTTTCGGGAGGGCGCTCGCCAGATTTCGTGTTCTCCGGTTCGGTGAAGAAGAGCTTGTCATTGTGGAGGGGAGTGGGAGGCAGCTTGCTCTGGCTGTTGCTGCTGCTGTCGTTATCGGCTGCTGCCCTCAGCTGGAAGAGCTTTTGAGAGGGAGTTGCGGGATGGCTCTTTGTGGATTGGTAGACGAAGTATGGAGTGTTGTACGGGTAGGGCAGCTTGATGATCGGCTCGCTCAGCGGCCAGTCGGCCAGGGGTATCCGCGACATGCTTCTTTATCTTTGCTCTGTTCAACACCGGGGAGAGTCAATCAACCAAAGGAGGGGAAATCTGCGATGTTCTCTCAAGGACGGGAAGCTATGCAAGCCGTCCGATAAGGTTGCTTCTGCGTCACCAAGCTGCCGGGCCCGGCAGACAATAACTACCTATGTGAGACGGACCTCGGGTAGGTCGATATGCATAACGCAAGAGGCAGCGCCGAGCCCCATGATCTCGTCGCTCCTGTCCTTCCCGAGAGGCCCCGTGTCTGCTGTGTCCACAGTGTCCATCGACTCCATCATCTTTCTTTAGTCACCGCTCTCGAGAGTAGCAGCTCTACTGTACGAGTCCAGCATTGAACTAAGCGATGGTGGAATCGCCGACCCAGCTGCGCCATTTTCCTGATTTCTCTTTTTTTTCTCTTCGTCTTCTGCAACTCCCACCTCCTCCATCGTCAGAGCTTGTGCAGTAGCCCCGCCGACCGTTGCAACGCCTGCGCAGCTAGACGTGGCATCATTTCCCGGCGGGCCAATGGCAGCATTGAGGGCGCCACCGTGCAGGGATGGCCCGCTGCGCGGACGGATCTGATAACTTTGTTGGAACAATCAGGGGCGGATCTGATAATACTCTACTCATCCTCTGGGGCCTCGGCGCCCCTCCTTGGTGTCCAGTGTTAGCGGCCGAGCTCGGAGGACGCAGAAGAATGGGGTGGCAGTGGTGGAGATGGGATCCCCTCCTCCTCTTCGGATCTGATAATTCTCGGCGAGAGACGTAAGAGGATCCATCTGACAGGGGGCCGTGAAACGAGCTGCCGAAGTGGGGATAGATCATAGCATCGAAGACGCGAAGCTGCGAAGTCACCCACACCTTACGGATTGAGTGATCATCTCAGCCTACTCTACATTGTACAAGTGGTAGGAATGTACCGTAGGATGTCGAGATCGTGATGCGTGGGGCTCGAGCAATGCGGATGGTCAAGTCTTGTGTTTAATGCTTCTCTAATCCAGTAAATCTCTTTCGTGGCATGTACAAGTCCGGTGACGGGCTCTAAGTTCTATGTACAGGTCTCTAGACGTGTCCTTTCAACAGAGACTCTCGTGTTGGTGATGATCGTGCTGGCAGCGGCCAAGCTACCCATCAGAGCTTCGACAACTTCTTGCCCTCCTCGGCAATGATCTCGCTCCCCAGCTTCGCCAGCTCGAACTTCCTCACCTTGCCGCTACCCGTGAGCGGCACCGTCGCCGGCACGCGGCCCTCACCTAGCCAGAAGACGTGTGTTGGCGCCTTGTGCCTCCCGAGCCTCTTGGTCACCCACTCCCGCACCTCCGACAGCGACGGCCTCCTCCCCTTGCCGCTGTCCTGCAGGAAGGCGCCGACAACTTCGCCGTAGTGCGCGTCCTTGAGCCCGACGACGACAGCCATGGACACGGCCGGGTGGGCGGCCAGCCGCTCCTCGATCTCGAGAGGGTAGATGTTCTCGCCTCCTATAGCGCGCCGGTCATGGTTAGTAAGAAGGAGGTCATTGTAGGAGACATGGCAGTGATCAGTTCAGAAGAGAGAGCTGAAACATACCGCGGATGATGATGTCCTTGAACCGTCCAGTGATACTGCAGTATCCCCTCTCGTCGAACACCGCCTCGTCTCCCGTGTGCAGCCACAAGACGCCCGTCTCGTCCCGCACCATCACCTCAGCCGTCTTCTCCGAGTTGTTCCAGTAGCCCGCCTGCAGCTGGTACCCCGCGATGCACAGCTCCCCCCTCTCGCCGACCGGCAGGACCTTGCCGTCGTGGTCGACGATCTTGGCCCGCGCGTGCGGCATCAGCGTGCCCACCGTGTCGAGCCGCACCTGCACCGGGTCGTCCGTGAACGCGTTGAAGCACGTCGGGCTCGCCTCCGTGAGGCCGTAGCTCGACGTGAACTCGGTCATGCCCAGCCGCGCCACCAGCTGCTCCATCAGGTACCGCGGCACCGGCGCCCCCGCGATGATGCCGGTGCGCAGGCGCAGTCGCGACGGGTCCAGCTTCTCTGCGCCCGGGAGCGCGAACAGGCTGTCGAACATGGCGGGGACGCCGTGCAGCGCCGTGCACTGCTCGTCCTGGATGGCGCGCAGCACGGCGGGTGGGTCGAACACCTCCGAGGGGTAGACGATTGAGGCGCCGTGGGTGACGCAGGCGAGCAGGCCAAGCACGAGGCCGAAGCAGTGGAAGAGCGGCGGCGGGCAGCAGAGCACGTCGGCCGGGGTCAGGCGCATGCGGTCGCCGATGAAGCGCGAGTTGTTGACGAGGTTGTGGTGCGTCAGCATCGCCGCCTTGGGGTGCCCTGTCGTGCCGCTCGTGAACTGCAGGTTGACGACGTTGTACGGCGAGACGCCCACCTCGTGGCGGTGGAGGTGGTACGGGTCCTGCCTGCTGCCCTTCAGCAGGACGTCGTCGTAGGTGGAGAAGTCTTCCGAGGGTCCCCGGAGGATCACGATCTTGGGGCCGTAGTCTTCTGAGGCCAGCTCGGCGAGTAGCACCTCGTTGTCGAGGCGGCCTATCTTTCTCGTCGTGAAGAACATCTTGCACTCTATTCAGTGTTTCCTCGTCAGCTCTCCGTTCATGCGATATGCAAACCTTCAATGGGCGGACGCACCAGTGAACTTCAGCGCGTACTGCGCCTCAGTCGGCGTATAGGTATTATTGAGGATCACCAGGATCGCCCCTATCCTTGCCACTGCGAAGAAGACGGCCGCATACTGCTCACAGTTCCCGGCCATGATGGCGACTCTGTCGCCCTTGTTGATGCCCTCGGCCAGCAGCGCCCTCGCGAGCAGCCCGCTCTGCCGGTGCAGGTCTCCATACGTCCACCGGGCTCCCGTCCACGGGATCACGATGCATTGGTGGTCTCCGTTATGCTCGCACTGCAGGTCGAGGAGCTCGCCCAGCGTCAAGTCCAGGAGGGGAGGGTCGATCGGGCCATGGAGGATGGAGGGACGCTGGACAGGGACCAAAGGCTGCTGCTGCTGCGCAGCTGCTGTTGACGACACTTGCTGGGCTGCCATTGTGGTACGTCCTTGTCGTGGGAGAGAGCCTCAGGATCTGCAGTGATGCAGCTCTGGTACTATGAGTCTCTTGGCTTTGTATCGAGGGTCCTCTTCACCAGTCTAGCCCCATGGCTGGCTTGGTTGCTGGCATCCTTCCCGGCGAGTTTAACCAGCTGCCCGGCACCCGGCTTCGCTTGGTCATACTCCTCCGTGGCCTCTAGGGCCGCCGAGGTCCCAGCAAGGAAGTTTGCCGAGCTGCCTGCCATTGCCGGGATGGGGAGCCCCTCAGGGCTTGGCCGATACGCGTGGACGATGGCCGAAGACTCGAGCAGCCGGAAATAATCGCGCAGTGGGAATGGCGAAATGGCTAGAGAACGCGACACCTCTTAGGCCGATGCGTCATGCAGCTTGGTGCGCGTTGTGGACGCATGAGGGGGCCTGGGGGGTTGTGTTCTCGGAGACGATGTCGAAGTTGGGAAATGGTGCGGTGGGACTGGGAGGGAGCATCCCTGCTCTGCCAAGGCCGCAGTCGTTGATCTGATCATCTGATAAGATTCGATCATCGACGGGGAGCCCCCGATGACGGTGTTGAAATTTTCTTCCTCCCCTGTCAACCTGTGGGTGTGCGTGCGTGGCCGCTTTCCCGCGGCACTCCCACCCACACTCTCACACTCATGCGCAACTCTCTCCGTGCTCCCGCAGATCGCAGGTTGATTAAGCTTGCACCTCAATTCTTCTGCGCAGAATTCCAGAAGGACTGGCGATAAGATAATGACGGCGCTCGTCCAGATCGCCTGCGAGTCAAGGAGTGTCGCAGGTCGGCTACAGCACCCGCCGTCCTTCGCTGCGCTCGTCGGCAGTGGCACAGCTCTCTGTCCCTGCACCTCGGCTGCAGGTACTGATGTCTGTAATACGCGTCATCTCTTTCCTGGCGGGGCTCCTGTGGTATTTTGGGAAACTCAAACGTGGGATTTTCTCAATTCAATGGGGCATCTTTGCCATCCCGCTGTCGTATCCTGTATTCAGTCTGACACAGTATCTTTGGATATGGGACTCTGGAGAGGAGACGAGGCAGCAGCTGCACTAGTAGACGAGATCCCCGGCAAGTGTCGCGCAATCAAGGAAGCCTCCATTGACAGGAGCGAGTGCAGACACATGCTCGTCTTGGCTTCCGCTTAGTTAACACCATCCGCCCATCCTATTTTCGGTAATGCTTCGGGATGAACCGCAGAAGAAAAGAAAAGCACATCGAGCTTCCATCTTCGGTTGTCCCATGTCTGGAAAAGAAGCCAATGGCACCAAGTGGCCGGTCAGAGACTTCCCATTGTCCCGCTCCTCTTACGCAACCGGATCCCCAGGTGGCGCCAGCGGCCGGAGCTAGCTTCATCTGATAACTCAGTCGCAACGGCTGCCCGGCCCCTGGTGAAACAGCGAATGGCAGGTTTCGATCTGATAAAACAAATCTTAGAGTTGGAAATCCCGCAGGACCACAAGTGCCGGCGCAACCCCCCACAGCCCAGACCGTTCCCGGGCCCAGTGGCCGTTGAGGACTAGGGCCGGCATCGGGGAGAAGCTTATTACTGTTCATAACGTTAATGTACGCTGCGGGTACTGCGGCCATGCACGTCTGACGACTTGCCAGGGATGTGGTTGTGGATCGTGGGCAAGTAAAACTTTTTCTTGCTGATCGACAGTGCCGGTGATGCACCGTTGCAACGAGATGACTAGCCCGGTGCTGCGTGCTCCGCAGCGGAGCATACCCCGAGTGTTGTCAGAGGAGAGAGAAGCGCCGCCGGACGATGCTGGCTGAGAGCGGGAACGGAATGAGGGGGCGGGTTCCGTGTGGAAGAACCGTGACCATTGCCGGGGCTCGAAAGTGGTGTCTTCGCTGCTTTATGCTTACCTTAGGCTTCCACTCTGATGAGGGGCCCCAGCGAGCTCTGTCTGCCCTGTAACAACCTTTGTCTGTTCGTCCTTGACGACATCTGCGCGTTGCTCGCATCACGGCTAGAAGGCTGCAAGGGACGAACCTTGGACGAGCGAGATGGCCGCTGCAACGACCCAAGATGACGAGAAGAAGAAGGAGCCAGAGGTTCCCAAGCAGAAGAAGCCCTTCTTTGTCTTCTTCCGCCTCCTACTCTCGGCCTCTCCCACGCCAGTCGATATCCTCCTCCTCATCACTGGCGTCATTGGCTCCATTGCCGCGGGCGTGCCATTCCCTCTCCTCGGTATCCTGTTTGGTGAACTGATTGACGACATCAACTCCAGCAGCTGCTCCTCCTCTTCCTCCTCGTCAAGCTTGTCCTCCCGCCTGTTCGCCCGCTCGGACAGCAGCAATGACGACCCGCAATCCTCCGTCAACCACAAGGTGCTCCTGGTCGTGTACATCACCATCGCCTACTTCGGCCTCATCTTCGTCTACATCCAGTCCCTCTCCGTCTTCGGCTCGCGCCTCGCCCACCGCCTGCGCGACGCCTACTTCGCCTCGCTGCTGCGCCAGGAGGTCTCATACTTCGACGCCCTGCCCGCCGGCGAGGTCGCCTCCCGCCTGTCCGCCGACATCGAGGCCGTGCGCGCCGGCACCAGCGAGAAGGTCGGCGTATGGCTGTACAGCGTGTCCTTCTTCGTCACCGCCTACGTCGTCGCCTTCATGAAGGACGCGAAGCTGGCGGGCATGCTGCTCAGCCTGGTGCCAGCCTTCATGGCAATGAGCCTCGTCGGCGGCCACTACGTCGGGAAGTTTGCTGGCGCCGTGTCCGACAGGGTCGCCTCCGCGTCGTCCATCGCTCTGGAGGGCCTGGCCAACGTGATGGTCGTCCAGGCTTTCGGCGCGGAGGGCAGGCTGGAGGAGAGGTTTGCCACAGAGCTGCGCGGCGCGAGGAGGGACGGCGTGAAGAAAGCCATCGCGACGGGCTTGCAGGCCGGTGTGCTGTACTTCGTCGCATATGCGGCGAGTGGGCTTGCCTTCTGGCAGGGTAGCAGGCACATCGCAGCCGCAGTGGGCGGAGACGGAGGCGGCGTCAGCGTTGGTGCCATTTACACGGTCATTTTCATCCTCGTCGACGGTATGTGACCGATCCTAAAGCTCTCATGTTATGTCTGCGGCTAACCCAGAGCCACAGCAACGATCATCCTGAGTACCGTGTCGCCATACCTACAGATCTTCGGTTCGGCGACCGCCGCATTCACAAAGCTCGAGGAGGGCATCAACCGCAAGTCCAACATCGATGCCACGGAGGAGCCAGCGCTGGCTGCCCCTAGCTCGCTGATCGAGGCCGGCGACGTCGAGGTCCGCGGCGTGACCTTTGCTTACCCTTCGCGGCCGGAGGTCCAGGTCCTGCGAAACGTCAGCCTCAACTTCCCGGCCGGGCAGCACACCGCAATTGTAGGATTGTCCGGCAGCGGCAAATCGACCATCGCGGGGTTGCTCACGCGCCTCTATGATCCGGCTGACGGAGGCATCTTCATCGGCGGCCAGGACATCAAGACCGTAAACACGCGGCACCTCAGGAGCATGATCGGCCTCGTGCAGCAGGACCCCCTGCTCCTGGACCGATCGCTGCTGGAAAATATCGCCCACGGGCTGGTCAATTCGTCCAACCCGGGGCACGAACACCTCCGATCCTTCATCCTCGGCCCCGAACTCGGGGAGATTGCCGATCTAGTCCGGAGTGGCCAGAGCATGACCTCCGCCGCCGAAATGAAAGGCTCTGTCGCAGTCGAAGTCGTCAGTCTGGTCCAACGTGCCGCAGACCTCGCCGACGTGACGACTTTCGCCCAGACGCTCGAGCGCGGCTTCGGGACCACAATTGGGCCTGGTGGTGACCGGCTGAGCGGCGGCCAGAGACAGAGGGTGGCGCTCGCCCGCGCTTTGGTCAAGGACCCTAAGATCGTGGTGCTCGATGAAGCCACCGCCGCGCTGGACTCAGCCACCGAGCAGAGGATTCAGGGGGCCATGGAGAAGATCTCGCAGGGTAGAACGCTCATCACCATTGCCCACCGCCTAGCGACCGTCCGGCACGCCGCCAACATCATCGTCATGGGCAACGGCAAGGTCCTCGAGCAGGGAACACACGAGGTGCTGATTGCGAAGAACGGCCACTATGCCTCCCTGGTGCGCCAACAGAGCGTGGAGAGCGCTGACGCGGCACACTGGGAGGAAGAGGAGACAGAGGGAACTCAGGGACACCACGAGATCGCGCGCGCAATATCGAAGAAGAGTGCAATCGAGGAGTCGAAGGAACACTTGTCCGACAGCTCCACGGAGAAGCATTCCGAAGAAGCACAAGGAAAGACACCGCCAGCAGTAGCAAAGAAAGAAGCAAACACCTACCCTGTCCTGAAGCGCCTCGGAGCTCTCTTGCGACCTTATCTACTCTGGCTGTTCCTCGGCCTCATCGCCGCCATTGTGGTCGCGGGCTCATACACAGGCGAGGCCTTCATCTTCGGCAACACGGTCAGCGCGCTAAGTCCTTGCAAGTCGCCGTCCTCGATCCGCTCAAGGGGCGCTTTCTTCGGCCTCATGTTCTTCATCCTGGCCCTTATCGAGCTCGCTGCCAATGCTCTCAGCTGGTCGCTGTTCGGCTGGACGGCAGAGCGCCTGCTGTACGCAGTCCGCGTGCTCTCATTCCGCTCGCTGTTCGAGCAGGACCTGCACTGGCACCAGTCGGAGGGCAGGACCCCGTCGCAGTTACTTGGCTTCATCACAGACGACTCCAGCGCCCTAGGCGGCTTGACCGGGTCGATTATCGGCACCGTTCTGTCTATCTGTATCAACCTCATCGCCGCCGTTATCGTCACCCTCATCGTGGCCTGGAAGATCGCCCTCGTCTGCCTCGCCGTCGTACCGCTCATGCTGGGTTCCGGCCTCATGCAGCTCCGGCAGCTCTCCGCCTTCGCCGCGCGGCACGAGGCCGCCTTCGCGCGCTCCATCTCCATCAGCGTCGAGGCCGTCAACAGCATACGGGCCGTGGCGGCCCTGGGCCTCGAGGGGGAGGTCCTGGGCACGTACCGCCGGTCGCTGGGCGCGCCCAAGCGCGAGATTGCGCGTGCCAGCGCGGTCGCCAACTTCTGGCTCGCGCTGGCATACAGCATCGGGTACTGGATCTACGCACTCGCGTACTGGTGGGGCGCCAAGCTCATCATCGCGGGCGAGTACTCGCAGGCGCAGTTCTTCATCGTGCTGGTGGCGCTGCTGGTGAGCGCGCAGCTGTGGAGCCAGATGTTCACGCTGGCGCCGGAGCTGACCAAGGCGAACGCGGCGGTAGCGAGGATCGTCGACCTGATTGACCAGGGCAAGTCGAAGACTCTCAAGCACCCCGGGGCGGGGAGTGCTCGCACGGGAGGAGTCGTCGACGAGGCAGATATCGAGGGCTCGGGGCGCCTCGACCCCGAGAAGGCCCGCGGGACAGAGGTCAAGTTCTCCGATGTGCATTTCTTCTATCCTTCACGACCAGATGTCGAAGTCCTCAAAGGCCTCAGCCTGTCGGTACAACCAGGCCAGTTCTGCGCGCTCGTGGGTCCAAGCGGAGCAGGCAAGTCGACCGTCTTCTCCCTCCTGCTCAGGATGTTCCCCATCTCCTCCGGGCGCATCACCCTCGACGGGCTCGACATATCCTCGAGCACCGACCCGGCCTTCCGCAACACCATCGGCCTCGTCCCGCAGGCGCCCGTGCTCTTCGACGGCACCGTCCGCTTCAACGTCGCGCTGGGGTCGCAGCCCGGCCGCGAGGCGACGCAGGACGAGATCGAGGCCGCCTGCCGGGTGGCCAACATCCACGACACGATCGCCTCGCTGCCGGAGGGCTACGACACGCGCATCGGCCCCAACGGCGGGCAGCTGTCGGGCGGGCAGCGGCAGCGGCTGGCGATCGCGCGGGCGCTGGTGCGGCTGCCGCGGCTGCTGCTGCTGGACGAGTCGACGAGCGCGCTGGACGCCGAGTCGGAGCGCCTGCTGGGCGAGGGCCTGGAGCGGGTGCGCGCGGGCGGAGGCACGACGGTACTGTGCATCGCGCACCGGCTCAGCACGGTGCGCCGGGCCGATGTCATCTGCTGCGTCGAGGATGGGCGGGTGGCGGATCGCGGCACGCACGAGGAGCTGCTCGGTAGGAGCGATAGCTACCGCCTTGCTGTTGCGCACCAGACGTTGGAGGGTTGACGGCCGTGTGATAGAGCTGGGAAAAGCTAAAAGAAAGAAAGTAATACACAGCATGCGAACTCTCACCTGTGTCGTGCTTGTGCTGTGTTAACGTCGCTCGACTGTCGGTCTTTGACTCGTGCTCGTCCAGCGCCTGTGGCGTCTCATCCTCGTATATTATATCGACATCCTCTACCCGATGATGCGTGGGGGTCAGAATTGTCCAGAGAGCCGTGCGCTGAAGTGTTGGGGAGTGGACTGGCAACAGGCCCTGCGGAATGGGGCAGCCAATGACCCCAGTTACTCACTCTAAGGAAGGTGACGTCCTTCCTGTACGGCCTGCATCCATGAGGGTCAGCTGGTCGTGCACTGGTTGCAGAGCTACACTGGAAGTTTTGACCAATCTTGTCTACCTGTTCTCCTGCCCACCGCATCTGAGAAGTGAAGCGCGTTTATTATCAGGGACAACCTGGGTTCAACTCGCAAGTGACGAGCAAAACTTCCCTAGTATAACTCCAGCTTTCCAAGACAGAAAAATGATAAGCAAACTAGAAGGAACAGAGAAGATCAGGAGAAAAAGCAAGGAGAGAAGGAAGGAAAAAAGGAACTTTGAAACTTGTGTTCTTTCTCGTGTGCTTGCCTGGAAGCCCACACACGAGCCCCCAAAAGATAGCAACCGGCATCGTGCATGCAAGTCGGAGCTGACCGAGGTTCAGTTATGCACGTACTGTAGCGCAGGATAACTTTGATCCAGTCCAGGTCACTACCCAAAAAGCAAATCGCAGAGTGCGTAGCCTACTTGAGTGTGTACCGTTAGGCCACGTTCCTTGATCGCCGGATTTGGGCCTGAAGTGTGACTATAAGGCAACCTCCAACCCACTGTGCTTCAACGAAACGTTCTTTTCATAATAGAGAGAAATTGCAACACTGGGATCCGATCAGTGAAACGGTTCAGTGAACTCAATGCTATTTCGTGCTTCCTTGGAATGCACGCACATGAGGCCCAAAGAAAACAGTAGGCACAGTCCCAGCTCTCAGGGCCAAGTTGCAGTTACGCTTACGCTATATTTTCCCGCAACCCATCACAGCTATGACTGCAGGCAGTCTGAGGGGATCTCAGATTGCATGGTCAAGTCGAATTGTACCGCGTACCGCTAGGCAGAGAGTCTTGATCGCTGAATCTACGCCTGACGGATCGCTATGAGTCAGGCCTTCGGTACATACTACTTTGAAGCTCTCGTCAACCTCCAGTGTTAGCTTTCACACAAAGACTTATGACAACCCGGAAAGGAAGGCTAGGTAGGCAGCGCCTCTTCCTGGACGCTGGTCGGGTCAATAACGGACCTCGACGTCCTCCTTTCTCTCCAAGCCCGATGTTTTCCTCAGCGGTTGCGTTCCTGGCGCATCTTTGACGCGACGATCTACTTTGCGAAGGCCAAGAGTGTGTTCTTCGGAAGCCAGACGCGAACAATTCTGCAAGGATCAAAGGGCAACCAACGATGTGGTTCGCTTCGGGGTGCCGTCAGCCGCCTGAAGCGAATGGTAGGTTGCCGGTGGCGGAAAACGACCTTGGCAAGCGGCTTGTAGGAACGCGAAGGACGGCACCCATGGCTTTACAGTGATTCCTTGTATTGCACTGGAGCGCAAAGACTAGGGGTGGCAGGCAGCAGAGGAGCATTCTGTCCTAATCTGTACTGATGACTCGATATTTGCTGCTGTGCCGCATTGCCTGACACAGTGAGTGGATTTGATAGGCGCCCAGACTGCAGCTATACCCTGAACATTCAGCATGTGGCGGCTCTCAGCCATTTAAATTGCGGGTGTCCAGCAACGTTCACGATCCTTCGATGTTTCGAGATGATCCTCCGTTCATTTTATTCTCGTGTTTTTTTGCGAGGGCACAATCCACGATCTCCAGACGTTGAGACTGTGCCCCGGTGGTATAGTGGACGAATATCGTCAAAGTTAGGGTCTTCAGCAACTTCTTTCGAAGGGAGGGCGAACCTACGGCTCCAATATCGCACACACCATTAGACGAAAATGGCCGTGTCGCTATCGCTCGTCGCGATCGTTACTCGCGCATTCCAGGTGAGTCCACCGTACCGGGCCTTTCATCCATGCGGGTATGGAAGGTGTTGACATCCAAATCTCAGATTATCTTCGGCGCAGTCATCCTGGGCATCTCCGTGACGCTCATCAAGGCCCAAGTGTACGGTGACGCACCCGTGACCACCAAGTACAGCGCGTTCTGCGGTGCTTTTGCCATCTTTGTGGGCCTCACCGGGCTCCTCCTTCTCTTCGTTGAATCGATCCCCTTCGTTATCGCCCTAGGCATCGACGCGCTGGGCACCGTGCTACTCCTTGCCGCCGGCATCGTAAGCGCCCCTCTCCTCTTGACACCCCATCTATTTGCACTCCCACCATGGAGCACTAGTACATGCTAACCAAGATGCCGCCTTTAGGCGTGGGCTGTTGGGCTTCGCGGTGTCAACTGCAACCTCGGCAGCCATGATGACGAGCGGTGGGTGAATCTGTTCAAGTGTTCACTCATCAACGAGGGCAGAAAGGGTGACAATGTGGGCGTCGGGTTCGGCAAGTCGACCGGAGAAGCCTTCAATGCGGTCAAAGCCAACTGCCAACGGGCGCGCGTGGGTGAGGTGTTCTGCTTCCTCTCCGTCGGGTTCTTGCTCGCACTCCTGTTCCTCAGCTGGGTGCTGACCAGGAAGCGCCGAGGAGGCTCGCGGTATGTCGCCTAGAGTGATGCAGAGCCCTGTGACGGCGCGAGGGAGGATATCAGGGCGAGAGATACTCTTGATGATGTGCGGCGCTTGAACGCGTCACGGAAGGATGGACGTCATCTCTTTGAGTGTGGAACGGAAGATGGTCGAGGCCAGCACCAGGGTTTCGCGTTGAGCGGGTACACGGCTCTGTTGGGCGGTTTCCTTGGTTCTGTCATGCTATACCCCTGTTTCTTCTTTTTGATATTTGCTTGGTTCTTTTCGTCTGCTTTGCAACACCCTATATGCCAAGCACTTGGTTGAGCGTTTCGGGGACGTGAGCGGATCGATAGGTATTCATCACTGTTACTCCGGGATTCGACTAATCAACACGAAGGTTGTTATCTAGGGCAAGGTCCTCTCAGGTCTGCGATAGGCGACCAGAGCAGATAGTCTTAGTACAACGTAGTTTCGAGTCTCAAACAGCATTCTGAGTTCATTCAGGAAGGCATGTTCGCGTAGCTTCGCTAGAGATGCCAGAGAAGATGCGGAAAAGTGCAAAAAAGTACACATACCCACCTCCCTACACTTGCATGTGATTACCTGGTTCATTCTAAGCAAAGCCGCGACATGCAGATGCAATGTACGGTACGGAAAGGACCTGCGATGAAAACTTGTTCGTCGGCCTTGGGTTGGCGCATGGCCCACGAGGCGTCAATAGCAGCGATGGGAGGTGAAGCCAGCGCTTAATAGGGCAATAGGTTCTTTGCACGACTGGCGCTTGTAAGGAGTCGATGGCGGTGTTCCGCTGAGTCTTTTGCACGGGGACGCGGGAGGGCGAGTGTGAGCGAGTCGTCGAATTAGACACAAATGTCCCTGTAAACCGATCGAAGCTTTTAGGTCAATGGTAACCAATTCGAGCACAGCACAAACTGAGCACAGCATGTGCAGGCAAAGTAAGATCCTGACCCGCCGAGGTGGGTAAGGTGCTGACTGCATGCGCCATTGGAATCCTGGCTTAGGATCAACCTGATGAGCTTCCATCCAGAGAGAGACCATCACAATTGGCGTCTAGGCTCCTTGGGTATCTGAGAGTTCTCAGGATCGCTGCGGCGCCCTCTTGCTTCTCCTGAATGAATGATAGCGAGGGCAATCGAGTCGGATGTTTTGGACGACAAGTCTCCGACTTTCGATGGCGACATTTCCCTTTTTCAGGGTTCCACCGGAGGTGAATTCCCCCGCCCCGGGCATCTTAGTCTCCGAGACGCCGCCCCCCCGGTCACCAAACCCACAAACAATGGGCGATGAGATCATGACCGCGGGGAGAGCTTGGAGCTCCCGTTTCAGAAAACATCGTTGGAGCTTCTTCATCCATCGCTCATCATTAGCCCCGGCACTCCAGTAACGCAGCACAACTAAAGTCGCACATTACATTACTCTACAGGACAATTAGCAAGATGAGCGGGATGGACATCCGCAGCGTGATCACGCAGCTCTATCCTCCCACGCCGGCTTTCACCGAGGCCAACTTGCCTGACCTCGCCGGCAAGGTAAGGCACTCACTCGCCCATCACGCCATCCCCTCCTTCTCCCATGGCATGCCAATTGACACCTCCTTTCAGGTCTACATCGTGACCGGCTCGAACACCGGCGTCGGCAAGGAGCTGGCACGCATCCTCTACTCCAAGAATGCCAAGGTCTACGTAGCAGCACGGTCGGAGGACAAGGCCAATGCCGCCATCGCCGCCATCAAGGAGGCGTTCCCGGACTCCAAGGGCAGCTTGGTGTACCTGCACCTCGACCTTGCCGACCTGTCCACCATCAAGGCCTCTGCCGACGAGTTTCTCGCCAAGGAGACCGCGCTGCACGTACTCTTCAACAACGCCGGTGTCATGACACCCCCCAAGGGGACCAAGACCGCACAGGGCTACGAGCTGCAGCTGGGCACCAACAACCTCGGGACCTTCCTCTTCACCAAGCTGCTCACGCCGGTGCTCGTCTCCACCGCCAAGGCCTCCCCGCCGGGCTCCGTCCGCGTCATTTGGGTGTCCTCGTCGGCCGCCGAGGGCTTCAGCGAGCGGCCCGGCGGCGTCCCGCTCGACAACCTCGACTACCACGTCGACAAGCCCCAGCACTACAAGTACGGCGTCAGCAAGGCCGGAAACTACCTCCACGCCGTGGAGCTAGCGCGGCGGCTCAAGGCGGACGGCGTCGTCAGCGTAGCGCTGAACCCGGGGAACCTGGACTCGGAGCTGACGAGGTACACGCCGTGGCTGGCCAAGAAGTTCCTCAAGTTGTTCGTGCTGCATCCTCCCCGGTATGGAGCTTACACCGAGCTGTTTGCGGGGCTGTCGCCGGATGTCACCGTTGAGAAGTCGGGTGAATGGAGTAAGTACCTATCCTAGGCTGACAGTCGCGATGAATAGAAGCTGACCTCTTCTTTGCAGTCGTCCCCTGGGGACGATTCTTGCCAATCAGGAAGGACTTGCTTGATGCAAGTAAGCCTGAGGCGGAGGGCGGCACGGGGATTGGGCTGAAGTTTTGGGAGTGGTCGGAGGAGCAGGTGAAGTCTTATGCCTGATCTTTGTTTCCGGTCAATAGTGATGTGCTTTGTGCGTAAGCGGTTCTGTTAATAGTGTCTGTTGGATACTGAATGTATAGGCAGTTATTGTTATGAGATCTTCTCCTTACTTCCTTTCATCCGCAGGCTCTCTCGGCTGCAATTATGCCGAGCATTATCGACGACTTCCTCTAGGACTAGCCGGCTATTTGGCATCACAGCTTTCACTGGTGGACTTGGTTGCGGAGAGATGCATCTATCTCCACTATCCCCAGATTCCCCAACTCCCAAGATCAAGGAACTGACAAGTCTATTGCGGGGTATGCAAGTATTATAGCACACTAGGGGATGACAGATGGGGAGCGTTACGTATAAAGCGGTATCTACTCGTGATGAGATTCAACGACTCTGGGATCTACCCGCAGGCTGACTTACAGTATGGAGACAAGAAGAAGGATGGGACTTCTGACTCTTTCAAGCCTTTACATCGTGGTGTCATTGGCGTTCGCGGTACCCTGTCCGGTAAGCAGAACAAACGCGTTGCTCTCTTAGGGAAAGCGCTTAACTGATGGCCTGAACAGGACACTCGTCACACTGTATGGCTATGTGGCGACAGCACCATGGCACCGGACGGAGGCCATAACGGCACTGAGGGCTGGGGCCAGTACCTCCATTACTCCTTTGATTCCTCAAAGGTGAGAGTCAACAACTCGGCATACGCCGGGCGCAGCGCAAGGACATTCACGCGTGAGGGCCGGTTCCAGCGTATCTTTGATCAGACCAAGCCGGGCGACTGGGCCGTCATCGAGTTTGGCCATAATGACGAGGGCGATCCGGCTACCGATACCAAGTATCGTGTTGACTGCCCGGGCATGGGCGACGAGACCTGTCCAGTAACGTATAAGTATAGAACTGCCTTCCTCTCAACTCAACCCAAGGACGCCAACCGTTGACCTTCCCACTCAGCAACCAAACTGAGATCGTTCAGACCTACGTAACGTACCTCCTCAACGCAACAGCCACCTTCCTTTCCCTCGGCACCCGCGTCATCATCTCCAGCCCAACCCCCAACAACCCCTATGAGTTCGGGAACTACTCCTGGGCGCCATCCATCTACGAGTACTACTCCTGGTACGTGGCGGAGAAGGCCGGCGGGCCGTCCAAGGGCGTGTACTACGTGAACCACGGCGACTACGGGGCACAGGCGCTACGGCTGATGGGCAAGGACGTCGCGGACGCGAACTATCCTATGGACCACACGCACACGGCGCCTTGGCTGGCGGACGTGTTCGCACGGGCGTTCGTGCTGGGGCTGAAGTGCGGGACGGCGCCGCTACAGGGGTGTGTGGTGAATGCGACGAGCAGGATCGAGGGGGCCCTGCTAGGAACTTGCGAGGGGGTCAATAGCACGTTGCCAATTTAGAAGAACACTACGAGGTTGTGATGGCAAATGCAAATCAATATCGGCCTCGGGATGACGGTCCTTGGCCAGAGACTAATAGCGTTCTCCTAAATGTATTCGTCGCAACGGAGCGTATACCTTCAAGAAGCTCATAAATTCCCGACATGCCTTACTCAGTGTACTTGGCAGATTGTGCAGAAGAACTACAACAAAACCCGCTCACGATGGAGAAACCCGGTAATAGCAACGGGATTGCCATGTCTGAGATGACCGGAGCTTCCAGCATCGGCTCCCTAAGCTGGGCTGGTCAAAGTAACGGACGTAATCGTGCAGGTTACAGTGTTTCCGCTGACGGTTGCTTTAGCACCTGAGATGGCGTACACGCTCGCCGAGTTGTAGTTCTCCGGCGAGCCGGTACACCATGCCGAGTTCGTGCCAGTGGATGTCTATAGTGAAGAATGTTAGCTACCTTTCTGCGGCATCACAAGCATATCACGAGACCTGTCCTCATGAGGAGCTTTGCGGTTGGCTGATAGTAAATGGGCTAGGTTTCACGAACAATCTTGACATTCTTGAAAACCAGCGGCCCGAAGTCCCAGCTGACATCATAACTGCTTAACGTTAGCATATCACAGCTTGAGTGAAAGATACGCTCTTCATACAGTTCGATGGCGAATAGCACCTGGTTGAAGGACTTGTCGGCTTTTGCGAGAGGTCAGTGCATCGTCCATTGTCTCCATTATCCGTTGTTCGGGAACTTACCAAGAGCAAAAGTGTCTGTCTTGGAAGTGCCCGTAGACTCGTGGACTACTGTTGAAGTCCATGCAGAGTTGTCACTGTTTAGTGTGTTTGAGAAGCTGACCGTCTCACCGGCTACATGTCATCATAGTGAGCACGGCTACAAATAGATCAAACCAGGGGTTTTCCAGGCTGGGTTAACGCATAACTAACCGTAGCAGTTAAATCCACTTCCCCAGGGTAAACTAGGGTTCGAGCAGCACCAACCGGAGCCGAACCACCACGTGCCGCTACGCCCGTCGAGCACGTTCTGGTAAACACCGCTGCCATCCGTGGGCTGCAGCCCGGGCCAGAGGTAATACGTCGCCGCCTGTGGAAGGGTCGGGACAACTAGCTCCCCGGAGAAAGACGTGAATTTGGCGCCGGAAGGCGTGTAGTAGCGGAGAAAGTACCATGAGACTGCAGCCGCCGGGCTGGCCAGGGCGGAGAGGGCTAGGAGGATGAAAGAGGCAAACATATTTGCTGCGAGATATCATCCGACAACGGGGCGAGATGGAGGGGGTACAGACTTTACCAACGGTACCGGGTTGTCAAGCAAGACTGAGGAGGGAATCCAATTCATATATTCGAGGTTTCACCGTCTATCGGTTCTTCGGTTCCTGTGGCTATTTATCCACAGTCGGGATCACTCCACTGTAGAGTCGTAGTCGGCATTTCAAGTAATAGAGCTCGGACTGTCAGTCCTTTTATGGAAGGTTGACTTCCATATCTGCGTGCGGAAGACTGGTCAGCGTAGTATCGAAGCGGGCATGTAACCTGGAACCGCAAGTCTGTGTCTGATATCCAGCCTGCGATAAGCTTTGCGATCCTCTCGATCTTCCACGGGGATCTCGGTGCCAGCTAATGCAACCAAGGGTATTTACGTTTCCTGCAGGGACATTGCCGGCGCTTAAACACCTTCCACCAGTGACGGTCTTCTATACCGAGGAGCATCTTAATACGGGCCAGTGAACCACGAGTCTGGCCACAATGGATCGTGCCTTATCTATCAGTACATAGGCATGTGGGGCCCAGCATTTTGAGTCTGCGAGCTACGCATTGCCATAATGAATCTATGTACCCAGATGCCTGTTATTCCGCACCTTAATCCCATCCGCAGTTGACGAGTTATACATACAGCCATCGCTCTAATATCCTCGAGCACCACCTTTCTTCTGAAAAGACGAAAGCAGGCCAAGCCTACATATGACCTACAACCGCGGAGGTCGGGTGATGATGCTCCCTTACGTTCTCACAACACGCACGAAGGGTCTATGATGGGAAGTTTCCACACCATTCATATTCGTCTCGGTCGCTCTCCGGACGAATGACACGTTTGCCTTGCTTACCCAAGTCCCACGGAAAAAACAATTGTCACCTGAAGCCTGCCGACGACGCGATAGAGAGCTTGCCTACACGACGATTCTCAAGTCTCTGGAGGTGGCCGTCGCCTCAGCGAACATCGTCAACGCCGACGGATATCGCGTTGTACAGAGACTGAGCACTAAACTCTGGAATGCAGATACGTGGATTTTGTACTCATCTTGGACCTTAACAGGTCGGTGTTCTTTTCATCCTGTCTTGGATACCTACCTATCCTTCCAGCATCACCAATCTAGATACGTTTGCATACCGTGGCTAATGAGGGATCAAGACGGCTCGCGAGTTGCATGATGATTCGAAGCCCCAACGAGTAGAAATACCCGAGAATGAGGGCGTAGGAGACGGAGGATGCGCCCCTTGGATATCCACAGAGCCTCCTCGAAACGCGGAAGAATTCGACGAAAGACGGGATTCGGGACGGATGGGGCCCGCGGGCGGCGTCCGCGGGTGGCGATTGCAGGTGGCTTACTAGAAGCAGCTAGGCGCTGGTGGTATGTCTTTTCTGTTAATAAATCACCATATCGAGAAACTGTTGTGTCCTGATCTATGAAAATAGTGAGCCGTCTCGATGCCTGATTAGGCCACCTGCAATCTCGTTCTTTGCGTACCTCGAGCTGATGGGCTGACAGCTGCGACCCCTAATCATTGAGCCCCTAACATCTGGCGTTCCATACTCCAACTTACCAACAACCTTCCATTCCTGCATACTGACTTCACGAGTTCGGGAGTGTCTCCAGTCTGCGACAATGGGCACGAACGACACCTATCCGCTCCTTAGCACTTCAGCAGCTTATGCGCAGGCGACGAGAGACCAAGGCGGCTCATCGCGTCTGCCTATGAAGTCGGACGCCCAGAGCCGCTTCTCGCTGTTCTTAAGGTCGTTGTCAATGGGCCGTATGCATCCGAGCCGGCCGGCGAGACGAAGCAGGCTTTCCAAGCGTAGAAAGGGCTCCCGCGGATCCCTCTCTCGGATTCTCCGTCGTACATGGACTCGGCCTCTCCTTCTCATGCTCGTTATCATTTTTCTGTACGCCATCAGCCCGACCGAGTCCAATATTGCCGGCCATTTCATCTTCCTCTCGTACAAGATCGACAACGCAGAAGGCGTGCCCGGCTCGCCGCCGCAGTACGGAAAAGGTCTCTGGGACCTCGCATTTGTGTGTTTCTACACGGTGTTCCTGACCTTCACGCGCGAGTTCGTCATGCAGGAGCTGCTGCGCCCCTTAGCTCGTGCCTGCGACATCAGATCACGGGGCAAGCAGTCGCGCTTCATGGAGCAGATGTACACTGCCTGCTACGTTGCATTCATGGGGCCCCTCGGCCTGTGGACAATGAGGCAGACTCCGGGGCTCTGGTACTTCGAGACGCGGGGCATGTATGAATCCTTCCCTCACAGGACTCACGAGGCCGTCTTCAAGTTCTACTACTTGTTTCAGGCGGCTTTCTGGGTTCAGCAGGTCGTTGTCATGATCCTCGGCCAGGAGAAGCGGCGCAGAGACTTCCACGAGCTCATCGCACACCATGTCATCACCATTTCTCTCATCGGCCTCAGCTATCGCTTTCACTTCACCTATATGGGTATCGCCGTCTATGTCACGCATGACCTCAGCGATTTTCTCCTTGCCGTAAGTCCCAGTTGTCGAGACTCTCTGACCAGAAGGTGCGGACGACGCTAACACGGGGCCCGCATCACTCGCGAAATGCAGTTGTCGAAATCACTCAACTACGCCGACAACCCCCTGCAGGCACCTATATTTACTCTCTGCATCTTCGCATGGGTGTATTTACGCCACTACATCAACCTACTGATCCTCTACTCCATCACCACCGAGTTCCGCAGCGTCGGCCCTTTCGAACTCAATTGGGAGACCCAGCAGTACAAATGCTGGATCTCCCAGGTCATCACTTTCGGGCTGCTGGCCGCCCTCCAAGTCCTCAATCTGTACTGGCTATATGCCCTGTTTCGCAACGCGTATCGATTTGCGGTGCTGGGTATCCGCAAGGATGATCGATCCGATCCAGAGGAGTCGGAGGTCGAGAACGAGGAGCTCAAGATGACCAAGAACGGGGAAGCCACAGGATTCAACAGATGGAGTAAAGTCAGGGCTGCCGCGGCAGAGGCCAAGGACGGCATCATTGCCTAGATGGCAGGCGATTCACCTCAACAGGTGTTGCTGATGTCATGACTGGCCTGCTTTGAGCGATGGCGTTGCATGTGCGTACTGTGAATGACTTAATAACTAATAAATAATGTTTAAAATTTTGAGAGATGCCCAGAGGTGCCTGTATGTCCGAGAGGAAAAGTGCCTTTACAATCATAGGGGGCTGGTCATCAAGATATGGCAGACAGATAGAGATTCCGGAATCATCCATGATACCCCATCAGCCTGTCCGCTCTGTTGCACCGCGTACCGTGCATCTGTGATGGCACATTCTTCCTCTAAGGTTACGCAGGCGACAAAAGAATTGCTGCAGCGTTTATTTTCATGCTTATTGATCAGAACAGGATATCCAGGGCGCTTCTTCCCCAACGATAGCTATTTCCAGTCGACAAAGTCATCCAGCTTCCTTTGGTTGTAGACGTCGGCCTCAACAAGCTTATGCCATTTCTACAGATGGTAAGTCAGCATCCGTGGCCGAGAGGGTCTGACAGATCTAATAACTCACCCCGTTGGCTGTGACCTTCAAAAGTGTCGGCAGGTTTGTCACGTTGAAGGGGGCCTGTCGCCACGGGTTGTCTGGCTTTCTCCATCTAGACTCTCATGTCAGCATTGCATAAGTGTATCCCGTAGGTTTAATACCGCGTCTTTCAGATCCTTTATACTGAGGATTTAACCCTGGGCCGACTTACTCTTGAGGCTCTCCTGCGTAAACAACCTCGGCGTCTTTTTCAGCGAACTTCTTCTCCAAGAACGGCTCTGCCTTGCGGCAGTCGCCACACCAGCTCCTCCCCTTGGTCAGACTGGCATACACGACCAGAAATGTCGGCTTCTGTGTGGAGGCAGCATCTTGCACTAGCCTCTGGGCCAGCGAGGCGGGCGCAACATTCGAGGGCTGGAGTGGCATGGTGCGGGATTTACAGGTGTGACGCGCCCCCGTACTTCGTTGAAATCGGGTTGTAGCTGAGTCAAGACGCACTGATTTCTCAGGGGGTATCAAGTACGTAACTTGACAAAATTGTTGATGGCCTAGAAAGGTAAAGGAGTTCGGTTGCTGTTGCTGCTGAAGAAATTCTACTCAAGCTTTGTTCCGACGGGAACGATTCAAACACTTGACCGGGTCCGTTGAGCTGCGGGTTAGGGTTACAGACGCGCGCAAGTGGGTTCTTGGGAATAAACGGCACTTAGAGAAACACATTCTAAAGCGTCCCAGCGTCGCTTTGCCGGTACTGTGGTAAATGTCCGTTGCCCAGTCTGTACTATAACATCATAGAGAGATAAGCTCCGAAGAGTCCAGTACAGAGAGAGCCCCTGACGAGTAGCAGCAAATTAAGTTGCCTTGATCTGATTGTCGTATATGAGCGGTTGCAATGCGATTAATTCCTTGCTTCTTCGATAAATTAGAATTTTTGAGGTTTGCGGAACTCAGGCCGGGGCGTCATACTTATCCAAATGACGAAATACGTTACAGTTGTTTCAATCTGACATTGAATCGAAAAAGCGAACATTGGCAATAAATACATTCGAATATAGTATTTGCAGACTGATTCCCGCTTTGTTGGACTTGGCCTTTAAGCCAGAGGAAGCCTAGAAGGAAAGCATTATCAGTTGCCAGCGGAAGATAATTAGTTACCAGTCAACAGCCAGCAAGTCATGGGAAAAGAACCGCAGTGCACAGCCTCGTTTCTGCCTACCTTAGCAAGGCACGTCTCTTGCAAATCGGGAGACCTTGGGCAGCGATTTTCAAGTGCCAATGAGAAATGATGCTGCCGCTCTCTTTTGTCCCCGCTCTTACTATGTAGCTTCTAAAGCCTTCTCACTGAAGGGGGGAAAGTGGTCGGAACATATGCATCTTGAAACCCCTCACACACGTCGCTCCGTATCCCATCTTCCACCTTTTACCAAGTGCCAAAATGGCACTTCATGCTCAGTAGAGTCTCGACCAGACTTCGAATGCATTTTCTTAACGTCGCCCGCGGCGTCATGCGGGCGGGAATCAGCGATAACATGCAGCCTCTCGCCATCATCGCGTGCGAACAGTTCGGCAACACGATTGCAATGTCCCGGGAATCATGTCTCAAGGTCGAGAAGGTCGTACTTCCTACTCCGCCGCCGGCTACGATCCAGTTTCTACGCGCGGCTGTGGGCTTTTCGGCAAACGACTGTGCTACGCAACTGGGCAGCAGCTTGGCCGGCGTCCAGTTCCTCGGCCTCACCGCTGCTCTGGCAACCACAATAAGCCCTTACGCGGCTGGCGAGGCTCTCGGGCTCATGATGTGTGAAAATGCCGCGGATAGAACAGTGTTACTAGCAACAAGGCAGCTTCGGGATCTGCTCGCTAGCCTAGAACCTAGATGCCACCAGGCAGGTTTTGCAGTTTCCGTCGTCGGTTGGCACCACCTTCTGCTAAGCCCAAGCCCAAGCCCAGTGCCTTGAAATACAACTTGACAGTTCCCACGCCTGCAGCCATACAGAAGGTTGTTGATGCCTTTAGGCAGCTCAGCCGAGTCGGCAATGAGACTGTCACTAGTGTCACCATTAAATCCGCCGATAGCACGTCATGGCTTGCCGCCTTCACCAAATGGTGCTTGGGGCTACCTCCTTCGCTCTATCTCCCTGATGGACGGCCGCTATTGGAGGAGCCAAATTCTCCAGTGAATATCATATACAGAGGAGACGACGGATCTGAGAACGCCTTCCAGCTGATAACACACCACACGACTGGCTCCCTCAAGGAGATGGTCGTCCTCAAGCAGGATGAGTCCTTGTTTGGCATGGTCAGCATTTCTTCCTACGGGGAATGGCTCCTCCGCGATCTGGGCTATGATAGCGACGATGCGTTTCGCATGCTGGAGCAGGTCATCCCCTACCCATTATCTGAGACCTTGACAAATATCTCCTTTATGGAGCGGCCGACCGATAGGGACAAGAACCCTCTAAAGAACGTCAAGAATCAGCTGCTGCCTCGGTTGTCCCCGTTTCATGGTCACAAGACTATTCTGCATGTGCTGTCTATAATGTTGAACATTGACAGTGTGGATTCGCTACCTTTCGCTGAGAAACGACCTGTCTCTGACTTACCAGCAGCTAGGAAGTTTTTAGCATGCCTCGAAGAAAACTGCATATGTGACTCGGACGTGCGAAGACTATTTGTCCATCACAATGTCGCAGACTGCAAATTAGCCACGTTCATTGGCAACCTCTCGCTCATCATTCGCGAAATTCTTACAATATCCCTATTGTGTACTCCCGAGGCCCCCAAGGTCCAATTTCCCCTGAAGGGTGACCCAGGTCCTCGTCTGAGGGACGCTATCACCAAAGTACTGGAAGATGGAGTGGGAATCAAATGCAGCATCTTCCCACTGATAGACCACGCCTTGTATCTGGTCGGGCATAACACCAAGAGTGAAATCTCGCCACAGAAATGGATCATGTCGTCGTTCAGGGGGCAGGTCGTATATCCTGCTATTTTCGACACAGACCGCGTCGAGAAAAAAGGCCACTTGGCTATGACCTGGCTGCCTGGGGTTTTACGGTACAAGGGCGACACATACTCTCAGGTTGTCGGTTCCAGCGCCTGTCCGGAGGACTATACCCCTTGCGATTTCCCAAACCTGCCAAAGGACGATTGCCCCCTGAACGTCATGCCCGGTTGCAAGAAGATCTGGCAGGTTGCTATTAGTGACGATGTCCTCCAGGCTTCAATGGCTCTTGCATCTCTAGGCAACAAGCACCATGTTGTGGCGGCGGACCCGACCAAACTTTGGGTGGCTCTCAGTCAGCTTGGTATGCTGGAGCACTGTGGCCATGACCCGGCTGCACCCGTCGACGGCCACTTTCGTGAAATGTGTCGCTATAGTACTGTCGTAAATCCGACAGTTCCGGGGAAGATAGACGGAAGACCCATTGTGGGAGTAGTGGCGGTCGACGGTGCTGATGACCTGCGCGTGCTTGCCCTCTGTTGTCTGGCATCTTACCCGATCATCATGAGGAAAAGGGTTTGCTTGTCATGCTGTCCTGAGTTGCGTATGAAGGCCGGCGCAAGGGTTCCAATCCTCTGATAGAACACAGCGTTCACGCCTGTTCGAAGTATAGCTGACGGGTATTTTAATTGTCGGCAGTTTATGGGACAACACCAGTAAAGAAGATCTTCAGCTACATAACTACCCAGAAGCGCTTAACGTCAGTACTAGACGAATATACTGCTCTCTGTTGCTGGGCTGCAAGTCGATCTGAGTGAAGTCCCACGGATAAAGTTACAGGATGACTAAGCGAAGTCACACTTCAAGTTACTCCGTATCTGACGTCAAATCCGCGGTGCCTCGGTCGCAATAAACAGCAGCCGGTGCTTCCACAGCGCAACTCTCGACGGGCATGTCGGCACCGTCGAGTCCATCACAGCAGCCGAGGCGGCCGGAAACTCAGTGCGACGACACGCGCCAGCGCCAGCACCAGCACCAGCCATGCTCCCAGAACCGTCGCTAAGCTTCACCCTGCCGAGCCTGCACGACGCCACGACCCTCGACTGCCGTGTCTACCATCCGCGGCCCCTCATCACCGGCGCATCATCCGCGAAATGGCGGAAACGCGGAGCTGTCGTGGCGCATCCCTATGCGCCGTTGGGAGGATGCTATGACGACCCTGTGGTGGACGTCGTTGCGGCGACGCTGGTGCGGGCGGGGTTTGTCGTCGCGACCTTCAACTTCAGGTGCGCCAGTCCCCCACACAATCTGCGCACTGGGGATCGCGGAGGCCTTCTCCGTATATACTGACGGCTTTGACTACAAACAGAGGCGCGGGAAAATCCACAGGCCGCACTTCCTGGACGTCCAAGCCCGAGAGAAACGATTACATGACTGTCGCGGGCTTCCTCGCCTACTACGTCCACCACCTCGACACCTCTGACCACCGGCCCGGCAACGACAGACCAGCAGGCGATCCTCCTCAATCTCCACTGTCTGACGGGGCTACTACTGCGCCGCAGATCCAAGTCGACACCACATCTTCTTCCTCCCCATCCAACGGAGCCGTCCTTCTCCTTCTGGCAGGCTACTCCTACGGCGCGATGATCACCGCGCACCTCCCACCCTTCGAGACCATGCTCTCTGCTTTTGCGGACCCCCAACCTGGCTCACCTACCGCCGAGGTGCGAATGCGCGCCCGCCGGCTCGCCAGGCAGCAGAGCGCTATCCTGGCCGAGACCAGGGCGCGCTCTGGAGCCCTGCTAGCCGAGCGGCAGAAGAGCCGGAGCCACGGGGACGATGTTGCCTCGCTGGCGCAGACCTCACCGCACAAATCGCCTAGGAAGGCATTGGGCACGATGAGGGTGGGCGGAGACGAGGACAGGAGGGCGAGGAAGAGCCATGAGTCGTTCGGGAGGCGGTCGTTCTCGTTGGAGGATGCCGAGGACAGGCTCCGGAAGGGCGTCGGGGACTTGCTCGGGAGGCATAGCAGAAGAGAAAAGAGCGGCAAAGAAATAGCGGGACTGGATGGGGGAGCGAAAGAAGATGCCAGGAGGGATATTAAAGAGCCGCCGTCGAGCCAGGCAGAAGACGCCGAGCAGCTCCGCGGGGTTCCCGACGACCTCGCCCACGCCAGAGTGGCCTACCTGCTCGTGTCGCCGCCCATAGGATGGGCCACCTCCCTCATGACCCTGACCTTGCCGCCCCTGCCCTTCGGCAGGTGGTCGGCAGCGGCATCACAACCTCACACCTCCGCGCAGCAGCAGCAACAGCCACCCTCGGGCGACGTCAAGACCCCCGGCGCCCACCACCAGCACCACCAGTACAACCACCACCCGGGCGTCGGCAGCACGCGCGACCGGCACCTGGCGGAGGCGAAGCTGGCGTCGAGCCCGACGCTAGCGGTGTACGGGGACGCGGACGTGTTCGCGGCGGTGCGGCGGCTGCGGGCGTGGGCGGGCCGGCTGCGGGGCGGCCACCTGGGGTCGCGGTTCCGGGCGGTGGAGGTGCCGGGAGCGGGGCACTTCTACATCGAGGAGGGGACGATGGGCCGGCTGCGGGACGCGGTGAAGGCGTTCGCGGAGGGGTTGGCACGTGGGGAAGGGTGGGAGTGAGCGGTGCGTGATGGACATCTAGAGTAGCTACGTTTTATTGATACCCCCTGGTTTCGAGTCTCAGAGTCGGTGCCGGATGGGGCTTTTACGGCGGCATTTTGGACGGCTGAGGCGTCCACGGAGCAGGCGGGATGGTGGACTGGGCGGGATAAGGTATTGCTACGACTGAAACGTCATGATGAGGCTGCGGTATCACTGTGTACGGAGTGTCTTGTGGAAGGTTTTGTGGCGAAAGCACATAGAAGCTGCATTAGCGATGACGGATACACTCACAACTTCTGAGACCTATACGAGCCTGAGACGAGCCTGAGACGATACCGTCGTTGGCAAGCTGGAGTCGTGTCGACTGTGCCTGTGTTCCTGTGTAGTGAAGCCGGCGTAACGCCTGCATGTGAAAGAAGACTCCGGCAGTGTATCATGGGGGAGGGGGCAGCCATAGCGGCGATTGGGCCGACGGGAGAGGGTGTGCAGGGGCAGCCAGGCCAGAGACAAACCCAGCTCGCAGGTGACCAGACCAGCGGCAAATTGCGCGCCCATGGCCAGCTGTGAGCAAATGGATTTCTTCCCGCCGCTGCAGCTCGGACGGCTCAACTGCGGAGGGCCGGCCCGGGAGAATTATGGGCAAGGCGCTGTTGAGCAAACAGGCGGTGAAGGCCCTCCTTCATGCTGTTGAGTCTCGTCTTTCCACCAACCGTTCCGCAGCCGGGTTGAAGATGTTCCCTAGAAAAAGCTAACCACGGAATTCCACCAAGGGGGGGGGGGGGGCGGGATGCGGCCATTGCATCCATACTAAGCTGACTCACGGAATATACTTGCCTAAAGAGGGAGGAGAAGGGAGAAGCATGTGAGGAGGGAGGAAAGATGATTGACTGCCTTGGGCGGTGAATCATGAAGTTCATTACGCACACTCAAGAGAGGGCTTTGGCTGATGCTTGTCCAACCCCACGGAGGCCGGTTTGGGGTCCTGCATGTGCGTGATCACCACCCACTCGGCGTGTGTGGGGTCGCACGGCATGGGGAAAAGCCTGTGATGAGGTGAGCAGCAGCATCTCTCTGCATCTCTCTTGTCTCCGAGATTCGTAGATCTGACGTCTCGTGCGATCACGGACGACAGCTGCGCCATCTAGGATTTGGCTGCGTGACCGTTGCAGAGAGGGGGATGGCTGCATAGGTTACCCACAGAGTGCATGAGTCTGTCTGTCTTCAGGGCTGAAGACTCATTTCACACGTGTGATGAAGATACGGAGTACGGAGTAACTACTGGACACACCGACAGAGAGAGAGAGAGACAAGCAGTGAGGAAGAACATCACGAAATCCCGTCACGAACATGTGTAAGCGAGGACCTGGAGGTGAAGGTAGATGGTAACCTCGAACCTCCTTACGGAGTATAGAGGCGGGATACAGAGTACTTGCGAAATACGGACTACATACGGATTGCGGGATGCGGACACACCATCCGGCCTTCCTGATGTACCCTGCGGGGAAATGAGACGCAGGCACGGGCCACATCCCGAATCTGGGGTCATCTGCGACCCCCTCGACGGCCCCTCCAGCCAATCACGGCGCCTCTTATTCCCCGTTCCAGACCGTTTTGGCTGGATTTGGCTGTTTTGGTGGTCCTTGTGCGCGCCTGGCCCTGCTGAAGATGTCATTCAGTCCATTCCCGCTCCGTCTCCATCAAGCACCATTTCCCGTCCCGCCGAACCCGCTCCCTCCCTCGTCTCTCCCACGCGACCACCACCACCACTCGCTATCCTGGCCTCATTGCGTTCCTCTCGGACCCAGGCAAGGCTGGCGCCAGATCGCACAGGCACCGAAATGGCCACGCCGACTTAGAGTTCCAAGCGAAAGACGCCGTCTCAGACGAAACCGCTTCAACAAGCGAGCGCTCCACGGCGTTCTGCCTCACATTCCTCACGGCGGTCTGGCGTTCTTCAACAACAGCCTGACCTTCTAGGCCTCCTACACTCGGTTCTCGGTCACGCTCGTCGGCTCGCGTCGAACGAGGCTCGAATGGTCGACCATGAACGATCTCCTACATATTCTACCCTCTCTCGGTCCGAGAGGCGGCACCTCCGATAGCACCTCTTCGTCGACCGATACACCTTCCAGTCGCCTCAAGAAGAAACGCTCCAACCCTCCCCCCACTCCGAATCCCATTTCCAGGCTCGTCCGCGGAGCCAACAGCTTCTTCTGGTCCTTGCGCGATGGCCTCACTGACGCCGAACGAGAGGACCTGCGCAAGCTCGAAGAGCGCAAGCAGATCCTTGCATTGCGGATGAAAGATGTAAGCAGGACCTCCCTTGGCCTCATCATCTACACCTCCCCCCGAGCTTGCGTTCCTTTTTGAGAATCTCTGCTAACGAGCCTCTTCGTCTACTCCAGGCTACCGACGCCGCCCAGTGGACCGCCGCAGCACGTGAGCTGGATCTGCTCGAAGGCAACGACCTCTGGAAGCTCGATTCGTCCTCCGACGTCCCAGACGAATACAACCCCACCCTCATAGCCTCCCGCACGCGCGAGCTTGACGATGCCCGGATAAGTTGCGACTTCAGGGCCATGCTGCACCTGGTCCGCACCGCTCTGAGCCGCGACCTCGGCGGTATGGACAACCCGGAGCTGTACCGCCACTCTTACCTCGGCACCAAGGACCTGATTGAGCGGTATGTTGACTCGGCGGTCAAGACGATCCAGGCGCTTGTCGAGAATAGCGGGTGTCATCCACGCCTGATGGCCGAGGCCGGACTCGAAGACAAGGACTTGCTCGAGGGCATGCTCCTGGCACGGCAGGCCTTTGGACGGTCGGCGCTGCTGCTGAGCGGGGGTGGAACTTTTGGCATGATGCACATCGGCGTGCTCAAAGGTATGTTCGAGGCGAAGCTGCTGCCGCGACTCATCTCCGGCGCGTCAGCCGGGTCGATCGTGTGTGCTGTACTTTGCACGAGAACGGACGAGGAGATCCCCAAGGTGCTTGAGCAGTTCCCATACGGTGATCTGGCGGTGTTTGAAGAGGAAGGGAACGAGCTCGGCTGGCTCGACCACATGAAGAGGCTGCTGACGATCGGGAGCTGGTCGGATATTCGCCACCTCACAAGGGTAATGCGCGAGCTTCTCGGCGACATGACCTTCCAAGAGGCGTATAACCGCACAAGGCGCATATGTAACATCTGTGTGTCGACGGCGTCCATCTACGAGCTTCCCCGGCTGCTCAACTACGTCACGGCGCCCAATGTCATGATTTGGTCCGCAGTGGCGGCGTCATGCTCCGTGCCACTTGTCTTCAGCGCCGCGCCGCTCCTCGTCAAGGACCCCGTCACCGGCGAGCACTTGCCATGGAACCCAGCTTCGCAGCAGTGGATCGACGGGTCTGTCGATAACGACATCCCCATGTCTCGGCTGGCCGAGATGTTCAACGTCAACCATTTCATCGTGTCGCAGGTGAACCCGCACATCGTGCCCTTCCTGTCCAGGGATGAGAGACTCTGCCCTGCGGCGCAGCACTCCGAGGCGCCCACAACCCTCTCCATTTCCTCCCAAAAGGATACCACCCCGGACTGGCTCTACACCCTTACGACCCTCGCCCGCGACGAGGCCCTCCACCGCTTGCAGTTCATGGCCGAGCTGGGCCTGTTCCCCAATCTGGCCACCAAGCTGCGGTCCGTTCTCTCGCAGAAATACTCGGGCGACGTCACCATCCTGCCTGAGATCGCTCTGCACGACCTGCCGCGCCTCCTGGCGAACCCGACCACCGACTTCATGCTGCGCGCCTGCCTGGCCGGCGAGCGCGCCACGTGGCCTAAGCTGAGCCGCATGCGCGACCGACTGGCTATCGAGTTGGCCATCGACCGGGCGGTGCACGCACTGCGGGCGCGCGTCGTCTTCAGCCGGAGTCAGGTTGATCTACGGAGGCTGGTGGTCGTGCCGGGCGTGTCTGCGGGTCCGGTGCTGAGGGCGCAGGCGCAGGCCGAGGCGGCGATGCTGCAACAGCAGCACCACCACCACCGGGGAGGGGCTGTAGGGTCGCGCCACCGCCGGGGGTCGGGGAGCAGTATCCAGCTGCTGGCGAGGCAGCGGAAGGTGCTGGGGTTGAACAACTCGTGGAGCGACGAGGAGTCGGAGCGCGAGGAGCGCGAGTTGGAGCTGAGTCGCCGGAGAGGAGAGCCAGGGCTGTGGCTTGGCGAGCGGAGTGCTGCTGCTGCTGGGATGGCGGCGGGCGGAAGCAAGCCGAGGCTGAGGAGGGCGGCGAAGAGCCAGACACATGTTCCGTCGGCTTTGCACTCGTTGTCGAGCCCGATGACGCCGGCTGCCGTGAAGATGGGCTCGTACCTGACTGCTGGGAGGCTCGGCGCCTTAATGGACGAGACACCGTCAAGGCCGCCGATATCGCCAAGGATCGTGGTTGAACCAGATAGCGAGCGCGACAGCTCGCTCACGCACACGCACACGCCATTGAAGGGTGCCGCGCACGACGGAGCGCACCACGCATATCACCACTACCATCGGGAGCAGGACCAGCCTGCGACCTCGTCCCCGCAGCTGGACCCCTCGCTCCTCCTGCTGTCGCCGACGACGACCTCACACCCGGAGACGTCGGACCGCGACCAGGCCGACGACCTGCTGCAGTTGCGCTCGTCGTCGGACGTGGGCGAATCGCACACTGACGAGAGCGTGTCGGACCCGGAGCCGTATGAGGCCGAGGCGTCGTCGCAGCCTGTCGGGTGGATGGTGCGCCAGAGGGCAGAGAGAGGCGGCAACGCGCAGGTGGGGAGGAAGAGAGCTGCCACATCACCGGGGCCTCTGTCGCCACCGCTGGCGGTTGGGGCCGCGGATGGGGGAGGCGGGCTATGGGATTGACTCGTCGAAGGGAGGGTGAGCTCCGAGGCGAGTGACGACGAGAGCGGGGCTGACACGGTGCAAAGGCCCGCCGCTGACGAAGATAAATCAGAGAAAGATGGCGAAAGCGCGCAAGAGAAGGGACTCGGCTGGATGGACTGGGAGTAACGGTTCTCCATTTCGCCGCCTGTGAAATAGTCACCGATATAAGGTACACAGGGACGCTGCTGCTGTTGCATATGAGACACTGCATGATGGCGTTGGGAATGGTCCGTACACGATGGTCGGGCATGTTGAGCATTGATCGCATGGGTTATCGGGCATTTGGGATCTCCGTCGGATGAGTGAAGTCGAGACGAGAGGAGCATGATAGATATATAAGATACGCATCGAGGTTTCGAGTGATACACAGCATCGCCATACATCAAGTAAAGTTCATATCCTCCCAAGTGCTCACTATGAGTCCATCCAGCTTTTCAGGTGAAGGAGACTCGGTCGTGATGGTGGATAGCCACCAATAAACGCTACCAAGTGTTGGCCGCAGGGCTTGGTTCGTCATGCATCATTTCCTCAGGCAGCAACCGACGTGTTGGCACAGCCTGACCTCATTTTATGCTCGACTCTTTTTAAGGACGCCATCGTCCACCCTCCTTTCTCATCGTGGGCCTCCCACTACTGCCTTGTTGAGGTCTCCTTTGGCACTTCTCTGATATCGGGCACGATTTCTATTAGCTGCACACCGCGGTTGAACGCTCAATCTCCAAATGAGGCTAATCAACGTCGACAGCCTTGAGCTCGAGGAGTTTGTGGGAGTTCACATACCCGGTTACGTGATCCTCTCGCATACATGGGACGATGGCGAAGTTCTGTTTCGAGACTGGGGCCAGCCGGAGGCGGCGTTGAAGAAAGGCTATGCGAAGATCCTCAAGACGTGTGAATGGGCCCGTGGCTACGGAGTCTCGTACGCCTGGGTGGACACGTGCTGCATCGATAAGTCCAGCAGCGCCGAGCTCACCGAGGCCATCAATTCCATGTTCGCGTGGTACAGTGGGGCGGTGGTTTGCCTCGCCTACTTGTCCGACCTCGAACCCGGGGAGTTCGCCAGCCGTGGTTTTGGACACTGCCGCTGGTTCACGCGAGGTTGGACACTGCAGGAGCTGATCGCACCGAGGCAGGTCCTTTTCTGTGATAACTCCTGGAAGTGCGTAGGGACGAGCCAAAGTCTCTCCCCTATCATCTAGGTCGTTACCAAGATTCCAGAGAACATCTTACGAGGGAGAATTCCATGCTGGCATGTGTCTGTTGCTGGACGGATGTCGTGGGCCGCAGACCGCTGCACCACTCGCCTCGAAGACATGGCCTACTGTCTTCTGGGTATCTTCAGGGTCAGCATGCCGCTACTGTACGGCGAGGGTGGAAATGCTTTCAGGAGGCTGCAGGAAGAAATAATCAAGAACTCTGACGACCTCACAATATTTGCGTGGTCAAATCATGCTCAGTACTACCATGACAGTATATGGGCTGATACGCCAAGACAATTTAGGGGCTGCCATGGTATGTCCTGGACCCAGGATCATGGAGAGGCTCTGAATTTCAGCACCACGAACAGAGGCTTGCGCTTCGAGGCCAGGCTGTTGCTCATATGCTACTGCCATACGCGGCATCGCCAGGGGGACTGTGACAGTCCCAACTATGTGCTGGACTTACAGGCAACGAATGAACTGGAAGATACCTCTATAATCCGCCCAGGCATTCTCCTTCAGAAGACCAACCACGATTTCTTCTGCAGAGGTGAGGAACTTGTAAACGTTCCCCTCGATAAGTCTGCATTCTACGCCTGCAGGAGAACCACACACAATATTTTCTACGTCTCTACAGATGAAATCGTCCCACCGACAGCTCCGGTGCGCCGCGCATACAGCATCCCAATAAGGGCTGGATCGCGTATCGTCCGCAAAGCCGTCCCGGAGAACTACTGGGACTTTAATCGAAGATACTTCTACGTGTCCAACGACGTTGCCGCTTGGGGGGCACTTCTACTCCCTGGAGCAGATGCTGGTTTGCCAAGCGCAGCGACCTCGGAGTTTGTCAAGCTAGTCCCCCTTCACTTCATGAACTGGGCTGAGTCCGACGTCGTTGCCATGTTGTGCGAGGATTGGGAGTCTCTCCCGCTCGCTCTTTTCTACGACGACAGGTACAGGCGAATGAGCTATTCTGAGATACACAGTCTGACTTCTAGGTCGGGTAAAACATGGGTCAGCATGCCGGAACTGATTAAGAGGCACCGGTCCACCTGAGGTTATAATCCGTGATATTCAGCGGCTGCCGCTGGGGGCTCGGGGGAGGATCCTCCAAGGTGTCAGTTCAAAAGAAGTATGCGAATGCCATTTGCCAAAGCCTCGAGCAGGTGGGCAAGATCACAGATCCATCTTAAGGATGTATTGACCGTATTGGTATGACACAGTCCTACAGTCCTACGTTTTCGGTACCTTAGACATACTGCGAACTATCTTTAATGCTACGCAACTTTTACAAAATTGCCCCAGGAATGAATCTCGAAAGGATGCTCACTATCATGAAGGGGCAACGCAGCGCCGACGACGGTTAAGAGTCACAACTTGTGCCGACCAGGGTGCCGTTGTGGTGTAACCCTACCTACCTCAATCATCTCCGAAACACTCAGCCGCACTCTCATTTCTCGGATGTCATTCGCCCACGTGTCAAATATTGCATGCTCAGCACATGCAGCCTAGAGTGGCTGTGAAGGATGAGCTCCGCCTCCTCCGCACCCATCCAGTACCAAAGAGACCACACCTCAGGAAATTGATAGGTAGCGTGCGTGCCACCGGAGCCTCTTCAAACCTTTCAAACGATGGTTGTGGAGACTGGCTACAGATGTTGAAGTTTCTCACGAGCCTGAAGCCAGAGGACGCAAAACATGTCATTAATGAAACAGAATGGTTACCTGGATGGGTTTCCAGCTCAAGATGGGGTAAGCAGGCTTATCTTTGGCTGAGGGGCAGATATACATTCTAATCATGAATGTCTCCAGCTCTGTGAAAGGTGCTTACGGCTCGGCCTTGCACCCGAGAAGTTCGTCATCGACAAGGTTTTGACGCCGCAGGTCCCAAAGGCTCTGCGAAGCCTTGAGTTGCGCCCCAGAGGTACACCCGCCGTTGGCCAGCTCAACTCGGGCCTTGGACCAATGACCCTGGGAAAGCTGAGAGAGCTACGTAAGAGCGGAGGGTGCCCGCTCTGTGGCCTTATATGCCGCGCAATCCAGATGTATGGTGGCAGTGAGGTCACAGAGGCTGACCCAGAGTGCGTCCTGGAATGGAGCGTCGACGGCCGCCAGACGCGCTCTGGAGACAACCAGCGCTCTAACGTGTCCCGCCGGCTTCGCGTGTCCTGGTCGTCGGATTCGACCGTCAGCGGCCATCCAAGGGAGCAAGAATTCTACCTGTTGTTCGTGCCACCGCGGAAGTCGACGCGGGCGAACTCCGACATCAATTCTCTCTGGGAGACGGGAACACAGTTCTTCGGACGGGACTACAGCGGGCGCGGTAACCAGGCGTTGATGAGGAGCTGGATCAACATTTGTGAGACGCAGCACAAAGACGCATGCGCCCCCATCGAGGGAAGGTCTGCGTTTCTCGATCTCATCCGGCAAACGTCTTTCGGTGTGATCGATGTTGCCGACCTTCAGTTGACCCAGCTGCCCATAGTTGATGGGAAACCGGCCCGTTACGCAGCCCTAAGTTATGTCTGGGGTCCGGAGCGGACCGAAGACCATAGGACTCTGCGGTCCAATGTCTTCGAGCGAATAAAGCACGGGGGGCTCGAGCAGCTGGTGTCGGAGTCGCTTCCGAGCACCATCAAGCATGCCATTCAGTTGGTTCGAGATCTCGGCGAGCGATACCTCTGGGTCGACTCCCTCTGCATAGTCCAGGACAGTGTTTCGTCCTGGAGACTGAACGCCCAGAGCATGGACCTGATCTACGGGAATGCCTACTTCACCATCTGTGCCGCAGATGGCGATAATTCTGACGCTGGCCTGGTTGCAACAGGTTTCGGCCCAGAATCACCAGAGAGACCGCTCAAGGCGGAGATCCTGCCGGGACTAGAGCTGCTCGTCTCTCGGCCATTAGAAGAGATCATCCAGGCGTCCGTGTGGAATCGCAGGGCTTGGACCTTCCAGGAACGAATTCTATCACGGAGGTGCCTAGTCTTTGTCGGGAAGAGGGTCTATTTCCAATGTCGCGGGACGAACATGTCACAGGACGTCTACCCCGACCCGTCCGGCAAGGGCTGGTCCCTAGACTGGCGAGACTCTCCGCTCAGGACGCTGCGTGATGCCGTTGAGCGCCCTATCTGGTTCTACATGACCTGCGTCTCGCTGTACACCGGCCGGGGCCTCACCAAGCGGACGGACATCCTACCGGCATTTGAAGGCGTGTCCCAGCTCATGGCCCGCTACATGGAAGCTCCGTTCTTCTACTGCCTGCCAGCTTCGCACTTCGACTTCGCCCTCCTCTGGCAGCCGACCGCCGCGCAGAAGAGGCGGCTGCCGCATCAGGGATCTCACCACGACTGGAACGAGAATGCCGAGTTCCCCAGCTGGTCCTGGGCCGGCTGGGAAGATGACAAGGACCCGCATCACGGCGCGCACGTCTCGTACGACCATAAGTTCCTGGAGGGCTGCCTGATCGACATGCACGACTGGCTGATTCACAGGACTTGGATAGACTGGAACATCCGCGACGCCGACGGTAACCTGAAGAACCTGTGGAACAATTTCTCTGAGGCGCTGCGAGGGCGGCAGATGTCCGAGCGCCAGAAGTACAGGTACGAGAGGCAGATGGGCGACCGCGCCCGCGAGTCGGCGCCGGAGCGGTGGTCCGGGTACAGAAAGATGCCGCCACAGCGTGAAGTCGTCGACGGGTACCACAGCGACTCCCCGGACCTGGAAGGGTCAGACTACGAGAGAAGGCGCTACACGGCGGATCCAGAAAACAACGATCGGATAGCCACGGAGGTTGAAGCACTCTCGTCGTACGTCGTACGGCGCCGCTCGCCCACGCCGCGGGAACCACTCTTCGACCGATACGGCCGGCAAAACCGCTATTCCAACATGGATAAGAAGCTGAGGACGGTGCTCCCGGACAACCCCTTCGGGGTCCGGCCGAGCCAGCGAGGCCGCGATGACCCGGCATTCACGCAGCCGATATTGCAGTTCCGGACGTGGATGTCGAGCTTCTACATTCTGCGAGACGCCGAGGGGAAGAGCCCAGGCGAGGGCCTGGCGCGCTGCCACGTTGCGGACCGCGCGCAGGACTGGTGCGGGACGGTGGTGGTGAATGAGGAGTGGGCGCAGGGGCGCCAAGGCAGGCTGTGCAGCTTCATCGCGCTGTCTGAGGCCAAGTCGTTCACGGACGAGGAGTGCGTGCACTGGGCGCACTACATCGCCAAGGACCGGGATGAGATCGAGTGGGACCTGTTCTATGTCCTCCTGATCGAGTACAACAGCAAGCGGCTGCTCTGGGAGCGCGTGGGCCTGGGCAAGATATTCCAGCAGGCATTCGACTGGGATCAGGAAAGCTGGACGGAATTGACGCTTGGCTAGTAAGTCGAGGCTGCAGCCCTTGCACGGGGAAATCCTTTTTTGTTTCAAGTAGCATTGTTGGAAAGGACAGGACTTTTATCCTTCTATATCAGTGACAATGGCGAGACTGCAGCCCAGCTATTCCCGGCAGGGAATTGTGTTTGGCATCGCATTCTCGTCCCCAAGTTACCCATCTTCTCGCACACCTAGATATGTTTTCTGGAGGAAACGGTGTACTACTAGCACCGGGAGGTCCAAGAGTCCCGCGTTTTATACGAAGCAGTCAGTTGAAGTCGAGGACGAGCAAACTACGCTAGATAAGATGACTCGGTCTCATTTAGCCAAATCTAAGTCAAGTCTGGGCTGTCAAGCCTTGGACAACTTACTACACCGATAAACAGTGGTATTTCGGGCACCCAGGTGGCATATACTAGTATTCGAAGATAGCTTTTCACCGAAGGCAAATGGTAACCCGACTCACCTCTGGCCGGGAACCTGCGTTACATATATGGAGCTTCAATCCCCTCCTCCAATCTTTGTAAGCACTTAAACCTCTCATTATCCTTAAGTGGCAGCAGACTGATTCGAAACGGTCAGATTACATGTGCACACTGTCAGTCTGTCAATAGTCTGGAGAGCTGTGTACTTACTATCGATGAGCGCCTCTCGTGAACGTTAACGTACTTTTGAGAGGCTGACATCGCGATAAGTCATTGTGAAGTCATTTGCAGGTGACCACAAGCAAGTCAAAGCATTTGTGACAGCGGAAGGTCTATCAATATCCCTTCAGCTGCCTTCTGGCTGGTCATCTATAAGTCATGTCTTACTTGATCCCGTAGTAGAACTATGTCACTCGGGCAGCTGCTCCTTTATTAGTCTAGCATTCTATAGACATGTCGCCTTTCTCTTTTCCGATGTTTGCTATATGGTGACGAATATAATCTCGATGGCTGTCAAGTTGAACGCAGACACCGATCAGAAATATTAGCAAGCAAGCTTTGCTCAGCAAACGTACCACGGGCTTACGCGGCGCGGTAATAAATGTCTGATGACCCCATACGTCAAGGATGATCCTTCGCGAAAGCTGACATTGGTACCGTCCTCTAGGGAAATTGTGGCTGCTTAGGTAGGTAGTCCGGCTATGCCGGGATTGGACCCCAGACCGCTACTACTGCATCGGAGAATCAATACAGCCCGGCCCGCTTCTCAGCCTCTTTTGGGCTGCATCGCGCGAGGGAATCTCGGTTGGTCGTACGAGCCCCTCACCTAGGCGACCGGGTAAGTGATCCAGAAGCCGATGTCTTCAAAAAGCGCGTTGCGCCCCCGTCGGTTTGTGTCACCGGTGCCGTGGCACGGCTCTCCCAGCCCTGGCTTGATAAATTACGGCTGATGGTGTCAACCCCTGTCGGCGAAAAAAGTCGGTGCCAACACAACATCTGTTCCTTACCTTCAACAGGTTCCTGACCGTCATCGCCAGGACCTCGTAATCCACGCAGCCAAAACCCCCGGTTTGAATAGTCATGTTGAGAGGAGTAGCCGCCGTTTCGCTGCTGCTTTTGCAGAGGGCATGGGGCTATACTGTCACGCTGCCGGATATTCTCTACAATGGCACAGTCACCGCAGAGTCAACGTCCATAGAGGGCAACCTCGACGGGCCTAAGTTGACGCCTCGTGCAAACAGTACTTCATTCGACTGGTAAGAAGACTTTATCTCGGTCTGTTTTCGTACTTGCGTGCTCATACGCTCATCAGGTGGTATTTCGACGCGGTCTCAGCATCGACAAACGCGTCCGTTACCGTTGTCTTTTACGAAGCTGGCCCGAATGGATTTATCAATGACTACCTTGGCGGCCCTCTGTCGGTAAGCATATCGGGATCATTCGCCAACGGCACCCTCTTCTCCCTCTCTGCTTCGGCAACCGGTGGCGCCATCATCCACGTGGACGATGACGGCATTGACGCCGAATGGAAAGGCTCCGGCTTCAGCATCCTGGGAACAGGCCTCACGACTTCACACGCCACGTATGTCGTAACCGTGGATTCGCCAACCATTGGTGTAGAGGGAAGCTTCACCCTGAAATCGGTGAGTTGCTTGATGCCCAGACTATGGCACCGGTAGCATTACTAACGAGACCCATCACCGTTCAGCATGCCCCGGCCCACTACCCATGTGGCCTGAACGTCCCCGGAGTCAGTGAGATCATGGTCCCACATGTGTTCTGGTCCAACGCGGTGCCTGACGCGTCCGCATTCGTCAACCTGACCATTGGCGGCTCGCCCCTGGCCTTCCACGACGGCGTCGGCTACCACGACAAGAACTGGGGCGACGCGCCCTTCGTGACGACCACCTCGTCATGGTACTGGGGCCACGCGCGGCTCGGGCCGTACTCGCTCGTCTGGTTCGACGCGCTGGACCTGGCGGGCACCGAGTACTTCTCGGGCTACGTCGCCAAGAGAGGGAAGGTGCTGCAGGCGAGCTGCGCGACGGGCGCCGCGGTCGCGAGGCCGTGGGGCGCGAATGACGCCTACCCGCCTGTCTTCAGCACGGGCGTGATGCAGGGCTTGGAGGTTCGGTTTGACCTTGGGGAAGGGGAGACACTCGTCGCGAACGTGACAACGGGACTCCCAGTCGTCGACGTCGGCGCCTATGTTCGGACTCTGGGGACCGTGACGGGGGCTGTGGAGGGCCCTGGAGGATGCAAGATAGTGTACGAAGGGCGGACACTGTTCGAAGAGTTCAAGTTTACCGGAGTTCCGGGACTTAAGCTCTGAGGTTCTTCAACTTTTGACGAGATAGGAGTCTAAAAACGAGTCGTGAGCTCGTAACTTTGAGAGGGTCTTCGGTGCCTCTTCTACTATTCAGACCTGCGACATTGGCGGCTTGGCTACCTCGGTAAACCTGCACGCACGCCCCGGGGTATAGCACGCAGATCGTCTTCGCTTCAATCTCAAAAGCATCTTCCATCATGCATCAGACAGAAAACGTGTGCGAGATGAGGGAATTGAGGGTGCCACTTTCCTTGGTTCCGATTGGCCGTCGTGCTTCGGAGAGGGAGTGGACTTGGAGTAGGCTTGAAGTTAAGCTTGAGAATAGTGTCTGGCCCATCGTCGCAGTAGTCGCTCGGTAGGATCCGGCGACCCCACAAAGGGGCTTGGGGTATTGTTCTCGGCCAGGACACATCGGACGACGAATCTAGATCAAGTCATGCCAGCACGCCAATGCAGCGGCTATGATCGCCAGCTACGGTTTCAGCCGTTTGATCTTCATCGAACAACCCGGTTCACCGGCCCGGTTGCGGCGGCGAGCATAAATGGGAAAAGCCTTTGAGTGAGGGTCAAGGGCCCAGGTGGCATCCAGCCGAGCAATTGTCACGTAAGAGACCTGCGCGAGAGTTGTATGTAGGATGCCGATTGCGAAGAGAATGGTTTTGCTCGGCTCCCGTAAAGCTCTGGGCTTAGCCCCAGATCTCAGCTTACAGCTTTCTCGTCCCAATTCGAATACGGAATACTTGAGACGACGTTGGAGTTTCACACTTGCCAAGCTTCGAAGATGCGGCGAAAGGCATTGTGGAGCCCAACCCCTGGTTTCAACTTCGCATCGAGAGCTCCCAGAGACCAAGCGCACCAGCATGTTCGTCCCCAAGCCCATTGGCGGTGGACCTTCATCTCGTCTTTTTGCGCATCCTAAGGAGATCAGTCGATCATATTCTTCCCTGCTGGTAATCTCGGTAGCAAGCGGTGCTGCGAGAGAGCGAGAATCGTCGACTCCTTCATTGACTTGGCGCCGGCGCCTAGCCGAGTAAGCATATTAAGCGAGGCACTTGTTCGGCCCTGGCGTCCAGAGTCGGAATGGCGCAGCCGAAGAGCCCCAGACGTCATGATGCCTGCGGCAGCGCTAATGACCAGGAGGTGTAGGCCAAGGGTCATGGTCAAACCTCGCCTGGAGTAGCACCCGGGCGGCCCTACTACCCCTGGCCGCAACCCCATCGCAGAGTTGCCCTCGTCGGCAACGCATATAATGGCCGCCTCTCCTCGCGATGTGACACTGCTGCTTCTCTCATCAGCATCGTCCTACATTCATTCAGGTCTGCTTTCTGGCTTGCTTCTTTCGTTCCTTTTCAATCTTTACCTTCCATTCGTTGCAGTTCTGTGAACTGGCCTTGTTCTTTCGCTTCACAGCACATACACTTGACTTCCTTCTCGTCTTCACTTAAGCTTGCCGCATTTACAGACCATCGATCTACCCAAGCGACAAAAAAATCGCCAAAATGTCTCTTCGAACTGCTGCCGCATTCATCTTCGCTACCGCCGTCCAGGCCCGTTTCGGCCAGGAGCAGGGCAACGGCGCAATCGCCGCCATCAGCGCCCTGTCGGACCTGGGTCAGTCGGGCCAGGCTGCCACTCTTGCAGGTGGCTCGATCCAGTTCCTCCTTGCTGCTGCCAACCCTTGTGGCAAGCTCCAGCAGGCCGATCAGATCATTGCCGAACTCGGCACTAGCGACCGCGCTATCGCTGCCGCTCGGGGCCTCGTCGCCGCTGAGCAGAACTTCAACCCCTTCGTTGTCAGCATCCCGTCGATCTGCTCGGACACGAGCCTTCCGGCCACCGCCGAGCTCCGTGGTGTCGTTCCTCTGATCGATCCGGCAGTCGTGGGCTCAGATCTCGAGAATGCCAACTCCGCCACTTCGGTGACCACACCGTTCAGCGCGGATGGCCTCAGCGTTGCGCAGGTCATGGTTGCCAACGGATTCTCCAACTTCACCGCCGTTGCTCTTGACGGCACCAAGCAGGATGCCTCGAGCCTTGGTACTGACGCTTCTGCCGACAGCGGATCGGCTGCCACCACCACCGCTGATGCCGCCGCCGCCACCACTACGGCTGCTAGCGTGGAGACATCTGCTGCCGTCGCCTGTGGCGGCACCATCACCACCACGGTGGAGGCTGCCACTACCGTCGCGGCCGAGAGCACCAGCACTGCCGAAGCCGCTGCCACCACTGCCGCCTCCTCCGATGACGCCGCCAGCTCCGCCGCGCCCGCGGTCGGCTCCGGCGCCGTGCAGAACGACGTGACGGGCAACTTCGACGGCTTTGTGGCCTCGACCATCTCCGGTCTCGACTTCGGCATCTGCGTGCCGACCATGAAGTTCGAGGCGGGGCTCAACGGGCGCAAGGACACCGAGTCGACCTTCCAGGCCATCGACCCCACGGTCAACAAGGGCCAGCAGGAGGCGCTCAACCCAGCCATCATCATGAACCGCATCCACGACCAGCTTACCAACGTGTGCGGCGCCAACCAGGCGGCCAAGGACGCGGCGGCGGCGGCGCAGACGCAGGTCGTGGCCACGGGCACGCGCGACGTGACCACGGCGGAGATGTGGAACACGCTGCTCGGGTTCGACGGCGCGGACACGAACCCCGACCAGGCTCCGAAGGCTGGTCTGGTTGGCCACACGTAAGAGGTCTCGTTGACCTGAGGGGATGGGGATTAGCATCGAGTCGGACTGTATGATAGGGGCTTGGAGGATGACTTGTGAGGAGGTCATTTGTTTTGTTCTTGAGTATAGTTATACAGCATGCCAGAATCAGACTTACGATGTTACGCTCATGGTTTCAACTCGCACAAATTCTTCAGACGTAATGGTGTAGTGCGATGCAGGTGTCGATCAAGAGTGAGCTGTTGTAGCCGAGTGGCAAAGCAAAGCATGACACCGACGCTGCTGTTTCTCGTCCGTGGACCCCGATGTGTCACAGCCAGTAGCACATGGATCTCACCTCAAGCGAAGGTTGACAATATTTGCCCAAGGAAGGAATCATGCCACTAGAGCAGAAGCCCAGCTGCTGTTGAGGATCCCCGCTGCGCACTTGAAAGCAAGAGCTAGAGTTCGAGTTTGTTCACCTCTTCGATCCTACCACATGCTCCAACGCTCACTAGGATCTTCCGCATGTGTCTTAAGCTTCACAAATCATTCTAGAAGGATATGCGCGTGCACTTCGACTCAGTTGGAACATGCCATTACTTGCTCTGATCGTTTTCGTATGCAAGCTTGCACTCACAGCTTCCGACTGATATAAAAGGGTTCTGAAGGCGAGCCTCAGCGGCTTCCATAGGTAGAGACAGTCCTAAACTCGTTTTCCAAGGGCCGTTCCCGTACCCGTAGCCTTTATCATTGTACCTTCCCTCTTGAGTCGACCGGCCAGATCTCCTCGATCACGCCTTTTCGATGCGCGTAATAGACATCATGCAGGTTAATCGTCGGGTCAATGTGGCTCGGTATCATCTCGACCCTGTCGCCGATCGTAAGCGCCGGCACGTCGTCATCCTCCCAGGTGAGCGACCCGTGCTCATCGCCCAAGACCCCGTAGACATATCTCGCATCTCTGCACTCGGCAAGCCCGCTGTCCGTCGTGAGCGACTTCAGCCCACTGTCTATCGTCACCACCCGCGGGCCCTGCTTGCTGAGGACCGTCGATAGGATCGACAAGCTGTTGGAGTAGAAGGTCCCCACCGCGTTGCGGTAGTCCGTGTCCATGAAGATGAACGATCCCGGCTGCACCTCTGTCACGCCAGGCACGCTCGCGCAGAACTCGGCCGTGCCGGTCCCGCCCGTCGTGACGACGCGGATGTCGAAGCCGGCCTGCCGTAGCGCCTCGGCCGTCTCCGTCAGGGTCTTCATCGACGCGAGGCACTGCTGTCGTCGGTCCTCCCGGTCGTGCAGGTGCTGCAGGTGGCCCTCGTAACCCTGCACGCCAATGATCTTGAGGTGCTCCAGCCCGCCGATGTGCCGTGCCAGAGCGAGAGCTGGCTCCCCCGGCTGCACGCCTGTGCGGTGCAGGCCGACGTCAAGGTCGACCAGCACTGAGATGGGCTCTTCGATGCCCGAGGCGGCCAGCGCATCGTTAATGGCGGTAGCGCCGACCTCGCTGTCGATCACGATGCGGATGTTCCTGTGCTCCCGGTACAGGTCCACGAGCCTCTTGACCTTGGGGGTCCCGATGATCTCACATGTGATCAGCAGGTCGTCGAAGCCGGCGGCGGCGATGGCCTCTGCCTCGCTGATCTTGGCGACGCAGCCGCCCCTGGCGCCGGCGGCCACCAGCTTCCGGGCAAGGATGGCGCTCTTGGTCGTCTTCAAGTGCGGTCGGATGCTGACTCCGGTCGGCAGGAGACTGTCCATCAGCTTCTTGATGTTGGCCTCCATCATGTCCAGGTCCACGATCATTGCTGGCGTGTCCAGGCTGTCGACACTGTCGCCGACCTTGGGGGAATACATTGTGCGTCAATTCAATGCCACCAAAACAGTCCGTTCGACTGTGGATCGGAAGGGGTTCTAGGAGATGCAAGGTGTTCAGAATCCGGTGAGGGGATAATCCCGCCGCCGCAGTAGTGACCAGATTTAATTAACTTAGGGGTCACGTTCTGCCTTTGTGTGGAGATCCCGTAAGCACCGCATAAACCGCATTCGGCCGGGGCCGATCGCTGGGACGGCCCGCCGATAGGAGCGCGCTGGTGGGTGCGTGTGGCGTGCGGCATAGGCATAGGCATACGGAGAGGCTACCGCCCGGAACACAGAACGCCATGTCACCGCCGCGAGGACACTGTAGAAGGGAGAAAGCAATGATAACGAGGATTTCTGGAAACTAAGCATCGTTATAACAGTGCATCAACACATTATGGCCCCTGTTTCTGTCGACTTCGTCAGGCGTCAAAATGCGTGGAACCCCGCCGTGGATGAAATAGAGTGGAATCATCAATAACCAAGTGGTGGAGGAGAATTTTGTCGACCTTTACCGGGCATCCACCTGATACGTGTTAAAGGAATCAGGCACCACAAAGACTCTCCCGGAAATCCTTTCTTTATCTCTCCTTTCAGACCCTAACAGTGACTTCTATGGCCTACTGGAAAAGGCCCTGAGAGAGCCTGGATCCAGGCTTCTTCCATGGCAGGCACCTAGTCAGGAAGAACTGGAGAATATAAGGAGGAGACTGGGGGTCGGTCTATTGAAGCGGAATTCTGGACCTGTAGACTCAACTCGCAGCATTACACTGCTACTTCGGAGGGACTGCGAGAGACTCTAGAGAACCACGAAAAGGGAATCCCCCAATCTCAGAGCTGCCGCACAATAGTCTCATATTTCGTCCACAAGCCGTGTACTGTCCCAAACATGGCCCAGCCGGTCTGGCCCAACTTCACCGGTGTCGGTCCAGGCGAGGATCCCTCGGCCTCCATTGAGGCAAACACCACTGCTGTAGACAAGAACAACCAAGCTGGCGCAAAGTCCCGTGAAGGGAAGCATGCCGAGGCCATCGTTCTACACAAAGAAGCCCTCACGATCAAAATATGTGCCTAGGGAGAGGCGTCGGTCCAAGCCGCGATCTCTTTCAACGCCCTCGGCGAGGAATATCTCAAGATCGGCGATCTGGACAGAGCAGAAGAGGCGTTCAACAAAGCCTTGAGGGTACGTGATGACAAAGAGTTCGGAGGGCTCGAATTGGGGCCTAGAAACGACACTGCTGCGACGCGGGACAACATGGCCCAGTTCCTTGAGGCTCGTGGAAGGTTCGATAAAGCGCGGGAGATACGCATTAAGGGTGCTGCAAAGGGGGCTACGATGTGTGGGAACTACCACGTGAGTGTTGTCTCTATTTTCGAGGAGCATGGTGCCGTTATACTCACAGTCAGGTGCACAGTGTTCAACTACTGGCGGCGCCATGTTGCCTAGAGACCAACTCAGAGCATGCGGAACTTGTCGTTCAGTCTTCTACTGTAGCCAGGCGTGCCAGAAGAAGGACTGGGTTTCAAGACATAAACCTGCCTGCAAAGCCTACATGGCTTCAAAGAATGCAAGCGGAGGCGTTGTAGCCTAGATGGTGTGGGAACACCCTTGATATGTCTGCCATTTACCTACTAGTGCGATGGGCGACGAAACCCCTCGATCGGGGCGGAGCACGGGGAAGTGTAGCATAAAGGAGCCAACGCCACAGAGCGTTGACTGCATGTAATAGCCTGCTGGACAAACGAACTTCCTTGCAAGGCTGCAGCAGTTACCCTGCCGACTTTCTACACCTCGATAAGCTACTATGACATGCTCACATCATGATACTAAACTCTAGACCAAGCCGGCTTTCCTTCAGCCCGTAGACTGACTGTCCTTGCCACCGCCAGCAAGGAGCTACCCAATAGCAGAGAACATCCCGCAAATATCTGACCGCCCCAATAATCTCCGTTCATTCTGCTAATGATGGCTCCGCCAACAGGGGGCCCTCCCAGGACCGCAAAACTGACAATAGTAAAGACCATGCCAGTCCGGACACCGACCAGCCGCAGGTCTTCCGTTAGACTGCTCAGCGCCGCCGGGGACATGCTCTGGACGGCAGCAGCGGTGATGGCGTAGACTACGGTCCAGGAGTACATGCCTGCCCTGTTCTCGACCGCGATCCAGCACAGGCAGAGAATGCCGCTTATTGTCGACATGGGCAAGAGCGTGTTAATGGGGCCGGCCTTTCTGTCTGAAATATAGTTGGGCAGCACTCGCCCTACTAGACCCACGCCGTTGAGGATGAGCAGGAGATTGAGGCTCTCCTCGTACGAGAAGCTCTGGCCATGAATCTCAGTACGGGCAAAGGAGGCAATGTACCAAAACGCAAAGTATACGCCAAAGAAGTTGAAAAACATGCTCGCCGCGTAGAGGCAGTAAACAGGGTCGCGGAAAGCGGATGGGTCGATGACCGGCTTTCCCTTGGACGGCGGTAGGCGAGGCCTCATTAGGAGGTTGACAATCGCCAGGCTCGCCAGCTGCACACAGGCTATTGCACGCATGGTCCAGGGAAACCCGACCCGCGGCAGAAGCTGGCGGACCATGCTCGGGAAGATGAGGCCGCCGCTGGCGCTGCCCGCCATGCCGATGCCTATCGCCAACGACTTCCGCCGCCGGAAATAGGTGCTGACCACTGCCAAGCTCGGGCAGAAGACAAGGCCGTTGCCAAGTCCCATGCAGAGGCCCTGGGCCAGCAGTAGCTGCCAAAACTCGGTTGCCTGTGCAGCGCAGAACAGGCCTACGACCTGCAGCAGCGAGCCGACGAGCAGGACGGGTCGGAAGTGGCCCCCATCTGACAGCCAGCCCGCCGGAGTTCCCACAAAGAAGAGGAGGAAGACCTGGATGGAGCCAATCCATGATATTGCGGACGGTGAGATTGGAGCGAATAGAGTTGTGTAGGTCGTCTGGAACACACCGAAGGAGTTTATGAAGCCCCTAGAGGAGGGAGGGTGCAATGTCAGAAGGCTGATTGGTAAAGGAGCTGTATCGAGGCAGATGCAGCACAAGCATACCACGTATCCATGATTACGAAATGCAAACAGAGCACCGTGGGACGTCAGCTTTGTGTAATACTGAGTCGAACGGACTCATCCGTTTGAGCATACCGGTTGTCCAAGCAGCCGGTCCTCCATCAGGAGGTTCGCTGTTGAAGGCATCGTCTTCCTTATTACGTCCCTCGATTTCACCTATGAGACATCGTCAACAATGCGATGGGCGATACCTTCAGGGAGGACAGTCTTGCTCACTAAGCCCGGGCAATTCTCTGTCGGACGAATCCTCGACACCGATCAATACCGTCATTGTAAACGCAGTAAGAGACGTATAGAGAATATGACCAGATACTGGTAGACTGCACCGCTGGACTCGAATGAAGGGCTTGGCGGCCAAACCCAGTTATGTTTTCTTTGCGGCGCCAACTCCGCGGAGAAAGCACCTCGGCCCGTTGGCATAAGTGAGTCACATGTACCTATATCGTACATTGAGCATGCGCAGATCTCAGTTTCTAGATCATGAATTGATTTTGCTGTTCAAGGTCCACATACCTCGTGGTCTGCTCTCCTTCTCCACCGGTGTCTAGCACTGCAAGCCGGATGTATGGATGTGGCTCTGACTCGTCCGGTCCGAGCTATGGAGTGATGGGAAACGACCGGTAGCCTCGACACCGCTGTAGTTAGTCCTTACAATTTACAAATCGGGAAATGACCGAGGCCGTTGTTCCAGGGTCTCGAGTTGCAGGGTCCACTCACTCCCTGTGTCACGGCATCGCTAGGTTTCCGGACCGGCCGGCCGGAGCGCGGTAGACACTTGGCGGCGGATGTTTCTCCGCGGAGCGGCCAAACGACGCGCACGGAGTAAACGCCGGAAGCCAGGTCGACCACGACATCCGTATTCCGCGTAGGACGTAATTACAAAGATTATTAAGACACCAGTGCCATTAAATTTCTCCCCAAGCCTCCAGGGCATGAATGGCATTATACGGCTGTTGGCCCCAGAAACACAACGAAACAACGGAGACCTTCACTCACAATTCAAGTCCGACGAAGAGGTGCTTGCGAGTTGTACAGAATACTGTATCCAGACGGAATCGGACGAGAGAGATGACTCGACGGTCCCTTATCCCCAGTCTCCCTTCACCCGGCCATCCCACTGGCCATAGCATGTCGTCTTTCCATTGCTAATAGGGCGTGGTCGATGGCGGAGACTAAACTTGTTTAGGCCTGGCCAATGGATACCTCTCGTGCTTACAGCCGTAATGTCACTCATGTGTCTCGATTGACTGCTACTTTGTAAGGATATTGCAGCTGTGCCTCTTTCGAAGACTAATAGGTCCTTGTTTTTCGGCTCCACAATGGCATCATTCTATGTCTACAGGGACCCTTCTTGGGTAAGACATTACCGAGGTATCCGACTATGGTGGTTAGGCGAAGAGGATCTGCGCCACTACCGTGTCTTCCTAGATCTGGATGTGAAGTCTTCATGAGGAGACAAGAACACCATCGCTAGGGGGACGATCTTGATGGTTTCCCTTTCAAAATTCCCATCAAAATTAGGTCGATCTGAGCCGTGTGTGATCCGTGAAACAGTTATTCAATTCGGACTCAACAAGTGCCAGCTAAGGCTGTGGTGACCGATTCCTTCCACTCTTGTTCAAACCCTTTAGGTTTGCGCGTGTGTATGAGGAACAGATCGGGTGATAGCTTTGCCGTGCAACTCTATGGCATATCCCTGAGGGCATACTCACCGGAGCACGTCTAGAAGCTTCTAGATGTGTTCAGCCTGACATTCTCGTCGGGTATGTATCGTGCAGGAACGGTGCAGGGGCTATTTTAATCCTAGCATGTCGCATTTCTGGACAATCAGGGCTATACAGCACATGTCTCCTGGATCGACCGGTACATGATTCACCTTTGGGGCAAACCAACTCCATTGACGCTGCTACAGATTCCCTGATCGAAACTTCCGTGGATCACGAACGGTTCGAGGTCTTCAATCCCTGGAATCGGGAGGCCAGAACTACCGACCCGGGCACCGTTAGAATTTGCCTGGCAGTCAAGGAAATGGCCAAACTACTTGAAGTCTCTCCCATCACTCAGATTAGGACATCGGTCACCTTTACAGCCAGTGGTGGGTTTATGGCTCTCGATGATATGCCAGCTTGATGAGTACAACCTTAGCTTCTTTTGTTTCTAATCCAGGTGTAGATACACCTCGAGACTGCCTGGTGGCTTAATTGATTAAGCTAGCACACACTAGGTGATACTAACTTGCGGCGTCCTCTTGCTTACCAATGTTCTCAAAGATGAGGCAGCCAAGTCCGAGTTTCTAAATCCTGAACATAATACAAATTGGTTTCCCGCGAAATGTGCCTTCAAATAAAAGCGTCTATGACGTCCCAACTGCCTGGGATGGGCAGTCATGTGGATATTATGGATTCTTGATCCTGTCCAACCAATATCTCCTTGAGAAGACCGGTGCCCACATCCTCTCCATGAAGTAGCCCACCTCCGGGTTCACCGCATCCGCCTTTTCAAACTCCGCCAACGCCCTCTCGTAGACCTCCCTCGGCCGGCTGCGAATTGTTTCCCGCCTCAGCGCGAAGGTCCCACCGTGCATGGCTCGTATGGCGGGTGGGTGGCAACCCCTGAGCACGATCGTCCAGAACTCCCCCGGTGTGTACGGCGCCGGCGTCAGCGATGCTATCTGGCTGGGTGTGATCCAGATAGACTCGGTGGAGCTGTTCCAGTCGATCTTGTCCCAGTCGGCGATGTCATGCCACAGGTCCGGGTTAAAAGGCGTCACCACCTCCCCGTGCGGATCATGCCCGACTTCCAGGGCGACTTGCACCATCTGATCGGTCGTGTTGACCACCGGCGCCAGCAGGTCGAAGGGGTCAGCCTGCGAGAAGATCATGATGTCCTCCAGGCGGTCGTAGTGACCAACGATGTGGTGCAAGTGGGTCTGACCTTCGCGGCCCTCGTTCCGGAGCTCGACGTAGGCACGGAAGGACGAGTGCGGGACGGTGTCGTTGCTCTGAGGAACGTCGCCCTTGGAGTAGAGATAAGTGTTGGCGGCGAAGGGCTCCCATGGGTCGAGGGGCTCTTGGTAGCGGGCGACGACGATGCCCAGCTGGCTGGGAGACGGGGAGAAGGCGGGGATGAGCGCCGTCGTGGTAGTCACGGCTAGACTCATTGTTACTATGTCCTCTTTCAGATACTTTGCAATGGGGCGTGAAGCCGAATCTGGAGAACATAGGATTGCCAACGGTATGGTCTGAACTACACATAGCCTAAGGAAGATTTGAGAGTAGGAAAGTAGGACGGGTTACATCTACTTGTATATCTACAGCTATGATGCATCATGCACAATAGGTCGAGGTGAGATTACGTGGAAGGATGGCTTACATGGCGGTCAGCCCTACGGAATAAGCAGTTGAAGATCATTTTCTAGTGTCAATATCTAGGACCGTCATCTCACCTTACGGGTTGTCCACTCCGCTCTGGTGCTGCATTCGGCGAGGCCAGTGTCAAGGTCCAGCTCATTCATCCGATGTTATTTCCCACCATCTCTTTTCGTTTTTCGGCCCAATGCAGGTAGTTGGAGTTGTTCATACCCTCTACCGTATAAGCTGAGCTTGGGCCTGGTCCGCAAACGCCTAAGTAGTTGGCACCGGCATCGGAGTCCCGGAGGACAGCCGATAGTACAGGTTCACCGCTCCGGTCATACTGATCCAACAACCAGCACCTTCAGGGTTATAGGAGCACGATGGGATGAAGCTCGATTCTATTCTTACCCAAGATCTTATACGGTTGCTTGGCTGAAAAAGTTCTTTCTTGGCAAAGGCTCCCCCGCCAATTCTACAGACCAGCTTCATGCTTTGGCCTTTATATTCGCCTCTTCTGCAGCTGCCCTGCAAATTGCTTCGATGCAATGCCGACCTGCATAGACCCGGTGATGGCTTCGTATTCTGGCTCGCCCAACTCCACACTAATGGACCCGGCGGCGGCTTGGTATGCGGGGAATGTGGGCGCTCTCCCCTTTTCCCCATCAAAAGCCCCAACTGCTCCTCCATCAACCCCCGCACAAACCTCCTCACACATCCCACCTCGACTTTCTATCTAGTCGGTCTGACAATGACATGGCGCCCTCGACAGCATCTTCAACCTTCGACTCAACGCATTACTTCCCCCCTCGTCGACGAGTCGTGCAGGCCTGCGTCAACTGCCGCACGCGCAAGACGCGGTGCGACGCCGCGCAGCCGAGATGCGGGCTTTGCGCAGTACAGAACGTGGCGTGCGTGTACAAGGATGCGCAGCAGCCGAGGATCGACCACAACACCAAGATTCTCCTTGAGCGTATCCAGATGCTCGAGGACAGATTGCTGTCATCCCCGGCATTTGCGCCTCAGGCGGATGATGGAGGAGCGGCACCGGCGTCACAGCTATCCACTGTCCAAGGAGACCAACTCCCTCACCAGCGCCAGATATCGAAGGTTGGCCACCATGAGAGCAGTGCCATATGGTCGGACGAAGGACCAGGTAAAGGGGAATCGATAGAGCCTGATGTGCAGATCCCTCTCTCACACACCGCCAACGCCAACCACGTCTATTCCTGGGCCATCGTCCGCGAGCTTCTTGCCGATGATGAACGCTCCGCTGACGCAACCGACGTCTTCTTTGAGCCTCAGCCTCCAGAATCTGCCGATGAGGTAGTTGAGACTCCACCGATCTCACAGACATGGCGGCTATTCCAAGCTTATGACCTTCCCATCGACGCCGCAAAATGTCATGAGCTAATCCACACGTTCTTCGCCGAGGTCAACATCTTCTTCCCCTTACTTGCTGTGGACAGCGTTCTTGCCACCCTCGAGGATGTCGTAAGGATAGAATGTCAAGATGGATCGAACAATGAAACCATCCCTCCCAGTCGTTATGCCCTTCTTCTGCTGGTCCTCTGCCTGGGCTCATTCGTGGCGGAGGGATGCTCTTCTATATATCTCAGCGACACCGCGGCCGATGGAGATGCAAAAGGGCGTCACGTACATGACGCCTTATGGGGGAAAGTTGCGCTATTACTCGGACATATAGCAACTGAACTATCCCTACAAGCTGCGCAATGTACCATGTTGGCAAGGTAAGTCTAAGATCATTCCACTTCTGGTCACCACGGCCCTGCAACTTCATCAAACCGGACGAGACGCTGACGCCCGCCTTGAAAGCGTGTACCTGGGAGCCCGAGGGCGCGTGTCGGATTCATTTTACTGGACTCACACTGCAGCCATCAAGTGCGAAGCGCTGGCCAGAAGTCTCACCCGCCGGGGTGATCCCATCGAGGATCCCTTCCGACGATTGTACTGGTTATGCTTCATCTACGAAGGCGACTTCGTGTCGGAGATATCCATTACCTTACCTTCCGGTCTGGCCAAGTACGAAGACCTCATCCCCTACCCAGAGTTCTCCAAAGCCCAGCAGCATTCTTCCCCTGCTGCGTCAATACAAGTCCCCGCCTCCGAGAGTCCCCTGCCGCCTATCCCTCCTAGTCCCTTGGCTGGGACGCGCGAGGAAGTCGTGGCCTTCCAGGTCACCACCAATGCCGCTATCCGCCGATTCCTCAATCGCGTAAACAGCGTCGTCTACGACAACAAGGAGCAGTACCGCGCCGCACGAGCCAATTACGCCACCTGGCTTCTGCGCGTCGCAGAGGATATGTGGGCGCATCATACCGCCATCTACCGCAACCTACCTGGGTTCCTCCTTACTAGCCTGCCGCCATCGCCGCCGGACGCAGCCTCCCCAGGTCAACAACTGGGGAATATTCCTTGGAATGTGGCTCGACTTGAAGGGCGATGTTACGCAGGCCAGTACATAATCCACCGGCCGTTCGTGCAGTACGTGCTACTCAACATGCCGCGATTTGAGACACACCCATGCAGAGATGAGATTCTAAAGAGGTCGAGGATGTGCTTCGATGGGTGTTGCAGCTTCATCCGCGTATTCGACGTTGAGCCGGCGAATAGCATCACTTGCTTGTTCGCCACCGGTATGGTGTACGTGGGCACATGAACTTCCAATTTTGCTTCCACCCCTTTCGTCTTGGTCTTAGAATGCTGACGACAAATGAATGGATAATTAGGACATTTACCATGACCATGATCCTGATGATCGCAACCGTAGTGCCCCCTCTGCGGCGAATCCTACCGGAGGACGTGGAACAGGCCATTTTCTTCGGTACGCGGAACCTGAGGCGGTTTAGCAGGAGCGTCGGGCGGTTCGAGTGGCATCTGGGTGTGCTCGAGAGGCTGGATTCCGCACGCAGGGCTAGGATGGAGTCTCAAGCGATGGAGACCTGAAGCAACAAAATCGGTTAGCAAGAAATGACGCCTCACATCTCCTCGATGCCCTCATCTGCGAAGACTATCAAGTCTTTTATGTCCAGGCAAGCACTAGAGACGCACTCGTCGCACAATATACCCAACTTCGAGAACATCTAAAACATTCTAAAGATCTTTTTAAGACTATGTACGGCAGAGAGACACATGAACTACGGAAAAATTAATTGGTCTATCCTACGCAGCTGCCTGTACCACTTGCCGCTGCGGCTGCTGCGGCTGCTGTGGTCGGTCAACCTTTTTCAATTCCGCCTTCTTCTTCTCGTCCGGAGCTAGCTCGAATACTCCCACCCCAGAAACAGACGTCTCCTTACTCTGCCCCTCATCCTCCTGCTCGGCCTCTGAAGGGATGACCTTCCCCTCCAACCGCGGGTCGCCCGCCCTCATCGGCGCGTACAGCCCGAGCAGCTCGTTCAGCCTGCCCCTCTGGAGGCAGTTCTCGTACTTCCAGCTGGCCGCCAGCTCGTCCAGCTCCTCGAAGCTCTTCCCACGGAAGTAGTCCGCCCACTCCGGGATCATGTACTCAGCGAGGGTGATGCCGCGTACGCCCCGGAAGACGTGCATGTTCATTCTCCACTGCCAGGGGTATTTCTTGGCGTACGGCGCGGGAATGTTGTCCTCGAACCACTTGTGGATGGGGCCGAAGAGGCCGTCCTGCAGGTGCGCGTCGTCGTAGGCCCACGAGTCGACGGCGAGGTCGCGCTTCTTCTTGATGATGGGACCGAGAAGCCGGAGCCAGGCGGAGTCGGGGGCGAGGTGCGTCATGCCCATGACGTTGATGTCCTTGTAGGCCCAGATGGACCAGGCTGGTGAGATCTCCTGGTCAGCAAATGACCACTGGCAGATAAGAGCGGGCGTGTGTGTCGACGGGCATGTCAAAATAGAAGGCAATGAGACATACCGATGCTCTCCGACGTGTAGATGGCAAGCTGGCGGTCCAGCATCTTATACCGCTCCTCATTCTGTACCTCCCAGTCCGGGTTGTACTCCTCTCGCTCGTATATGGGCCCAAACTCCCCATTCCAGATTGGCACGCCGTGCTTCTTCATGAAGGACACCTTCCGGTCGTACATCCTGCGGATGTAATCGTCTTGCTCCTTGAGGCCCTGGTACCGCCCGATGCGGTTGGGGAATCCGAACCCGCAGTAGTCGTGGATAGCGTACACGGAGTTGGGATAGACCTTGTCGAAGCCGGTGAAGTCCATGCTGAACCTGCAGGGGCGGATCGTGTCAGATTGGCTGGCCACAAGCGGAAGGCAGGAGAGTTTGGGGACTGCAGGGATGAGACAACATACGTGTTTCCCTCCATAAAGAGGATGTGGTCGGGGTCAATCTCTCTGATCGCAGGCACAATTCGGTCGTAGAACGTCAGCAGCCGTGTCCATTCCGAATCCGCCGGCTCGTTCATTGGGTTGTACCCGGCCACCCAAGGATTGCCCCTGTACCGCTTGGCGATAGCCTTCCAGAGATTTATTGCCCGGTTCTGAAAGTCAAGGTGGTCCCAGAACGCGGCGTGGCCGGTAGGGTTGTCCGAGTGCCAGTCCTGGTTCTGACCACCCGGGAGTGCGTGCAAATCCAGAATGGTGTAGATCTTGTACTTCTCGCACTTTAGGGAGCTGGTCAGCATCTTGATTCAGGGCATACACAGAGCATTTGGAGCAGCCATCCTTACAATCTTAATCACTCTATCCAAATGCTTGAATCCCTCTTCCTTGATGACATAAGGGTTCATGTCGTCCTCGAAGTGGCGGTAATTAAATCCCAACCGGATGCAGTTGAAGCCGATAGACGCGAGGAACTCGGCATCCTTCTCGGTGAAGAAGTATTCGAGGAATTTGTCGAAGAAGAAGTCATATTTCTCCTTCCCGAGGACCTTCAGTAAGGCATTGCGGATCTGATGCTCTCGTCCAGGGAACCCGTTCATGAAGTTCTCCATGAGCATCCAGCCGCCGAGGGCAGTCTTTGCGAAGCCGACGCATACTTGTTAGCCTGTCTCATCGTAATACAGGGCAGCTCGCACATAAACTCACACCCCGTAGTAGCACAACATCACCATTGGCATCGACGATGCGGGTGCCGTCCGTTCTCAGTATTCCCGTCGACATGGTGTACAGTCCAAGGAGAGATTGGTGTAAAATGATAGCGAAATCACCTCAGCAACCAAACAAACGCAAGAAGGGCCGGATATGGAGAGTCGAAGGAGCAACGACAGTTCTACCTAAATACTTCTCGTACGTATGGTACCGGTCTGCCCGGTCCATATAGCTCCCCTTCATGGTTACCTCCATTGCCCCACGGCTTCACAGCCCTGACTCCTCCCGAGCGTCAATTAGATCGCATTCCTTGGAGGGTCCAAATGCAGAGTCTCGGGGCCCGTAGATGGCTCCCCCGATTGTATTTGGCCAATGAGCCGGACACCGAAGGAAGCTGGAGTGAGATGTCAAGCTCTACAAGAGCTAGCCAAGGCCTTGATGGGCCCTAGAGTGACAATGAGACGAATGGTGATACGGGAGGATGGTCACGCAGACCCGCTCTTCGGGGGAAGGGTTTCGCTGCCCCTAGCCTCTGCGCCGGCCTAGGCCAAGGGGGAGGATTTTAGCTCCCCCGAGCGACCATGATTCGTGTATTGCCTCGTGATCCTCCTGAACAAGACTGATGGCGTCGACTACTAGTGCGCACTAGCTACTCTCCACGCACGACAATATGCGTCTCTCCAGGTTTAATGCGCGCTTCCAGATGCGGAGTACCCCAGACACGCAACTTGATCCCCCACACTTGCTCGCGAGAGAATCGAGCTCGGCCCTAGGAGCAGACCATGAGGTTCCAATGGCACGGTTTGGACCTCGCTTGTCCCTGTCTTCATCGGTGAAGCGCTTCCATTGGATCGAGAGCACCCAGCCGCACCTATCAGCCAATATCCCGCGTCTGGGGAAGGGGTGTACGACTACCCTGATAGACTCGGTCCAGAAAGACATATATATCGCGGCTATCGCACCTGGTCTCCTGACATTCTCATCACCCAGGCCCTTGATCAGACTCTGAAAGCTTGGTTATACGGGGCCTCTTCTTGGCCTTCCAGTCCTTCGCCCCAGCCCTGTCTCCCTTCACTCCAAGCATGGACTCCATCCGCAACCGTTTCCCTGCCCCCAGGGCTGACCGCATCGCCCGACATGCTCGAAAGAACGGCGGCTCTGCGACCACAGCTGAGCAGACGGTCCAACCTTCCCGTATCTCTGAGCTATCAAGGCAGTCAGTGCCGTGGTATCGGTCTGCCGCTCGCCGGCGGCTATACTTTCTCCTCTTCCCGGCTTGCGTCGTCTCCTATGCAACCAGTGGCTACGATGGCTCGATGATGAACTCCCTTCAGACGGTCTCATACTGGGACGACTACTTCGGCAACCCGCGAGGGTCGGAGCTCGGCCTCATGAGCGCCATCATGTCCCTGGGGAGCATCTGCTCAACACCGATAGCCCCCTGGGTGGCGGACAAGTTTGGACGGCGGTGGGGTATCACTGTCGGGAGCATCATCATGATGATCGGGGCTATCTTGCAGTGTGAGAGCAAGAACTTCGCTATGTTCGTCGTCAGCAGATTCATCCTCGGCTTCGGGCTTTCCTTTGCGACGACGGCGGCTCCGAGCATGGTCAGCGAGCTGTCTCACCCCAAAGACCGTGTGACAGTCACCGCCATCTGCAACACTAGGTATATCACATTTAGTCTCTAGAGCAACGAAGTCTCTCAATAGCTGACAGCCCAACCCAGCTGGTTCCTAGGTAGCATTGCCGCAGCATGGATCACCTACGGCACGAGGACCATCCCGAGTACATGGTCTTGGAGAATCCCTTCGTTGCTCCAGATGGCACCCAGCGTACTCCAGCTCTCCACCATCTGGTTCTTGCCTGAGTCACCACGATGGCTCATCTCAAACGACCGCGATACCGACGCCCTTGCTGCCCTTGCTCAATACCATGGTGACGGCGAGGAGACGGAGCTGGTCAAACTGGAGTACGAAGAGATCCGAGCTGCGATTGAGTACGAGAAGGGTAAGCTTTACCCCTCTTCACCCGGCCGAAGGTATATAATTCCTCGACAATGTCTAACTTTTGGCGTCGGGCTATAGTGTCCGGAAACACGACCTGGAAGTCTATGGTCAGCACGAAGGGGAATCGTTACAGGATGTTTCTGGTCGTCTGCATGGGCGTCTTCAGCCAGTGGTCCGGGAATGGCCTCATTTCCTACTGTGAGTAATAACATTCTGCCCTAGATGGTATTTTTATTTTCGGTCTTCTGCATTACTAACAAGCGCCTACTCTCCAAGACCTATCCCGCGTCATGGACAGTGTTGGCATCAAGAACAAGACCACCCAGGCCCTCGTCAACGGGCTCATTAACATTTGGAACTGGACTCTGGCACTCACCACGGCCTTCTTTGTTGAGCGTGTCGGCCGCCGCCCACTGTTCCGCATTTCCACAATCGGGATGCTCGTCGTCTTTGCGGGCTGGACCGCGGCCTCGGCCCGGTTCGCCGACACAGGCGCGAACTCCGCCGGTGTGGCCGTCATGGCGCTCATTTTCGTATACGAGCTCTTCTACTGCATCGCCTTCTCGCCGCTGCCTGTGGCATACTCGGTCGAGGTGCTGCCGTACTCGATCCGCGCCAAGGGCATGGCCACGTACGTCCTGTCGACCAAGTGCGCGGTCTTCATCAACCAATACGTCAACCCGATCGGGCTGCAGGACATCGGGTGGAAGTTCTACCTCGTGTACGTCGTGGTCCTGAGCATCGAGAGCTTCATTGCCTACGCCTTCTTCCTTGAGACGAAGGGCAAGGCACTGGAGGAGATTGCTGTCATCTTCGATGGCGAAGAGGCAGACGTCACCAGGGACGAGGGTGTGGCAGCGAAGAACCTTGAAGGGAACATGCCCAGGACGATTGAGACGGAGCATGTCTCAAGGAAGGACTGAATTTCTTTTTGAAGAGATGTTATCTTTGAATAAAATTGATGTAACCTCCATTGTTATGGCTTCTAAGCTCATATCAATAAATCGACTTTCGCTTTGAGGAAATTCAGGCTGTTAAGTAGCCACCCATGCCTCCCGAACCAAGGCCCGTGAAGGCTGATCTAGGCTTCCACAGAAGCCTAGAGTAGAGGTTCGTTTTGGGTCATGATTTCAACAAGGGATGGTTTCCTTGACATTCATCTTGGATAGGGAACTCCGCACAGCGAATACTGTAGTCCAGAATGCTAGTACTACTCCGCGTTTCTCCTTGGGCTGCTCCCATCGCTGTCTCGCTCATTTACTCCTCGTGCTACCCCTGATTCATCAAGGTCTCTGACTGTCGTTATCGGGTCCATCGCCATGTCCTGAAGTTCTTCGACCGACAGGGAGTATCGCCTATAATGGCTAGGCTGGTCCATTACCAGGCCGACTGCGTGGCGTATTTCAGGATAGGCTTGTGATGGCGGTATGCATAACACATATTCGATGATATTTCTTCGCTCGAAGTGCGAAGCAGTACCATAGCCGTAAGCACTAGTATAGCCGTCCACGAGGTCTGTAGCCCTGTTAACAGGCAGGTCCTTTTTTTTTTTTTTTTTTTTTTTTTTTTTTTTTTTTTGGAAGAATGAAAGGAAACGATAGACCCAGAACAGGATGACTCGCCTTGATGTCGCCCAGATTCGATGAACGTCTGTATCTCTTGCTGTATCAACGGTCGGGCTCGGTCTCTACCTTGTTGAGCATTGTGGCTGACGACAACTGCCGGTATTCCTGGCTGTGACGCAAGGAGGTTAGAAGAACTAGGCAAATAGAACATGATAAGGTGTTGGAGGCTCTAACCTGATTATATCATGTCCGTCTCTGTAGATGTTAACCTGACCACCAAAGTCCAGAGTACCTACATAGCACCCCGCTTCGTGGGTACGTGATGCATCTGATGTTAAGAAGCGTAGAGACACCCGCTGGTAGTCGTCAGCTTGTGTGGCTAGATATTCCACAAAGACATGACTCAGCTCATGGAATACGGCCTTGACCCAGCTGAACATGAAGATGCTATGCTGTCTCATCGTCAGGTCAAGATCCTCTATGCTCTGCGGTACAGAAGCGGCATTGATATTGTTCTCCATGACGTGAAGTGCCTGTTTAAACGTGTCAGTCAGCATCTGTATAGCGATGCCTCTTTCTTTTTACATACCTCAGCGTTGATAACAAAGCACACACTATACTTCGGCTCAAATCTACCAAGCTGGGTTTGGACTAGCCGTTGTGTCGTTACAAGGGCGGTTGTATAGCTTAGAGCTTCGCTGATCATGACTATTGGAAAAGCCTCTTGAGGCGGTACAAGAAATGGTCGACATATCTGTCGATTTGGTTCGCATCTCCGCCAAAATCGAATACCTGCTCTGCCCACGCCTGCAAATCCTCACTGCCTAGTCGATTCAAAATATTTCTGCCAGTAGCACTGAGCAATTACCTAAGGCTAGCGTTGAATGCTGCAGCTACCTGTGGCAACTATGTTAATCCTTCTTTGATGACGCAGTCTAAGCATCTTGGGCTTAACATACTAGGTGGAACTCTCTCCATTGTGGCGGTACAGCTACGGGGAGACCATTTTCGTCAATGCGAACAAGGCAAAATAGCCCTACACGCATTCTTTGCACGTTGTCTCGCCTGGCCGGTACTGGGGGAGGTACCCCTATGCTACCTTCAGCCGACATCTCTGAAGCTTACGCCTCGGTAGGTAACGTGGCCTTTTTGTAAATCTGTGCTTGATAGGGCGTTAAAGATGTCGAGAGGATATGAGCAAGGTACTCTGAGCGCCGGGCTACCTTATATCTTAACCCGGGAGGCATACCAGCTACACAAAAGAGTACTAGGTGTAATTTGAGAACAACACATTACAACGAGCTGTATCCGTTAAAACGTGGCACGCTTATTCCCGCTGTTACGACTAAATGATAGTTCAGATAAGTTCTTAACATGACTGGAGGAGCTTTAGTTCCGCGGGAGGGGATCTGAAGTTCTTTATATGACCCAGAGTAGGGAATACAAATGACAGCATCATTTAGCTACCTTATTATTATATAATGTATCCATTTGTATACCCAGTGTAATAAATCTTAAAGCTCAAAGTACCAAACTTGCACAATATACCAGTATTAGAGCAGACAGTTCATAGCCTAACGCAAGAGCGGATGCGCCAAGAAAAAGAAGTCACCAGGAATAAGGAGTCTTCCTTTTAGGAGGCTGCTTCCTATCATTTTATACTGTAATCCGAAAACAAAACTTGAATAACCCCAACCAAATCAACTTGCTATTAGTACAACAGCATCTACCGGAGCCGGGGGAGGTATGAGCTTGACCCGGCGCCGGTACGCTAAAGCACAGTCATTACTCCTGACTGAAATATGCCATTGCTCATTCATACGTCCAGTAGGGCAGAGCCACAGCATATAGGCATGCAGACATCTTAAATGGGTCAACCTTGAGCTTTACAGAGCTTGCTGTCTTTCTTATCTGATGTCTCCGGAAAAGCGCTATGAAGCTAGCAGGACACGCAGGCTTTCATGGTGACCAAACACACAAAAGCATGAGAAACACAGTGCTTGCTTCAGGCTACGTCATGGATCCCTACGATTCGAAGTCCAGGCCTTAGCGAAATATGGGTTTGATAGTTGACCATTCACAAGAGGCAATTGCCATTGGTCATCTTTTCTCTTGTTCAAAGACCTTTATAGTAAAGACGGAGTTGGTACCAGCATGTTTGATCTCAACTTTCAACGAGAAGACTCTTCTTACAAAGCTCGTAGGGCTAGGCCGTGACACGTTGGCATTTAGTTGATGTCGATCTCTGAATCACCCGAATCACCAGTGTGTGTTGTTCAAAGCGCGGAGGACAGCAGCCCCACACGAGTGACAAAGACCCAATTAGAGGCTTGTAGTGCTCTTCTTGTTCCAATCAGGACGCCGCGTTGGGAAGCTGGCTATTGCACGGAATACACTACAGTATCTAGTGTCAACTCGGGAATCGCCACAGCGTCCTATTTTTTAGGAATATATTTGCCCCTTTTGCGACTCTGTACCCAAGAGCCTCTGCAGATGCAAACAGTAGAAGTTTCTCCCGTCGGAGCGCAGAAGTCAAGCCACCATTTCCTCGTACTGGCTTCTCTTCTCGGAATTTCGCTGGAGGGAATCCGCTGACGGCGGCGGCGCGGGATTTCACCGAAAGGGATCTCTGCGGGGCATCATGTCCTCCTTCCGTACCATACGGCCAATGCCGGCCTCGGGTGGCGGCGGCGGCGGCGGCGGCGGCGGCGACAGGGATCAAGACCAGGATCAGGACCAGTCTGCCGGTCCAAGCCTGCCGAGACTAAACCGTGTCACGCACGCCTGCCTCGCCTGCCGCCAGCACAAGTCGAAGGTGCGTAGACATCATCGGAGCGCGTGCCGGACCTTCTGACAGCCCGCAGTGTGACGGAGCCCGCCCGACATGTCGCATGTGCCGAGACAAGGGTCGGGACTGCGAGTACCGTGCGAGGGTTGACCAGGCGGGATTTGACGCTGTGAAGGCCCGTATGGAAGCTCTCGAGAATCTGATTAATACGCTGCGGGTGTCCCCCCCTGACACGGCCGACGGTTTGTTCCGGCGCATTCGCTCCGCCGCCGACTTGCCCTCACTCCTTCAATCTCAGGAGGAGGACGTTGCCGGCGAACACGGTGGCCAGGTATCCGACCGAGTGGGCATGACTCTTGACCCGCCGGCTGCTCCATCTCAAGAGTCCCTACTGGAGCTCGGCGCTCTTAGCATCCCGAGCGAGGATGTCGCCCAAAGAGCAGTGGATGCGTTCTTCACCCTCAGCAGCAAGCTCTTCCACGTCTTCTCGCGGGAGCAGGCTGCACATCTACACGATGTCGTCTTCGGCGATGGGAACGTTGACGCAAAGCAGAGGAAGGGTGCGACCTGCTGCCTGTTCGCGATCGCTGCCGTTGGGACGCAGTATCTCGATGGCGAGTTCAGTCTCGCGGCGGAGACTGCTATTTACAACGTAGCAAGGCTGTTCTTCGAAGAGGCGCAGGAGCTTCACCCGCTGGAGGCTGTCAAGGTCGCCACGCTTCTGGCCCAGTACAACATCTTCGGAAAGGCCACGGTGGCGCTGTCTTATGTCGGTGAGTTCGCCCCCTACTCTGTTACCTGCACTCGGCGCGTCCGAGCTAGAGCGGCTGCTAATGGCTCTAGAAACGGGCCTGAGCATGGCCAAGAGGTGCGGACTGTACGGGAAAAGATCTCCCGACCAAAGGATTACCACCACGCAATGGATTGACTACCGGAAGACGTGGAGGACTCTCATTTTCTTTGAAAAGTGAGCGGCTCCACCCTTCGTTGCTTCTGTCCACCTACTCATGCTGTCTCAAGTTGGCTATGTTCCACCCTCGGATACGACCCAGGAAACGACATGCTAACGGGACACCCGGTGAGCTTTACCTTCCTGGCAACGTAGTGCCACAGCACGTCCCGTGACTGACGGTATAGCAGCTATCCGTGTTGGATGTGGACAACTCGCCCGATCTGGAAGACAGTATGTTACCCTCATCCCGTGGAGAGGCCACGCTGACCGCTTGGATGTGCAGTTGTGCAAACCGAAATGGCCAAGATCGCCATGCTAAAGGTGAACATCTTGCGGATGCAGCTGAGCTTCAGGGATCTCTCTGTCCTCTCCACCGAGACCATTACGAAAGACTTGCAGGACTGGTACGGACAGCTTCCTCACGAGATGCGATTATCAAACCTCGGCTGTGAAGACCTGCCCGTGGACCTGAGGCGGTCCATATACTTCGTGAACCTGCTGTACCTCGGCGCCATCATGCTCCTCTATCGGCGGATAGTCTATCAGTTCGTCCGCTCCTTCAACCTGGACAAGGACAGGGACATACTCCCCCGCGACTTTGACAAGCGCTTGGGTGGCCCGGCGGAACAGAGTGTCCTCGCGGCGAAACACTCAACCCGTATTCTCGCCCTGCTCATGTCCGAAAATGGCGTGTTCAGGAGATGTTGGCTCGTCATGTCAGTTTGTCCCCGCTGCTTGCTGACCGTCCTCCAGCCCGTGGAGCCCCGCTGACATGAAGCTACCAGTTTCCAATCGTACATGGCATGTATCGCCATAATGCACTCCGTCACGCAGAAGCAGCTGCACGGCATGCCGCCAGCCGACTGGCAGGAAGACCTGGAGCAGGCCTCGCAGTGCCTTGACGTCCTCGCTTACTGCGGCAGCTTGGACAGCGTCGCCTTCAAGTTCCACGACCGACTGATCAGCATGTACAAAAAGGTCTCGAACCCGCCACCGCCGGCTCGAGCCGGAGTGACTCCCGATGGGCCCTATGGCGCGGCCGCGACGGCCAGCGCGGAGCCTCCCTTGTCCTCGGGGGAGTCCTCACCATGGCTGCTCAGCATCCCGCCGGACAGCGACCCGGAGCGGGCCGACCTCTCACTCTCGCTGCTGCACATGCTGTGCGTGCCGTTCGACGACCCGGAGCTGCAGACGGGGGTGGACGCGCTGGTCAAGGTGGGGTGGAAGCCGGACCCGACGTGCTACGAGCCCCCGCAGATGATCGAGAGGCTGGAGTGGGAGGTGGAGGGCAGGGCGGTGCTGCGGATATCACCGGGGAAGCTGGACGCCGCCGGAGGGGGCAGCAGCGGGTCCGGCGCGGAGGGCTCAGCGGGAGAGTGGCGCGCGCTTGGGGGGCGTTTTGGGTTGTCTGGGCCTGCTCCGTGACTGCTGAACATGAGCGGGATAACATGATGTATCTATAGAGCTTGTTGTTGTCGGTATTTGTTTCGGTGCAGGGTCATGTGCTATTGAGGACTTGGGGCGCGGGAGGATTCTTGCGGCTATAGACGAAACTGTTGGCTTGAAGCCACGAACCTTAATGGAAGAGGAGCTATACGCACTATTAGCCATGAAACAGATGCAGTCTACGGGTGTAGTTGACTTAAAAGACAGTAGGTTAGTAGATATACCGGGGGAGTCGGGATGGCCTTGCTGGGAGTACTGGTGGACTGGGTGGATTTACATGTGGAAAGGCGTGGAGATAGATACTTGAATTGGCCTAATGATGTATATTATTCGACATTGACATCGTCAAGTTGGCTGAAACGCAATCACCGGGGACCTTTTGACCAGAGTCTTGACACAACTTGAATCTCCGGCCAGTCTCTGGTGTGCTCTTCGGGAGCGATGAAGCCACCAGTCTCATTATTGTGTTCGAGACCTCATATCACCTAAAAACAGCAATATCTCCTCTTAGTATTTCCGGCATAACCTCCGACCATGATCCCGGCGCTCCATTAGGCCGTCTCAGTATGCTCGCCAAACTTCTCCTTCTCCTTCTCCGCGAACGCCGTATCGCTCCCTCCAGCGCCGGTGGTCTGGTGGATCATGGCGGTGAGGCCGATCTCGTGGTTGATCTCTTCCATGCGCTCGAAGTCAGCCTGGGCGGTGCCCTCAGAGCCAAAGATAACATCCTAGTCAATGTGAGTAAAATCGAGAGTATGACGCGAGAGCCGTCTACACGGAAGACAGGGGCGAAGCTTACCATTTCCTCGAGGGTCAGGCGCTTCGTCTCCGGGACGAAGAACCAGATGAAGGCGGCGCCCATGTAGGTCAGGATGCCGAAGAGGATGTACGTCCCGTAGGTGATTCCGGTGAGCATGTCGGGTGTGACCTGCCCGACGATGAAGTTGTTCATCCAGTTGCTCGAGGCGCCGAGCGACACGCCGTACGGCCGCGTGCTGAGCGGCCAGATCTCGGCGACGATGATCCAGGCGCAGGGACCCCATGAGTAGCCGAAGTGGATGACGAACAGCCACACCATGGCGACGGCAGCCCAGCCGGCGGCGCTGTGTGTGGACCACGAGTTCTGGTCCTTGGCGACGATGACGGCGATGATAATGTGGCAGGTAGCCATGCCTAGGGCGCCGACAGCCAGTACGGGCTTGCGGCCGACGCGGTCGATCCACAGCACTGCGGGGATAGTGGCGATGAACATCACGATGCCGACGACGCCAGTCGCGAGGAGGGAGGTTGTGTTACCACTCAGACCCAGGTTCTTGAAGATGGTGGGCGCGTAGTACAACACCGCGTTGATGCCCGTCCACTACAAATCGCACTGTCAGCACAAGAAGCGGCCAGTTTACGAGTTCCGGTCTGGAGCCTCACCTGCTGGAAGAACATAGTCACGGTCGCAACAACAACCCGCTTGAACATGGCCCTGGTCTTGAACAGCTTGGCGACCGCAACGAACTGCAGCTTGAATACGTTCCAGGCCGTCTGCTCGCGCAGGTGGGGGAACTGCTCGGCGATGCTGCGTTTCTCGAAAAGGGACTGCGCTTTGATTTCAAGGAATTCGAGCTCAACCAGCTCGTTGTTCTCAGAGAGCCCGCGCAGGTTGGCGAGCACCCGGCGGGCCTCGGCCTCGCGATCATGGTGGATCAACCAACGCGGGGAGAAGGGCATGAAGATCATGCCGGCAAAGAGGATCAGCGCGGGTGCGATCTGCAGGCAGATGGGAGTCAGCCAGGCACCGTTGGACTGGTGACCGAGGCTCGTGCCTCCCCAGTAGTTGGTTCCGCTGTTAAGCCCGTTAGCTTGTTCCTTCATATGACTAGATGGGAAATAAAGACGTGGAACGAGGAACAAGTCGCTTACTAGTCGATCCAGAAGCTGATCATGATGCCGAAACAGATGGCAAGCTGCTGGCAAGCAACCAGCGCACCACGAACCTCGGGAGGCGCGACTTCAGAGTTGTAGATTGGGACGATCATGGCGAGACTGCCAACACCCATACCCCTGCGGGGCTATCAGCGCCGACCTCCAGCACAGTGAGTCTAGTACAGGGGCCTAAGAGAACACATACGTAATGAAGCGGCCGGCAAGAATGACGTGGTACCCGCCACTAATAGCGGTGGCCTGGATGATCACACCGAGGATGAAGACAACGGTAGCAACTAGGATACCGTATTTCCGGGAGATGGCTTCAGCAAGGAAGCCAGACAGGAGAGTCCCGAGCCAGGCACCGAGTTCGAGGATAGAAGTCAGCCAACCCTTCTTTGTCTGGTTCGCGTTCGGGTCGAGCGGATCGTAGTCGCCCATGTCTGTTACAGCAGGTATGTCAGCTCAGTGTAAACTTCCTCCTACGAGAGATTTTGTCACTGAGGGTCTGCTAAGAATGACTGACGCTTCTGAAAGGCCCGCATGGCAAGGACTCCCGAGAACATCCCCTGGTTGTAGCCGTACAGAATACCGCCGATGCATGCGAACGCAGCGATACGGGCGACCTTGAAGTTCTTCACCAACGCCATGGGCCCGCTGCCGCCCATGAGCGCCTCACGACGAGACAAGGCGGCATCGTAGAATGCGCCCGCGCCGGCGTCGGCTCCACCCATTGTGTGAGGTTCTCGCTTCTCTTGTGAAAACAGGAGGACTTTGCGGAAGTAAGTAGAGGCCGGAACCAGGCAAAGAACAAAGCGAAGACTGGCGCCCAAAGGAGAAAGTCTGGACACAACAGGACCACACTCACGGATCAAGAACAGGTGGGCCGACAGTGGTTTTATACATCCTTCTTGGCAATATATCCGGGAACCATCAGCAGAGTCTCGGTGACACCCTGAGTGGAGCAGGATCCCCCTCCTGTCCAGCACCCGCGCAAATCAGGTTGATCATGGCTGCATTCCGGTAGTGAAAACGTGCACACCAACCTTTATCCTGGATTGAACATACTCTCCCCAGCTGCGACCCAGCCTGTAGGATGAGCAGACATATGCGAGCTTACAAGGGTGAGGGGTAAATGAACCCAGGCATCAGGGCATGCAACATGCAGTTGATTCCACCACCCCGGGTGGATGGTGAGAAAAGTCTGGCCAGGTACTCGAGAAGTGTTGACAAGCCTCTACCGCCCTGCCCTAGGGTGAATGTGTATGCTCGCTCCCTTGAGATATTGATCCACTTGGAGCGCGACTCAAGGGACGAGTACCGGGGATACACCGAACTTGACAAGACCAGGAAACCAGTGAAGAGTCACCAGCGGTGTAATTTTGATCTCACGCAGACATGTCCGACGTAATGGACTCCGGGATCCGGCGAATAGCAGGGTGTCGCTGAAGTGCTCGTGACGATCGGTGAGGCCCGTCTCCAGAGCCCCAGCTAGATGCGGAGATAGCAGCGGTCTAGTCCAGCGGGCTAGAAACAAAACTTGGGGTTGAAGTTGGGGGTACTCCAGCCGAAATGAGGGGTGAAGTGTGGAGTGGACGCGGAGAAGGGAAAAAAGGGAAGGGAGAGCGGCTTCGCGGCACATCTCCGAGTGCACAGTAGCGCTGCTGATCGTCCCTGCCGGGTGCTCGCATTTAGCCTGAATACACCAGAGCTATTCCCAGTGCTGCCCGATTGGTCCCTCTCTTCAACTGGGGATGCTCATAAGGGAAATTCTGCTGGTTCCCCGCGATCTGGGTGATGATAGCGCCCAGCGTATCGGCCCTATTGTCGGTTGCTCGTGCAGGCGGTGGTCTCCTTGCCCTAGGAAGTGGCCGCGGGCGCACCAGTAGCTGTCCCATTCTACCGGTCGGCCGAGAGCCACGGGAGTTTTCACCCATTGGGTGAAAACACTCCGGCTTCATCGCTCCGTAGGAGAGAGCTAGATGGGGGTGTGGGGGTAAGAGCGAGGAGACGCGCACCAGAGTAGTCGCCGCCGCCGGCTCCATGCCTGGCGCGCATTGTGCCGTAGAGATCGGATGTCAGACATGTCAAGCCACAATCTGTGGTCATTGGCGGCTTGCTTACTGTCTTCCACCCAAGTCCAAATTCGCCTTTCTAACGCATGGCAGGTTTCTCCCGGCGAGGACGACTGGCACTGGCCCGGTCTTGGAATCGAGGCGAAGGGGCAATACGCGCTTCACTATAATCTACCCCAGTGTCCGCCGCGAAATGTTTGACTGGGACGACGTGCTGTGGGGCCCATGCTGCTCTTATTTGTCCGAGGTCATCATGAGGCCAGCTCATGACGCCGACATAGACCCGAGACTGGAAGATCAGGCCCTTCCTCTCATCAGATTACAGTAAATACTACAATGACAAAGGATTTGCTCCATGCTGGCTTCTGGATAGACCTCGCGGGGTCAAGAGTCGCTTCCAATATGAGACCTGAAGGCCCCTTGCAACCATTGAACGAGAGTCGGGCTCCTCGTGGCAGGATCTAGACCGCCCGCTTAGTGGGTATCATGATACTACTGTGTAACACGAAGAAACAACTGTTATCACTTTACGACCTAGCATGGGTGACGAGTGCGATATCTGAACAATCGTGACCTCCACCCTCATATTGCCCGGGGGATTATCCTCGGCGTTCCGAAGAGATAAACCTTAGCGCGATTTGACCTGAGAGACAATCCCAGCGGGCGCGCTGACAGCCGGGACGCTGCAAGAATTCAAGCAGATCCGGCCGAAGAACGTCCGCATCTCGCCCGAAGGTCGTTCCGAGCTAGGTCAAAGGGTTCGGATCCGCAACCTGGGCCATGGAGGCTACCGAGCGGATCTGTCCAGGGACAACGGGGAGGCAATAGTAGCATACTGACACTCCTCACGGCCCGGGGAGCATCATGAAACAAGTTGAGCTGACCTCCAAGCTGCACGTCCGCAAGTGTTAGGAAACTGTAGCCAAATGTTTCAGTAGAACTTTACTAGGCAAGCGGGTTACGGCGGAGCTAGACGACGCCCACGGCCTGGCTGCGGAAAGTGCGGATGGTCGAACTATGGTCGGAACCTCCCTAATCGGCGTAAGTTCAGCAATAAGGCAGCAGCGCGCGAAATCGGCGTAGGATGGCTGCCATTCCCCCCCCTAGACTCCTGTCCGTTCTCGCGATACGCTACCACCAGGTCGCGGTACAACAGCGAGAATCGAGACTTTTGGAAGCGAGAGCGCCATCCTTTGGAAGCAGAAAGACTGCTCTTTGGGCTCTAAGGCTGTCTTCCGTCCTCTCGGAGCGGTCATGGAGCCTCAGGGTGAATAGGCGTACGAACACACGGAACCGTCCGCGACGTCGACTGGTGGAACGAGGCGGGGCGTCAGTCGCGCGTCAAACGGCCGCAAGTCTCCTAAGCACAGAGTTCTTGTATTTGCGGGCCTGAAAGGTCACTCGGCTATCGGCTAGCTGTGCAGAGACGCTGCAGCAGTCTTCGAGTCGTCCGCTGACGAACTGGTGTTGGCCGATGATGCAAAGAGGAGATGGAGGTTGATAGGCACAAGAATGCAAGTATCCCGCCGGCCGAAATTGCTGCTGGGGATACATGGTCCCACAGAAGCGAGGAATCAGCCAATCAGGACCCAAGCACGTGAGTGCGGCCATAAATAGCGACAGCGCTAGTCCCCATGTGGCTCGCCAATTTTGTGTAGACGCGCGCTTCCAGGACCCTCCACTTCGTCTCTTTTGACCTCCCCTCCATCTTCCCTCCCTCGTCCTCCCGATTCTCCTGTCGAGAGGAGCCAATCCCCCCCCCCCCTGCCGTCCGAATCAGCTCTTCCTCTGTTTCACGAAATCTGGAGGGCTCCATCTCCTCACTGTCATTCGTTCGCCGGCCGACCTCTCGATCTTAGCGTTGAACGGTGGGTCAACTGGCACGCAAGATACCCCGCCTGCGCCCTCCGTTCTGCGGACAGATCAGGTACCGCTACGACCAAGAGGCGGCGGCAGCATATCTCCTATCTGCCCACGTACGAATCATGCAATGCAACTGTCCCTCCAATCTCGGCAGTCTCGCCAGTAGCGATACGCTTTTCGGCTATCCGGATATCAAGGAGGTCTCTCGCCCAGGTGCCAGTGCACCGGGATCTTGCTGCGAACCATCGATGCCGCGTCTTTGTTCACGCTTGACGTTGCTTCGAGTGGGCTGTTTCTGACGCCGCCTCAGACAGTCTGTCTGTCGAAGATTGTCCAAGGTGGCTCTACAATCGGCTTACCCAGCATTTGTCTGGCGGTCCTCGGAGATCAGAAGGCGGTACCCTGAAGCTGCCCTCAGCAGGCTGGCGGCTACTCGTGCCAACTCTTTCCTCCTAGCTATTTTTGAGCCTCTCATGCTGAGCTCGGCACGCCATTTCCGTCCCTGCATTGTTCCAAGTTACCCACATATGCCGTAGGACACCTTGCAGATCGGTTCCTATGTACCTTATCCTGTGCCAGAGTAGTGCTGCTCGTTCAAGCTGTGAGATCTGCAAGCTGTGTCCCCTCCGGAGCTTCTTCACCCCAGCTCCATACGCTGACAGCTTTAGCCGCCCTCCAAGCTCCTCTCCGCGATGGGTCCACAACTGGCCCCCTTGGTAGCCGCCCGTCTCCAGACAGACGCCATTCCGAAACCCGTCAGCCAATATCAGCGGCCAGATGCTCCTCTTCTCTTCCTTTCAGACACACGAACATGGTTTCATGACACAAGGCGCCGCTAACTTCCCCCCGTTTCAGATGCGCGGACCAAGTCAAGTCGCTCGTTGTACCTGCGATCCGACCTCATTCCCAGAGCAGATCAGAGCGGCCGTGGTCTTTGGTGTTACCTTTGTTCCTCTCTCCCATCTCGCCCTCGACATCAGATTGCTTTATAAGAGAGAGCCCTGTGTCGAGGCCCGCTGTCGCAGCCTGTTTCTCTTCTCCTCGTGTCCCTTACTCTTTCAGCCTCTTCTCATCCTCGACCTCTGTCTTTTCCTTTTATTTCCTTGCCTCTCCTGTTTCCTTCCTTTCCTATTTCGTCTCCTTGGTCTCCGTCTTCACCGTCTCAGTCATTGCCGGCCAGCCATTCGTTCGACACAGGTTGACCAGGTCCCATCAAGAGACCTGACCGAGCCCATTTCAAAATTATCTTTCGGGTTAGACGTTTTGGCCGCCTAGGTTCAAGCATTCGCTTTGAACGACTCGACCATCAGCGTACTAATCGTAATCGGACTCTCGCTGCTCACATAACGACACTAAATACGACGTATCTCATCTATTTCACTTGTTTCACTCGCTTTATTGCCGATCTCCTGCCGTCCGGGATCGGCGTTACCTTCAAGCAAGACGTGTGAGTTGAGCATGCCGAAGCTCACTCGCGCTCCATCACATCACCGCTACTCGACCGGCATGCCACTATCGCTCGCCCCTTCTCAGACCGCCATGTCTTACTACAACCGCCCACAAGTCTCGCAGGTCGCCGCGACCGACTACTACGGCAACGTTGCTTCCACAGCAGCGCAGGCCAATATTAGCGTCCCAACTTACGACAGCTACGCCGTGGCGCCCATCACAATAGCTTCAATGCCCTCCACGGTTGCGGTAGCACCCGACCTCAACCGGATGCCTTCTCTTCCGTCACAACACCGCGCCTCATCAGGCGCCTGGAACGCCCAGGACGACAATACCCTGCTCTCCGCACGGGCGCAGGGCCAAAATTGGGCCCAGATCCAGCAGAACTACTTTCCGGGCAAGACGCCCAACGCGTGCCGGAAGCGGCACGAGCGGCTGATGGAGCGGAAGGGTGCGGATGACTGGGACGCACGCAAGCTGGAGCGCATGGCTAAGGAATACATGAGCGTGCGCAAGGAGATTTGGACCCCGCTGGCGTTGAGGCTGGGCGAAAAATGGAACGTCGTTGAGCATAAGGTGAGTACTAGTCGCTGTCTCTTAATATACGGGAGCGGGCATCAACTTTGAAGGGCAAGAGCTGATAATGTGCTCTGCAGTGCATGTCCAACGGCCTGAAGAACCTCCAGTCCTCAGCCCGCGCCCACTCCCGCCGCGAGCGCCTCGAGGCGGGACAGCCCATCCATCCCTACGACGACGACAGCGGCATCAGCGGCATTGACCTGACACCCGTCGACGGTCTGGACGACTACGGCAGCCCCGGCGCCAGCGCCGCGGGTTCGTCGGCCAGCGGCGCTAGCGGCAGCAGCACTGCCTCTCAGAGCTTCTCTTCCGCCACGCCGGGCATGCACGCTCAGCAGCAACAACAGCATCCTGGGGCCAACAGTTACGCGGCGTACGGCTACGCCAGCGGGGTCGGCCCCGTCCACCACCCGCACCACGGTTACACGTCATCAGTCGGATCGACCGGGACGGCGGGTGGGTACGTCGGGAACCCGGGGCATCAGGGTCATGGCGGCCACCACTCCCAGTCCGCGAGTCCCTACATGGGCCACGGCAATAGGATGCCGAGCGTTGACATGGGCATCGGTGCTATCATCAACCGCCCACCCGGGAACCAGGCCACCGGCGTGTAGTATCTCGATGTCTTTCTTTTTGTTCGGCTTCTGTTGGCTCCCTAACCCAGGCTCTCCTTTGGTGTTTGATTTCATCTTGTCTGCAACACTCTGGCCAGTATCTGTACTGGAACTTTTCTGCCTGGGCTTTTTCACTCGCTATCCTCACGTCATCTCATGACTTTCATTATTCCCCATCTGTCGCTTATAAAAGGGCGGTGACGGTCCGGTCTTTGCAAATGGGGACCACGAGAGGCGGCACATTGGCGTTCTGCGGCGCGTAAGGGACGGGAGAAAAGAGGCGTTTCTGGATACCTGCCACGTCTGCACGCTCTGCACAGTCTGCTTTTATTTTTCCTTGTTTTCTATCTGTCAGGGGTTGGGTCATGGACACTTAGATGGGAGGTACCACACTATCGAACGTTCCTTAATGAAGGCATTTTGAACGAGGGGAGCTCGTTCAGCGCGGGGGTCACAGACGACGAAACGAGGCTGGGAGGCAGCACTGTAACAGTAGATTATAGATCCCTGGGAGGCGGGCATGCATGTCCAAAAAGCGTTTGGGATGCTGGTGAGAATGCGAGATGCGAATGGTTCGTGATTTTATAACTGTCTCTCCCTAAAAATCGCACCTATCGTGACACCAGCCGTCCTCGACTGTCCCCGTTCACAGGCCAATTACCTCCGCTGTTATACAACAGGTCCAGCACGCCTCACCACCTCTGAGGTACAGGTCCAGTCTGCAGACGCTTCATCATGCTTCCCGATGCTCCTCAGCGAACTCGAATGCTCGCAGAACCAACCCCTTTCAATAAGGTATGAGTATCTTACACCTTCGTTGACGCCGGTAGTGGCGTCGGAATTACATCAACACCATCCACCCCTTCATCATCGTCATCCTCCCACTCCTCATCCTCCTCCTCCGGTGCGCCGACTACGCTCCTCCATACCCTCGTCCACATCCCCTTCTTCTGCAGAAGCGCCAGGACCATCACGACAGGCAGGTGCCACACGCTGGCCCAGAACAGGCCCCTCGCGGAGCCCCTGGCACCCTCGAGCCGCCAGAACCGCACCGCCTCCCTGACCAGCCACAGGTTGACGGGGAGGCTCGTGGCCGCGAACGTCCACTCGGTGACGCCCGCGGCGCACAGGCCGACGCACAGCGGCACATAGACGAGGCTGTAGCGCAGGGCGACGCGGGCGTTGCGCGCCGGGTTGACCCAGCAGAGCATGCGCAGGCCGGCGGCCTTGTACTCCTCGCGCACGCCCCAGGACAGCGCCATGAAGTGCGGGAACTGCCAGGCGAAGAGCAGCCCCGCGAGCAGCCAGCCGCCGGCGCTGGAGCCGTCGGAGGCGAAGAGCAGCTCGCGGAAGGAGCCGTCGCCGGTGGCGGACTCGCCGGCGGCGGCGGCCCAGCCCATCAGCGGGGGGATCCCGCCGACGAGGGCGCCGACCCAGGTGTTGAGCCAGGAGAGGCGCTTCATGGGGGTGTAGACGCCGGCGTAGAGGGCGATGTTGGCGGCGCCGAGGAAGGCGACGGTGGGGTTGACGCCCAGGTACAGGGCGGCGGTGCCGGTGGCGCCGGCGATGATAGCGAAGAGGAGGGCCGCACGGCGGGTGATGATGGCGCGGACGAGCGGTCGATTGCGCGTCCTGGACATGAGGGAGTCGGTGTCGGGCTCGTAGAGCATGTTGAGGGCGTTGGCGGAAGCGGAGCACAACGTCGTTCCGGTAGTGAGGAAGAGAAGGGTCAGCGGGCTAAGGGACGGGGCGTCGGCGATGGCGGCTGTCGGGGAGAGGAAGGACGGGACGGGATAGAGCGCGTAGGGCGCCATGGCCGTCAGCACGACGAGTACAGTCAGCCGAGGCTTTGAGAGGGAGAGCAGCGCCGAAAGGTGTCGCCGGATAGAGTTTGCAGGGTGCGCTGCTGCGACGTTGGTGAGGGTCGTGGAGGAGTTCTGCGGAAGTATCGACGCGTCGGACACAGACGCCGAGCTCGTTCCATCTCCTTCTGATCCATCCGCCGCCGCGGCAGCTGCAGCCTCTGCTTCTCTAGCTGCACGACGAGCAGCTTGCCGCCGTCGGTGGGGTAATAACTCGGCATTGGGTGGTGTGGGCGTCGATGTCGAGGCTGCTGACGGAGCTAGCTCCCCATGTGATGTTGAGATGGCTGTAGCGGCGGTCGTGGGTGACGTCGCCACCGATTTCTGCGACGAGACCTCGCGTGTCGAGGCGCTGAACCTGTCTAGGAGGCCATTGGACAGGAAGTAGCCCGCCTTGAGGCGCGGGGAAGGCGTCGTCACAGCAGAGACCGCCGCGCGAGGGGAGGCCGCCCTGGAGAACGGCCGCTCGGACTGGCGGACCAGCCGGCGGCTGCACTGCCGACAGACATTCTGGGAGATGCGCAGGTGGAGGGACAATCCGGCAGGTCGCATCTTAGTCCGCTTGCCAAGGGGCTCACATCGTCCGATGCCGACGACGTCCAATGCCTTCTCCGAGCTATGCGTGGTGCGTGGTGGAGGCCGCGAAGCTTGGAGGTCGCGGTGGTCTGCTTTTTCGGCTCCCAGGTTTTCGCGCGCTGGGCTGGGCCGGGAATAAGCCACATGTGGCTGAAGCTCACACAGGGGTGCGTGCCGACGCAAGTAACTTTGGTGGCGCAGTCCAATGCTCTGGATGCCGGTGGCTCCCGTTGTCTGCGGCCCCCGAAAACCCGATTGACGGCCCGGTACATCTACCCGGCACCGGAAATCATGCACCGAATCGCTGTCACCATTACATACATAGTAGACTAGAGGCCCTGACAATCACACGACGTCTATTCATAGCGGCCAAGGAAAGACCGTATGTACTGCCTACCCGCTTTCATTAGGCGACGTCGTGCCACCATCCTATACCCAAGTGTTTCACTCGGGCTAGTGACGGTCGAGTGCTCTTCGCAGACGGCCACCCACGGTGTCCGGCTCGTGCAGCATTCCGTATCAACAGCCCACCGTTTCTATATCAACCTCTTGGATATCTGGGTTAGCGTAGCTGGTGCCTAAAGTCTCCGGAGTGCGAGATGAAAGAATTGCATCAGTAACAGTCCGCCGCAGAAGCATGGGTAATTATTTAGTCGCTGGAGTGCTTCGGCACGTTTGCGCACCCTTTCATCAACAGAAGTTCTCATAGTGTCTAGATCACCTACCTATCTGGGCGTAGAGAGCTTCGGTGCGTGAACGATGTGCGCTTCCAGCCCGGCGCGCTATACTCGCTCATGGAGCGGTCAGAGTTAGCGTGGAAACCGCAGTTGCCAGAGGGGATGGCGAAGTGTTTTATGGAGTCGCAGAACCCGAGCTATTAGTCGTGGCTGGATGATATTACTAAGTGATCGCGCCCTTGATCTATACACACCGAGTGAAAACTAAGAAAAGACGCCAGCTTGCAGGTACATCTCGAAGTCCACATTGCTGAGAGCATCACCTGAATGCTCCTGCGCCGTAGAGACGCGGGGCCGCTTGCTTGACTGCCCTATAGCCTCCTGCTCAGGCAGCTTATCACGAAGCGGTCGCTTGCCCTTCGACGGCCCTGCCTTGAGTACTTCAGAGTCAGAATGTGGTGCAATGATCCGCTCGCCTGCCGGGCCGGCTTGAAGTAACCGCGATCCTCCTTCCGCTTCCCCCACTGGCGAGGCGTCTGTCTCAACAATGGCTTGCGGTGACCCGTTGGCACTGTTGTTGGAAGCACCTCGTTGCCTACTCGTCGTGCTCGGCCCGGTGTCACGAGCGCGGACCAGGTTTCCGTTAGAATCCACGGTGACACTCACCTTGACCGCGTTCTCGGCGTTCTGAGGGGGATTTCGCCAGACCATAGAGCTGAGGCGGTGAAGCGGCCACACCGTCCCCGCATAGGAGAGAGCATCCATGAAATCGAAACCGGTTTCTTCTTCAGATATGACGTTTTCACTGAGTTTAAAATCCTTGGCCGTCCAGAATCCCGCATTTTCAGGCGGACTCGGGTCGTTCAGTGACTGGCTCTGTTCTGCAATCTCTCTGAGATGGTTGCGATATTTGGCCAGTCTAGGCGCCATAGACTGATCTTGGCATATGAACTTGCTAAGGTTCCCATCTCTAGCCCCCCAGCCGTGCTTACGGTGAAATCTTTTCACTCGCAGATGCCAGTCTAGGTGTGTCTCGAGAAGCGTAGCGAGCGGCAGCCCAATTTCCAGAACGGTCGGGTCCATAACGAAAACGCAGAGCTCGTCTCGGCGCCCTCCGGCCTTCCTAGGATCAGCCGTTGTGGCTAGCACGATATTCTTCTCCTCGAAGTCCGGCAGACCGGGCGGCAAGCCCCATAAGCACTCGTCTCCCTTGGGTAGTTCCGGGCAATCTTTCAGCTCTCCCGGCCGTGGGAGCTCTTCAAGGAGCGAGGAGACGCGGAACAACGACGATGATACCTCGACCATCTGTTCCATAAAGAGATCAAACACAATATTCCGCGCCTTCGAACTCGGCGCAGACTTGACGACAACGTCGAGCCGGTGCCTGATCCCTTCTGGTGTCATCTCGGACAACAAGAGCTGCCAGTTGTCAGAATACTTCCCCCTTGGATTACCACCCATCATTGGCTCGATCCCGCTGTGGCGACAGACGCGAGCGACGCACGCCTTCAGTGTGTCTTGCGCTGTACACTGCTTGAGTAAGCTGTAGAGTGCCGCTACACCGTCATCGACCATGGGAAAGCCAGCCAAGGCGCTCCCAGGATGGCGCTGGAGGCCCGCGATTTCCAGCAGGCGGTCAAGGAGGGACTCAGCTACTGCCAAGTAACTGAATTCCCGGGTTGGCTCCCAGGACGGCGTCAGGTAGGCCGTGATGGTCGTGACGGTGAGGAAGACCTTGTCTTTCGGGTACCGGTCAGCACCTTCACGGCTTTTGTTGGTCCACATTTCCTCCATGGCGTCAAGTCCTCCCCGCCGGACGCGCCAAGCCTCGGTCAGGCACTTGAGAATCGAATCTGCCAGGGATTTTCGCTTGTCGGGGGAGAAGGAGCCCATAAGAGTTTCGAAGTTATCCTCCGTCACATAGAGAGCGACAAAGAGGGATCGTACGTAGCGAGCATCACGAACGACACCGTACTGGCTGTCGTAATCTCTGAGAGGGTCTTTGGTCTTTGTTGCTCTCGAAGAGCCACAATTCACTTGGTTAAACCTCATCGAGGTACGAGTCTGGTGAACTATCGGCTTTGGCTCATGCTCGAACGCTTTAATAAGGCCGTGTATGATGGCCCTACGGTAAATCTCACGCCCCCAGTCAACAATGTAGTCGATCATGAGCAAAAGTTGGAGTGCGTGGCTAGGTGAATGAATGCAGCCGTTCCATAGAGGAAGTATGTGCTTCAGGCGGTCGTTCAGTATAATGGACGTAACAAGGAAGTGGGATCCTCAACTTACGAGGTAGCATTCATCTGTGTCGTTGCCTTCGAGATACAGTACCGAGACACGCCAGTGGTTCCCTCGATGAGATACGCCCCAGGCGAGGGGGCCGGCTTCCCATTCTGTTGTTTCCCCTGCGTCCTGGCGCAATCCCTCTTGGACCAACAGCTGCTGCGCCATTCTAGCCGCGGTCTCGTGCCGTATCCCCCCACGCCTTGCGTCACTTTCTTCCTCGTCGGGCTCGGATGCGAGGACAAGGAACGACAGAGGTAGCGTCTGACACGAGTACTTGTTTTGAAGAGGTCTCTCATTTGGTATTCGAAGGTTGTAAGTTTGGTGCGTCGTTTTCCTAGCACTCGACAACTTCGAGTACGAGTCATCGTCGTCGCTAAACTCCTCATCCGTCTCTTCCATGAACAGAGAACATAAGCCATGTACATTCCTAATGCAACTACTCAGTGCTTCTGAACAAAGTGTGAAAGGTGACTCGAAACCATACTCTTCCTTGCTGCTACCACTGGCATCACATGAACAAGGCGCTCGCTTTGTTTGCTGATCCTTGAGGGCTGCTGCATATTCACTGCTGAGCCTCTCTGGGAGAGTGATGCGCTCGTCATTCCAAAGTCTGGCTCGGCATTTTTCGCTGCACATGAAATTGATGTCAATTCCGCCCACAAAGTCACCGGGTTATCAAGATTACGCACCATTCAACCTCAACCGATAGGCGGGCCATAATTTCCGATCGCAGAATTTCCCACTGTGACGAGTCCTCCTGTTGTTTCCCGGAGTCCAGTCGCTTGGCCGACCTGGCAATGAACTCGGCACGACATCGCATTTGGCTTCGCCATGGCTTGTGAAGTAGATCCGCACCTATGTAGCAGCGGTATTCGTCGATATCGGTCTCGCCGAGCTGCTGAACGTGTCGTAAAATAGCCTCGGAGATGCCTGAACATGGTAGTGAGCCAGCGGAAAAAGAATCCGCTTCATCGTACTTCACTCTGACGCCTATATATCCTGATTCTAACTCTTCATCTAAGTTTACCGCCATTGTCGGCTGTGAAGCGGGTAGTTAGGGAATAGACTAGTGCGGTATGTAGATGAAGCTAGACAAGTAGTAAACGAGAAACAAAATAAAGCGATTTTGGTCGCAGCGCAGTTTTGGTCAAGCTCTGTGTTTTCCGGCGTGATCGCACCTCACCTACTGTTTACCTAGGTAGGTAGGGCTGTGCTAGAATTTATTACTGAGAAGCAACCGGCCAACCGAAGCATGGGCTTCGGCGTCGGCTGTGTCACTTTATGCGATGAGGTCTGAACTGACTAGACCTAGTTTAGGCGGCTTGCACAAGACAGCATGGCGGTCGCGGCCAAAGCCAAAACACGCAATGCCACACCATTAACGCTTCCCCCTGCCAATAGTAGAAAGAGTTGGGATGCAGGGTCCGTAATGAGTCCCTTGTTCGCCCGATGAGAACGCCTTGCCTATCGTTATGCGGGCCGCAGTGTGGCTGAGACGCTTTCCTGCAAACGAGTCACAACAAACAACCAACAAAACGACCAGAGCCAACCACCGACTCGGATATTAATCCCCATGCGACCCTGGGACTTGAGGGCCTGGAAACTCGGACTTGTCAAACATCAACACATCAACCGATACGCACACCATGCCAGGAGGAACTAGGCAGAAAAGGCGCCAACCCGCTGATTTCCACAGCTCTCTCAGCAAACGATCGAAGAGACCAGGAACAGAGCGCCTGGAAACTGATACCCTTTGCGAAAGATGCCGCGGCATCCACACAGCGGCTGGCGATATTCGTGTCAAAGCCGACCGGGGTGTCGAAATCGCTATCGTTGACGATGCCCACGAACAGCTTCTCGGCTCCGCTTGCGGATTCTGTCGCCTACTGGGTTCCATCAAGGACCCAAGTCTGAATGGGCGTAAATGCGGGCTTTACGCATACTCAGCCAATGCTATCTACGCCCGCGTTCCCCCCCTTCCACTGAAGAAACACGATATAGTTTCATCGGTTCTCCTCGGTATTGTTGCGTCTACCGCTCGATCAACCAGGCTAGAAGCGACGGATTTCATTGGGATTGTCCACCCGCAACACGAAGGACAGAGTACGCGCATTGGCCCTCGACGGATTCCGAAAGACAAGATTGACTACACCATGATCAAATCCTGGATATCCTTCTGTCAAAGCAAACACAAACGTCGATGCGACCCTTTACCCACCGAGATCGTGAAGAAGCTACGAGTAATCGATGTCGATGCCCTAAATGTCATAGCAGCGCCAGAGAAGTGCGAGTACGTGGCGCTCTCCTATGTTTGGGGAGCACAGCCCGTCACTACACCTCGCAAATTTCCAAGGGTTGTGGAGGACAGCTTCGTAGTCACAAAGAAGTTAGGGTACAAATATCTCTGGGTTGACAAATATGTAGGTCTGACACATCACTTGGGCATCTTGAGCGCCTGCTAATCGATACGCCAGTGTATCGACCAAGATAGTGTCGCCGACAAGCACGATCAAGTCAAAGCCATGCACCTCGTTTACGGCAATGCGAGATTAACTTTGATAGCTGCTGCTGGCGAAGACTCCGAATATGGCTTGCCAGGCGTGGGATGCAGAGAGAGAGTCGAGCAGAATGCTCTCTCCATCGGCGACTATCTCTACATCAGGACTTTCCCTCACGCATCGTCGGCATTGGATGCTAGCCGATGGGCAACACGGGGCTGGACATTACAAGAGGGGATATTGTCCAACCGAAGACTTATCTTCACGGATCACCAAGTCTCCTTCCGGTGCAACGGCATGCACTGCTCTGAGGCAGTACACTGGCCCTACAAGCTAATGCACGCCAAATCTTCCCACCGGTTTCCCGAAAATGTACCCCGACCGCCCTTCGGCCGCCTCGCGCTAGATCAGAGCTACTACCGGGAATATGCCAACCTCTTGCGCATTCTGGAAGAGTATAGCAACCGCGACTTGTCTTACGCCTCGGACTCTCTGAACGCGTTTCTGGGAATTCTCTCTAGCTTTGCGAATCGCACTGATCCGATTTATCATGTCTGGGGGGTGCCACTGGTCTCTGATGACGGCGGCTGGGACCTGATGCTCCACTGGCGGCATCGGCAGCCGTGCAATCGGCAGCCCCGGTTCCCCAGCTGGTCTTGGGCGGGATGGTCCGGACCGGTAACCCCGTCGAGGCTCAATTTTGATGGGCCCGGCAATTATCCCACAAGATTAGAAGACGACAGCCGAGGAGAGAAGGCCGAGCCCCTAGATCTGCAAACACTCGGCGAAGAGTACGGAAAATACCATATGTACGCAACTAGATTGCCAATCCTTCGGCTGACGATATGGGTTGTCGATCTGCAATTCACGCATGTTTCCTGGTCGGGTTTCAGCGAAGCCGCGAAGAAAGCATATTACAGCAAAAAATCATTTTTGGACCCCTCGGCGAATGATGCGTTCAAAGAAGGACTATATGCCAAATTCCCGGAGCGAGGATACACCGAGCTAGCATACTTCTACATCGATGACAACGCTTTCGACACCGGTTTCCTGCGGGACACATCGCTACCAGCGATGAAGTTTGATGTCGAGGGTATGACGACATTCATTGTACTGGTTCACCGCGGAGAGGACCGTTACGAGAGATTAGGGATTGTCATGGTCAGTTCGACTTCGATGAGGCCGAATGCCGACGTGGCGTTCCAATTGGACAATGGAATATTAACCAAGGTCCAGCCACATATACCACCCGGCGTTGGCGAGCCTAGGCAGTCCGTGTGGAATAGAGGTTGGAGGGAGATGGACATACGGCTAGGCTAGAAAATATCGAATTTAGATGGTTTCTTTTTGCTGAATATATGCACATCAAACCACTATATCAATTTCAGATAGGATTCTTGTCCAGCGTCCTGGATTCTTTCAGATGCAAAAAAGTTTGTGACTATCGACGAGGGAAGAACTGGCGCTGAGCTAGTGCTTCCATTAGTGACTCTGGACAGCGCGGACGTATGTTATCTGAGTGGGAAAATCGGCAACTTGGAGAAGGGCAAGTAATTTCACCCGCAGTCCCGGTCGGCCGATTCATCGTCATAACAGGACGTGCCAGAAGTTGCTCGTGACACGGGTAGGTTCTTGAAGTTCTTCTGGGACCTACCGTGCGCCTACCTCGTCATTGACTTGACGGTGGGAGCTTATTACCTCCGAAGTCGCACGCCGTTAATTTCTGCACGGCAACACACTTATTCAGACCGAGACCGAATGCACAGCAACCGCTGGGTACACGGCGGAGGCAAGTCTGGCCAGACTCTTTCTTTCTCCGTTTCTTTCTTCGTTCGTGAGCGGGAGGAGCATCTTCCAGCGTTCCGTATCATGATGTCATGGTAAGCGAGACCTTTTGCTGCTGACGCGGTACGCTGTGCGAGCTGGCTAATTCTCCCGGGAGGCTGGCGCTGATGGGCGATCTCGTGCATCAACGCTGAAGGAGGACGCGTTTAAACCCGTATTACAAGATGGTGAATATAGAGCTGATGTTCTGGGAGTAGTGGAATAGTGATATCAGGCGATCTGTTTGACTATGTCAAGGGTATGTTGTAGCATCAAGTGAGGAGGATATCGCGAGCCGCCGTTTATGTTCGGGACATGTGTCAGGGTCTGCTCTTTGATTCGCTTGACACGAGTGTCATGTTGAAATAGGTCTTCTTTGCCGTTGAAATCCTAACTACGATATAGAATCCCCAAAGAGGAACAAAGATCAGTGAGGATAATTCAGTATACGGTCGGTTAGCCGCTCTCCTTTGAAGCAGTCAACGTTGTCTAGAAATACGGGGTGCAGAGTCGTACGATGCCTCCCCTTATCTATGCACTCTTTGCACGGAATAGGCGCGGGAATGCTGGCTGCACACCGTGTCGGACTCGGCCACTAATCCGGTCTCGGACTCACGGCCCACGGTGTCACATACATCGACAGGCAAATGCGGGACGAGTGACACCGAAAAGGTAAGAGGACGATCTCCAACACTCCAAGCAACTCCCGAGCTCCAACCAGAATCTGCGTGTGGGAGATACGGCTGGCGCTACTGTAGAGCTAAGGTGCATCGAACGCCAATAAGTTGCATGCTCGCCTCCACAACCTTATCAGAGCTCCATGTGTCTGTATCAGCGGGGTCTAATGCCAGTTCCGCCAACAGCATCTCCCTCGCGTTGACATGCTCTAAACGGCTAGACGACGCGGTGCCGCCGTTTGGCGGAGGGACGTCACTTGGAAACACAAAACCACAAGCATTCGTGATGCACTCAGCCAAGGCTTCGTGATGTCTCTAGCAGAGTATTATCTTCCGGAGTGGTCAGTATCTTGAGGTAATCCCGAGAGCGACCATGGCGCTCGATATCCTCCATTCGTCCTTGGTATCACCGGTCAACGTCTTCGCGGGGCTGGGCTTCCTTGTCCTCACAACTGCTTTCATCGGCCTGCTCGTGAGCCGGAGAAAGGGCAATCCCTTATTGTCCGCGCTGTCTTATCCAACCCCTCCGTCAGTAAAGCAAGATCAGACCTATGTCCTCCATTTCCCTCCATCGAGGCAACCCAGTCTTGTCGACATCCCAGCAGTCAAGAAAGCCATAAAGATCTCGGCTCCGCCTCCTCCTGAGGTGCTTAGCAGACAAGCTCTTCCCTCGACAAAAACCGTAGATCTGAGCAAAGACAACCAGTATACGCCGACCGGCTTCTCGACGCAGGAGCTCAGGGCTCTCGGGAGGTTTCCAGACTACTCTATCCTATCTGGTGTACGCCACCCGGAGCCATGCGGACCCAACTTCGACATTCACAAGGCGACTTTCCGCCCAGCTCGGCCATTCAGATGGAATTACCACCAGACTATGTGTGAGTCGGCCTATGAATCCCATTTTTACATTGCAACGAGTAGTGAGCTGATCCGTCCTTCATGTAGCCATCTTGAAGTACGAGCCCGACTGGTGGGTTGAGCTGGAGCGCAACTATTTCCAAACCATGGCAGCGCGGCAAGAGCTTCTCAAGACGCACAGCGACCACATCCTGTTCCACCAGCCGGGGTCGGAGCTCGCCTGCCGGGAGTTGATGGAGATGCTCCTGCAGTTTGTGACAAAGCGCTACCCGCAGTACTTCAGCCTGGAGAAGGACGACACCGTGTTTGTCAACCGGCTGCTGAAGACAACCACCGACCTGACTACGACGCACCCCCTGCGGGCCATCTTCGCCAACATCCCCGAGGACTACGCCATGGTGCTGCGCAACGAGGCCGACGGGCTGTACTACCTGCGCGCAGCGATGGTGTGCTCGAGCGTCGGCTGGGACATCGGCTCGCACCGCGACGAGCCGCTGCGCGCCATCCACAAGCACGTGCCTGACTACGCTGAGAAGATGGCCTTCAGCATGGACCGCTACTTCTCCAAGATGCCCGTCGACCAGCCCATCGAGCGCTGCTCCTGGAGCCTCGAGGACCACGCGCCGCTGTTCAGCAGCCCCAACGCGATGCCGGACTGGAAGCGCAGCGCCTTCGACGCGAACCCGGGCGACCTGCGGCCCGAGCACATCAAGCTGCGGTGCGACTGGCAGACGCTGCGGCGGCTGCCGCTGAGCGCGGCCATCGTGTTCAACTTCAAGGCGGTGTTCACGCCGCTGGAGGAGCTGAGGGACGAGCCGTACGTGCCGGCGCTGCTGCACAGGGTGCTGGAGCAGGGGAAGGAGAACCTCATCACGTATAAGTGCGTGGACCACGTCAAGAACACGGCCATGGGGGCGCTGGCGGGTTGGGCGAAGGAGCAGGTGGACAATGGTGTGGTGCCGGCTGACTGGGAGGTCGGCACGCTGGATGAAAGCCCGTTCTTCCCCGGGTGGGAGGAGAAGTGGAGGGCCAAGCAGGGATTCTGAAGATGATGTTGAGGGTGAACATATACATAGCAGATTTAAAATAGTTCGGTTAAGCGTAATGAAAGCCTGGGAATCTACTTATTTAGTACGCTTGGTGACCAACACAAGAGTATGCCGACTTGCGTAAACTTGTCTGCCGTCTTCCTCACCGAGGCGAGCATAGACGGGCCTTGTGACAAGCACGGTTGAAAAGGCCGGACGGGGTATTTCTTAAATCTAGTCAACCGTCATATGTTAATTACCAAATCAGCTCTTCTGGTTCCCAACTCTCGATAACTTCGGTCTGCGAGTAAGAGCCTCATAGATATCAGCAGGCCTAGCGCTGTTCATACTTGCGCAGGTAATCGATCTTCTCGAAGTTTCCGATATGTGGAACGTATCGCTGGTAGCAGTCACTCTTCATAAGAATATTGTAGCAGGCAAAAGAACTTTTGAAGCCATCATGATGAAGAATGTTGGGGATCGGCGTGAAAAGACCCGGTGACGACAGTATGTGAGTGTATACATATACTCTAATTAATGGCGACACTACTTACGCCGCTCTTCACCTTCACATTGATTCTTGACTGTTTAGTAAACACTCTGAGTATAGACCCTGTAGGAATCTTACGAAATAAGTGCCGACTTCGAGATAGAGTTCGTGTCAGCACACATGTAGATTATCATTGGCTTGGATTTACGAGGCGCTTCTTGGCCGACCTGTCCAACAACAGACAGCTGTAATCATCCTCGTGTCTGTACAACCAAATTGTTTTTCTCCTGATTCGAAGACACACGAAGCAAATAAACGTTGCTGGTCAGCTTCTATACACCCAAGACCTTCTGCTCACCCGATCAGTAATCAGAAACTCGAACCACTAGCCAACGTGGACGCCAACAATGGTGAACTACGCTGTGTTAGACAATGGATTCGGTACAGTTTCCTTTACTAATTCGCGATCCATCCGCCAGCAACTGACCAACGAGGGTGAAAGGAATTGAAAGCGGTGCCGAATCACTGAGTATAATAATTTCTCCAGTCCTCGACAGAACGCCCTGTCCAGAACTTCAGCTAGCTACAGGACGCGCTGTCAGATAGACAACCTAAGGGCGATATGTCATCTCACCAGACAGCAAAGACTCGTTATGTTACATCCGGGAAGGGCATCAAATTTGCCTATCGTAGGCTCGGCGCTGCCCAGGGCACGACCCTCCTCCTGCTCACCCACTTCCGTGGCGTCATGGACACCTGGGACCCCATCCTGATCAACGCCCTCGCATCCTGCCGCTCCCTCATCCTACACGACCCTCCCGGCGTCGGCCTGAGTAGTGGCGAGACGGCCACCACCGTAAGGCAGGCGGCCGACGACGTGCTCGAGTTCCTGCACCTGATTGACCAGCAAGAGATCGATGTCCTGGGATTCAGTCTCGGCGGGTTCGTCGCGCAGCTCGTGGCGCTCAACGCGGACCCGGCCGTCCTGAAGGTTCGGAAGCTCGTGCTCGCCGGCACGGGACCGAGCGCTGGCCCGGAGACCAGCCGAACCCCAAATGAGGACGTAGGAACCCACGCAGGCGCGAAGGACGTCAAATCGGAGACGTTCGAGGCACTGTTCTTCCCGAGAACGAGGGAGGGTAAGACGGCGAGCGAGGACTTCTGGGACCGGATCCATGAAAGATCCTTGTCCACTTCTGGGGAGGAGAGAGCAACCTTTGTCAGTGATAGCTTCCTGGACGGGGGAAAGGGCCTTCAAGCTCAAGGGGCGCAGACCGGGTCGTGGTCTAACCCTGAGACGACCAAGGGGTTGGACGGGTCTTATGACAGGCTCGAAGAGCTGAGGATTCCGATTCTGGTTGCCAATGGACATGTGAGTCTGTCCCTCGACGACGGTGAGTTGAAACATAACTGACGAATTCATTCCAGGACGATTACATGGTTCCGACTGCCAACAGCTTCGTCATCCAGCAGAAGGTCCCGAACGGCCAGTTTATCATCCACCCGAGGAGCGGTCACGGCTTTTTGTTCCAGTTCGCTGCCCAGTTTGCGAGAGATGTTGTCGGGTTCCTTGAGGCCTGAGAGAAAAGGCCCAGGCTATCTTTCCGAAGAATTGAAGTCTCCATCGGGATGCCTGGGATGAATAGCAAAAAATAGCATGACTATCTGGCTGACACCGTCTTCCCTGCGTAGGTGCAAATTCACAAGTCTAGGGTATTAGGTGTTGGCTGATTCTGCCGCGTGCTACTCTTATGCTGTTGTCTTCGGAGGACGAGTCGTAAAGCTCAACGTGCTCAAAGTTCAACAACTTTCAGACAATATACCTGCGTTTTATCGCTACTTCCCAAGACGTACGTGCTCCCACATCCTTTGTAGCTTCCCAGGGCTCTCTCTCCATTGATTCACGTCTCTTTCCGCTTCAAAACGGTCGCACTCTCTTCTTTTCCCTCCTTACAAGAAATCAACTCTTCTCCCATTCATCTCCACACACATCTCAACCTCACAGACTATCTTGGCCACGATGGCAGACCTCAAACCACTGCCATCACTCACAGCTCTCATGACCGCCTACCCCATCCTCTCCTGCCTCGCCAGCCACACCTCCACCCTTGACCTCTACAACCTCGCCCGGACCTGCCGCGCCAATTACAACTCCATCCTCAGCTCGGCACCCGTCTTCAACAATCTCCGCGAGTCAAGCCTGTGCGACGGCTGCGGCCTCCTCTTCCGATATCGCAGGCCGTACCCGCAGTACCTCATGGACAGCGACTACCGCACGCCCAAGTGCGACTCGGCCAACACGCAGCCCTGCTTCAAGTGCGGCATCAACACCTGCAGGGAGTGTCGCTCGTACCCGCGCGAGATGCGCGCCATGCTGATGTTCGCCACGCGCCTGCCACACCTGGACGGCCGGGGGAGGGTCAAGAACGTCATGTGCCTGTGCCCTACCTGCGACGGGAAGCTCCACGACGACCTCGCCGGCCCCGAGGGCGGAGAGGATGAGGACATGTGCAAGTGCGACATTTTCAGCCGCTGGATCTGCCACGCCTGCGTGCGGGAGGAGTACATCGCGACGAAGCAGTACGAGTCGGCGTGGGCGGACGTGATCGTCAGGAACAGGGATGATTTCCGGTACTCGCACAACACATGGGCAGCGGCGCACGCCCAGACCAAGTTCATTTATATGAAGGATCATAGGGTGCGTATTCTCAGTTCCTAGATGGGCCTCCTCTTCCGCACGAGGTGCTCGGCAGGAGGATCTTGGAGACCTGTTACTGACGGAACACAGTACTACTACTGGTGCCCCTGCGGCCGCAGTATCCCGCAGGACATGCGCGTCAGGTGCACGCTGTGCAAGAAGCGCCATTGCTATGAGGGATACTGGCCCCGACAACTGCGTCAGGAGAAGAGAGCGTGGAGGCTTTGGCTGAAAGGTGAGAACGTCGAGTCCTTGTATATTCTATCAGCTGCTAATTATTGAGAACCCAGAGCACTAGGCGACGGCTATCTCTTTGCTGGGAAGTCTTACAGCCCTTGGCTGGTATTATGGTCATAGATGTGACGTTGTTTAGGGGGATCAACCACGTTGCTCGGCTTGTTAAGGCGAAGCAAGGGACTTTATTCTCATTGGATGGCAATGATATGGGAGACTTTCGGACATCAAAGATATTAGTCGATGATGCTTTAGGAGGGACGACGTCGCTGATTCCCCTATAGTGAAGATCCATCCTCTCCCGTGGGTGACTACGTACAAGCGTTGCTATTTCAATTCATGCCTCTTTTGCCATTAGCACTGCAGTTTAGAAGGAGAGGTGTATGTCTACATCCACCACTCCCAAAGGTCGTTAGCGGTTTTCATTTTCACCCCGAGAATCTAGTATCCCGCTGTTCAGGCCCAACACATCGGACCTCGCCTTCTCGCTCTGTCCGCTCGAGGGGCCCCTCGTGGAAGCCCGCGAGAATATCTCGGTCCGCGAAGACGCCTAGTCAGTCTCGTCCTTCTTAATTGAAGTTCTTGTGATAGAAAGTAGCTGTCAACACGATCTGGATAGATATAGAAGATGGAGAAGGGAGGTATTGCAGAACTTGCCTCGCTCAAGCGCTCAACCTACCTGCCTCCACAATTTGCCTACATGTGATCTCCTTACCTATAGACCTCTTGAACAGCGTTAGCAACAACTTCTCAAGTATACCGGCAACAACAAAGAGGCATAGTGCGAACAGCAATCGTCCTAGATGCAAAGGCGAGGTCACTCAAGGCACAGGCATCGAAAGTTGCAGAGTATAGCGACAGCAAACGTCTCTCATTCGATCGGGGTATCTCTCCTCGCCGCTCTGTCTAACCAAACCAAGGGCGGCATCCGACCCAAGAGACAAAGAGCGGCGTCTATACAGCCGATGCCCTCATTTATGCTATCATACCTCTCGCACAACCCAAAACCAAAAATGACTTCTTTTTTATACAGCAGGAGCAGAGTCCCCATCCCGACAGTCCTGCTAGAACAGAACCGCAGGGATGGTTACACTCTCTGGTCTCCGGACCTTTCCTCACAGCGGCTTGGCGTCGCTCTCGACGACCTCCTCGGCGCCCTTCCGCCCGGGGCTCGCCGCCCTCTGCGGGCCGGCCTTCTCCTCGTCGCCGCTGCTGCGGCCCTCGATGGCCTCGAGGTTCCACACCGTGTCGGTGAGCAGGGTGTCGCGGGCGGGGAACGCCCAGCTGAGGCCGGTGTACAGGAAGATGGCGACGACGAAGCCGAAGAGCCAGTTGAAGGTGTACAGGTGGGTCTCGCCGGCGTCGATGTGCACCTTCTTGGCGCCGGAGATGCTGAGGGCCAGGCCCGGCAGCAGGGGGCCCACGGGCACCAGGAAGGCGATGGCGGCGCGCCAGTTGCAGCCGTAGCGGTAGCGGTAGCGGCCGTGCGGGTTGTACAGGGCCGGGATGTCGAAGTGCTGCTTCTTGACGAGCCAGTAGTCGGCGGCCATGATGCCGGAGATGGGGGCCAGGAAGACTGTTAAAAGGACGGTTTGTTAGTTATCTACGTATCAATTTGAGGATCGGGGGAGATGGAAGAGAAAATGCTCACCAGAGTAGCCACCCATGAAAGCGAGGAAGGTGGTGGCCGAGTCGAGGATCTTCCACGGCACGAGGACCCAGCCGGCAATGACGGCGGCGATCATGCACCCACGCTTGATGTTGATCCAACGGGGGAACAGAACCGTCATGTCGTTGGCGGCAGAGATGGAGTTGGCCGTGATGTTTGTGCCGACCTGGGCGATGTACCAGGCCAGGGCGGCGAAGAAGGCGGCGGCGCGGCCCCCGCTGGTGTTGTCGTCGAGCCAGAGCTGGTAGATGTCGAGGGGGTTCCAGAGGTACTCGCCGGCGAACACCTTGGTGCAGGAGGTGGTCACGATGCCGAGGACGCCGCAGACGGTGAAGATGATGGGCAGGAAGGGCAGCTGGACGAACTGGCCATTGGCGGAGCGGGCGTAGCGGGTGAAGTCGGGGATGTTGCAGGCGAGAGTGGCCCAGGAGCCCGTCACAGAGGTCATGCACGACAACCACAGCCAGGCGTACTCGGAGCCCTTGGCCTCAGCGCGCAGCTTGAAGATGTCACCGCTGCCACCGGCGTGGTGAATGGCCCAGCCCATCGTGGCGATAGCCGCAATCGGAGCGCCGATGAGCTTGATGATGAAGATCCAGCGCAGCTTGGTGGGGTGGATCAGCAGCAGCGGCAGCTGGATGATCCAGAACAGGAAGTAGCTGCACATGCCGACGGTGGTGATGCCGGCGCTCTCGGGCAGGTGGTTGGGGATCTTCTGGTAGCTGGGGGCCCAGGCGGAGAGCATGATGGTGATGCACTGCGCGCCGTTGGCGCCCTGGATGCCGAGCCAGAACATGGCCAGGATGGCACGCGACACAATACAGAAGTAGCGGAGGTAGAAACCGAAGGAGCTCGTGGTGATGACAGAGAACGGGACGTGCATCTTGGCACCAATGGCACCGTTCAGCACCATGGGCACGGCGACGCAGAAGGTGCCGACGACCATGCAGGGGATGGCCTCGCGCCAGCTGAGGCCGACGGCCAGGATGGAGGACGCCGTCTCCCACGTGCCCAGGTTGATTGTGTCGGTGGCCCAGTAGGCCATGATGCTCCATATCGTCCATGTCTGGTCCTCGGGCGGCGTGGGGTCCATGTCACGGTTGGTCTGGAGGAGACAGCAGCGTTAGCAGTTGGTTCGCACCGTTGGCGATCCCACCTGACGAGGACGACGAGAGGATCTGTTCAACTTACCCAGACATCGGGAGGCGCCAGAGCACCGGTCTGCTTGGGCAGCTCCCACGCGTGGACGGAGGTAAACCTCCTCTTGACCTCCTCCTTGGAGACTGTCTTGAGCTTCATCTTGGGTGATTTGCAGGCAGGGCAGCCTGAGCCTGGTTCGGGGGGAACTTGACTTGCTGATGCCGGAAAGCAGTCCCTATGGAATTGATTGAGGGAACAACGAAGCTCCAAATGACAAGAGACGAGCTCAGGAAGCACGAGGTGGGACGCACAAACAAGGCGTGTGGACGACAGGGAGGGCGGATCGTCCCCTTATATATCGCACGAGGGCATCCATTGGGGGCCCTGGTGCTATCGATCCTCGTCGTCGGGACCCGTCGAACGACCCTGTCTGACCTGCGCGTGCAGGTAGCATTGTAACCTTGTCACCTTGCAGAACGATCGCTCCGCCCGCCGCCTCTGCTGGATGATGGCCGGCCCCGGGAGCTGCTGGTGAGCCGCGTCTTCGATTGGCTGCGCGGAGACGTGTCCCACGGCACCGTATCTGGATTTGCCATCCATCCCTGCCGTCAAGCTTTCCCCACTGCTGCTATGGTAGTGTAGTGTGGTGCAGAACAAAGTGCGCGGGCCTGTCTCGACAAGGAAAGGCGACCCGGAAGTAGCTCACCCAGCAGAACAGTATGAGGGGGGTACTTCGGCGGTGTTCCAGAAGATTTATCCTGGACGGTCTCCTCTGAACTCTGACGCCAATCCGAGTCGTCTCGTTGGCTGAGACGGCTGCCCCAGGAGTGGATTGATAACACAGAGGACCCAGCGAGACCCAGAGACGGGCTTGACGGGCGATAACCGTCTCCCTCCCCTTCGCTCAGCTGGGCTAGTCTGGCCTCTGGACCGGGGGCGGCGGCGGGACCAAGCAAGCAGCTGCAGCAGTGCGAGGCGACTGCGGACCTCCCCCGTAGCCGTGGCGTCACTGAGGCGTGCAGCCAGGCCCAATGACAGCCAGGCTGCTTATCAGCCCTCCCAACCATCGCCCGGCAGGCAGAGGCTGTTTGGCTGTCTGGTGCGGCCAGGACCGGCTGGTGGAGACGCAGAGCTGATGAGTTGCATGTCAGGACCGTCGAAGGGGTAGCCGAATGGGGACAAGTCGACAGGGCAGCAGGGCACCCCCCCCCGGTGGGCGTCCCCGTCCCCTCGACGCCGCCTCGCCCGGAGACGAGCGAAGCCCGACCCAACCTGACCAGCGCGACGCATCTGGCGACGGCCTCGACGGAAAAGAAGTCGCTCAGGCGGGAAAGCTGCCGCTAAGGGCCAAGTAGCACCGCGAGGTCTGGAGATCCGTATCGTCCCCATCGCGACCGGCACGACTAACAGGACTAGTGCCGCGCGTTAGGGGGGCGGTATACGGGGCCGCTTATCATTGTCTGCGATAAAGCTGATAAGTGGTGATGAAAGCAGCAGTGCAGACAAGTGTTGACTCGATTGAATCGAGTAAACGTCAGATCGCAGAGATAAATCCGGGGGCCCCCCTGGCGCCGCCCCGGCTGGCGAGTCAGGCCACAAGCTGAGTGGATGGCACGTTCACGCAGCGCACAAGACATTTGCACTTCCCGCCTGGCAGAGTCGTCACTCCGCAGAGTCCCCGTCAGTCCCGCCGGTCCCGTCAAGCATGCCAAGGAGATCTCGAGACTCGCGAGGGCACGTCGATATTGAGGATGTGGGGGTGCCAAGGAGTTTTGGTAGCAGGGCATTGCACAGCACAGCACAACACCAACACAACTAACTCTTCACAGGCTGACGAGCAATCAAATCAATCAACAATCTTCACAGGTTATGGAGAGCAAGCAGAGTCTGCACTGCACAGCACAGCAATATCCGGTTCAGAGCTGCATCATTGGACAGGCACCCTGGCATCACAGGCCCCGCGTCGGCATCGCCGCTTCGTTAACTGCTAGATCACCAGGACTCTGCAGGGCCTATCTCGGAGATGTCTGGCCCAACCTTGCATCTCTCGTGGAGGGTGAGCCCGTCCCTGTCTGTGCTGGGAGTTATCTGCAAGGAAGCTCGCAAACCTCCGTTCCCCGTCGCGGCTGGCTGCGCCGTGCCTGACCTTGCCTGGTTAGTCCCGCAGCAGGTCTGTCCTCTCCGGATTCCGAAGTAGCTGCAGCCCTGGGCACATGCCTCGATGCTACCGCGAAATGTGTGAGACGGAATGCGCCGCCTCACTCGGCGGACGGACAGCTTGTCTTATCGACGCTATCAAGACTCTTCTGGCATGTCTCATTTGCTACACTCGGAGCTGATGAGCAGGCGAGCATCTCTGTGTTCGTGTTCGCCTTGGTCGCAACTCAGAGTGATCATTGAATGATGATGCGCATCTCAGTCCTCCCGATCGGAGGCAAGACGACCCTCACCAGATCGGCGACCAGTATGTCATCGGACGCAGCACACCTAGTGAGATGAGGCGCATCATCACGCCTCTGATCTGCCCCCCAAACCCCCAAGAGCCAATATTATCACGCACCGACCCGAAGGAAAAGCCGCACACAATCGACATCATCCCGTCTCATATCTCCTATCGCGAACCACTCACGGCCTGCGCCGAAATCTGCAGCCCCTTCTCCCTCCTCCAGAAAACACCTTTCGCTCGGGGCTAGACTGCCCTCCCTTTGCTCGGCGAGATGGTGGGCGCTAAATCTCCCCGTACACTGCACTACTGGACCTCGGAGCAGGTGAGATGGAAGTGGCGGGACCGTCAACCCATCATCGTGTCCGAGGCACGCGAGCTTTGCTGCCGGGCGGGCTCACGGTGAACTGACCTACAGAGCCAAGCCAGCCACCAGATTGCCTATCACACTAGCTCTATCTCTATGGCGCCCGGCGATGGCCTCCATTCGCTGCTGCTCCCCTTCCGCTCCCTTCCTCGATTATCTTGCTGAGATCTGATGGGACGGAAGAGGGGGGCAGCTGAACGAAGAACCATCTCATCGTGACAAGACAGCGCCGCCGACTCTCCCCTCCCAACCGGGCCGACCTTAGGTCTCACCTCACCTCCGCCTACGCCGCCCCCGCGACGTCGAACTTCCTCACCAGCCCCTCCAGCTTCTCCTGCATCTCGGCGAAGATGTTGACCGCCTGCACCAGCTTGCCCTCGTTCCTGCCCCCCTCGCTCCGCGTCACCCCCATCCGCCACGCCGCCTCGTCCCGCACCGCCTCCGCCCCGTACGCCGCCTCCGCCGGCTCCGCGCCCCCCGCCGCCGCCACGACCCTCAGCGCCGCCCCGACCTCGCTCAGCCCCGGGTAGGCGTCCGCCGGCGTCGCGGCCAGCTCGGCCAGCAGGCCCGGCGGCACGGTGATGTGCTCCAGCCCCGCCAGCGCGAGGACCTCGGCGGCGGAGGTCAGGCTCGCGGCGAGGACGCGGGTGCGGGCGCCGCGGGCGCGGAAGAAGCGCTGCGCGAGGGCGCAGAGGCCGAAGGCCGGGGATGGGTCCTTGTACCTTTTCCGTCGCGTCGTGGTCAGCCGGTCCTCCATTACTTTCTGCAATCGTCGTCACATCCTTGGCTGGAGACTCACGTCGGGTCGAAGTGCACCTTCAGCTCGTTGACGTAGGGCGCGATGTAGGTGCATCCCGCGTCGGCGGCCAGCGCGGCCTGCTCCATGCAGAAGAGCGTCGTGGCTAGCGTGGCGATGCCCCTGGCCTCGAGGGCGCGGCAGGCCTGCAGGCCCTCCCAGGTGGAGGGGATCTTGATGCAGACGCGCTTGGTGTCGAAGCTCGGGTCGAGGTGCTTGAAGTGCGCGACGATGCCTGCCTTGCAGATGAGTTCATCAGCCCATGCCATCTCTCATTTCTGCTGCGGTTTCGCGTGGCAGGTGGGTGTCACATTGTCACGTACGCTCTGCGTTCTTGATGGTCTTCTCCTTGGAGTAGGACCACAGTGGGTTCGTCTGGATGTGCGCATATCCCGATAGGTTTGGGGCGATCAGGAGAGCGAGACGGACCATCTGTGCTTCGAGTCAGAGACTGGTTGGCAACAAAGACACGCCAGGTCGCATACCATGATCTCAACGGCCAGCTCCTCGATGGTGGCATCGGCCTGCTTGGCAAACATCCAGTTGGCATCGCGGATCGAGTCCTTGATGAGCGCCTCGTGCAGCGGTGCGCCATTGGCGTCGAGTTTGGTGAGTTCGCCGTAGGCGATGGCCTGGGAGGGTGTCACTTGCATCAGCGACACTGTCCGCCATCGTCACTTGTGACAGGTTACCTACCTGGTTCGAGGTGCAGTCGACGAAGGGACCGAGTTTCCTCGCGGCTGTCGATGTCTCGCGGTAAGTCTCTGTGCCTTCGTTCTCTCGAGTCAGACGTACCTTCAGCATCCAGAGTGTCGCAGTCCACGGCACTGAGAGTCCGAAGCTTGTCGAGAAGTGATGCCATGTTGCACGATTGACTGCGGATCAGCCTCCAGTTTCAGTCCTTTCTCTAGTAGCAGGTTCAGGGATAAACGGCAGTGAATGAGCAAGGACAATGAGAATCCTCAGAGCTCTTGGATTGCGGTATCATGACCTCAAGCCTCGATGACCCCGCGCGGAGAACACTGGTCCGGCGCCAGCGAAACGAGTGGGCTGCTGCTGCAAACGGTGATCCACCTCCATCCATTCAGCCCCAGCTTTCTGCCGCAATGGCTTTCCTGTCGTGACATTTCATGTTTCTGCAGCCTCGTGAGTACAGCTGGACAGACTCGGTCAATATTAGGCTCCTAAAATGTCGACTGTCCTTTCGTGACGCATCCGCTCCGGAGTATGAGTATTCATCATATTAGAGTTGATATATGAGGCTCTCCTCAGAACCTCTTCACTTCTCTCAACCACCTAGTAGTGGCTCATATCTACATGTCAACGTCTCTTCACCTGCATTCCTTGGGTATCTCTGTTGCCGTGAACTTCATTAATCGTGTATCAATCATACAAACGCACACCCTAATCGTCCTCCCGGCTCTTCCTCACCGGCGTGTTAGGCGTACTATCCCCCTCCAGCTCAAACACCGGCGGCCCCTCCTGGTACGGGAACCCGTACGACGCCCTGAACACCGGCCCCAGCGCCGGCGGCGTGTCGCCCCTGCGCTGGGGGCTCGTCGCCAGCTCCTGCGGCGGGTCCCGCGCCTCCAGCTCCCCAAGGCCCTGGCCCGGGAGCTCTGCCTGCGGTCCTAGCGACGCTGCTGCCTTCTTCTTCTCCGGATCCTTCTCGTCCGGCGGGAACGCGGGTGACGCTGCTGCTCGGGCTGCCCTGGCCCGCCGGCGCCGCGATCGGTAGAGCAGGAATGCAGCGGCGACGAGGGCGAGGGCACCGGCGCCGACACCAACGCCGATCCCGATTGCGGCACCTGTCGAGAGGCCCCCCGAGGAGTTGCCGGAGGTTCCGCCGGAAGATCCTGTCTGTCCTGCTGCACTGTCACTCGTCGTTGCTGACCCTGCGCTGCCACCGCCGCCGACGCCGGTAGTGCTATTCCCAGTCGCACTGCTGCCACTACTACTAGCAGCACTGCTCGTAGTCGAGTCCGACGCTAGCGGCAGCGTCGTCGACGCCGCAGGGAAGCTCGTCGGCAGCGGCGACGCGGACGTCGAGGTAGCGGCAGCGACGGAGGAAGAAGACGAGGTTGCGGCAGACGTGGCGGGCAGGTCGGCGGCTTTGTAGTTGAGCTGGATGAGCGGCGCATAGATGACGTACTGCGACGCATCCTCGGGGACCTGGACGAGCGAGAAGTCGGCGAAGCTGCCGTCGTCGCACTGCACGGTCGAGAAGGACGTCGAGGTGCTGACGGTGATGACGCACGTCTGGCCTGTCGTGGAGGACGCGACGACGTTGGTGATGGCGTAGTCCCTGTCTCGGGGCACTGAGTGTTAGCAATTGCTTTACCTTGCTTCATTATCCGTCGGCCCTTTGGGGAAGGGGAGTAGGCAAAATCCGAGGAGAAGAGCCGGGTATACATACGGCGGACAGCACGCCAGCGCCGTCTCCCCGGTCTCCATGCTGTACTCGACGTCCCACCCCGAGGACCCGCCGGCCGTGGCGCTCGCGGCGGTGGTGTATCCGGCCGGGCAGGCGTAGGCGGGAGAGTACAGGCCCCAGCCCATCATGACGCCCGGGTCGGTGGTGACGGAGCTCCAGCGCGGCGGCCAGCAGTCGGTCCAGTCGTGCGCCTTGGAGCTGGGGTTGCACGTCTGCGCCTGCCAGACCGTCGTGCAGGTCGCGCACAGCGCCATGGCGTACGAGCACACCGCCGGCGGCGTCCATGTAGTGGTCAGCGGGCCGAGGAGCGTGCGTGGCGAGGCCATCGGCTCGGGGGCATAGTAGGTAGGTGACAGCTCGCGTAGGTGCTCTGGAGGAGTCGATGACGGGTCGAATTGTCTCTCCTGACTTAGTGATCTGTCACTGAGCAGCGGTGCCTTAACGAGCGGATCTTAAGGTATTATGGGACGCAACGAAGGACATTAATGAGGGAGATCCGGGGAATGGCATTGCGGGTTCGAGTGGCCAAAGATCCTTCATGGCCCGGTCCTGATCTGGTCTGGTCTCGCCGGCCAGGCCAGGCACGCCCGTATCAGAGACTCATGACGTTGCCGTACATATGAGTTGCCCAAACGATCGACTCCCCGTCCGAACTCCTGTTACACTCATCAAGATTTCCCATCTTGTGCAAGGCCAGGGAGAATTGGCCAATTGCAGCCCTTCAAAACGGCCTGGCGTCGAGGAGGTGGCGGCGGTTGTGCTCGCTGGGGCAAAACCGGTTTGCAGACTTGGTGATGATCGCCGGACCAGATGCGGGATGGCGTCTTCCCACGCACCACGTCGCACATGCTCCTATGCAGGCCCGAGGTAAGACACCTGGTTGGTCGACTACACAGTGTTTCCTCTTTCTTATGCGTCTTTTGCTCCGTGGTCTTCTTCCACATGGCATTCCTTTAATATCGATCGATGATCCGGACCTGTTTCCCCTATACTCTCGCCGGGTCTCAGTCTGTACAGGCTTGCATGTTCATGCATTGAGATAACCACACGACAAGGCAATGTCTGTAATACGTGCTGATAGGACCTGGATTCGTTTATGGCTGGGAGCTTTTGATCCGTTCTGACATTCTCTTCGCTTCCGGATTCTCAAGTTATCCAGGCCTACATTCATCGGGGGATTAAGTTGACCATATATCACTGTATAGCAAACGTCACGGCTGACGGAGTTTTCCCCAAGTACTTGACTCTGTGGATGGATGGCGATTTATCAGTTCGTAGGAGTTTCCCTAAAACGCGCTGGGATGGCAGCCTTTTGGACCAGGCCTGACTGAACAATGAGGGCTTCCCACCTTTTCCCGTGGACAGCAGCCAAGCTTGACCTCCCTCCGTCTGTGCCGTACAATGCTCATTATTGCAACAGCGACGGCAGGTTGAACAGGCCTGATCATGAACAAAGAAAAAACAATTGCCATTCAGCTCTTTGTCACTGGAGTCCTCTATCACACCAGCATCGTAGAATAAAAGCTCGGCTCTTCGGCGGTTGTTACCCGCACGTCGATGGGACCTACACGGGAAGAATCGCTCTATCTGATACTACCTGAAGAGTAATTTCCCTACGACAGGCAGACACTAGAGAACTCACTCACGATGGCTGACGGCAGCTTCCAGCAGACGGCAGACGGCACACAGTCTGCTCCCGCCCGGGATGCGGGATTCGTCCTCTACAGCTTCATCGAAGGCGATCAGAGCGACGACACGATCAAGAGAAAGATCTACCGCCCTATCCCGCAGGTAAGTCACAGGGATGGTCCAGACGCCGTGCCGTACCGCCCGAGAGCGGATAACCCACCCAGTTGGGTCGATGATCTCCACGACAGGCAGCGGGTGGTCCAGACCCAGTCCCTCAAGTTCAGGTATGTCACCCGGGAGCTGCCATGGGCAGAGCAAGCGCTCTACCCCTACCCCCTCGGGCACGCGCAGCATCCCAGCCCAGGCGTCGAAGTAGAAGGCGACTACAGCCACATCATCGCGCCTTGCCTGTTCCAGACCGCGTACGACGTCCTCTTCTTGGACAGAAACTTCTGGAGGGCGTACAGGCACGGCGTGCTCCACGTGGGAGAGCCAGACTTCCCCATCTACGGCTTCCCGAAGTCGCAGCTCGAGCAGGTGGAGGCCGTCGGGCTGGAGCCGGAGGACTTCTTCCTGCCCGAGGCCGGCAGCGAGGACCAGGTAAGTGGGCTCCACGCCATCTTCCGGCTGCTGCCGAACGTCAAGGAGATCCTCGTCATCGGCACGCTCTTCTGGCTCAACAAGAAGCGGTACAAGCTGAAGAGGGAGGAGTGGGGGTACATGATCAGGCCAGACCGCATCGCCCTCGACCAGCTCGAGGCCTGGCGGTTCGAGACGCCGCGGGGCCCGAGAACGAGCCGCTCTCCTCCATCAATCGACGAGACAGCTCAACAGATGTTTGCGGAGTGGCCGAGGCTGCGCTCGATGTTCGCCAGGCCGAACGCGGGGATGGAGGAGGTGCCGCAAGTTGCGAAATGGGTCATGGTGCACGAAGGCTTCGCCTGGCAGGAGCTCCGCTACGTGAGCGAGTTTCCCGACGACAATTGCATTCTGTGTGACGAAAAGGTGGTCCACGGCTGCATCCTGCCCAAAGACTGGAATTGACGAAGCTCTCGCCGCCCTAAGGTATGTATGCAGTTGACTCCTCTCCCTTAAACGAACACTGGAGGACGACATACCGACGGCCCAGGAGGCGCCAATCTTGTATGAACTATCATGGAGACTCTATTCGGCTGTAGAATAAGATAGCAATTCGAGATCACCCGCCGTTGCCATTGTGGTTGAGCAAAGTTACGTTGCCTGCTAATGCCATAGCGCTGGGCAGCAAAGCCTCATCGCGAACGTGATCGTGAATGTAAGAGGAAATGCATACCTGATAGAAAATGCAATGTATAGTATGCTCTCAATCTTCGAGTGCTTTTCCTGGAAAGGCTCGGCATTTCCGTCGTGGCGCTGCCATTTTGCTAGCGACAAAGAGCCGAGATCCTTGGGGAGGCCAACACCCTTTGTTTCGCTGGCCGCGCAGAGAGCCATCAGTGCCGCTGGAAATATTCATTCATGAAGCAACTTGTATTGAGCGCCACTACCTAGACAAAGGACAATGGTAGCGAAGACTGACGAATCCGGCGTCTCGACTCCCCTAGCCAGTCAAGCTCGGGGTTCAATGCAAAGACATGACTGCATGACGGGGCACGGAGCTTGGCTGCTGGATACTGAAGAGCACATGCTTCTGTGTCTTAGGCGCAACGGCTCGGCCTGAGGTATTCATGTAGGGACTCGGGAAACCGCTTCTGTGGCCATCGGAGCCACCTGTCAATCGCATGGAGCTCATGTTTGGAGAACGCTCCTTTGGTGGTGCCCCTAGACACGGTCCGCTGCCTAAGACAGAGAGACCTGGGACCGAAGCTGAAGAATGCGAAACTTCTAGAACGAAGTGAAAGAAACCACATAGAAACACCGTCAAAGGACATTATATCGCAGAAAGCAGATGGATGCGCTGCATGGCTGTTTTCACCATAGCTTGCATCCCCGCCTGGAAAGCGGCTTGCTTTGTTGTCCTCGTTGAAAGTAATCGCTTGCGGATACAGCCCTTGCTGCCATCTTGCTTGAAGAAACAGATCGGACAGAGACTCGTCTTGCGGCTAGGTCGCCGAATGGAGAGGAATGAAACTTGGGAGATCGATGTACCGATGTGATCAAAAGGAGTGACAACCATGAAAGCGAAGAGGGATCAGTACTTGTTCATGGGCGTGACTGACCGTGCCTTACCTCGAACATATGGCCAGGCTTACATGAAGCACCAGAGGATTCTCAGGCCGTAGGGATCCTTTCTTCTCCCGCTTAAGCCATGCCTCGAAAGCGGGAGCCATCTTCCACGGGCATCCAATCCCGCCGCCTCGGCTGGCTCTTTGTTCCCGTTCCTCCTAACAGGTAGCTATAACCCCTCGTGCTACAGGTCTCGTCCCCTCTCGCTATTCTGTCTTGACCAACGTTTGGGTAGATATCTCATCACCTGTTGATCTTGTCGAGACCATCAAGCCCTTCTTCACTTCTTACCGTATCCCCTCGGACCTACCTGCGGCAGACGCAGGCTCTGCAGCGAAGATGCTCAAGGCCCTAGGATTCTCGAGAGCAAGGCGTTAGTTCACTCACCATATACAGTGACTTCACTCGAGAGGTATGTGCCAGGACTGACACCGACACAGAACCAGACAACGCGGCACCACCCGCGGAGTCCACGGCGAGAGAGGAACACCAACCAACACCAGCGCCAGATCCGCAAAGCAGCGACCGAGCACCCCCAGAAGAGACCAAAGACTCCCGCCCCAAGCCCACCCCTCTGGAGCTCTCCGTCCGCACCGACGCCAAGAAGAGGCAGGACGCCGCCTCCGGCCGCTGGAAGCAGGGCGCCACCATCACCGGCGTGTCCGCGGCCTTCCTGGAGCGCGAGGTCTTCTTCCGGCGGCTGCTCTCCGACCCCCGCTGGACCGTCGACGCCATCCTCGCCGAGCACTTCACCGCACACGAGCGGCGTCTGCTCGTGCCGGCCGACCCGCGCCGCGAGCCGCTGCTGCACCGCGTCCAGGCCGACGGCCGCCGCCGGTACGGCGTGCTGGTCCTGAAGAGCCGGAGGTTCGCGGGCAAGCGGGCCGACCTGGCCTTCAAGCTGGCGGCGCTGTGGTTCGGGTTGCCGGTGGCGCCGATGGCGTTCGGCGTCGAGGACGGGGCGCGCCGGCGGCGGGCGCACGAGCGCGACGGCGCGGAGGAGAGCGACGAGTGGGACTCGGGCAGCGAGGGTGAGTTCACCCCCGAGGAGCCGCTGCGGTTCCTGAACAAGCACGACAAGCGGTCGTGGGGCAAGGACGGTCTTCGTCAGGAAGGTGAGTCTTGCCTTTGAATCCCGCCAAAGAGGCGTGTTTGGCCGGAGGTGCTGACTTTGATCAACCGTATAGCCCCCAGCCCCGTCCTGGAGTTGTACTACACTCCCGACAAGACGCTGATGGCCAAGACGCCTAAGCGTCTCAAGGGCCTGAAACCTAAGGATCCAGTGTTTTTTCAGGGCCTCGACTCATCGAGCAGCTGCCTCCGCGGCGGCGGCACCTTCGACTCCGACTCGGACGCCGACACCGACTCCGGCTCAGGCTACGACTCGGACGAGCCCATGCCCGACGTCCCGGACCCTGCCTCATCGACCACCAGCCTCGTCCTCCGCGGCGGCATGGCCGAGGAGAAAGCCCACCCCCCGCCCATCATGATGTACGGGCTCCAGGGCCGCGTCCAGGTCGACGCATCCTCGCGCGACGCCTTCGCGGGGGCCATCGACGCGCTCCTGGGCCTGAGGGAGCGCGAGGGCGTGGAGGTCTACATCAAGTCCTTCAACGTCAAGGCGGGGCAGGTGGTCCGGTCGGCGTCGCTCACGCTGAGCGCCGGCCGCGGCAACACCCGACCGGAGATCGAGTTCTGGATCGACGTCTATGGCGACAGCAGGCGCCGCGGCGTGGAGCTTGCGCTGTTCGTCGTGCTAGAGAGGCACCGCGCGCTGCTCGACGCGCAGGGCGCCAGGCCGCGCCTGACCCCCGAGCCTGCCGCCGACCTGGTCGAGTTCACCCTAGATAGCAAGGCCACGAACGCCGCGTACCTGCGCATGCCGCCCACGGACCTGGCTACGCTAGCCGTCTCGTCCGAGGAGTACCAGGCATGGTTCCGCACCATCGTCCGGATCCTCGCCTTTGAGCCCCTCATCAACGAGAACCTCGAGGATGCCCCGATCCGGGCGTTCTTCGGGCTGCTGCCCAACCGCGCCACGGCGGCGAGCTACGGCGGCGAGCACTGGCCGCGCCGCCTCTGGGACGATGTCACGCAGGAAAGCGCACCGTCGAGACTCTCCGCCGTGAGGAGGATGCAGCTCTGGTCCACGCCGGTGGAGGAGCTGGGCAAGGCGGACAACAACGTCTTCCAGATCCTCGGGTACTCCAAGTCGCCGCATGACAAGCACGGGGTCTCAGCGATGAGGACCGACCCCGAGGACGTCCTGGCTCTGGTTCAGGAGTATCTGCCTTTCATCGACTACGACGCGGCGAGTTACGTTGAGATCAAGACCGGCAAGGCTGGCTCCGAGCGGGTGCACCGGATCCCTCTTTCCCCGGACTCGGCTGGGCAGCGTGACACGATGTTCAAAGCGATCAGGCGAGATCACCAGGCGTACAAAGTCATCACCGCGCGGTTGGTATGGGACGCGTACCAAGTATACCCTCCGCGGACCATCGACGACGTGCCAAAGAAGCCGGCCTTCACCATCACCGCCAAGACATCGTGGGCCGAGTTCCTCCGCCAGGCCAAGTCGACGGTGCTCAATGGCTTCAAGGAGCACAAACCGGGCGAGACCATCATCCGCATCGAGCAGCGGCCCGCAGTGGCACTGCTCGAGCAGGTCCTCAAAAGCGACAAGAGCGAGCTCTCGGCCAAGGCGGCTAAGGGGAACATGGCTCGCATGCTCGGGGATCCGGTGACGACCGACTTCGACGGCCAAGGCGACGAGGCCCGCTGGAAGGCGTTCCTGCAGACGGTCTCCCAGAGGAGAGTGCGTATCGAGGTCCTGAAGGCCAGTGCTAAAGAGAAGTCGGACAATATCTGGGGCTACTACGATGCCTATGCCACGAACGAGAAACCACTGCAAGCGCCCGCCCCGAAGACAACCCCAGCGACAACTGTGGCCGCGGCCGCGGCCGCGCCTAAGCCTGTCCCTGCAGCACCGACGGGTCACGACAAACCGCAGGGCCAGACGGGAGATAAATCGGCAACCCCGGCGAAGGCGGCCACCCTTGCCAATGTCAGGAAGCCCGATCCCTACGACCAGATTCTCCGCTTGGAGATGAAGGCCTGGCAGGCGCATTTCGAAGGGAAGTCGTCTTGGTACCCAGGGCTGCCTCTACCTGAAAAGCCCGACCCGGAAACCGAGGCTATCATCACAGATATCGAAGCATGGAAGGCGTACGCTGCGGGGAAAGCGTCTTCGCACCCGAATGTTGCACCCGGATCAGTGGAGGAGCTGCCCTCAGTCTCCGGGCGTGATCCTATGGCGGACAGGGAAGCCCTCCGCAAGCAGCTCGAGGCCCTCAAGGCCTCTGCGGCGGCGAAGGCAACTGCCCAGCAGCGGGACTTCCCGGCTAAGCCGGTGACCTCAAAGAGAAGCGCAGGGGACAAGCCCGGACCACTCCCGTCCATCCCCGCCGGCAAGCCCGGTTGGCTCTTCACGCAGCCCCCGGGGTCGGGGCGGTACCTGACCGAGAACGAGCGCAACCAGCGGCGCCGCGAGTACTCGTTCGCGTACCCGCTCTCGCTGCACACCGAAGGGCAGCACGAGCACGTGCCTATCAACGCGCCGCCCCTCGACCACCTGCAGCGTGTGCCCAGCGACAGCGTGCCCGCTGTGGAGGCGCAGCTGCTGACCCCCAGCGAGCAGCACCGGCTGCAGCTGCGGGTGACGCAGTTCCGCAACGTGGCGCTGGGTCGGGTGGTCAAGTGCCCGCACGAGCGGTGCGAGGTGTTCCTGCCGGTGTCGGACGAGAAGCGGTGGGAGACGCACCTGCGGCAGAAGCACCAGGGGCAGCAGTGCAACTTCTGCGACCAGACGCTGTTCAAGCACTGGAGCCCGCAGCAGCAGATGGCGCACTTCCTCGTCAAGCACGGCGACATGTTCAACGGCAAGGGGGACGCCGGCCGCGACATGCACGTGAAGGTGTCGAGCCTGGGCCGCGTGGGCCGCGGTGAGGAGAAGTACGGCTTCTGCCCGCGGTGCGGGCGGGACCACTCCATCCTGGACGTCAAGGCCGACCGCACGCAGCACGACAATCAGTGCTACCCGGGACTGGCCAAGGCCATGGCGTGGTGCCCGGACTGCGGCAAGAAGGTCGAGAAGGAGGAGCTTAACAAGGGGCTATTCGGCAACAATCCGCGGCTGCACAAGTGCGCGAGGCCGCTGACGGAGCTGGTCCTGGCGCAGGAGCATCCCTACTGCACCGGTTGTGGGCTCGCGTGCGGGCACTTCTCGCGGAACTATACGCAGAGACACGGCCTCCACTGCAAGGGGACCAGCACTCAGGCTCATGCCTTTTGCCCCTGGTGCGGCATCGATCTCGGGAAGGACACGTCAACCAGGCTCAGCCACTCTAAAGCGTGCGCTCTTCGTCCTGGAGGCGCGCAGGGCCAGCTTGATGTAGAGCCAGCTACGACCGCGGCCACTGCGACGGAGGCGACGCCGGTCACAGAGCAGGCCAAGGTCCCGAGAAGACGCGAATGGACATCTTCTGGCTCTGAGGGTCACCTCAGCCCCGACAAGGAAAGAGAGAGACTGGCAGGTATCGTCAGCAAGTACATCACCGCAAGCCGCCTCCAGGATCTGAAACGGCAAGAAGAGAAGGTGGACAGGTCCGCTTATGACAAGAAGATTGCGTCGCTGGAAGCGTTGAACAGGAAGCTGAGGGCCGCGGCCGACCCCGACCTGCTCGGAACGGAGTCCGACGTGACCACCAGCGACGAGGACTACGGGGCATATGACGAAGGGTTCGGCAGCGATGATTTTGTGGAGGTCGAGAAGCCTGGGACATCCGAGGCCAGCCTCCCCATCAACCCTTTCACTCCCAAGACTGGGGCGGCTGCTTCTGCGCGAGAGAGCCAGGGCCGTTCCAGCACGGGGACGTCTTCCAACAGGAAGAAGAGAGGCCGGTCGGAGGCAGACACGTCTTATACCCTGGAAGACACCACGAGCTCCTCCGAGGATGGCAGCCCGGTCAACCCCTTCCTGCCGCCGAACCCCTTCAAGAAGCTCAAGAGCGGCCGGGCGGGCGTCAGAGATCCGTCCTTCAGGCCGGCGCGTAAGGGCTCCGACGGTGACGACGCCTACAAGGAGGGTCTGGTGCGCGAGAACCTGGACCTGGGAAGCGAGCGAGCGGCTGGCAAGGACGCGGAGAAGATGGTGGTCGGCACCGAGCCGCAGACGCCGCGGACACCGGTGCCGGTCGAGAGACTGAGGGAGGTCATGAGTGAGCCGGCACCGAAAGTCGCGGGAGCAAGAGCATCCTCGGCACCGGTGCAAGAGACGCGGGGCGAGGGGCGGGTGACGAGGTCCTCTGCGCGGAGGGCGGCTCGCCTGGGGACTTAGGAGACGTCCGGGACGCCGTCCACCGCTGCAGCATCTCTCTTCCCGCAGACCCCGCGATTCCCTAACAAGTTTCTCCCTGGCAGCATGAAGACCCTTGTGACTTCAGTGAACCCAGAGGACACTCATAGCGAGGATACGGAGTCGACTGCGTCGTCTCGGACGGAGGTCGGGCTACCGGCTGAAGAAGCTTGGGCTGCGGGCCAGTGACGGGCATCTTGGGTGGAGGAAGGCATCGATTAGTGAGATGTTTGGCATTTTGGCATTTTAGTCTTTTGATGTTTATGTTTGGTGTCCTTTTGTGTATCTTCTTTCCTTTGTCGACGCGCTCTCCGTTCTGTCTTTAGGGTTAAAGAGGAAAAAACAGCTGCTGTCTGCCGCCACTTGGCGAACATGTTGATAGTCATTGATATCGGCAGTCGGTAGTCGGTAGTTGATACTTAGTAACAATACTGTAGTCAACACAGTTGGCGTACGGATCCCTATACTCGTGCCGTTTGCTGGGCAGTTCGTGCTAGTCGGTCCAGAGAGCCGAGCCGGTGTTGCGAGGTCATTGGATGTTCCGTGTGTCGTGTGTCGTGTATCGTTGCCTCTGTCGGAGGGTGCCCGACCGGCCATCTGTTACTAGTCAAGTAAAAGCCGGAATGTTCACCGTGGCTCCATCGTCACGGTGTGGACGCCGGGCTCTTCGGTGCGGAAGAGAGGAAGTCGGTACGGAGTGCAGCAGTGCAGCAGTGCAGCGGTGGTCCAGCCCTACGGCATCACGGCATCCCCTCGTCGAGTCCCGTCCAGGCACGGGAGTCGGTGATTGGGCGGCCGGCACGCTGACTTGGCGACAAGGGGAGAGGAACCAAGGACACGGGGTACAAGGGTAGGTACGCTGGTACGGGGCATGTACAAGGGGGGGATACCTGGCCCCAGCTAACCGGAAGCCTCCCCGCCGCTGTGGATTGCTGCGCATGCACTGTGACGCAAGGTACCTGAGAGTGTTCCCCGGCCGGCAAACTGCTGTACTTACGCGTACCTCGAGTCGTCGGCCCCACGCCGATCCAACACGCAGCTTCATATCTCCAGCATCTGCTGCAGTTACAGCCTGTCCTCTGCATATAATTTCCCAGGCGGCGTGCTCTCGATATCTGCTGAGCTGCTGACGACTCGGCTATGCAGTCAGCGTAAGCTTCCAGGGGTCTCCTGCAGTTCTTATCCGCTCGATGGCAGAGCGTCAACTTCCACTTCGTTTCTGGCCTCCCTCTTTCAAAACTTGCCCCTTCGTTCTTCTTCCTGTGTCGTTGACATCCTTGGTCCTTTCTGCAAAAAAGAGTATCCAATCCGGCTTCGTCTGATCTCGTTGGAGCTTGAGAAAGAGCGCCTCGATCTAAGCTCCGTGGGGAAGCAGCTTCCCTCTTATACCTTATGCATCTGGCGAGCTGACGAAGAGTTGCCACTTGGTAGGTGATAGCTCTCCCACCACTGCATCACGACTTCACATTGAGGCCAGCCTCTGCTGTTTCCTGCATCTGTTGCGTATTGACTCTTCTACTTACAGGCACTGCTTAATTGCACCCTTTCTCCCGGCTGCCGACATGTCGAGCCCGTCTCCGGGGCGTCTAGCCTCCAAGCTCCTAGAGCTTGCCAGCAGGCCCCGATGCTCCTCGTCACGACTTACAAGCTGTCGACGAACAATACACTCCTCTCCTCTCCGCCGCTCCCCGTCCGAGAATGCCTCAACATTCACCTCGTCCTCCTCCAGACCGGCCCCCAAGACTGCAAGCATATTCCGCCCGACAGCCGCTTTCTTAGCCGGGGGCGGCCTGCTGACCGCCCTCTTCACCGTCGCGCAAACCGACTCCCGCCAACCAGCATCGTCGTCCTCCTCCACACCGCCTGCTGCACCAGCGCAGCAACAAGACACCCGCGACCCCTCCCTTCCCCGCTTCCGCCTCGCCGACATCCGGCAGCACGACGCCTCCTCCGGCAACCCGTGGGTGACCCACGCCGATCGGGTCTACGACATCACGGACTGGGTGCCCGGTCACCCGGGCGGCGATGTGATCCTGCGGGCTGCGGGCGGGGCCGTCGACCCCTACTGGGCCATCTTCACCATCCACAACTCAGACCATGTGCGGCAGATCCTCGACCAGTACCTAATCGGCTTCATAGACGCCGTAGACCTGGTCGACGGTCGCCCGCCCGCCGACGCAATCGAGGACCCCTTCAAGCACGATCCGAAGCGAGACCCGAGGCTTAAGATCCACACGCCCAAGCCGTGCAACGCCGAGCCGCCGCCCGATGTGCTGGACAGGGAGTTCATCACGCCCAGCGAGGTCTTCTACGTGCGGAACCACATGTGGGTTCCCACCGCCGCCGAAGAGGAGGAAGAGACGTACCGGGGCCACACCCTCACGGTGGAGCTGCCGGATGGCGAGACGAAGACGTACACGCTGGACGAGCTGCGGCGCCGGTTCCCGACGCACCGCATCACAGTCGCCCTGCAGTGCTCCGGAAACCGCCGCAGCGACATGACCCGACACGCGGGCAAGACCAACGGCCTGCAGTGGGGCGCGGGCGCCATCTCCAACGCGCAGTGGGAGGGCGTCCGGCTGGCCGACGTGCTAGCCGACGCGGGACTCAAGGTCGCCGACCCCACGGAGCTGACGCGGCCCGGCAGCCGGCTAGCCGAGGGCCAGGGTGAGGGTGACCTCCCCGACGCGAACACGCACCACGTGCAGTTCTCAGGGCTGGAGGCGTACGGCGCGTCGATACCGCTGGCCACGGCGCTGGACCCGCGGGGCGACGTGCTGCTCGCCTTCGGCATGAACGGCCGGCCCCTGCCGCCCGACCACGGGTTCCCGCTGCGGGCGGTCGTGCCGGGCCACGTGGCGGCGCGGTCGGTCAAGTGGCTGAGCCGGATCGTGGTCGCGGACGAGGAGAGCACGTCGCAGTGGCAGCGGCGGGACTACAAGTCGTTCGGGCCCAACCAGGTGGTCGACCCGCCGTGGGACAAGGCCCCCGCCATACAGGAGATGCCCATCACCAGCGCCGTCACGGGGGTGTGGGTGGGGCAGTGCGTGCGAGACGGAATGGTGCCGTGGCTGGGCGGCAGGAGCTGGCAGAAGGAAGAGACGGCCGCGACGGCACCGCCGGTCCCGGGGCGGGAGGAGCCTATCGCCCTCCAGGGGTACGCCCTGTCCGGCGGCGGGCGGCGCATCACCCGCGTCGACGTCAGCCTCGACGACGGGAAGACTTGGGACCAGGCGGAGCTCGTGGACGATTGCGGCGCCGGGCCGGGAGGCTCCTGCGGGGGCAACAAGGCCTGGGCGTGGACGCGCTGGCGGTACGTCGCGCAGCTGCCGGCTCACCTCACTGCTGCAGCTGCTTCCTCCTCCGAAGGGGGCGAGAAGAACAAGAAAGGCAGGCGGGAGTGCGCGACCGTCGTGGTCAAGGCGACGGACGACTCGTACAACACGCAGCCCGAGACGCACAGGAGCATATACAACCTGCGCGGCAACCTCGCCAACGCGTGGCACCGCGTGCGGGTGTGCCCGGCCTGCGAGGAGGGTGGGGAGGGGGGGAAGAAGGAGAAGCTGGTCTGGAGGACGGGGCAGACGTTCGGGTGCGGGTTCGAGCAGGAGAAGGAGGACGAGAAGCTGGGAGGGGCAGCGAAGTGATGGGAATTACCATGCTGCTTCGTTACGGGCTCTGCTTTGTTTTTGCTAGACTTATATACCCCCATACGCATGGCGTCCTCTTTGTCTTGGGGGCTGTGGCATCGCCTAGAGGCTACTCCAGCGTCGTAAATCATAATAATCATGGCTACCTAAGTTGCTTCGTGCTAAAATATCATTGTAATATTCTGCTTCGCGTCTTCTGAGATGTTCTGTCTGTCGAGGCCGGAGGCCACAGACTAGAAATGCTCTCTTGGGTGACCTCGACCCTCCTCGACCACCGAGTACTATGCTGCATGGGGTTGTGTCAACGAGAGCGGGCCGACAGGCGGGAAGGAGGAATCAGCAGGAACCACGCAGAACCGGCCAAAGCCAGGACGTATGGAGAAGGAATAGAGGTAGGCGAGAAGACGCATTGATCTATGAAGAGAAGGCCGTTGCCTCTATCCCCTTCGGATAACGATAAAAGAACAAGGTTATACATGGCTACTGATGGGTCAGGCAAGCCCTTCCAGTCCAGGGCGAACCCCGGCAATATTATTACACACATCCCCAACTCAGTTGGCCATCTCCGGACTACTCCTCATCCTCGCCGTCAGTGAAGTACTCGAAGTCATCCGGCACGGGCGCCTCCTCGGCGCCCTCGTCGTCCTCGTCCACAGCAGTCAGCACGCCGCCGCTCCGCTACCGCTCTCCTCACGGCCACCCGCGGCGCCGCCACCGAAGATATCGAGGCCGCGGAGGGCGTCGGCGTTGCCCGAGCGGCGCAGGAGCTCCGTGATGGCGGACATGCTATTAGCACCGTCCCGGAGCGGGCGGATGAGGCGACCGTCGGGGCCGCGGAACGCAAGGCCGTCTGAGCCGTCGACAGCTCCGGCGCGGCCGGACCTACCGGCTCCGCCCGCGGTCTGGCCGGCAACGGGGGCCTTCTCGGTGGTGACTTTCTTCAACTTCTCCTCAAGGAGAGACTTAGTCTCCTCGGGTTGGGTATCCAGAAGGAGAAGAGGACCGCCAGTAGGCTGTTTTGTGGTAGTGTCAGCTGTTACGTCCTGCATTAGGTAGGTGATGTGCGCGCTTGCTTACCTTCTTGACCGGCTTGTATCGTCCCGCCGGGAAGCTGATGTACTTGAGCTGCCCAGGCAGGACCCTCGACATGTTCTCGATCTCGTAGCCGACCTTCTCCTTCTCCACCTTCTTTTTGGCTTCTGGCGTCGCAGACGACTCCTTCTCACCCTGGCCCTCCTTCTTGTCCTTCGACTCCTCGACAGCCTTTTCCTTCTTCTCCTCATCGACATCCATCTTATCGGCACCAGACGACGGAGTAGGCTTGGGGACGGTAGGCGTCGAGTCAATATCCATGCTCTCACGTCTCGCGGCACGTTCCTTCTTCTGAGCGCGCCTCTTGGCCTGAGCAGTAGTCGAGAGGATGGCGGTGGTAACCAGCGTAGGGCCCTCCTCCGCCTTGACCTCCTGTTCGGGAGGGTAGTCGAAGAGGCTCGGGCGGGTCGCACAGTAAAACTTGAAGTCTGGAATCTCCAAGTCGTGATCGAGCCCGATGATGGATGTAGGGGCGAATGACAGAGACAAGAAGTGGGTGAACGGGAACCAGTACCAGTATTGGGTGAACACTGCCATGCCGACAATGCCAGCCATGTTGAGATTGCCGGTCTGAGTCTGCAGGCCAATGGTGCAGTTGCGGCCGCCGGCATCGATGATGCCGAGGGCTATCGAGGCACCAAACTTGGTCATAGCATCTTCGTGACGGTCTCCCACGACCTTCTTGAGGGTCTTGCGGATGGCAGCAACCTTGGGGTTCATGACCTCGTTCTGCTGGATCATGATCATGGACAAGGCAATGAGAGCACCCTGGCGGACGAAATCGGTGGGATCCTTCATCATCGGCTCCAGGAGATCAATAGCTTCGTCGAGGCCAGTACCAGCACAGGAGATGCCCAGAGCCATGGCAGATCCATAGCGGACGTGGGGATTGTAGGACTCGGAGAGCAACTCGACCATGCGAGGAACACTACCAGGCTTCCGGAACAGAATGAATCCAAGCGACATGACGGCAATACGGCGAACATCATCGTTCACGTCACTGACCGCAGTGTGAAGTAGCTTGCGTATAGCCTTGTTGCTACCCGTGCCGCAGTACGCCATGGCGATGGTCAGGATACCGCCATAGCGGAGAGTCGGGTCCGGGTCATTCAGGAGCCCCTCGATCATAACGTCGGCACCTTCCTGTCGTCCGAACATGATGAGGGCCATGCCGATCGCACAGCCGCGCACAATCTTCTCGTGAGTCGTCTCATGCGCATATGTGAACATGATCTGCAGAGCATTGGCATTGCCAGTCCCAAGCATGATCAGGCCCATGGCCAGACCGACAGCCTCCCCGTTCAATGCAGAGTCGGCATAAAGCACGTCCTTCAGGTTTTCGAAGATCGGCTCCGATCCAGTGGCCATTCCTGCAATACCAAGACCGAGAGCACCGCCGTGCTGGATTACTTCCTCCTCAGCAGCGCTAAACTGTGTCCGGAGGTAGTCCAGCGCGTCGGCGCCGTGGTTGGCATGGATCAAGCCATAAGCGTAGAGGGCACCACCCTGGCTGAAGATGGATCCGCTGTTGATGCCGCCCTGCCGAGGGAGGTATGGCTCCAGCAGCTTCCTAGATTGAGACAGGTTCCCACGGTGGATGACACCGAGAGCTGCGGTCGCCGTGAACTTGGACCAGTTGACGGCCTTGCCGAGCCACTCCAGGTTGTCGCGGAAGAATTTGTCGTGGGTGGTCCCAGCGTTCATGAAAGCATTGCAGAAGGTGACCGCCGTGTGGAAGATGGAGTTTCTGCTCTCCAGGCTGTCACGGACCTTGTTCAAGATGGTCATGTCGGAATGGTTATTGCGGTAAAGGAATTCGAGGTTGAGCTTGATACCCTTGCTACCATCAAGGATAGAACGAATATTCTTGTAGACCTTGGCAAGCTCTTCAGAGATCTCCTCCTGTGGTTGCTCGTCCTCATTCTTCAGCAGCGGCTCGCTCTCGGCAGCTTCCTCACCCTCACCGGACTTCTCGGTCTCTGGCTTCTTGGGAGGCTCGCCAGAGGGGAGGGACTCGATGACTTTGCCCAAGAACTCTTGAGTGCCATTGTCATACAGATCAAAGGCGATCTGGTAGGCGTTGGCGATCGAGTCTCGGTCGCCGTTGGTGACCAGTTTCCGCAGCATCGTCGACGCCTCTTCGTCTGAGTCCAGGTAAACAACACACTTTGCAATGGCGAAATAGTCGGGATTGGGTATGTCGCTAAGCAGGTCAAGAATGAGACGAAGAATCTCGGTCCTCAAACTGCGCTCCTGCACAATGTCCATGCAGATGCTCAGGACATACTCCATCAGCTCCTCGGCCGGGCCCTGGCCGGCGTCCTGGGACTTGCCCTTTGATCGCCTCTCATCGTCGCTGGCACGCTTAATGACTCTCCGTAGGACGGCGAGATTCTTCGCCTCCACGGCAATGCCGACCACCTGTCTGTACCGGCGCTCGTTCAAGCAGCTCTCAAAAAGGCGCTCGATGACCCGCTGCAACGCGAGCTCCGAGTTCTTGTCCGCAAGCATGACGATGGAGCTCGACCGTCCTTCCTTGGTAGCGGCCTGGAAGTTGGGGTCGAGGATAGTATTGTCGGTGGAGGCGCGGGAGAGCAGAGACTTGGGTGGGAGCGCAGACTGCGAGAACGGCGTCGTGGGAGAGATCACCGCCGAGCCATCGACAGATCCGCCAAAAGTAGTCTCGAGGCCTGGGAGGTCATCGGCCTTGGCTTGCTTCGATGGAGTGTGATGGGCGGACGAGATGGCGATGTACTGGTCGACGCACTTGGAGATTATGGTCTCCTCGAATTCGCCGGGAGCATCAAGCTTGAAGAGATCGCCGGCAGCGAGCGCAAATGTCATACTCTCATTGTAGGCCTGAAGATGATAGTAGACCTTGGCAAGGACGAGGGCGGCAAGCTGGCGCTCGGGGAAGCTCTCATCTTCGTAGAGCTGCTCACTGTTGTTTTGCTCGGTTAGCTCCAACCTTGACTCGGCTCAAAACAAGCTCCACGACGCTGCGAGGCACCATCCACGTACATTTCCGGTAGTGAGCCAGCTACCTCAGTCCAGACGGTATCGATATCATCGTTGAGGGTCTGGAGGGCAAACACCCGCAGTTCGGGCTCCTCGTCGGCCAGGAAGCCAAGCACTCCAGTTGCTGTGACAAGGCCCGGCATCTTGGCTCAAACGGGAGATCGAAGGCCCAGCTGGGATGTGAGGTTTGTGGCGGTAAAGGCGTCAATGAAGTCTCGTCTTTTGCGAGACCGCGACGACGAGGCTCTAAATAGAAGAGATGATGAGGGGACTGTTGGTAGAGGAGAGTTTGCTTGCAGAGAGGAAGGGCAAAGTGCTTTGGAGAGACGGAGATGATGCACGAGCCACGCGCTTATTGATCCACGTCAGGCACAGCTCTGCCTTGCGCTCGCTCCTGCAGCTACCGGGTTACGTACCTACGCTAGTTGCCTCGGGAAGCCCCTGCCAGCTGACTTGCAGCTGCACGGGGGTGGCAGCATAAATATTTTACCTAAGGCAAAATGTTATTCTCTGCCTGAGGTAAGGGATCTTAGTCATCACAAGACGAAGCACGGACCGGGCAGAGACCATCTTGATAGTTACGGTACGTACCGCCAGGTTCACAAGAGGACACGTGAGCCTGAGCTAAGGTTGATTGGGAAAGGCTAAGTCGCCCCTTAGACGCGTCATAATAAAAGTGTAAGGACTGAAGGAGCAGAAAAATGCGGCGGTTTTTGCTCTGAAGCACCAGTGAAGTAACTGTACGGCGGCTCGCTGTAGGTTCGATACATCAGGTCAGATAGGCACCTTGTTCTAGTGCCAGAGTATCCTGAACTCTATTGATCGCAGCAACAACTCTAGAGTCTAGGTAAAGTGTAGTAAGCGGCACAGCACTGCCGCCTGTCTGCCTTCACTTGCTGCGGCATGATGTGATTGTAGTCGAGTTATCAACGTGAAAAGAGTGTTGAGTTGGTTGCGCTGCATGCGGCTTACCACAACTGGTAGCTCTGCTGTTAAGCTTGCTGCGCATTCCAGCAGCGGAGCACTAACTCCATTCCACGGTCAGTGGGAGCTCTGCTGTTAGGGGAGCTTGCGGCGCATCCTCTAGCTGTCTAAAACCGCCCACAAGATTTTTGCTTCTCTCGTCCCAACCGCTCCCGTAGTCGTCGCTCAACAGAGGCCAATACCGTGTCTACGCGGCTCCCAAGCTGGCAGAACTGGCTCTTCATCGCCCATTGTCCAATCCTCCTTTTCCCCAGGTTTCTGGCCGTATCCGTGGCGGCAGCTATTGAGAGCGATCGAGCCTCCTCTGCTGCCTTTATCCCGACCAACGAAACGATGTGACGCCGTTTGCATTCGCTGCCCAAACGAACAGAAAGAAGACCGCCGCCTTCCCAGCATCTGCCCTTTGTCGCCCACGGCCAGCGCAGCCTCCGCGCCCGCGTCTGAAGATCAATACGAGCTCCAGCCGTCGCCGTTGCTTGTTTGTTTCGATGAAGGCGCTTTAGCCACGCTTGCGGAGACACAGCAACCCCCGACTGGATGCCGCGACAGCGCCGGATACGGTAGCCGTTGGTGAAGAGCGAAGAGCAGCCTCACCAGCATCAGCAGCAGCGACGACGCAAGCACGACCGAGCGGGTGCGATAGCCGGCGACGATGGATCTCCGGTCGATGCTGAACGAGGGCTCCGGCCCAGCAGCGCCCGCTGCGCCCACGCCGAGCAGTAAACAATCGCGGATCCAGCAGCCGCCGCCGTCGACGCCCATCCAGGCGGCACCGCAATACTCTCTGCGCGACTACAACCAGGCGATGCAAGCCGCGTCGCCCGGTCGGGCTGTGTCCCGCGACTACATGCCCCAGCAAACGACCCCATTCGCCTCGCCGCCGCCTTATCCCCCACAAGGCGGCCCCCTCGACACGCGACCTGTGCCTCCGCCACTGCAACCTCTCGCCGGCGCCGATCTCCGGTCACCAGGCGCATCCTCCATCCCGGGCCCCTCGCCCTCCTACCGGCAGACTCCCACGAGCTCCATCAGTGCCGTCAGCGGAGGCTACCCCTTCCCGCCGACACAGCCGGCGGCCGGCAGTCCCGTGCAACAACACCGATATCCCCCTGCAAGCGCATATCCCCCGAGGGAGAGCTTCTCGCAGCCATCGGCTCCCGGCGGTGTGACAGGCCCGCCTGGCGCACCCTCGTATATGCAAGGCCCGCCCATGACGCCTCCGGTGGGCACGCCCGGCGGAGCTCATCCTTACCTCCACCAGCGGTCACAGTCCGCCCAGTCTACTCCGACGCCGACCTCAGCACAAAGCCAGCAGCAGTACGGGCAGCCATATGCCAGCCCCGTCGCGGCTGCCCATCCTCTACCGCCTTCCGACTACACACGGCAGCTTTCACAACCACCTACGCCTCTCGGTCCTCCCCGAGCACCGTCTGGGGCCGGAGGCTTTGCGCAGCCTCCCAGTCCCTACCAGCAGCGAATATCCTCTGCTGCTGGCTATCCATACCCTCCGCAAGCCTCGCCTCACCCACCTGCTCCACCTTCCCTCACGCGAATACCCACGAACCAGAGTCTTCACGACGCGCAACCTCTTCTTGCAGATACGCATCGGCGGTCCACGTCGCGAAGCGAGCGCGAGCGAACCGTGAGCGTGAGCCCCAAGACACGTGTACCGAGCCTACCAAGCAGCGGCGGGCATCCGTCCATCTCCGGACCTTTTCCCGATCAAGATCCGCGTTTACCACCTTCCAACTCGATCTCGGCTATAGAATCTCTCGAACGTGACCGTGACCGTGACCGCGCCGTCACACCAGCAAAGCGCAAGATGGACGACAGGGACTTGAGATCAGATGAGGTTGACCGCCAGGAGCCGAGACCACCACCGTTTGGGGTTAACGGCTCTCACGTACCGCCACACCTATCGACACGCTTGTCTGCCTCTCGGTCTTCCACCTCGCCGCTACTCCAGCGTAGGAGGCGAATCCGGCACCTTAACCCGCCAATATGGGCTCAGATCTTCGACGGGCGACAGCCACTGAACGCGGCAAACTACGTGGTGCGTAAGGGCCACCACGTCGGTCAAGGCCAGGTCAATGGCAAGCCCGGCGCAACAAAGTCGGAAAGAGCGATGAGCCATCATCCGTCTCCCGAAGCGATGCGTGCTCACCTCCCCGGCCCGCAGCCTGCATCGGGCCAGCCTCCTGCCGCGTCCGCGCCTGCGGCGGGACAGGCACCCCTCCGTCCGCCTGAGCCGAGGGCGGATCTCCTAACCGGCTGGGAGCCGAGCATCACGGGCGCTAAACCGATCGACGAGATCTGCAAGCAGGTGGCCGACTGGCTGTATATTAATGTCGTGCGCAACCAGGACCTGGGCGATGTCTCCGACCCGGATGTGAAGTTTGAGATAGAGGCGAAGTTGGGCATGCTTATCAGCAAGGATACGAACGACCGTGTCCGTCTCCCTGTCGCCTCGGAGTGTCTACTGGTTGATACCGGCCGGGTGGGCTTCCGGAGTAGCATGACTGAGGTCAGTCCACCGCGGTTTCTCCTCCTTTATTGGTTTTCGACATGCTAACTCGGACCACAGGCTCAACACAAAGCGTTCAACGAATTCCTCAACGCCATGGTCATAGAGGCCGACCCTCGCAACCCCAAGTACGCCGGCACCCCGCGGGTGCCGATCAAGTACCTGCACCGGCGCGAGGTGGACAAGTTCTACGAGCTGCCCGCCTCGATGCGCGCGGACCTGCCCGCCGCGGTGCAGAACCTGCTGCCGGCCAAGCACACCGTCAAGGTGCGCGTGTCGACGGACCAGAAGACGCAGCAGCTGCTGGCCAAGATCGTCAAGGTCCGCGTGGCGGACATGAGCCTGTACCTGCCGGGCGGCGAGCTCGACTGCCGCATCAGCGTCAACCTCGAGGTCAACTGGCACGGGCCGGTGGAGGAGCTGGAGCGGGTGCAGAGGCAGACGGGGCTGGACGGGCGGCTGCCGGACCGGAACAAGGACCGGCTGAGCTATGACCATGGGCACTACCAGATTGACCTGACGCAGGTTACGCAGATGGTCCCGGGCCCAGGGGTTAGTCTTTATCCCTAGTTTCTACCATCTTTTTGGTCCGAGTCTTCATTCACTAACCGTCTCTTCAGAACACATTCCGGCCGGAGAAGGAGCACGAGCTGGAGATCGAGGTATCGGCCGACGCGCTCATACAGCAGGGTCGGCGTGCCGAAGCGGGCGAGCCTTCGAATTACCCGGAGCTGGTCGAGGGCTTTGTCGATAACGTGCGCGTCCTGGCGAGGAAGGCGAGGGACATGGTGCGGTAGTCTGTCAGCCTTTGTGCTACGGTGTCTCACCTAATCGCCAAACCGCCCGGTCCCTCGGATATCTGCTTCATCTGTATCACATTTTTATGCTCCGTGCGGCAGGGTTCGCGCTACATATTAGAGTTGCAGGTCGGTTTTTGGCTAGATGTTGGAGGTCTCCTCCCCCACCTCGACTCCTGCCACATGGATTGCCGAGCGATGGAAAGGCACAACAGGCCTCGGCATAGCAATCCATATTTGCTCTTCTTGTTTCTTTTTCTTATTTCTAACTCTTCGAGGGGTTTGAGAGGGTTCGGTGATACCAGGAGTCATCTGGCTGGTCTGGTCTGGTTGGGTTCTGGTTCTGGCAAGGGGCTTTTCTTCCCGGTTATCGAGGTCAGCGGAGTCAAGAGAGAAAAGAAATAAATTGGCTTATTTTCTCCACCGCACAGCGAAGCGCTTGTTGTTCTGCCTGGTCGCCCAGGTGTCTCGGCTTTCTTATTGCCTCCCTTTGTTGTACTGGGGGATCTGGTAGGGTGGAGGATGAATCTACAGAGGGATCTAGAAAGTCAGATGTGAATACAGCACATTAGCAAGAGTACTATGGTGCCTCATCCTTGTCTTCTTCTTCAACGTCCTGGTTATTGTCCCTACCGTGGCGCTATGCTCGTCCCTCTTCGCATCAATTTCTTACCTTGGCGGATCTTATCGTACCATGAGCACAAGGGCTCCGTCGAAGTCTACCCTTTGGCAGGCTCCGAGTCCTATGTCATTGCCTCACAGGACTCCCGAACCGGGGTCTACACTACCATCCGCGCGCGTCTCACGGGCTGCTCCATTCTCACTCTTCACGGCTCGACCCCTTGCTAGTCCAATGAAAAGGGAGCTTCGGCCGATTTACAGGAGCCAGGAGACGATGACATCGCGTCACCAGTGGTTATTTGGATAGGTAAGCATGCTCAGGTCATAGATATGTCGTTAGGAGAGGAGGTGGTTTGGGAGAATCGTAGTTTGGAGAGTAGATTTGCAATAAGTGGCTTAGGAGAGGATCTAGATAAGTAGGCTCGGAGAATAGGTACGGAGATACAAAAAGGCTCCCCTAAAAAATGCACAGTATAATTCGATCTTACGGGATCCTTTGGGAGCTGCATTCGTTGAAGAGGTTGGACTTTGGCACCTTTACTGCTGGCAGAGCTCTGGAAGCAGCCAAAATAATGTCATGTTCGTTAGCACCCAGACGCTCAACTAGTGCCTAACAGCATATCCTGCATGTGATACCTGGGAACCCAAAGCAACAAGCGCGCTTTTATCGTGACGACAGCGTATCAACCATCTCCAGTTTCCCTCTTATAGCCGGAGCCTTTCCTATCCTCGTCTCTCGACCTCATCTCGGCGCCAGATTACGGTGGCTCCAGATGTGTCAGTCAATAATGCCCGGGGCCACTGCAATTCGATAGGTCGCAGGTGGGAACACATCGATGTTTACGAGAGTCTATTCGTAACAATGTCATGCCGAGATGATTTGCGGAGTCCATTCACCCACCCCGTTTCTCCTTGTCCATGTCCCGTTTCATAACTTTCATCAGGTCATTACCATCCACCGGGACGGAATCTCCCCAGTAACGCCGTACATTGGATACTGCAGTTTGCCAGAAACCCCTACTCCAACACGCCTCATGCTGTCATGGACAACTTGGAATCAACGAACAGGTTGAGGAAGAGGTAATGCTGTCCCTTAGCGGGACTTGAAGCAGTTGAAGCGGCCGAACGAGAATCTCCAGGGGCCTCGCCTGACGCCGTGGCGGTCGGCGGTGAAGTTGGTGCCGAAATGACGACCACCGACGCTTTTCGAGTAGAAGAACGGCATATTGTCCTGGTGTGTCTGGTCGAAAGTATAAGGTGTCTTAGGTTGTGTGATGCTAGCCGTATGTAAGTGAAGATCTCGGGGGACGGGACCCGTTGGTCTTACAATGACGTGAGGATGTCTTTCCTTGTTAGTGCTCGAGAACGATTTCTCAGGTGATAGAGGAGGCAGATCTGTGTTTTCTTAAGGGGACGATGGAGAGGAGCTGTCACTTGTGAGAGAGATGGTGAATCAGAACCACAGAAGCACGGAGCCACAGAATCAGGGCGGGCTCCCTCCCTCCTGCCGCTGTGGCTGGGCCTACGTCATAAGTGGCACCAGGCCGGGCAGCGAACATCACGGCCATCACCACAGCCGCCTCGCTCCCCGCCACTGCCAGACCATAATTACGCAGCTCCCTCAGTCGTTTCATAGCTCTGGAATTTGTTGATGTTGTTGTTTTGTGCCTTGTAGGTGCCTAATATTATACACTGGGGTCATGATAGGCTTGATAGCGGATGACCCTCCCTGCAAGTACCGCGCACCCCACACCTTGACCCTGTGACCCTAGACGCATATCTCTGAAAGCCAGCAAACACTCTGTCGTCCTCTGGATTCTGTCCCCAAATCCTTAAATCCCTCCCTTAAACGCCTCGTCGTAGACTCGAATAGCAAGTTGTGAAATGGGAAAGCCATATCCTCCTGGACGGGCCTTGTCGGCACCTGGCGTCAGCCAACCATTGCCGCCCTCAAGAGTTCGGTGCCTCACGGCTGCCGAGGCACTGGTCCAAGACCCCGGCGATCACGTCCCCGAGCGATCCTGAGTCGCTTTCTCCACAGGACCTTGAGGCTCTGCTCGTCGTCCTTATTCTCCTTCCACTGCCGCCGCGTCAGCCAGACTTGCGAGAGCACGACCGCCTCCCAGGGGCGGTTGATGACCCTGATGTCCAGAGCTCTGCCGAAGTACATCCTGAAGCGAGGCGACCACCTACCTCGGCGGCCAGCCACCTCCTCGGCCATGTATTTCTTGCATTTGCCCGCGATGTGGTCGCGCGCCAGCTCGAACCGGTGCTGCGGCAGGTCCAGGAGCTTGTCGATGCCCTCGATGTCGTTCTCGACGCCGTTCTCCAGAAGGAGCCGTGCGATCTGCTGGATGAACTGGTTGCTGTAGACGTCGCACGCTATCTCCGTGGCCTGGAGGAGGCCGACCTTCTCGGCGGTGCGGTCGCTCTCGAGTCTCTCGTCGAGGGTGTGGCGCGCGCCGCGGGCCAGGGTCCGGCTGCTGGTCTGGAAGCGGATGCGGTGGGCCGCGAACTCCTCCCAGGGGGTCACGTACTCATTCCAGCCGAACTGGGCGCCGGTCGGGTCGAGGGCCACCTTGCGGCCGCAGTTGAGCACCGCGCAGACGACGGTGTGGGTGCGGAACGAGTTGATCTCGTCTGGGCCGTTGGTCGGCGAGGGCCCCCAGAAGACCGCGCGCTCGATGTTCTTGGGGAAGAAGGTCACCTCGTGCAGACTCTTGCAGGCGGCTGTCAACGGATCTCGTCAGCTCTCACATGGCACTCGGCTGGGGTACTTTCAGTGCATTAGATAGGAGGGTACTCACGGTACAGGAGCGTGTCGAGCAGAGGCAAGAAGAACTTGGGGACATGTCCGCAGTGACCGTTGAGTAACACGGCGGTTGAGATCTCGTCAGACACTGCGCTGTCCCTACGGAACGGCGTGAACGCATGCCCAGCAAGGAAGATACGCTCGATGTAGTCGTGGTATCTCACGGTGATCAAGCCGTGCTGCTCCGTGATCGATTCGACACTGTAGAACTGGACGGCTTCGATGATGGTGACGAACAGCTCCTGGAATAGCGAGGCCCCGTTGGCCATCATACGCCAGTCTCGGCAGCTGGCCGCATGGTGCTTCTTGTCCCGTGCGAGGCACGAATGGCTGCAGTAGGCCGTTCTGTGCACCAGACGATAAGTGACCAGAACAGCGCAGTCGTTGCAAGTAAGCTGCGCATTAGCATGACCGCAGTACGCGCAGTTACCATTGCTTGAGAAGCTTGAAGTGTCAGGCAGACAGGCGTGAGAGACTGTGCCCGTCGTCTGACCAGGCGAGCTGGATGGATCGCGAAAAGGGCTGGTCTCGTCCTTCATGCCCTGAGCTATCCAGCGATACAATCTCAGGTGCTGGTTCTTGAGGCTGTCGCCTGTCAGGGTGGCCGGGTCCTTCGTCAACGCCAGCCAACCGAGAGACGCGGCGAAGCTGACCATGATCTTGGTCACTTGGACGTATTCGGCACGCTTGACGAGAAACTGGAGATCAGGATCCTCGCAGTCTTTGAGACGTGGGTTTGCGAGGAACTTGCCAAGCGCCTTGTTGTACTTCGAGAACATCGCCTCGTCATGGCAGTCATGGTAATATTCGTAAGGCTTCGGCAGGTCGTGGAACAGCTGCTGCACAGCGTCTCTTCCGCCAGGGTCTTCGTCTCCAGCGGGACGATCATCCGTGGTTTCGGACATGCTGTTGACTTGAGCGACTGGTGCTCAACTTGAAGCGGCTGAGACAGCGGAGGAAAGATTTCCTCGAGTTTTTGAAGAGCAGCTCAGGCTTGACGATGGAAAGACTATTTTTGAGAGGAATATTGACCACGACGTCGAGATGCGAAGTTGGCGATAAAGCTGGCGGTTTGCGGCAGTGGTGAGGTTTTGGCGGACACCAAAACTCGAGGTAAGCGACGAAGAGTTTCCAAGAAGAAAGAAGAAGAAGCCCTCGATGAATAGAGCCTCGAGTATCTGAGTCGACCAGGTGATCGCGGTCTGTGCTTCGAAAGTCGATGAGTCGTCCAGGATGGGCAACTCCTTGAAAGTCGCTTAGTCGCCATGTGCACCTCTCTTACTCGTTTGGGCTCTTGATGGCGAACGACATCATTGTCAGTCAAGGGTCTTAAGTCTCGCCCGTGAGAAAGCGAGGGCGGCTACACTCGGCGGTTTATGGGCAAGAAGACTTGTTAAACCCTGGCTATGACGGGGCCCCTTATACCGGGAAGACTATTCTGACGATAAACCATTGTCAAATCAGGGGCGCAATATGGGAGAGCAACTCAGGGGTCGTGGAAAAGGCGATGAGAGCACGAGAGTAAGTTCCCTCTAATTACTACCGGAATCATTGTCATCACGGCTGAAGACAAAAACTCGTATGAAACTACGGGCGTGATACAAACGAGTGAGGAAGTAGCTTTTAGCATCCAGGGTTTCTTGACGTTCGTATTTTCGAGGCGTAGATACTCTGATTGTGAGTAGCCAGAAAGCTCTACAAATTAGAGGACATTGGGATAAAGGCCATTGCGCAGTTGAACAGATGAATTGGCTTGCTACGGTGCAAATACTTATAACTCTTACCTTTATGACCCGTGGTTCGACAGTACTAACTCGTGAGGAACCTTCCATGGGAGCCAAATATTAGCTACGAGAAAGCGAAGTGTCGATTTTCTCTCTAGACTAGTATTGTAACGATAGACGACGCAAATCGCATTATCTTCGTTGCCAAAATGAACTAGCAGTCTCGTCTACGGCCCGGGATAATTATTACGTTCGACAGCAAGTATAGCAGGCAGCCCGAATCAGAACATAAGAACTGTGTACCATCATCCCTATAATGAAAGGGATGGCTTTTACTATAGTCTGTCACATGTGTGCACGAGTTTCTCGTACTTAGACGTGCCTAGCACTGCTGACGGATACTTCTGTGTTGTGAAGAGTCGTGTATAAATGAGAACACAGCAACAAGGGAAGTCGGTAATGACACTGCTATTCAATTGCATCTCGCCTCACAGTTCAATCTCGCACAATAACTTGAAAGAACTCCATACATCCGTCCTGCTGGCAACATGCATGGCTAACCCACATCTGGCGGTGGGACCCCCCAGAGATCGACATCCGGCCCACCCACACACACGCACCATTTAAGATCTCGGGAGCCGGGACGCAACCCCCTTGCGCCAGACTATCGGGTCTAAGCTGACACCGGCTTCTTGGCGTACACGAACAGGTGCGGCTCTTCCCACACGTCCTCGGGTTTGCAAATCCCCGCCTCCGCTGCCCTGGGCGTGAACTTGGTGACTGCGTCGTACACCACCTCGAACCCGGCGTCCCTGACCGCCTGCACGCCCGCCTCGGGGCTCAGGCTTGACACCTGCACCGGGTGGCCCATCCACTTGATCTGGATGCCGTCCGCGTCGATCGGCACCGTCGCGAAGACGAACAGCCCCCCCGGCTTCAGGAAGCCGTGGATCTTGGCCATGAACCCCCGGATCTCCTCCTGCGTCACGCTGGCGATCATGCTGAAGTACACGGTGGCCACGTCGAAGGACGCCGGGGGCGGGCTGAAGTCGCGCACGTCCGCCTGCTCGAACCGCGCGGCGGGGACGCGCTCGCGCGCCGCCTTGACCATCTCGGCCGAGATGTCGATGCCCAGCGCGTCGTGGCCGGCCTCGGCGAGCGCCCAGCACACCGGCTTGCCGGTGCCGCAGCCGATGTCGACGGTCCTGGCGCGCTTGGTGCCCGCGGCGTCGAGCTCCGAGAGGATCCACTTGATGGAGGCGGCCTGCTCGGGGAGGCCCTCGAAGGCGGCCTCGTAGGCGGGGCCGACGACGTCGAAGACCTGCTCCGCGGAGAGGAAGGGCTCGGGGATGGTCTCGGTAGCGGTGGTGGCCATGTTGAAAGAGGGGAAGCTGCAGCAGGAGACACGTGCGAGATGTTTCAGTAGACAGGCAAAGTCGAGACGGCGATCTTTGAGTGATGGGCAGAACTGGAGGATCAAGAGAACGTGGGAGTTCCTGGGATCTCTGGGATCAGCTCGCGAGGGGTCCGTCCACGTTTATCGCCAGCCCGTTGGGCGCATTGCTTTTTTCTCGTGCCAGCCATGCGGGAACCCCTTTTTCTCAAGGCGGAAAGGCCCCTCGCTAGCTGCAGGAACTCGCGTACTGACGCAAGTGTCTTGTCTCCTGTCACACAGCACCAGCGATGACACTCGCGGGCTTTTGGCGACATGTCTCAGTGCCGATGTAGCTAACACTTAGCCCTGCGGGCAGTTGGCGGCGGAGGAGTGACACTAACAGCAGAGCTAGGCCAACGGCGATGACAGCTGCAGTAGAGCGTTGCTAGTCAAGTCCAGATTGTGCTATGATCATCCCTCCTGAAACCATGTGCTCTGTTGGCTTCTCGGCTGTAGAGCAAGCATCACTTGGCGTGCTCATTTGCATTTGTATGTAACATACCGGTAAAGCGCCGCTGCATTACGTCCATAAACGCACTGTTCTAGGCAATGAAGGCTTCGTCTAGCGTTCTGTGGCTAAGGGCCAAGAATGGTGTATCAACAGTCCTCTGTGACTCGTGAAGAGACCCGGATCTCAAGTCTAGCCCGCAGACTGAACTGCGTCTGAAGGGTATAGAGATCCAATTTGGCGAGCTGAACCAAGTAGCTCGACAACTCGTACAAATCCCTCCAAGGCAATCGTACTACGTAATATACCCAGGCGAGGGAATTCCCTAGACTTGCTCACCGGCATGATACTTGAAGTCTTGCGCAACATTCTCGAACCTCAGTGTCTCTATACTCTACTTGACACACATTCTTGGTCGGATATCGCTGTGACCTGAAAGAGCCGGACTTGTGACCCTTTTCGACAAGCCGCACTCTGCCACTCGTCGTCCTGCATATGAAACACCCGTGCTAGATCACCTCCTTGCTTTCCCACGACAAGTTTTGAGACCCTAAGGCCTACACGTCGCTTTCGAAAAACTTCATGATCTTTCTATATCCCAGCAGGATTCTTCTGTCTTTGCGCCACGCTTCATCCAGCCCTTGCGTATCATCTCTGCGAGACATGTTCTAGTCACGGCAGCTCGCATCCAACTGTTCGAGCACACACCTGATGAACAGTCGTGGTTCCCCTTAGTCAACTAGACTATAACTCCGACTCTCGGTACACCAAATCCTACACTCGCTCGCCGTTATCCAAACCCCGTTTATTACGCATCGGGCGCCGTTGGGGGGTGGGAGAGACTTGCAGTTGCCCCCGCCGTCAACTTGGGATTAGGTGTTTCATGAGGGCGGTGTAGCTACGTATGTTCTTGCCGCGATAGCCCTCACGAGGAACCGGTAGACTGCCAGGAGAGCAGACAACTTGAGTATTGATATGATCTAAATCCCGAGATACGTGCTTTTGACCAGCAGAAAACGCCAGTCCTCTCGCTAACCCCTTTGGAAGCCCAGCACGTCTAGCCGGGTATATACATAACCTATTCCTGAAATCTAGTAACAACACATATCTATCTCTACCAGCAATACTCCATCCAGTGACGCTGCCTCATCATGCAGTACCAACTCCGTAGTCCAGTCCCATTCACCAGTGTCGTTGACACAGCCTGTAGACACATTCCCTTCCCCTGAATCTATTTCCGGCGTCTTGAGAAGCATTATCGTTCAATGGTTCGCATAAATCATCATGTCATCCTCCAGCCTTGATGAACAGAGGTCGAGTCATCCTCATCACCTGGTGGTTGTTCCCTTCTCTAGTTCGGCACCAGGAAGCGATCGATATCCACCCTCTCGAAAAAGCTGATGTGCCCGAAGCCGACCCAGTACTGTGCCAGCCGGTCGTGGGAGATGAGCAGCAGCTGGGACTCGATGTACCGGTCTGCCGAGCATCCGCATTAGCACATTGCTTCCCGCGTCTGAGTGGAAGGGGGGAAATGCATATATGGAAGGAAGGGAAACCACACTCACCATTAAGGAACCCCGTCCCGGCAACATGCCCCTTGCTCCTCACCACCCGTGCCCCCCGGAACGGCTCCTCCTCCACGACCGCCACGAAACCCGCCTCGCCCAGGTCCTCCGCCACGAACGTGTACTCCCCGCGCGGCACGTTCGGGTCCCCCGTCAGCTTGACTGCCTCCAGCCTGCCGCGGTACACCCGCGCCTCCTCCCGCCTCCGGAGGAACTCCTCCTCCGTCTCGCCCGCCCGCCGCGGCGGCGCCAGCTCGGTGCCTTCTTCGTCCCGGGAGGGACGCCCGCCCGTGGCGTCCTCCGGGTGCACCTGGTTGATCAGCAGGAACTCGCACCCGTGCCCGCTGTAGTCGCCCACCCAGACCCCGCGCCACGGCTTGTCGCGCGTGGGCGTGTACAGCGCCGGGTCCAGCGTCGCGTACGTCGTGACCTCCTCGCCGATGTGCACGCCCACCGGGGCCGGCGTGCGCAGGAACTGCACCGGACTGCGCCACGGCCGTGTCGCCTGGCCGTGCACGTTGTTGGCGGCGGCTCCCACCGCCGGCCCCACCGCTGCCGTCGTGGGAGTCGCTGGGACGCGGTCGTCGTCGTCTTCGTCCTCCTCCTCGTCCTGCAGCCCGAGCGCCGCGAACACGACCGACCGCGACGAGAGCCTCATCTCCATCCAGCTGCGGATCCGGAACGCCTGGTCAGACATCTCGGCGCGGCAGGTGGGCCGGTCCTCGGCCAGCAGCACGCGGTCGGCGTCCCGCTCGCGGTGCTGGTACAGGCTCGCGGCGGACACCCTGTGGCGGGCGGGCACGGCGGGCGGGGGCCAGACGTTGCCGTAGGGGAAGGGCATGGACCAGCACTGGTCGACGACGGCCTCGGGCAGCGGGCGCGCCAGCATGAAGTTGCTGTACATGGTGTCGGCGGTCCGGTCGTCGAGCGGCATGGGCATCTCGGCCATGAAGCGGGACACGGGCCGGGCCTGGGCGCCGCCGCGGGGCAGCCTGGACGGGGAAGAGGGCCCCGGGTCGCCGGGGGGCAGCTTGGGCCCGCTGCTGATGGTGCTGCGCATGAGGTTCTCGAGGCTGTGGGCGCGCAGCTGCAGGACGGGCTTGTCGAGGTGCAGCTTGACCTCGGGCTCGAAGGCGTGGATGATGACCTCGGAGTCGGCGGCCCAGTGCTGGTAGGTGGTGCGGATGTGGTTGGCGAGCAGCTGGTAGCCCTCGATGCAGCCGCGGCGCTGGTCGTAGCGCACGACGATGAGCTTGCCGGCCAGGTCGCGGTCGCAGAACCAGATCTTGTACTTGGGCAGGAACCAGCGAGGGTCGTGGGCGACGTACAGCTCGCGGAAGGTGTCGCAGGGGTAGGCGCTGGTGACGTGCGTGCCGGGGACGTGGGACTGGACGAGGGCCTGCCAGAGGTGGTCGGACTTGGCGTGGACGCGCAGGAGGCGGCAGGTCGCGGAGACGGAGACGAGGTCGACGGCGGACAGGTAGGAGAGGACGTGGGCGATTATCTCGGAGGGGAGGGAGGGGAAGCGGCATTCGTCTGAGGCACGCATCGTCGGCAGCAAATCTAAAGGCAGAAACGAGACACCATTAGCGAGAGTTCCAGAGGTAGAGAATACAGCTCATCCTGGCGTTGTGGAGGTCGGGAAGCGTCTCTAGGGCATAGAAACGCATGCTCGATGGGTCAGAACCTGCAGCTGTGCGCCGATTGCGCAGGACTTCGTGCCACGGCGCACGCAGCGATCTCGCGGAGGGCGTACATACCTGCAGGACCCTGACGGACGGGATAGTAGTCGTCAGACGACGTGTCGAGCATCTTGCCGCGGCCGTGGGAGTCGTTCCGCAGGCCGTCCTCCGACACGGTGGGCAGGGTGGGCAGCAGCGTCTCGTCTTCGGCGTCGAGTCTGCCCCAGATGCTGAAGCCGGGCCCGGAGCCTGTCGGCACCCCCGCGCTGCTGCTGCTGCTGCTGTTGCTGCTGCTGCTGCTTGTGGAAGCGGGCGGCGCCTCTCCAGGCTCGTCTTCATCTGGACGCACCTTGTCGGCCATGCATGTGGTGATGGACCGACTCCTGGGCGGGGTATGTCTTGGGTACGTTATTTTTAGGATCGACAATCAAAGCGCACGTCGCATCGAGCTGTGGGAGCTGCCGAATCGAGCAGAATCCAGGACTCTGGTCAACCAGGACCAGGCAGGTAAACGGACGGGCTCGAGCGTCGTTCGAGGTCCGAGGAGGGAGGCGAAGGGCTGCTGCTGCTGGGGTCGCGTTCGGGGTGATCGTGAGGAGGAAGAGGGTACCTTCGTTATATGAGTAATCTGCAGGTTGACTATGAGGAAGAAGAAGAGCTGTGAGGAGGCGGAAACGCGAAACTTATGAGCAGCAAATAAATGATGCGATCAGAGAGAGGATCGGGTGGGATGGACTGCGACCCCACACCAACACCAACAACACACACTGACACACCTTCGGCTGCTGGGTGGGATTGGGAATAACACCTCCACGGTGTTTAGCTCGCGATATCACCGGTGCTAACACCACGCCGGCATCCTCTTGCTCTCCGGAGCAGCAGAGCCCTTCAGGCTTTGACTCACTGTCCCGACTTGCCGGCTTGCAGATAAGCGAGCTGGGCAGCAAAAGTGGGAGAGCCGGTCAAACAAGGGCTGCTATTGTTGTCGCCCTCTTGTCTTCCTGCGGCAGGGGAGACTTGCCGATCAGGCGATGGACGAGCTATTGGATACGGGCGCCAATCAGCCCTTCCTTATGCCTTAATGTCTCGATGTGCTTGATCGCTGGTGCGCCCTGGCGGGCCATTTATCCGTTCATGTGTTTTATATTGCAGCTGCAGGAGGTGCGAGCGGCTGGAGCGTGTATGGATGGGATGTTGGCGGCGCGGCAGGGCACGGCAACCCGGTCGATGAATACGCCGACCATGATGGGAGTTACCGACACGAGTCACAACATCGTAACTCAACCAAGCAGAGGCAGAGCTGTCTTCCTCTTCTCGGGCACTCTGTTGATGCAACTGCCGGCCAAGCAACCCCTCCGTAACGGCGGACCTGATGTGATTGATGCCGAGGCCACAGGCCACTGCAGATCGCCAGAAAAAAGTGCCGGCCGACAACCACAACCACGGCAGTTGAAAATCTCACTAACACCGTCGGTACGGCTTACACGCAGGCGAGACCCATGCGATCCGGTGATCTGGTACAGGGCTACTCTTTCTCACCTTCCTCTTTGAGGAGGGGATCTGGCTTAGAGCTAAGATACTCGGGGCTCGGAGCCTGGAGTCGCGGACCCGGCATTTCTCCTCGGAGCTGTTGCCAACCTTTGGTTTGCGTAGTAGCCGTATTTCTCCTTCCATTGCAGGCAGTACCTTGATCTCCTCGATCATTTGACGAGACATAGACCAAAAGCCACCTCCTTCAGTCGCGGAGACGCTCATCTCCTTCTTGCTAATCGGTGCAGCCAAACGGCCTTCGCCAAACGGCCTTCGGGCCTCGGCCTGGCGCGTGGCCAGCTGGCCGGCTGACGCACGCCGGCAGATCCACAAGCGACAGCTTCGGTCCGTCACGCATGGGTGGCACTGGCTGCTGCCCTGCACCCTCCTTCCCTGTTCGCCTTAGCCCGGCAACCAAAACCATCGACAATCACAGGGGAGAGCAACATCCCCCACGCAAGCAGGAGGACGAAAACAAGAAAGCCTACCTCCGGCTGCCACTGAAGGCTGCCGGCAGCCCAGATGAAGATGGCCTCCCTCCTCCCGCTGATCCAGGACCTGCTGCCGATGATCATGCCCTCCTCCGTGCAGATCATCCGGGGCTCCGACGTGCCACCGACGCCGAGCCGCGCGCAGCCCGCGCCCGGCTCCGAGCAGTCGCCGGCGGATGCGGCCCCGATCCGGCTGGTCGACGAGGAGGCGGAAGAGGGTCACGTCGCCGGTGACGCCGCCGTTGACGCCGCCGCCGACGCCAAGGCCGTGACATCGGAAGCGGGGTCTGGGGCCGGGCCGGCACACCGCAGTCCTGGTGACGGAGCCGCCGCAGGGCCGCGGATCATTCGCAGGGATGCAGTGGTGGGTCTGACGGATAGGATGTGTGCGACTGGTGAGTGGACTTTCGGCATGCCCAATCGTGGTTGGCTTTGTAGTCTGCTTGTGCTTGTCCGTGCCTGTTTACAAGACGCGGCATACTTCTTACTTGTTATCATTGCTCCCATGTGTCGCCTTAGACGGCCAAGAAGACTTCATGAATTCTCCCTGGTAAGGTATGCAAGGCGTCTACCAGCCGTCTGTCTACCTGTCTGCCCGTCTGCCCGTCCGTCCGCCCATCCAGAAGAAGCGCGCCGAACAAGGCGACTGCTTGGCACTGCTGTAATTGTGCTCTTCTCATGTCTTCTACTTTCTGAGCCGGACGGTCTCCTAATTTGCTTCCTGGTTACACTTCCATGTCCAATGAATGTCCCTTCCGTCCGACCAAGAGGCCCTCCCACAGGACCCTTCCTTACTGTTTCTCTCCCAGTCCTTATAGCAAAGCCCAACTCCGCAACACCAGTCCACCACCACGGCGAACAGGGTACGTTCCCACCCACTCCCTACTCCCCAGCCACTCTCTAACCCCCGAGCTAGACGCGATAATATACGCCGTCTCCGGCCACGGCGTCCTCCTCACCAGCCCACCAGACGACGACTTCCTCCCGGTCCCGGGACGCAGCAGTAGGAGCACCACCTCCGAGGCGGACCCCACAAGCAGCGACGGTCGGACACATCACCAAGAGGCCCGGAGGAACCCCCTCGCGCCGGGCGACTTCGCCGTGATACCACCCTGGACGGAGCACCAGATGGTCAACGAAGGTGGTGCTGAGGACGGCGACGTCGTGTGGCTTGTGGTGCGGAGCGGGCAGGCGCCTGTGGAAGTGGACCTCGTGGACTGGGGAGGAGATAGGATAGAGGACGGGAAGGGGAGGTGAGGAACTCGGAGGATTCACTGGCCTCGGTATAGATAGGGTACGGGGGCACGAGGCAGATGAGCTCTTACATGGGATGCATAGGTTGCATAGCGCGGAATGTAATTACAATTCTATCTATTGAGTTCGCAACGGTCCCGCCTGGGGGGTATCAACAGCTCCGGATCTAGAAAGAAAGAATAGCTAAAAAGAACAGTATCTAGAGATAACATCCAAAACCTGGCTGCGGTCCTTCGCGGTATCGAATACCTGCGAGTGATCGAGTGTCGGGAACCACAGTATCTCAATCCCGTCCTTTGTCAGGCAGCGGCCTCCCCGTTTGTCGCCTCCCGGAGGCGCATGAGCAGCCGCAGTCCCTCCGGCCAACTTTTCGAGGAGCACGTTCTCATCGTACTGTGGTGAGCTACCGAGATCCCCGTCACAGAGCAGATACCGCGCAACGCTCAGTGTATCGACAATGAGATCTCTGCCGGAGAGGACGACTGCCACTTTTCTTTTCTTGCCTTGCGACCCTATCTCCCCGGCGACAGCAACGCCTCCCTTCTCGTCTATCGCGCTCGTGCCTGGAACCCCATTTTCCAGCACCGTCTCATTATCACTTGGCAGAGACACCAGCTCCTCTTTCCAGATCAGGTTCTCCCTCCAGAAGAAATGTCTGCCTAGCGCCAGCGCCGTTCCCGGATCCATGCTGGCAAAGTACCACAGCTGCCACTCATTCGCCCGACGAGGGGGCCGCCTCGTGAAGTTGTACGCCACGTCCGGCAGGTGCAGGCATATGCTGACGGGGTCGACGAGGACCGCACCGGCGACCTTGGGCGCGAGCGTGGGCGACCGCAGGATGTGCGTCGTCAGCACGCTGCCGTAGGAGTGGCTGACGAGGACGAAGCTGTCCCAGCCGTGATGAGAGACGATGAGCTCCAGTTGGCGGAGGAAGTCGGGGCGGGAGAGTGGCGCGGAGCAGAGGCGCATGGAGATGGGGAGAATCTCGAGGGCAATGACGCCTGTGTCTTGCGGGATCTCCGCGAGGAACGTCGTGTAAGGGTGGAGGCCGATGCCGATGCCGTGAATGAAAACAACGGGAAGGCTGGTTTTGGAAGTATGTTGTCGGTACCAGTAGCTCAGCTCACTTGAGGGGGAGCTCCCTTTCCAACCTTGCATGCGGCCAGGAAGTGACGGAAGCAACAACTCCGGCCGCAAGGGGAACACACTCAGAGCCCTGCGCCAGGACGGAGCACGTAGTTGGAAGCCGTGCCAGAATAGGGTGCAGTGGGTAGCGAAGTCGACCAGCGAGACAATCGCATACCACACGACACTCCGATACCGAGTCTCGACCACGTCAAAGGTCAGCCGGAGAGGAACAGCTGTTCCGCGCCCTGGAGGTAGAGGTCGTCCCAGCATCTTCTCTGTCCTGCTGAGATAGGAGTCCAGCTCGTGCTCGAGCGCGTCTACGTCCTCTTCGGCCCCGTCGCCTGGAGTCTTGGCGCTTGCATTAAGCAGGGGCTCCTCCTCCCTGCCAAAGCTGTCATAGGAGACCCATCCTCCGTCGCTGTCCAGCACAGAGTGGTGCTCATGCGAATGAACCCTCTCGACGGATTTTCGGTCGAAGAAAGCCCATAGAATGAAGTCCTTGACGTTTTCCCGCTTGATTTCTCCTGGATCGGCGCCGAGAAACCACAGCTGGAGGTAGCGCTCGGGATCGGGAACGCTGGCCAGACATCGTTCGAAGAGTTTCGCCCTCTCCTTTGGTGTCAGGGGTGGTGGGTGTCTGGCAGAGGCGCGTAACCGAGCCTTGAAGGGGAGATAGATCAGAACCGCATAGAACAGCTCCAGGGCAAGGAGAGATGTGAAGGCCGTGGTCAGAGTGGGAGGACCGCCGGTGACACGAAGCAAGGCGATGAGTAAGACGCACAACGAGATGCTGTGCTGCACGAGGATGATGCAGACGCGGATGAAGACCAGCTCCAGCAGCGACGTCCCGATCATGATGTCTCAACTACTGCCGGACCTCTGCCGTGCCCAACAGGGCGAGATATTGCTGGAGAGAAGAGGACAGTGTGATCAGGATGGCCTCGTAGCAGAGCCCGGGGTTGTTAGTCGGCATCATCAAAGAGAGAAGGACATGGCGTTGAGATTTCTTTAAGGGTCCTGCTTATGAGGACTTTCTGATAGGGAGACGCTGGTATTAATGCGACCGCAGCTGGTGACCGGCAGGTGATAGACCGAGGGATGTTCTTATGTACAAATACTTGAATTTCCTAAGGGAGAGGGTGCCCAACGGTTGGGACGGTTCAGCGATTGTCACATGCCTTTAACGGGAAATGGGGCCATTGTGCCTGCCTGGAGCAAAAGCTGGTGCTGCAACTGCCGGTTTCAGAAGGGATGACGTTGACAGCCACGGTTCCGCCACTGATTGGCTGAAAGTCGACAAGCTTTCAGGGCCGTACCCCGCGTTTACCCTTTAGGCTCCTCCCGCACACCCCTCTTACCTTGAGGTACCTCAACGGCGGAACTGTGCCACATCACTCCGTGTCTCTGCAAGGTGCTCGTGGGTGACCGGAAGATATCAGGATCGATATCCTTGTCGCTTCCAACACTGGACTCTCCAATATGGGAAGCATCTCCACGCGGAGCCACATCCGCTGGCTGCCAGACCCCGCCAGTGAACCGACCTCGACGCTGGTGCTCACGTCTCCCGGGCGGCGGTTCGTCGACGTGCGCGTCCTGAAGCCAGCGCTGCGGGATGATGAGCCGAAAAATCTCTCGCCGGACCAGCTGGACTGGGCGTTCGGAGGGACCTCGGAATCGTCACAGCGTGACGATGGGCACGGAGGAAAGGTGGCCCATTCGACGTTCCAGCACTGGGTCGACTCACGTGCACACGCCGCCGAGCAGATCCGGGACGAGGGCGACATGTTTCCTCAGCCGGACGGCACGACTCTTGAGACGGGCAAGATGGTGAATCCTGCGACGGGTGTCGAGACAGACTACGAGGAGGTATGGAAGGACGAAGAGCCCATCTGGATTGACGGAGCATCAGTGCCGTGCACAGTGCTCCAGCTGCAAGACGACGACCGCGGTGTTCGGGGAATGGTGGTCCGCCTGGGTCAGTACTGCCAGGGAGTGATGAGGGAGGGGGACGATTTCACAGCCGAGAGATGGGAATGGCGTGCTGCCCGCTGGGCCTTGACTGCACGGGTTGGCAATGGAAGAGTACCCTGCTCGGGTGTCGCAAATCTGGATCCCCAGCTCAAAACTGGAGACGCTCTCGACGACGGCGATTACAGATGGAAGATCGTTGAGCGGACATAGCTCTAATAGCTAAGAGATACTGGTCTGGCAGATCTGGCAGGTCGTTGAAGCTATCGGACAGCAGATAGGGGGAGGACCCTGAAAATCACATGCGCGACACCTGGGAAGAGGTACAGTACCTTGCCAGTTGAGCCCCCTGATTGGCTGGAAATATCCCGCCAATCGTCAGCTTCCACTCTCAAGGAGAGGCCGCAGTACCTTTTCAGCCCTGCCGTACAAATTAGCGTGGCGACGTCATTGAAATTGACCGTCGGTTTGGCCATCGAAAGAAGACGTTGGTTCTCTAACTGGAGATGACGATGATATCCCAGGAGGCAGAGAGCACGTAGCTCGTGCTGTGATTCCTCTTTCTGGATCCCCTATTTGTGTTCTCCGTACAAGACCAACGCCTCCTCTTCTCCCATAGTCCTCTCTGTCATTTCTCAGCAGAAATCTTTACCTTTTCATCCGGAAAATTCCCTTGACCGCCGAGGATCGAGCGGAATCAGCGCCCGCCACGATATTCGGCTCCTAGACCTTGCCCGGGCTCCTTCAACTTTCTACTCCAGGCTGCCACTCTAACAGAGCTTTTTATATCACTTCTGCGTTCCAGATTGTCTCCGAAATGGCGGACAAGTATGTCCTCCGCGTCACCGCGGGCCCTTCCTACGACCTCTCGAGCCACACCGAGGTGCCGGTCAACTCAACCGAACCCGTCAAGCTCTCCACTCCGCACATTGACGTCGACCTCAATGTTCGCATCCAGAACTACTCCGGCCTGCCGCGTGACTCACCCTCCACTTCGCCTTACTTCTCTGCCGAGCCGCACGCACGGAACGCCGACCAGTACAGCATCGCCTTCCGCTTCACGCCCAAGAAGCCGGCTCAGAACGGGAGCGCCAAGACCGCGGATACTGGCGCGACAGACCCGCCAGCGGAGGCGGACGATGACAATGACGATGATGATGATTCCGAGGAGGACTCTGAGGAGGACTCCGAGGACGATCTTGAAGGCATCTCCGGCGCGGATCTGCAGTTCGGCAATGACTTCGACCACCCAATCCGGGACCGCCTCCCGCCCGGCTTCGGCACCGCCATGAATATCGTCCGGTGGTGGATCGATCCGGGCCTGGAGGGCGACCCCTACGCCGACGAGCCGTACCTGTACGGCCCGGCGCTTAGCTCCTTCAACTCCATCCACGTCGGCCCCGGCACCTTCGACGAGGACAAGGGGGGTCTTTGGCTGGAGGAGGGCGGCGATGACGAGGGACTGGAGGCGCGACGGGCCGTCGGCGCTCCGGATGATGCCAAAGGAAGGATGAAGTGGGCGCTGAGGAATGAGAGCAAAGAAGCGTGGGTGTGGGAGTACGGCAGGACGTATGGGGTGGACTTCTTCAACCCGTACATCGACTTCTCCGAGTTTGCGCTCAGGTTACCGGGTTTCCATCTGCCCATTATGAAGTACTGGGATGGACAGGGTCTACGGTGAGTTGGGTCTACTTGCTTCTCTTCCCCATCTCCGTGTCACCGTGGTCGATTATGCCACTATGCCACCATGGTCGACTGCATGCAAGCTGCATGTTACACTGCCACTCCTACTCAATATATGGTATTCGCTGGGCGAGGGCTGCATTCTCATCATTTTTAATCGGCAGGGCCAGAGGGAAGCGCTCACACCAGCTTAGGTATGTGCTGCGCAACCGCGCCACCAAGGACGTCTACCTCGTCGTCCTCTTCACGCTCTACCTCAAGGAGGACGTCAACGAGGACGGCTCCATCAAACCCGAGGCGCTGAAGGCGTACTCGAGGACCGCTGCACCGCTAGGAGGCACCGAGCCCACTGAAGACGAGGAAGAGGACGAGGAAGAGGAGTTCGACGGCGAGAAGGCTATTGAGGAGGCGAGGAGGAAACTCAGCACGGTGGACGTCGGCGACAAGGAGGAGACGAGCGCGGATGACGTGGATTGATCGTGTCTGGTGGGGTGATACTTACGAGAGATGAGTCCATGAAGGAATGGTCGGCATGCAACGAGATACCTTCTCCGCTTGACCGATCACACCGAAATATGTCCTGTTTTCCACAACTGAACAGTTGACGGCCGCCTGGTAGCGTTTGAATGGTGCCCCTGAAATACGGTGGTTTATCTGCTTAAGTGCCCCGGCACTGAACTGTGAATGGCATCCCCCTCAGCTTCTACCTACTCCTGAAGTCGTACGAAAAATAAAAGTATTCAGATTGCACACTGGTAGATCGTTCTGTAAGTCCTGCCATTAGACTGGCATAATGCCCCCGTTCCCGTTGCGCTACTCCTTCACCGCCACCTAGATATCGCGAGACATCTGTACTCTGCGTCTTTCTTCGCTCCGACACACTCCGTGGAGCTCCGTATCCAGAAAACAAGACCTGAGTAACGAGCAGTTCAAGATAGAAAAGAAATGACTGGTCCAAGTGAGTGACAGAAGGGGGACGTAGAGGTCTTATCTGAAAGGTCCCTGAGGTGACTACAAACTAGGGGTTCTCGGACTGGGACCGGAATCGCGCCACCAAGGATAAAAGTTAGGAGAAAATCAGGAGTACGCAAAAAGAAATCTAAAGTTGTCCATATTTGAAGTCCGCCATATCATGACTCTCTTAAGGAGCTCTCATCCATATAGTATCGGCAGCCGGGCCCCCGACCCAGATATAAAAGTCGTCCTCCCGCGCCCACTCAAGGGCTTCCCGATCGAGTAGCTCCTTCGCCTCCTCGAATTTCCTTCCTCGCACAAGTCGGAAGGCCTTTTCCGCGAGGTCGAGCAGCCTCGGCGGGTCTAGGACTGTAAAAGCGTCCTCGAGCTCGTCGGCCAGCTATAAGGATGACTCGTCCCTTTCGACGACGAGGCCGTCAAAGTTTGAGCTTGCCCGGTCACTATCGCCCTTACCGCCGCGGCGTCGTAGCAAGTCGGCGAGGTCGATGATAACCTAGAGGAGCGTACGGGTGTACTCGTCGCGGCCAGTCGTAATGACGAGACTCTATAATAAGTCGATCGCCTAATCTAGCTCGCCGCCATCGGAGAGGAGGAGCGCCTTGAGATACTGCACCTGGTAGTGCCGGCCCGGGAGCGCTAGAGTGTTCCCGTCCTTCTCGATCTTTGATAGCTATTTACGAGCATCTATGATCCTTTTAAAGTTTCGGAACGCGATAAGGAACTCGATAGCTACGTCTAGAAATAGAAAATAGCTAAATAGCTACTTAAGGAGGCGAAAGCTCAAGGCCTGCTAGAGGTTTATAATGTACTCTTCGATTGGCCCGAATTTACGTTAAATACTGCCGATAAGCACTTAGAACATTATTACTATATTATCGTTATTATCGTACTTCTCCTTCCTCTTATTAAAGATCGAGTCAAGTAAATTCAACGTTATTTCTAACTTTCCGACTTCGATAAGTAAGAGGGTGTACTATAACTTTAACACCTAGTATATAAAACTATCGGGACCGGCCATTTTTAATAAGCCGGTCGAAGAGGTTCTTTACGTAGTAAAGGAGGAAGTAAAGTCGGTTATATAGTATTCGGTCTAACCCTTATAAAATATAGTTTTAAAATACTTTAAATTTCGTATTTTAATAATATTACGCTTAATCTCGACGACTTTATTATAGACGGAATACGTTTCTTTAAGCCGGCTATTATATATATATAAGAAGGTTATATCGGTACAGGTTTTTAAGGTAAAGAAATAGTAAAATCCTAATAATATTACTAGTTTCTAAGTAACTTATTTATAAAGCGTTATTATCGCCTCAACGTCGATAATAGTAACATAGTAATACCTTAGTTTTATTAACGGTAACTACTTTAGAACGGTATTTAATTCTACGGAATTATAATATTCCCGGTTCGTAAACTTATATAAAACGCTAAAGTAGTCGCCTAAGTTAACATATCTTCGTTTATCCTCTAAAAAGCTTAAGTACTACGTTTCTAGTATAAAATAAGTAGAAATAACTTCGGAAAAATCCGATGATCCCTTTAAAGTAGTCTCACCCTAAAATACGAAATTCAAAAAGTATAAAAATTCTTTTAACCGGTCAAGTAACATTATATTTAACAAGGGAATAGCCGTAATATATACGAACTAGAACTTCATTAAATAAAAGTACGATAATCCGTTTTCTAAGTCGTTATCTAAGTTATCGTAATAGAAAAAAACGGTATATTTATATCCATAATTCGACCTAAGAAAGTACCCGATCCTATCGAATAAAAAGTACGTCTTTACTAAGAGTATTTTTAAGTACTATAATACGAAGTATATATTTAATTTTATCGAAGTTACGAAAACTATTATCTTCGAATCTTTAATAATTAAGAAACAATATTTATCGAAGAGAAATTCGCAGATAAATAAGTACGTAAAGTTCACTTTACCGCCGATTAATATTATAAGAAGTTTATATAAACGCATAATAATCTCTTCGTATACGTCTACGCGTATCTAAAGGGTCGCAGTAATTTCTTTAACATTTAAAGTCTAACACGCTCCGCAAAACATCACCAAGATCTGCCGGCGTTTTTATAGTACGATATCGTTTAGATCAGTATTTATTCTAAGTAACCCGTCATATAACCTCCTAAGTTCACGCAACGTCTTCTTAAACCGTTTCAGAAAATCTTTACCGACGTAAAATTTTAAGTAGCTCACTATAATAATAACCTATAAAAAACTTCCTTCCATTAACGAAATAATCCTCTTAATAACTTTCTTTCTTTCTTCCGAGAAAAGAATAACTTACTAGATCTTAGCAAATACGAAGTTCACGATAAAAGTAACTATTATGTTTTCAGTTAACGTAATCTATATAATTAAACCTAGCTGTTTTTTTAAGGAAAGTTGTAGTTACAAAAAAATAATAATCTTTTCCTTAATAATATTAAGGAAGCTTATTAAAACTTCTACGACTAAATTAAGGTAGCTTACGTTATATTAATCGAAGGCGTTAATAACTAGGAAATATTCGGGTTAAAGAATCAGTAGCTTCAATACTAAAGGTTATAATCTCCTAAAAGAATAAGACTACGGCCCTATACTAAGGAACTTTCGACGTATCTATTAAATATTCGGGATAATATCGGCGTACTGATCTCCTATTAACCTAAACGGCCTACATAGTACCTATCCGAAGAAAGAAGTTACCAAATTAAATAGATTCGAGAACTACGTATTAAACTGAAACGCGTAACTAAAAACCGCTCGTATAATCTACGATTACCAGCCGATAATATTACTTGCCAGAACAGACTTACCGCACCCTACTTTACCGTATATCCAGAACAATCCCAACGTCTCGGACTAGTACCACGAACGAAAGGAGTCATTGTCTCGCAGCCAGCTACATAAATCGCCGTATATATGCTCTGCAGAGATCGGGAGTGAGTTGGCGGTCGCCAGCCACTCCTTCAGCGGTTCGAGTATCATGTCGGCTCGAGCTTGCATGTTAATTCCAGTTCCATTACGATGGGGTGGGTTGACGATATGAACTTAACAAGCGGTGAGAGGAAGAGAAATCATCCGATGGGGCAGTGGAATGCAACTCTCCAGCCATTTGCATGCCATTCTCAGCACTCCTAAGGGGCTGCAATGGAACTTACCTCGGTCCAATCGCACCATCGAGATGAGCGCTTCCTTCGTGCCCAAGACATCTACATCAGCTCCTCTGTTAGCATTAGGATCGGCCACGAATGACGGAACCTCGAACGCGAATGGAATGGCATCCGAAACGAGGCGGGAGAAGGCTTTGAGGGGGCAGGGAAGACAGAGGCTTTGCTATCTGCGGGGTTTGAGCCCTAGGTGAGCACTGTCGAGGCTCGGTTACATAGCCCAGGTGTAGATTAGGCGCCACCTGATTTTTGCTGCAGCCTTGTTTTCCCATTGGATATCGAGGTTTCACCTTCGGGAAGCTTGTACGCCTCTCCTTGGTTTGTGGCTGTCACCTTGATTGGATGCTCTGTAGCAACTAGCCCCAAGGAGAAGAAACAGAATCATTCGCACCTTGTTTCAAGGATGATCTTGTCAGGTCAATCTCAAACATGAGGCTCTCATAGTTGCGTCTCAGTATTTCTGGTACTTCGACACCTGTAGCTCTCGTTGTCAGCCTCCCCAACCTCATGCGGGAACGGCAAAGGGCGGGGAGTGTCTCACAAGTCCGGTTGGCTGCGTGCAAGTATTTGTCAGTACAGAACATAACGCAAAACACTGGCCAAGCCCTCAAGCTAGGGCTTGTATATTGGATTTTACCTCTAGTTTGCACCTCGGAATCTAAGGTTTCTGCAGCGTCCCTGAGCATCTGTAGCCTCCTTCGCATCTTCTCTTTTGTGGAACTGAAGTGCTGCCGTCCGTACCTCACTAGCTTCTAGTTAGATAATATGAAGTTAAATATGACTTCAGAGATGATGTTAAAGGTGTCATGTCAGAAATTTATCGCGGCAAGATACGTACACAGCGCAATGTTCCTGTGGTGATGAATGGCAGTCATGAGAAAGCCCAGAACCTCGACGTATAAGTCGATTACAGCTCTTTCGATCCTGTCACACGTTGCGAAAAGATCCAAAATATCTTTCCATCGTCCTGTATGGCGTATAATGTGTACTAAGCCATCTATTACGATCTTCGAGGTCTCCTCTTCGTCAACAACACCCTTGGGCCTCATCAGCAGTATAGCTTTAAGTTAGCGGAGTTGTGTTACCTGGAGAAGTGTCTGAATCGGAAGCCAGACTATAACAGTTATCCCAGGTTGCTGTTTAATGAGAGCATCAATCACCGTCGAGTTTCTCTCAAGCAAATGGAAGACTTGGAGGCAGGCTGTGATGACAGGACTTTTGGTCTTTGCGATACGACTGAGGGTTAAAACGGCTTGCTGAACGAGGCTTTCGGAAGTGATTTCTGAAGAGCCGGAGTCGTTTGTGCTGTGAATGTACTTCTTGCTTTTTTCCTTCTTCTTTAATGCTGAGTTGTGTCTCTAACGTTCCTTTTGGCACCTCAGCTTTCAGGGACCGGGAAGGCGAGCTCCTTACCTCAATCGCCTGCTGCCACCACCTTTTGTCCACGTCTCGAGCAAAGGAATTGAGACTCTCTTGCTGCTCCATCGTTGATTCTCCTTGAAAGAGTGAAATGCGCTGATAAGAAATCGAGATTTAACAGTTTAATGTGGATACACGTGTTTGTTCTAATCTGCGCTTCGTTGGGCATGCGTCTGGAATGGAGGAAAGAAGACCAGCATTTTTCTCTCTCTATGGGGCTACGCTCGCTGATAAGTCCACAAGCTGTTCTTGTACATGGGCATCAGGTATTCATGGTGACCATAGTCCTTTGGGCCTTGTCCAATGAGTACAGAGGCCCAGGCTCCAACTTCCCCAAGTGTGGCAACCTCTACGGACCTTAAGGGCCTTTTAATGGCCAGTCTGACAGCGGGCAACTGGGCTTAAATCAGGCAGAATGCACATTCATCGATTGTTCACCCTACCTCCCTGTAATCGTGGCTCAGAAGATGGACACCTAGTGATATCGGGCGTCGAGCATCTCCGTCCGAGGCATGATGGGGACAAATAGCACTCCAGGATTATCACGACGTACCAAGCTACTCTTATGAGCCCATAAAACCTCGGGAAACTCCTGAAAATGATAGATTGGGCCCTAACAAGCCCCTTTCACTGCGCGCCCAAGACAATTATACCGGTAACGAAGAGCAAAGGTTAACGACAGGAGTTGAATTCAAGTTCGTCATGAAAGAAAGACAATCCGGAACTACCTAGATCGGACCTTCCTGCTACTTCTGAACACACCTACTCGTGACCCTCTTCTCCCTCTTCATACCGTTGCCAGCTATATCCCAGGTCATGCCCTTGGGTCAAGCGCGTATTGTCAGGATATTCCGTCTCCAGAGCCATTTCGTACTGTCGTTGTTGTTGCTGCTGCTGGTACTGCGGTTGGTTGTCGATTTCATACTGGTAATATTCTCTGGTTCCATATCCTTCAGGAGCTGCAGCCTCGTAGCTGTAGTGGGAAGCTTCTGGGAGAGACTCAACTCCGGAGGGTTCTACCATCCCGGTTGTTTCTTGTTCGCTCGGCCGTTCTCTTTCCTGCTTCTTTTGATGGCGTTTGGAACCAGATGACTTCTTTCGAGTCTTGTCTTTGGGTTGCCTGGGGTTGTCTTGAACTATTGGGCCCGAAGGTTGTGGCTGGAGTGCCTGGTCCATGTACTGTGCATACCCCTGACTGTCATCAACTGAAGTTGGCCTGCCATATGGATTAATAGACTGGTGTTGGATCTCCATGTGCGCCATCTGCTCTTCCAGGACAGGCAAATGTTCCTCATGAGCCTGCTCAGGGTACCCTGGATCCCCGCGGTAACTCGGACCTGACATGCTCGAAGGTACAGTCGTAAAATGATCTGTAAAATGATCTTCGGGACAGGCATCATATGTTGCCCCATAACCTTGAGCAAGAGCTATGCGTGCACTGGACGAGCCTGCATCAACCTCAGGGCAGGTGAGCCATTTCCCGTGTTGGCGGCAGAAATGGCCTTGGCCTTTTGGTCCGTGGCATCTCAGATCTTTCCATTCTTCGTACTCTTCAAGCCATTGATCGTGTTCCGGCCCAAGACCGGGCGGCTCTGCCCGAGGAATATATGTCAAATGGGGCCATTTGGCACGGATGTTATCCGCATTATATACCGAGCAGCTCCATGTCTCACACTTTTTTATGAATCAGCATATACATCATTCTATTTTTAGACGTGTATTGCGCTGATATACGGCTTAGCTTACGTTGAAGATCTCGACATGTTTTTTGCTGGAAGAAGGGGTCGCGTCGGTGGAAGAGGGGTCTCTGGGCTTTTTTCCCTTTTCTTTGCGGTCGTTCTCTTTTGATCTCTTCTTGTCCTTATCTTGAGACTTATGTTTTGATGAATCTTGAGATTTTTGCTTTGATGACATTCTCACGGCCGAGCCATCAATGACTTCAGGCTCACGGGTTGACGTCCTTTAGGAGACAGAGGGGGCTTAGTGAATGAAAGGGACGCGAATGGAGAAATCATGTGGAGAGTGAGATTAAAAAAAGAAGAAACCCCCTCCACTTCAGTTTGCCAGAAGAGAAGGCTCCGAAGGCTTTGTGTGACAGCCTTTTCTCGACCGTCAGATGCCTTGGACGCCTCGACCTGGTGCGCTTGGCTATATACACTCCTTGCCGGCGAGCTAACACTGAGGGAGGGTGGCGGGGTGTGTAGAGCAACATGTGCCGTTTTCCCTCGGGCTATGGGATACTTGTCGGCACCCTCTAGGGTACTTTCGGGCTTTTGGGCGAGCCTCCATGATGATTTGCTGATTCGTGACTTGAGATGGGAGCACTCGACGCCAGCGGGATGCAAAAACAACCAATCCGGCTTGAGTCTACGACACCCAACCGATATGGTGGCGCCACGGGCCAACTATTTTGACTTGCTGCCCAAATGCAGCTCGGCGCCAATGACTCCTGTGGTATTGGGGTTTCCTTATTTGATGCCCAGCTCTCCCTCGCCTTACGTTGAGTCTGCCTAGGCTTGAATTTTTTTCACTGGGGCAGGCGACAACTATCTCCCATGGGGCCATATGCATGGATGATGGAGGTTTGGCATTTGGAGGCAATTACCTAGTCACGTGCCCTATCATGCAACTGATCACATGATCTCAGATTGAGGACACTCGTGATGCCACGATCATTGCCTTCATCCGTGTCCTATTCCTGCCCTCCTATACAAGCCTGAGCGAGGCACCTTTGCGCTTCAAAAATAGTACTGTGAACAGTTCGCTTGCCCTATATTTAAAGCTACCGCTAATTCAGCTCCGGCGCAGTGTCGAAAACTTATATAAATGGCAAACCTAGCTTATATGCCAGATATCGTTATTTGGTCCATGCAGAAACCAACCACAACGAGATAGACATTATCGCGCGGACCCAGTTCAGAGCTCTGCCTCATCAATATTACGGATGAACAACGTGAAGAACCTCACGGCATTGATATGATTATTCACATTGACCTTCTCATTGACGGTGTGCACCCCTGTCAGACCAGGCGCGTCCTCGGGATCAAAGCCAGGTGCGAAGCGGAATATGTGCCTCGTCAGCTCCCAGAAGAAGCGTGTGTCCGTGTTTCCGGTGATAATACCAGGAGCTGGGAACCTGGTTAGTGCCTATACACCGTCTTTCACATATCGCTCGATAGAGCCACGCCCACAGACGCAGGGCAGCAGCGACCTGCAGGCGGGGAGGCACAAAGGAGGTGGTAACGACACAACGGGATTCACTTACTGACGATGGTCTGGTCACCGTACGTGGCGCGGACGCTGCCAGCGAGAATGGAGAACGGGCTAATCACTGAGCCGTCGGATGGCGTGATGGGTGCAAAATCGAGGCCACTTGGTGCAGAGAGGCTGATCGAGAGAGGTTCCTCCTTCCCGTCGAAGGCGTGCAGCGTGAGGTTGTACTTCTTGGCAACCTCGTCGCTGATTGCGGCCAGACGGTCGTAGACGACCTGGATCGTCTCGCCGATGTTGACTCGATGGTTGATAACGACTTTGACGCGCTCCGGCAAGGCATTGACCTTGACGCCTCCAGAGATGACGTCGACTGCCTGCGAGGTCTGCAGGAGGTACTTGATCTCTGGACCCTGCTTGGCGGCCTCGATCGCGAGGTAGTCAGGTTTGTCTCCCGGCGGAGAGCTGGGGCGCTGAGCGAGCAGCTTCTTGAGCTTAGGGGGGAACTTGGGCGAGTAGGCGGCTCCGCAATGGAGCTGGCTGTAGTAGGGGTTCCTCTCGTCCAGGTGGGTGGGGTACTGCGTGGCCTCGATCTTAGTGATGAGGTCGCTGATGATGCCGATGCCGGTGTGGTCGCGCGGGATGGACGAATGCCCTCCCGGCGTCCGGACGACGACCTCGACGTTAGTGGAGCCCTTCTCCGTCGTCCCTGGCTTGGCGAATACAGTGCCCCACGCCTGCTCAATGCCGGCGCCTTCATCTATGACTACGGCCAGGCCGTCCTTGCCGTAGCGATCGCGGATGACGGCCGACAGGTTACCGGCGCCGTGGTAGCCGAAGGACTCCTCATCATAGCCGAACGAGAGGATGAGGGTGCGCTTGGGCTGGAACCCGGCTTGGAGCAGCAGCTCAGTGGCCTCGAGCTCCGCAATAAGCTGGTTCTTGCAGTCGCTCGAGCCGCGTCCCCAAATGAACTTGCCATCATAGGCGCCGCTCCACGGAGGATACGTCCAGGTCTCGATCGTTTCTGTGGGTACAGGGACGGTGTCCTGATGTGCCATCAGGACAGTTGGCTTGAGGTCAGGGTCGCTGCCCTGCCATGTGTACAGCAGACCGTGAGTGTTCACCTTCTCAACCTGCAGTTTTTCGTGGAGGAGCGGGAATGTCTTCTGGAGATAGGCGTAGAAGTTGAAGAACACTTCCCATCGGGGGTCCTCGCCCACCTCTCCGAGGTCGTCGAAGGTCTCCGTCCTGACCTGGACAGCGCCAGCCAGACGCTCAATGCTTGCATTGCGAAAGGCGCTGCTGAAAAGGTGCTCGTAGGCGTTGTCCAGCTCCGCACTCTTGGTAGGGAAGAGGGCGTCCGGCTGAAAGCATAGGGCCTGGGAAGCCGCGACCACGTCCTTAGTCCTCCATGAGATCTGAGATACGGTGCGGGCAACGTGGGGGGCAGTCAGATAAGCCGCTGCTGCCAGAGGCACAAGCAGCCAAGCAGCCCTGCGGCGCCGTGACGTATGCCTTGTGTGAGGCTCAGCAGTGAATGGGAGAGCCGAGTCTAACAGTGCCTTTTCTGCCATGGTGGACGGTGTTTTCTACGGTGGGTAGAGACAGAAGCGGGGAGAGAGATCGCAAAGGGCGGTCACAATGGAAATATAGTAAACCATATCTCAACAGTGGAGAGAGATGGCATCACATTAGCCCGGGGTGACGATAAGACATCCTGCCGCCAAGCTGCCGCTCTGTAGGTGGGAGGTCATGGATGACTAATTAAGATACGGATCCTTTGCATCCTTTGAGCATTCATTATCGAGTTCGCAATTCCACGCACGTTTGATACCACATGCCGATTGCGACTAGCTGTTCCTGATCCAGCAGGGCGTCCCCGCTTGGTGCCCCATCTTCCGTTGACGTATGGAGACGGTGGCTCCAGCGGCATGGATACATGGGATAATATGTATAGCAGAAACAGTAGGGAACAGCCGTCTGTATGGCGCCGATGATGTGCTATCATGGGTTGGATGCCGTGACAACCGGGCACTGCCGAGCGTTACGCCCGGCCGAGGCCCACTTGTGAGGACGAAAGCGTCTCATGAATGCGAACTTTTGTAGATGAAATTCCGGAGTATTCTCATGTTGCGAGTAACTACGGCCCAACTCGGCATCGGGCTGCGATAGACACGCCATAGATTTCAATGTCACCGTGAATTACTTGTGCTTGCTCCTCATCTAACCTCACCACTATTTCAACAGTTAGCGTCATCATTTCCGTTCTGGTTCCAATATATTTTACTCTTATAGCTACTAATTACAAAATGACCAAAGGATCATTGTCGACTAAGCCCATAGTGGGGGGAAATCATTGACTCATCCGCTAACCCAGCCCAGACGGCTTCAGCTGGGGTGGGGTTTGATAATTGCGGAAGATGGGAGGTGAGTGTCTGACTAGGACTTTGTGCCATATTCAAATTCGTGAGCTGATATGATTCAATCAGTTGAGGCTTCCTGTATAGTTACAACTCTACAACAACTTGTAAAATCTATGGGATCTGTTAAAGACTGGCGTATAGTCGACGGGAATCACTTCTTCACTTATCGACCAAATTTTCCCTCGGTCTGTTAGAGTTATCAACCTACCGATCCCTTTATCATTGTGATCAAACCAGTCTCATTAACTCATTACCGTCAAGGAGAACAGTTTCAAGGCTTGTGGTCAACTACATATTTTGACTAATGCTAACTCCTGAGTCCACAATTGACTAGATATTAGAGTGTATCGAGCCCTGAGGAATTGTCAGAATCAAAGCCCTACCTCACATTCGAAACTACCTGCATCTTAAGAGGCAATCCCGGGGGATTCATTGGTATTAATATAGTTACGATGCTTGCTAGGTCATCCTAATGACCATCTAAAGCGCCAGTGCGGTCGACCCTGTCCCTGGGGTTGTCACTGGGGACTAGAGCAGCTCTATCGTATCCTTCAAGAGCGGCATTCGTCCCCCCATAAATAACAAGTCGCCAATACTTGGGCCTCACATGTGGACCAGAGAAAAGTAACCACTATTCCGTGAGCTATCTGTTCGTGTGCTCATAGAACTCTAACATGCTTTCCACCATCTATCTGTCCGGCAGCCTACTTCTCCCTCACGAGCGTTTAGATTCCTGGTTTATATCTTCCTTGCTCTGAAATATGCTGCCCCCCCTTCCACCAGTCGTTCATGCCTACTTCTGCGCGAGGCTCAGCCCCGACTGACATCTCAGGATGGCATTGGACTCTGCAAAGGATACAGGAATGGGGAGTGAGGTAGGTAACATCTCAGAGAGTTTGCTAGTCCAGAGCGCCTGGCAAGGTGCGTGTACGCCGTGTGAGGAAGGTATGTACATTGTTGATGATGGTGATACAATCATAAGTAATAGAAACGTTGCCTTCCGCACTCATTTGTTGTGCACGGAGTAGTGCGGATCGAAGGTTAAGAAAGTCAGGGCTAGTACCAATAATCTCAGGGATGCAACGTTAACAGAATGCAGCCTGACTTGTAATAGATTTGGTTGTACGACATGTATTGCACGGATGTCCCAACTCTCAACTGACGAGAACTCATGGATAGATGTCAATGGCTCGCTCTTAACACTCTCGCGCCCGCTGTACTGAACATTATCTAACTCCCGTAGCTGACCTTTGCTGATTTCCTAGCATACCTAGGTAGTACCAAAAATGGTCAGGACGTTGACAAAGGTCTGCAAAGAGTTGCTGGGCTAACGTAAAGAGGGCACTTGCAACGACGGTCGGGTTCTGTCAACGTAAGAGGTCGTTGGAAGCAAAGAGGCTAATCACCTATACGAGCAATCAGAAGTGATAGCAGGAGCTGCTACCGTTTAAACATGGCCGCCAAGTCTATCATTAAGCTTCTGTACGAGCCATTCAGCAGATGAATCTCTCCGATCTTGAGAGGGACAGCATCCTTCTACAGTCGGCTTGAGGGATGAAAATGAGCGAATAATCCGCTTGAAGCAAGCCCAAGCGACATCTATAATCGAGAGGACGGACGGGAAATGGACCCCCTCTGAAGAGGCATCATCAGTGTACAACCGCACCAAGTCTGTAAAGCACGCATAATTCTGCAACAGCTCCCAAGTTAAACCGGCCCATACTTCTCCAGCCACTCCATGAGCATCTCCACGCTGATATCGTTGCCGCCACACACCAACAGCACGACGATGGAATCCGGTCCAAGCCGCCGGCCCGAGAGCTTTTCCAGCAGGCCGCCCTCGCACAGCGCGATGGCGACACCCGCGGTGAGCTCGACCATGAGGCGCTCGTACCGAGCCAAAATCAGACAGCCGCGAGCCGCGTCCCCGTCAGACAGCACGGCGCTGACGACATCGGGCCGGGTGGACGCGATGTCGAACGTCCGCTGCGACACGGTGGCCACGCCGAGGCTGCGGGCCCGCGAGGTGATCTTGTCGAGGGTGACGAGCCGGTTCGCCTGCAGGGCGCGGCTGAGCGAGTCGGCCCCCTCCGTCTCCATGGCCAGCACGGAGGTGGCGTCGCCCCCGGCGCCGGCGCCAGCGCTCCAGCCCAGGTCGTCGAGCGCCTGCACGACGCCGTTGAGCAGGCCGCCGCCGCCCACGCTGCACACCACGAGGTCGGGCCGCTCGCCGCGCAGCTGGGCCTCGATCTCGCGCACGACGGTCGCGTTGCCCTCCCAGATGTCCGGGTGGTCGAACGGCGGCACGTACACGCCGTCCGGGTCCGCGGGCAGCACGGCGGAGCGCAGGTGCGCGTCGGCGTCCATGACGCTCAGGCCGTGCTGGATGACGCTGCTGGCGCCCTCGGCGCGCAGGCGCGCGATGAGGGTCGGGCTGGCGGTGGTGGGGATGACGACGGAGGCGGGGTAGCCGAGGGAGCGGGCGGCGATGACGCAGGCGATGCCGGCGTTGCCGCCGGAGGAGGCGTAGAAGTGCGGCCGGCCCTCGCGGCCTGCGGCCTCGTGATCGCGGATGCGGCAGAGGATGTAGTTGCCGATGCCGCGGGACTTGAAGGACCCGGAGGGCTGCAGGTTGTCAAGCTTGAGGAGAATTCTGCTTCTACGATTTAGTATCCGTATCTATCCGTGTCTGGGGCGAGAGCGCGTCTGATGAGGAGGAGGTGGTCTTGAGATTGAATGAAGGATGGGGACTGGGAAGGAGGCTGTTGGGGCGTCACCTACCATCCTGCCATCTTGGAGAGATGGGCCGACTCGACCAGCGGCGTGGTGAGCCACGGCTGGCGGCGGTCTCGCGTCATTTTCACGGGATTATCGAGTGGACAGGAACAGGAGCGACTATAGAATTAGGATAAATTGTATCACGACGGAGAGGCCAGGGCACTGAGCGGAAGATGAAAGCTAGGGGAATGTTCGTGTTATGAGTGAGATCGGGGATCGCTCGGGTGAGAGCGGACGGGGTAATGGAAGCCCTGATAAACACCAGGAGATCGGGGAGGGCGGGCTGGGTGTCCCCTCACCAAGATCGAGCCACCTGCAGCGTAATCAGAGATACCGAAGTACCTCATAGGGCGTTCCCAAAACCAGGAGCTGTACTCCGTGATCCGTGACTGCATTGCTGCAGAAGTACATGATCTCCACACATCCTTTATCAGAGTTACCCACTCCCTCTTGCGCCATCGAGGACCAGCATGATCGGCTAACCGAGTTCTGAGCTAAGATTTCGGCGGTGGAGAGAGAGCTGCGAAAGTCTGTTCCTCGTGCATGTCTTAGTGCAGGCCAGACGCATCCACTGCACTAGGCGGAATACTCCGTGTGAGACTTCGTCTCCGTCTTCATCTACCGACCCCTGACGGGAGACGAAAGCAATGGAGAATACACCATTTCCAATTTTCTGTGTATTTCGCTGGATAGCGATTCTCAGCCGACACCTGCACTCTCTAGGCATCCGGCTCTCCGGCTGAGAATACCCCAAAGTGCAAGCATGTCCAGCGTACGAGCTCTCTTACACAGGGCTCCGGCCCTCCGGCCGACGGTGCGGACTGGGGCCTGGTCTGGGCTCAGGACTTTTGCTTCCGTGGCAGAGCAGTCAGACGTAAGGAGGGGTCACAATCTTCTGATGATGCATGCTGACGTGGTTTACCAGCTGCTTGGATCGCCTCTGGAGAGCAATGACCCTGAGGTCCACGCCATTCTCAATCGGGTGAGTTCCTTCAGAAGCTGATGAAGAAGACCAACTAATCCAGCTATAGGAGGAGAAGCGGCAGAGCCACTTCATCAATCTGATCCCCTCCGAGAACTTTACCTCCAGGGCAGTTCTGGACGCCCTCGGCAGTGTCATGCAGAACAAGTACTCCGAGGGCTATCCAGGGGCCCGTTACTACGGAGGAAACGAGCACATTGACGAGGCCGAGAGGCTCTGTCAGAAACGCGCTCTGCAAACATTCCGGCTCGACCCAGAGCTTTGGGGAGTCAATGTCCAAGGTAAGAAACTATTGTCCTTTTTCCCTCTCCCTGAATGGCACCTTCTTGCTGACACCGAAGTCAGCGCTCTCGGGCTCGCCCGCAAACCTCTACGCCTACTCCGCGCTCCTCAACTGCCACGACCGCATCATGGGCCTGGACCTTCCACACGGCGGGCACCTCTCGCACGGGTACCAGCTCCCGACCAAAAAGATCTCCATGGTCTCCAAGTACTTCGAGACGCTGCCCTACCGCCTGGACGAGGCCACGGGGCTGATCGACTACGACAAGCTGCGCGAGAACGCGCTGCTCTACCGGCCTAAGATCATCGTCGCCGGCACGTCCGCCTACTCGCGTCTGATCGACTACCAGCGCATGCGCGCCGTGGCCGACGAGGCGGGCGCCTACCTCCTCGCGGACATGGCGCACATTTCGGGGCTCGTCGCCGCAGGCGTGGTGCCCTCGCCGTTCGAGCACGCCGACGTGGTGACGACCACGACGCACAAGTCGCTGCGCGGGCCCCGAGGCGCGCTCATCTTCTTCCGGAAGGGGGTCCGCGGCGTCGACAGGAAGGGCAACGAGGTGCGGTACGACCTCGAGGGCCCGATCAACGCGTCCGTGTTCCCGGGCCACCAGGGGGGGCCGCACAACCACACCATCACGGCGCTGGCCGTGGCGCTGCGGCAGGCGCAGGCGCCCGGGTTCCGCGCGTACCAGGAGGCCGTGCTGGCCAACGCGCAGGCGCTCGCGGCGCGGCTGACGGGGCCCCTGGGCCACAGGCTCGTGTCGGGCGGGACGGACAACCACCTGGTGCTGGTGGACCTCAAGCCGAGGGGGATCGACGGGGCCAGGGTGGAGAGGGTGCTGGAGCTGTGCGGCGTGGCCAGCAACAAGAACACGGTGCCGGGGGACAAGTCGGCGCTGCGGCCGGGTGGGCTGAGGCTGGGCACGCCTGCCATGACGACGAGGGGCTTCAAGGAGGCGGACTTTGAGCGCGTGGCCGACATCGTCGACAGGGGTGTCACTATTGCCGCCGCAGTGGACAAGCAGGCAAGAGCGGCAGCCGAAGCCAAGGGGGCCAAGAACCCGGGCACTACCAAGGCGTTCCTGGAGCACCTGGGCGACGGCGCGGGCGTGCCTGAGATTGGCGCGCTGAGGCGGGAGGTGGAGGAGTGGGTGGGCGGGTTCGCTCAGCCATGGATCCGCTCGTGAGGAGGCCGTGGATCGACTGCACGTCGCGATGTACCCGCTCCATACCCTAAAAGTCGAATTTGATTGAAGCCGTCGCTATGACGGTACCTGTAGACTGCAGTCCGCTAGAAGCGGAAGGCGCATGTACAGTAGGTACGTTGTGCTCTACACCGACTATTGCGTGTTCGCCCTCCATGCATCATCGGCCGGTCAAAGGAGGTACATAGTAGGCAGGTAGTCCAAGAGGGCGGTTAGCGTCGGGCGACGTTCGCTGGAGGTGTTTGGGGTTTAGACCCGGACGCCACGGAAGCCGAGTCCCGGGGTCACGAATCCGATCTCGGACTGGGGTGATGAGGTTCTGAAGCAGATACCTAGAAACTGTACCTACCTGTGGAGGATGCATGAGCTACATCGTCAGATTTTTCAAACGTCCGCAAAGTCCTTCCGCTTTCGTGTGCGCTCAATACATCCCATGCATCCATAGAGGTTCCTCTTCGTGCCGATGACTTCCAGACCGCCCGAGTGACCGGAGAGGATTGGAGCTAAGCCCCGCATGCCGCGCCGGCGGGTCGCCGTGACACGCGTGCGTGCGGTGCGGTGCGGGTGCCTGTGATGCTTCGCCTTGGTGTAAGCCGATTGGCTGTGTCGGCAACGCTACCGAGTCGATGCCACCATCTGCCCTACCCCTGGAGCACACACACGATGCTACGCCTTGCAATAGGCGCCGAATATGCCGGGAGTCCTGCCGATAGTCTCGAGTCTTCATGCCAAGCAGCACGCTATTGCCCACTACTCGACGATTATCCCTCCTGGCGAACCATCTCGGGGTGGGTCCCGGAGGAGGCGGAGAAGCGCCCGACGACGAGGGGGCCACTCCGTCGGAAATCTCCCGGATCCCGAAAATTCTCTTTCTGCACGCCCCTCCTCGTCCCACACCCCCTCCTTTCTTCTTCTCCGGGGTTGACAGGGCCAGAAGCGTTGCTGCTTTGACTATGCACGCGGAAATTCAGTGGCCATCGACCCCCTTCCCGGACACCTCTCCTTACCATTGTGCGACGAAATGGCCTCGCTCTTCGCGCGATACGTGATTGCTCCTGCTGCCCGCAGGGGCACGGATGCGCTCAGGCCCGTAGCCGGTGCCAGAGCGGCAGTCGCTGCGACCAGACCAAGGAGAGCGGCACCGTTCATACGGCCCTTTTCACTGTCATCTCGGCGTAAGTGACACATCAAGACGGTCGGCCACTCTGCCTCGCTAACACACCAGCCCAATTGCAGGCCTAGAGAAGCGGTATACCTCGAGCCACGAATGGATTGACGTCGGCGCAGACGGCAAGACTTGTAAGCACACATAACCGCCTTCTTGAAGTCTTGAGACGGTGTCACTGATTTTCAAATAGGCAAGATCGGCATCTCACAGTTCGCCTCTGATGCCCTCGGTGACGTGGTCTACATCGAGCTGCCCGGCGTCGGCGACGAGGCCAAAGAAGGCGAGCCATTTGGCTCGGTAGAGTCGGTCAAGTCGGCCTCAGACGTTGTCTCTCCTGTCTCGGGGACGATCGTGGCCGTCAACGAAGCCCTAGCCGAGGCACCGGCCGACCTGGGTAAGGACCCCGAGGGTGAAGGGTGGCTCATTGAGATTGAGGCGACCGAGGTATCTCCCGTAGAAGCGCTCATGGACGAAGGCGCGTATGGGGAGTTCACCAAGGAGCACTGAGAGCGCAGTTGCGATGAGACTAGGGGATATATCATATATCATATTGAGTGCCACAGGTCAAATAGAAATGAAGAAAAGAATATCATCCTATCCCACTTTGTATGAGAGAATGTCAGAGCACTGGAAAGGACAAATGACAATAGTAACTTTTGTCTGCCTTGAGAGAAAGCCCATAAACACAGCAGGTAAGACCTCCATTCTTTTCTCTGGAAAGAACTGCCTTTCAGTAGTTTCGAGTTCATCACTCACAGCTCCTCACTCCCCTCAACAGGGGGACACGTGCAGAACAGGTTCGTATCCCCAAAAGCATCATCCACCCTCGCCACCGACGGCCACATCTTCTTCTCCCGCAGCCACGGCAGCGGATACGCCGCCTCCTCGCGCGAGTACGGCCGGTCCCACCCCGGCGCCAGCAGGTCCTGCACCGGGTGCGGCGCGTTCTTCAGCAGGTTGCCCTCCCGCGGCGCCCTCCCGGCCTCCACGTCCGCGACCTCCCGCCGGATCTGGATCATCGCCTCGCAGAAGCGGTCCAGCTCCGCGCGCGACTCCGACTCCGTCGGCTCGACCATCAGCGTGCCCGCCACCGGCCAGCTCATCGTCGGCGCGTGGAACCCGTAGTCCTGCAGCCGCTTGGCCACGTCCGCCGCCTCGACGCCCGCGCTCTCCCGCAGCGGCCGCAGGTCCAGGATGAACTCGTGCGCGCACCGCCCGCGGTCGTTGGTGTAGGCCACGCGGTAGTGCGGCCGCAGCCGCGACATGACGTAGTTGGCGTTGAGCAGCGCGGCGCCCGTCTGCCGCGCCAGGCCGGCGCCGCCCATCAGCTGCATGTAGGCGTGGCTGATGGGCAGGATGGAGGCGCTGCCCCAGGGGGCGGCGCTGACGGGGGCTACGGCGGTTGTTGCGCGGTCGGGGCTGCCTCCTTGTGGGTCGGCGGCCGGGTGCCCGGGGAGATAGGGGGCCAGGTGGCTCTTCACCGCGATGGGACCGACGCCCGGCCCGCCGCCGCCGTGGGGGATGCAGAAGGTCTTGTGCAGGTTGAGGTGGCACACGTCTGCGCCGATGTCACCCGGGCTGCAGAGGCCGATCTGCGCGTTGAGATTCGCACCGTCCATGTACACCAACCCGCCGTGCTGATGGACGAGGTCGCACACCTTCCTGATCTCTGGCTCGAAGACCCCGAATGTGCTCGGGTAGGTGACCATAATGGCCGCCAGCTCGTCCGCGTGCTTCTCGCACTTCTGCTCCAGATCCGCAATATCAAGGTTCCCAGTCTTTGGATCGCACTGCACGGGTACAACCTTCATCCCGGCCATAGCCGCGCTGGCGGGGTTTGTCCCGTGCGCGGAGACGGGGATAAGGCAGACCTTTCGGCGGTCGTCACCGTCCCTGCCAGCATGGTACTTCCTGATGACGCGCAGGCCGGCGAACTCACCCTGGGCACCCGAGTTGGGCTGCAGGCTGACGTCGTCCATGCCCGTAACGGCCGCCAGGTTCTTGCTTAGGGACCGGATGAGGACCTGATACCCGGGCGCCTGATCGACGGGGGCGAACGGGTGGATGTTGGCAAAGCCGGGGTTAGAGAGGGGTAGCATCTCTGTGGTGGCGTTGAGCTTCATGGTGCAGGAGCCCAAGGGGATCATGGAATGTACTAAGGAAAGGTCCTTGGACTGCAGGTGGTAGATGTAGCGTAGCATTTCGGTTTCTGAGTGGTACTGGTTGAAGACGGGCTGTTCGAGGAACGGGGTGGCGCGCTTGAGATTCAGAGGAACGATACTATTCAGGGTGAAATCCTCCTTGGGCCCAATGGCAGCGTTGAACTCCTCCTCGGAGACTCCGAAGCACCTCAGGAGCAATCTGAGACTATCAAATGAGACGCCTTCGTGCAGCGAGAAACCCAGCTTGTCGTCACTTATCTGCCGCAAGTTGATATTCAGAAGCGAGGCTTTCTCATGAGCGTGTGTCACAGCTTCAGGAGAGCCTCGTAAGGCGATGGTGTCGAACAAGACCAAGCCGTCCTCTCCAACACCTTTCGTGGCCAGCTGGAACTCGTCTCTCTGAAGGATAAGACGTTGAGCGAGCCTGGTCTTGCTCGCAATATCGTCCGCAATACTCTTCAGGCCGTACGGCCCATGGTACATAGCATAGAAGGCGCTCATATTAGCTAGTAGTGCCTGGGCTGTGCAAATGTTGCTCGTTGCCTTTTCTCGCCGGATATGCTGCTCCCGCGTTTGCAAGGCCAAGCGGAGGGCCCGCTTCCCGAGGCGGTCTTTGGAGACGCCGATGAGGCGGCCAGGCATCTTGCGCTTGTATTTGTCGGCACAGGCGAAGAAACCCGCGTGCGGACCCCCGTAGCCCAGGGGCACGCCCAGCCGCTGCGTGCTGCCGAGGGCGATGTCCGCACCGAACTCGCCGGGTGGCTTGAGCCTCGTCAGGGCCAGGAGGTCTGTGGCGACGCACAAAAGACCCTTCTGTGAGTGGACGAGGTCTGCGAGGCCCTGAAAGTCGAAGACCCCGCCGTACGTGTCCGGGTACTGGATGAGGACGCCGATGAGGCCCTCCTGGTTGTCTCGAACCAGCTTGCCATCCTCCGCGAGAACGTCGCCGACCACAATATTGATACCAAACCCCTGTGCCCGGGATTCCAAGACGGCGACCGTCTGAGGATGGCAATCCTGCGACACCACAAAGGTCTTGCACGAGGCCTTAGCGGGTGCATTGCTCATTGCCATAGTCATGGCTTCGGCGGCGGCAGTCGCCTCGTCCAGGACGGAAGCATTGGCAATGTCGAGCCCCGTCATCTCCGTCACTAGGGTCTGGAAGTTGAGCAGCGACTCGAGTCTACCCTGGCTGATCTCGGCCTGGTACGGAGTGTAGCTCGTGTACCAGGCCGGGTTCTCGAGCACATTTCGCTGGATGACCTGGGGCACGAGCGTCCCGTAGTATCCGCACCCGATGAAGGACTCAGCCTGCGTGTTTAGAGCGGCCAGCTTGCTCATCTTGTCCTGGATGAAGTGCTCCGGGCGGCCCTCAGCCTGGAGGGGAGCCGGGCCAGTCACCGCATCCCACTGCTCGACTAGATCCAGCTCGGTGCTCTGGCGGCGGACCCCCGGTGGGATTGTCTGTTGGAGGAACTCCTCCATGGAGCTGGCTGGTGGATCGAGGGCCTTGAGCATCTCTTCAAGCTCCTCGGGCTCGCTGCCGATGTGCCTCCGGGAGAAGCTCTCATGGTTGTACAAGCGAAGCTGATTGCTAACATGATGATGGCGTCGAGCAACGGGTGTAGTCATCCATGCCCTGGCTGCATGAGAAAGATGTAGGCCCTCGACGGTGCCTGGGCGAGTTTGAGCAGAACCCTGCAAAACTTGCCTGCACAGCCGCTGTGGCAGGCGTCGTGCCCGTGACGCGGATAGCATGTTGCTAAACCCCTTATATACTAAGCGTCGGCTGAGAGCCGAGAGGCAGGCACTGTTGGGTGGTACTGGAAAGGGACTCCAAGAGTACTGATGGTGATATTGATACGCAAAGTATATGCTGCACCCCCAGATTTCTCTCCAGATTCAACAGAACGTCGTAGACGTGAGTGCAGCCCAGGGTCTGGTAAGAGCAGCAGCGGCCGAGCTCCTCCGATCTATACGGACACACCCCGTCTCCTTTTGGACTACGTGATTCACTGAGTCAAGGATCCACTGAGGAGGCGGGCTTATCGGTGTAAGCCCCGAGACTAAGTGGAGTCTATTCCAGTCTCGCATACTGTACGGAATACTCCGCTCTGTCGAGTAAGGTCGTAACTCGTAAGGAATGGCAGTATGTCGACTGCAAGGGGTCTTTGGCGCATCCATCTACCTAGACTGGGTGCTTGGTCGACAGCCACTATTGTAGCTACCCTGAAAATTCCTATTGGTATACTGTAGAGACCCAGATTCCGAAGTGAATCGACGAGGTAAAGCCCCGGGCTAGATGTGATCTAGAGTACAGTCTTGGAGAAGTCCCCTCAACAGAAAACGCTTGACCTGCCTTAAAATAACATGTAATTAGGAAAGGGAAGCAGTCTGTGACTGCCCCTGTCGAGATACCGCCTCCTAGGAGACGATTGTGACTACGGGACACCACCTAGGTCTTGTGGACTACCTTCAAGAACTTATTCCAGTCAGTTTCAGTTGAAAAAGCCCTGTTGTTACGGTAGGAGATATCGAAAAGCTTGAAGCAGGGGTAGTTTCTTTCGAGTATTTACAGATTGAATTTATAGTTGAGATGGTAGGCTAATCACGCTTTGGTCTTTCCGAAAGTCGCCCTGTGTTCAGCCCACATCTCGTCCCGGAGCGACTTGTCCTGCAAGATCTCCAGACCAGTGGCGGCCAACACCTTTCCAAAGCGGAGAGCAGCGTCAAAGCCGGCTGGCGATGCAGCCGCTTTTTGAAATCCTGGGTTATGAGGTCCAACTCCTGGAACCTCCACTGGAATCGAAAAGCTTGGGTGAAGAGCGGGAAGCTCGTACCCGACATTGCCTGTTAAAATACGAGGTTAGTCCACGTGTTCCGTAATGCTTCTTAACCCTTTAAGCCGGGGGGATGGATAACGAACCCTGATCGGTTGAGCCACCACTGACTGTGGGGGAAGTCCGCATGTATGACTGCCCCTGCGATGCCGCCATCTGCTCAAAACGTGTCGCAATCGCGTTGCTGCACTGTAAATCTTTGTAGGTGTTGGCCCTAGTCGACAGAAAGAAAGAGATTGTTAGTCTCTGGCTCTACCATGTGTTTGATGCTCCTCCAGCTGAACATACCAGTCAAACCCCACAGTGCACCCGGTAGCCGTGGCTGCACCCTCACAGCATGCGACTAGCTTCCGGCAGGTCTCTTGTAGCTCTGCGTCCGTCTCGGCCCGGATGTAGATGAGCATCTCTGTCAGGTGAGGGATGATGTTGGGACGGTCCCCGCCGTTGGAGATGATGGCGTGGATGCGCTGGTTGGGCGGTGTCTGCTGTCGAAGCATCGACAAGTTATTGTACGTGGCGACTGCCGCATCCAGCGCGTTCTTACCCTTCCAGGGAGCGTCGCCAGCATGGGCGTTGAGGCCTCTAAAGGTCACTTTCGTGGACGCCCGGGCCATGCACCGCATGAGCACGATGCCGTCCAGGTTCTCCGAGGAGGGCGCCGGGTGGCCCATCAAGCAGGCGTCGACTCCCTTGTAAGCCCCGGCGTTCAGGAGGTCGATCTTGCCGCCGCCGTCTTCCTCTGCGGGCGTGCCGAGGAGTCTCACACGGCCTTCGATACCGCCCTCTGCGAGAGCATCTGCCGTGGCAAGGAAGGCGGCAAGTGACGACGTTGAGATGAGGTTGTGGCCGCAGGCGTGGCCGATCTCGGGCAGTGCGTCGTACTCGGCATTATAGGTGATGACGGCGCCACCATGCCCGGACTCGACCTCGAAGGCGGTTTTCAGTCCGTATGCATGGCGTGTGACCTTGTACTCCAGCTCTGAGAGGATGGTGCAGAACGTGTCATGAGCGTGAAACTCCTGGAAGGAAAGCTCGGGGTGGGTATGGATCTGTCCATATCCAACAATACGTCAGCACCGCTCTGGCACAATTTAGGTAATACCTCGCAAGCTTACCTCTCTGTTTAGTCTCTCCAGTGTGTCTCTGTGCTTCTCGAACGACTGAGCCAGCTGTTCGTGCACAGGGAAAGATGTAGGTAGGGAGCCCATATTTGTTAATAGGAGCAACAACTAGCAAGTTGCAATATGATACTGCTGAAATGGAGCTTCTCAGAATATTTCAACGTCGAATTTACGCCATCCACGAAGATAGGTAAGAACTACAGCATAATCTTTTATATCGGCCAGGAGCATACACACGGGCAGAAACCATGGTGGACCTAAGGGACGGGGTAACCGATTTGCTTCCGTAAAAAAGGTCTGATAAGCTGAGAACCAACATAGCTCATGTGTGGAAGGGTCTTCCTCGAGATCCTTCTACCCGCCTGCTTCTAGTCTCCTCCTCCCATGTGCAGTACGTTTGTAGATGGATTCTGGTGTGAGTGATTTACAAGCCGCTATAGCTTCAACTTACGATTGCCGATTTGCCCCAGAGATAAGCCCTATCAGCTGGTCCCCAAGTCGGCAACAGCGAAGCCAATAGAAATCAGCGTCTCGCCTTAGGGCCAGCCAATCGGGCTCCCGGGGTGCTATTAAAGCGGCATCCCCGCGACTGCCAGGGACCCTGCGATTTCGCCTCCTCCATAATCTCCATAGGGTTGCAAGCGGCACATATTGAGGATTGAGTTCTCACTGCTCAGCCGCCCGCCTCAGCATGCCGACTCGCCAGCTCGCTTACGCTAGTGCCTATTCCGACACCTAGAGAGCTCGAGTGACTTCGGAGAGGAGTATCAAATATCAAATATCAATCACACCATGTCGGGGCGCACCGCGCCACGCTCCAGAACGGGTAAGAAAGGGGGGGGGGGGGGGGGACGCGACGCAGGAGTGGTGACATGTCCAATGTTCTCGCCGCAAGCGCTGATTCATAGCCAGGCTGTTCCACATGCCGCACCCGCAAGGTCAAGTGCGACGAAGAGCGCCCCTGCTGTTCGCGATGCCGGAGCGCCCAGCTGAGCTGCGACTGGGTCCGCCCCCCGCGGCGGCAGCGCCCGAAGCCGGCCAAGCCCGACAGGCTCGCGGCGCTGCAGGTCGTCCAGCAGCGCCGGGTGCTGCTACCGCGGGACGCCTTCGGGCTCTCCACCAGCCAGCAGCTGCGCAACTCGCTCCGCCTGAGCAGCATGGACCGCGAGTACCTCGTCTACTTCCCCAACACCATCGTGGTGGCGTGGGTGGGCAAGCCGTGGAAGTGGGGGCTCCTGCGCTATCTCTACAGCAGCGTCGCCTCCGAGTCGCCCGTGGTGATGAGGCTGATGCTGGCGCTTTCGGCTAGCGAGCTGGAGACCCGGAGGTCGATGGACCCGGATCGGATCCGCTGGTCGCTCCCGTGCCAGCCGGGGACCGGGGTGGCCCACTACAGCGCCGCGCTCCGGGAGTTCAGGTCCGAGCTGGAGCGCTCGCGGCGGCAGCCACTGTCCCAGGAGAAGCTCGATGAGATCATCGCGGCCTTCTTCTTCTTGATCTCCTACGAGCATCACTTTGGCGGAGGCTGGTCTGGCCTGAATACTCACCTTTCCGGCATGTATGCCTTCCTGAAGAGCTGTGGGGTGCTGGGGGACTTGTCTTCTAAGCCGGAGGTGGATATGGCTGTGTCGAGCAAGAATCTCTTACTATACATCATGTAGGTTCTTTCGGATGTAAAGGGGATAATGCTGTCTTGCTAAGCTGCGGTTTCAGGTACATCGCCCTGAGCCATGCATGGGGCGGCACCGACGAGCGCGAAACGTGGCTGCGCGCCATGGATAACGACACCTTCTGCGACTTCATTGATTGCCTCTTCCTGGAGAGTCGAGACACAAACTCCATCATATTCCGCGGCGAGTATCCGACAGAAGAGCTGGCAGATGACATTTCTGTCTACCATCCCCTGGACTTCTTCCACGAATGCAGCAAGTTGAAGCACAGGCTTTTGTCCTATATTAGAGACGTCAAGGACGGAAAGGAGCCTGAGACGTCAACGAAGTTCTTACTGAGCGAACTGAAGAGGATAGGCAAGGTAAGATGGCAACTACTCTCAACAAATATCTAAACCCATCGCTTACCCGAGTAGCGTTTCCGCAATCTCGTCATGCTCGGCCAGCGAGAGGATCCGCCAATACGCCTGAGAGAATTGCAGACTATCTACTCTGTCGTGGGCGAATATCACGCATTGGAGATCGTATGCCACAGGGCCATCTGCATTCCGCAGGCGGGTGGAAGGAGGCCGGCGTGCCACCGAGACGCATTGGCCAATGTACTCGGCGTCTGCCGGAAAATGATGAAGAGGAACCCTCGCGTAATGGTGAGACTCATCTGGCCGCTGGTTGTGGCTGCAGAGTCAGTAGACGACGCCGATGATAAGAGGTGGATACAAGAGACAGTTGAGACTGTTCGCCGAGACACGGGCAGCTCTTCCTGGTTGGCTGAGGGGCTCGACGACATCTGGGCGTCGCCGGCGTGTCCTCAGCAACTCACAGGAAGCCTCTCGCCTCGAATTCCGAGAGCCGGTACTATCTCCGCTATCTCTGATGTCTGACATGCGGCGTATCCGTGTGTAGATGCCGTCCTGATATCAGGCGATGGCACAGGGGTCTAGCCCCGCGTTCAGCTCACCGCGCGGTCTCAGAGATAGGGATTATTTCAGCGTCACGGTGACGACGGGAAGTCCGGCTGCGCGGGACCCTAATGTAGGGCCATGTAGGGCTATGCAATACATAATATCGATTTGAGCGCCAAGCGTTATCTTATCTGGCGAGGCTTCTTTCGAGATCGTACAGATTTTGCCGATCCAGCCAATCAGACACAACGGTTAGACTCCTCGCCTGTTCCGTGAGTGGCTCTTCTACTGGCGATGCGAAAGTTAGTTGCACAACCCCAGGACCGGGCTGTGAGCTAAGGACTGACATCCACTGATAAGGGAGTGGAGATGGTTCGAGGCGAAGACCGCCCGCGTAGTCCCAGCATGTCGTGGCAATCCTCTGTACGGCAGTTTCGAGATCCTTAAAAGACATCACCATGCGACACAAGGGCAACATGGTTTGGATTCAACCAGACCCTGCTCGACTCATCTCAACTTAACTTCTCTCTTCTGACTTGCCCATCAACGTACTGGGCCTCGCAGACTACGCGGCCATGAAGAAAGACATGGGCAAGACTTCGTTAGAAATTGCCGACGTGGCGGAAGGCGACGTCCACGAATTGCGGAGCAAATCAACACCTGGTTTTGTGTCTGCAGTGGATGAGGAAAGCCAGACATGGGGCAAGAGGCTCCTCCGGAAAATCGACTGGCAGTAAGAACACACTCCGACGGAGAAGAAGTAGAGGAAGAATGTGCAACCCTGAAGAGTAGATGCTGATGATGTGTGAAAGTCTGCTGCCGTTGATGTGCACGTCATACATGATCCAGTTTCTGGACAAGCAAACCCTAGCTCAGGCGTCCATCATGGGATTCATCCAAGACTTGGTGCGGTTTCCTCCCCCTACCGGAGACAAGGAATGAGAGAAAGACACAATGCTGACTGGTTTCCCTTGTCAATGCAGAACCTCACTGGCAATGAGTTCTCGTGGTGCGGCTCGATGTTCTACTTTGGTTACCTGGCCTTCTCCTACCCGGCGTCGCTCCTCATGGTGCGATGCCCGATCGGCAAATACCTAGCCGTGAACTTGTCAGTGCTCCTGTCCCAAATAGATACATTGCCTGGATGGCCGTTTTGTTCATTCGATGTCATTTGCTGATATCCAATATCGTCTAGTCTCATATGGGGTGTCATTCTCGCCTGCCACGCAGCGACCAAGAGCTTCGCCGGCATGATGCTGGTCCGCTTCTTCCTCGGCGCTGCCGAGTCGTCCGTCTCCCCGGGCTTCAGCTTGATCACCGGCATGTGGTATCGACGCGAGGAACAGCCTCTGCGCCACGGTTTGTGGTTCACCGGCAACTCGGCCGCTACAGCCGTTGGTGGTCTGCTCGCCTATGCTATCGCACACATCCATGGAGGATTAGCATCTTGGAAGGTGAGTCAAATGCAACTCTGAGACGATAGGGTACGGAAGGAGTTGGAGCTCACGCAGAGACATCGATGACAGTGGCTCTTCATCATCTACGCGATTATCACCCTCATCTGGGCTGTGTTGCTCTTCATCTTCCTCCCGGACCAGCCGACCTCCGCTCGGTTCCTGAGCGAGGAGGAGCGCACGAAGGCCGTGGACCGGCTGCGGACGAACCAGGCCGGCGCCGTCACGCACAAAGTCCAGTGGAACCAGGTCTGGGAAGCACTGTCGGACTACAAGATCTGGATCTTGTTCTTCTATCAGATCGCGAACAACATCCCCAACGGAGGGCTTACCACCGTAAGTTGCGAAAGCACTCGACAGTTTGTTTTCATGCCAGCGGAGCTAACTCCTGATTACCCATCATGCAGTTTAGCTCCCTCGTTATGGCTGGTTTTGGCTTCACCACGCTTCAAGTATACCTTCTCTCGATGCCGACGGGCGTGATACACGCGTTCTTTGCTGTTGGAAGGTAAGGACCTAGAAGCTTCATTCGGAGCAGTCCAGAATAAGGACATGGCGGAAACACCCTTTTGAGGAATCTTGAGCTGACAAATTACAAAGTACCTTCCTGGCTGGCAGATTCCCTACGTGTCGCTGTCTGCTTGTAGCTGGCTGCACCTTCGTTGCGTAAGTCTCATACTGACTGTTCCAATCTAACACGCCAACCCAGACCAAGCTGACCTGGATGTGTTTCTGTCTTTCCTTGCAGGCTCATCGGATGCGTCATCATCTACACAACCGATAACCAGGGCGCCCGCCTCTTCGGCTACTTCATCTTCGTCGCCTATGCGGCCGGTATCCCACTGACACTGTCCCTTGTGTCCTCGAACGTGGCTGGCTTCACCAAGAAGGCGACCGTCGGGGCCATGATGTTCATCGCCTATTGCGTGGGCAATATCATTGGTCCCTTTCTATTTTTCAGCAGGGAGGCGCCGAAGTATAAGGTATGGACTATACTCTCGGTCTGAGTCGTTCTTCTATACTATCCTTTGAATTCTCGTTTGAGCTGACACACTCCTTCTCTTATAGAGCGGCTTCTTGTCTCTCATCGTGTGCTTCGCCGTCGCCATTGCCCTCATCCTGACTTTAGCTATGTGCTGGCGCTGGGAGAACGTCCGGCGCGATCGAGAATACGGGTTGCCAGTGCTGGATGGCAGTGCAGCGGCCGGAACTGGTGACGAAAAGGAAGCTGCGCCAGAGCAGTTTGAGGACCTGACCGATGTTGGAAACCATAACTTCCGTTATGTATACTAGGTCGGGTTTGGGGTAGCATTGCCACAAAGATTTGGGCGTACCTCTGGAGACTGGAATGGACGACAAAAAGGGACTCCCACCTTGCTTTTCATACGGTTGTTAACCATGGGAGCTGTTGTTATAAGATCAGCGACACCTGAAGGCCACGACTTGCATTTTGTCATACAGTAATGCAAATCAAAAAGCGTTTTGAGCGTTACCGCAAGTTCTTCGTTCCCAGACCATATTACAAGTGATTTGATGGTTATCTATTACCCGTAGCCTCCAGGCTCACTACTCGCTCTCCATCCTTGACCATCTATCCAACCAAGTCCTGGATGGAACACGGAATCTTCTCGTAGCAGGTTCTATCCTGATCGTCCACCCCACCACCATTCCAGCTCAGGCCACTCCACGAATACCCCACTCGTCTGTGTAGGGGAGTACAAACCCTCTCATAATGTATCATTGGCTCTGAGTTTTGTGAGTGGCATCCCCTGATGTCGGCGACTGCTTTCGGCGAGCGTTTTCGGCGAGCCTATGGTTCGCGCAGCCCAGAGTACGTCGACGGCTGTCTTGAGCAGCATTCTGACTTCTCCGGAGATGCTGCTTGGCGACAGTACCATGGAGAAGAGTACGTGTCGATCATACAGATCGCGCGGACAACTTGTATCGCATGGTCTTCATTATCGTTCTCGGCCACAGCATGTCGGCCTCAATCCGTCTTCTCAAGCACCATAGCGAACTTGCTCCTCCGCCGGATCCTCTCCCCGTAGAACACCAGCACCCACGGCACCAGCGTCAGCCCGCTCGCGATGCCGCCCAGCACCGCGCCGGCCCTGTCCTCGCCGAGGTTGCGGAACAGCGCCGTGGTCACGAGCGGGAACACGCCGCCCAGCACGTTGCGGCAGAAGCTCTGCGCCGCGAGCGCCGAGCTGGCGTACATGTGGTACACGTCGGCCAGGTAGTTGAAGGTGGCCAGGTAGACCGAGTAGATGCCCATGGTGGCGAGGCCGATGGCCACGGCGGGCGCGGCCCAGTGCGTGCTCGGGTCGGCGGTGAAGCCGAACATGAAGAGGCCGACGGGCAGCAGCGTCGAGGTCACGCAGGTGAAGTAGAGGCGGGACTCGGGCGCCTCGACGGGGAAGCGCCGCCGGAGGAAGGACCAGAAGCGGGCGGAGCGCGCGGAGGGCGGTGGGTTGTTGTCGTCGCTGCTGCTGCTGCTCTCGTCGTCGTCATCCCAGTTCTCGGCGCGCCACTGCGGGTTGCGGAGGAGGCTGTCCTGGTAGACGCCGACGACTGTGGCGAGCACGGAGCCGACGATCATGGCGGCGAAGATGTACCCGTCGTGCTCGATGTCCCAGCCATAGACTTTGGTGAAGACGTAGGGGATGGAGCCGAAGGTGAGGTAGAGGACGGCCCAGGCGAAGGCGACCCAGAGGGAGAAGAAGAAGACGACCGGCTCGGTCAGCAGGAGGTGGAAGGGGCGGTAGACGGAGATGGAGATGGTCTTGGCCAGGGAGGTCCGCTCCTCGTCCTCCTTGACGAGCCAGCGGATGCGCCGTAGCCGACCCAGCGACGAAGAGCCGGCCCTGGGCTGCGCGTCGGGGAGGCCGCCGACCTTCTTCTCCTCGTCGAAGCCCGTCTCCGCTGCGGTCATGTCGCCGTCACTGTCCCGCCCGCTCTCCTGCTCTTCGGTCATCCAGACGCCATAGTACCCGGCATCTTCCAGCTCGGCGTACCACTTGTTCAGCGCCTTGGCCTTCCTCGACAACAGCACAGATCCCCTGCTCTCCTTGAAGAGCATCAGCAGCGCGACCATCAGGACCGACCCCATGATGACCTGGTGCCAGAAGATCCAGTCCCAGCCGCTGTAGTGCCCCCTGGACGCGAGCCGGTTCGTCATGACCGCCGCGATGAGCGGCCCCGCGCCGGTGCCGACGAGCACGGACCCGCTGTACACGGCCATGGGGGTGTTCCTGCCCTCGGCGCCCCACATGTCGGCGATGACGCCGCCGATCATGGTGCTGAAGACGGAGCCGCCGGCGCCGACGAAGAAGCGCGCAACGATCATGCCGGCCACGCTGGGCACGACGCCGCAGACCATCTGGAAGATGACGAAGACGACGCCGGACACGGCGAAGACGGGGTAGCGGCCGTTGATCTCGGAGAAGGGCGCGAGGATCATGGGCGGCAGCGCGAAGCCCAGGCAGAAGGTAGTAATGCCCACGAGCACGACGATCTGGGACACGCCGAAGTAGGAGGCCATGATGTGGGAGGGGGGTGAGTAGCCGCCTGCCGCGTAGGCCGTTAGGAAGGTAGCGACACAGGAGAGCACGAGGAGGACGCGCTTGCGGTTCTCCGGCCATGATCGAGGGTCAGCAAAGGGCGTCAGATCCGGTGGTGGAGGAGGAGGTGCCGCGGCAGGGTTGCCGGTCGTGTGTGGATATGGGAGCGGAGTAGCGAATGTGAGATACAGGTATGTGATGGCGGTGTCCGCGTCGACGGCCTGTCGCTCTGGCGGAGGAGCTGGCCCTGCTGTGAGGCCCCCGACTGTCTGCGGCCTTAACTCCTTCTCCGTTGCCGAGATGTCTTCCATCCTCCGGACTGGCGGCTGGGCGGAGGCTCGCTCAACCTGGAGGTCCTGTGAAGCCATTATGGGGGGATGGCCACGGCAACGTCCTCAGCGAATCTCTCAACAGGCGTCCACACACAGGGCGCCTTTCACACTGCCAAACGCAAGAGCGCGTGCTTAGTCGTGTGAAATGTCAGACATGGACACCAAGCCCTCCAGGGCCGAGGTGGAAGGTGGAAGGCGGGGAGAGACGATGATCATATACGCCGGCTCCGGGAGGAGAGTCGTGCTACGGGAATAGCAGCGGAGACCGGGATAATATCCGGAATGGGGCACACAGCTGGCCATCGGCAAAGAGGGACGATCCAGTCTCCCCAAAGCAAAGACTGCGACTAACGCAGAGCAGAAACGCCGAGCGGGACTTTGATTACCGTCATAGAGCGTAAGGTAAGACTGACAATTGCCATCAGCGGCTGGCTGGAAGTGATCAACGGTAGACTACAGAGAGGTCGTTAGGGTGGAAAGGAGCTGCCTTCGAACCCCCAGGTTTCGAGGCACCGTCATCGCTGTCGTCACAACCGAACCCGAGCCTGCATGTAACTTACATCCAGGTCTTAGTCTGTCCTTCTATGGGAAATCGCAAGATGGTTAGGCTTACCATGTAGGTATGGCGAGCCCGGACTCCTTACTGTAGCTAGCGGCGAAATTTCTGTCTTCCGGGCCCGCCCCTTCTGCCCGTGCTGTTGGATGGCGGCCGAGTGCCGGTCAGAAAGAAGACTGGCTCGGATGGTGGCATTGTGTCAAGGGAGTCTAGGGAATAAGCCCCTCGTGCGTCCGTCTAAGCGCGCCAGAATGGGACTGGGCAAAGGGAGACGCTTGCGTCTCGGAGACCGCCATGTGCCTCCGACGCCCTCTGCCAACCAAGCCGCATCACCTGTAGGCAGTCTTAGCACCCGTCCATTGCCGATAGCATCTCCCGAATACACCTGCAAGGCAGGGCACACCGCCGGTTGGGTAGCAGCAGGTTCCGGGGCTGCTTGAACGGTTGTCTCCCGAGGAACCGATCTCAGTATCTCCGATTGTAGAAAAGGATATCAACTCTCATCCAAGGTGTCTCAGATGGTTAACGCCTATCCCCGTGGATGTTTCTCACCTGGAGAATGGAGGATGGCGGGGAGACTACCAGGATCTCGCTGCATTCGTCCAGCACACCACAAGCCGAGATGCGTGGTGATCTCTGATCTTGATTCGACTCCACTACCCGGGTCAACCTTCCTTTTCCTGCCACCGCGTTAATCCCGGTTAATGCCCTGACCAATGGAGGAACATCTCGCACCGCCATCCCCTGTGTGACTGACGCACCAAAAGAAAAAGAATCTGCAAACAAGGACTCGGCTTCCACACAGAAGCACACAAGAGCAAAGAGCAAAATGATAATGACAAGAGTGGGATTCGAACCCACGCCCCTTTCGAGACTACGAGTCTCAATGATCTCCAGTCGCCTGGAGGCCACCTGAACGTAGCGCCTTAGACCGCTCGGCCATCTTGCCGATGTTGTTGTGAAGACACTTGCTAGAATCCACTAGCAAGCGGAACACCATCCCTAACTCACCATCTCGTCTGAAACAACTGAAGATGTTAGTGATGAGGTAGATATGTTGGGATGTGAGTGGAAGAAGCCGCTGCTAATCTTGCTCAAAAGCCACAGGCGCTCTTTAGGGGCCAAGGGCCGGTCAGGGGAACCCGTTAGTGTGGGGTGGGATGCCGGCGCCCGGCCTCCACCAAGAGTCTAGAGGGCGCTCATTTCCAAACGACAAAAGCTTTTCTCCAGGCTGTGATGGGCCAGTAATTCATCCTCGAAATCCTCAATTATGTGAATCTTGTCTATTTACGCCCTTCATATATTCCCCATGGCAATGGATAGTCGAGACCGGGCTAGAGCCACGACAATGCGGGACTTGTGGCTTCCGCGCAGATTCTGAAAGTTGGCCTGTCCCCTGATTCTTCGTGACGGGAAACTGCCTGGTATATATCAGTAAGTGTGGAACACTCGCCGACTTAGGCCAAATCGAACCTCACTCAGACGGACGCGTTGTCTGAGAAGTCCTGTCGGCGCCAAGTGGCGCGGCTATTTCGTCGAAGCGTGCGGTCGGAGATCGTGGAACAAAGGCAAAGACGCCTCCTCAGCGTCGTCTGGAGCCTCACCGCTTCAATTTTCCTTTCGTCGACAGCTTCCGCTGCAGCCTCCTCGGACTCCAGCTCCCCCGCCAACCCGCCTCGTCCTCTTCCTTGCTCCCTAAAGACAGCACTACCCCCTCGTCGAAGTCACGCTCGTCCTCCTCGACAGTCTTCCCCTTCCATCCTCCTCCAGCTCTCTTCTCCAGCCCTCTGAGCAGGTACGAAGGTGGCGACGCCCCTCCTCCGCTCCCGCCCCTCACCACCACCCGGCCGGTTGTCTCGCTGCGCCTCAGCCCCGATGACCGCCGCCGGTACCCGGGTCCGTAGTCCAGCCGCGCCGCCTGCCCCGGCAGGAGCGGCCAGACGCGCGACGGCGTGTGCCGCACCAAGTGGGTGCTGCGCTCGGCCGCGCTGTGCGGCATGTTCGCTCCCCACAGGTGGCGGATCATGGCGGTGGTCCAAGCCTCGCTGAAGCCCGCGATGCGTACCGAGTCGATGAGGCCAGCTAGGGCGCCGATGCCGTCGGCCGAGGTGAAGGCGGCGATGGGAACGTACGGGAGCGGAGGGTCGGTCCCCGGCCGGGAGCCGTAGAAGCGGCGGCACAGCAAGGTGAGATTGTCCATTGGGGCAGAGCCATTCCGCTCGAGCATCGCGCCGACCCAGTCGTCCACCAGCGTGCCGACGCCGAGATTACCTGGAGCAAGGCCCGCCGCGTCCCACGAGGGACCGAATCCGAGTCTGGCGAAGTCGAGCTCCAGAGTGACGAGCTGCATGCACGGGGCATATCTGGTAGCGAAGCGCGTGGCGAGGGGGTTGAGTGAGGGCCGGACGTAGGGGCCGAAGACGAGGTGGAAGCGTTGCGCCATCAACAGCGCCGTCATCACGTCGGCGCGAAGGTCGAAGCACGTGGTGAGGCAGGGCTCGAGAGCGCGCAGGAGAGGTGCGAAGGCGGCGAATGAGGATGGCGACCAGGCGGGCAGCTCTGCGCCCCTCATGTTCATGAGGATGGGCTTGCCGGGATCGTGGTCGGCGATGAGCAGCTGAGCGACGCGGAGGCGGATCTCATCGGGAAGCTGGAAGTAGCGAGACTGGGGCTGGGCGTTGTTGTCGGGGTCGCGGTCCGCCGTGAGCCGGAACTTGGAGAGGGTCTGCGCGAACTTGCGGGTGTGCTTGGACTTCTCACTCGTGTTTCCATCACTACGGTCGACGTAGCGGTGCCACTCGACATCGACGGTGCGGTCCCAGGCGGGGAGCGGAGTGTCGGGCTCGCGTTCCTCGTGGATGACCCCCAGCATTCTCGAAGCTCAGTGAGGTGACGAAAGCGAAATGACGAGTCGGATTAACTGGCGGGCGTGAGTGAGTAGAAGGCGTCTGCCTGGCGGGATAGCCGGATATATCTTGCAGGTTGAGGTGCGAGATGGAATCTGAGGTAAGTGTGAGGTCACACGGCCCGACCCGAGAGTAGTATCTTTGCTTGAAGCTCTTCTTGTCGGCGTGCTTTCTCGATCCTCGTCTAGCCTTTCTCTCGCGGGACCTGGACGATGATCAAGCACGGACCGTTATCACTGAGAGGGGCGGCTGCGAGAGATGGGGTCACTTGGAAGGTGGTGCACGGGAAGATGCCAATGCCCCGTCAACAATTCATGCTTCGTCAGTGCTTGAGAGAAAAGTGAGATGCTGCTGACGATGGTAGTCAGGCAAATCCGTCCGACTTGCCCGTCCGTGGGAAGCTCTGGGCTCTTGGTGGGGCCAGTGAATCTACGAGTGAGTGTGAAGCCCTCCGAGAGAACAAAGCAATTTGAGTTCAGCCATCTCAAAGCTAGCACTCCGAGCCGCTTCTGGCTCATCCCGAGAAGCTACTTGTCCAGGTGTATGTACTCTGGATTAATTCACATGATTGTGCATGGCACGGAAGAGTCTATTCTATAAGATATTGTCGCCGTGCTGCTGAGAGACAAGCTTCAGGCATGTTGTTTCGCCCCTTTCTTGATCTATCCCTACGGCTCCTCACAACTTTCAGAAGGCGAAATGATACATGTCACCTTGGTCACATAGAACACAACTTCGGGAAACATATTCGGAGTGTCTCAATGGAATCGCCGGCTGACCTATGATGTGGTATAGGGGACGCACCCCGTCTCATATTCGGTCTCCGTCTCCGGCATCCTGTCATCACCAGAGTACCTAGGTACCTGATATACCTACGGACCTTAGGTAAGGTACCTTACCGGATCGGGAGTGCTCCTCGGCACGGAACGTCTTTGATCCGGTCTTCATCATTACCGTAGATCCACTGTGGGGTAAAATGCTGGCGGTAGCTGAGTGATGACCGACCGACGCTCCTTGAACCTTCAGTGGGGTTCCATCGCATTGCCCCTCCAAAATTTCCATATAACTCGACGGCCCAAGAGCCCATCTGCACATCGCGAAGACCGCTGTCAGAAGCGAACACACAAAAAACACGACACCCAGTCGTAGCTGGAAAGCACACAAGATGTCACAGGCTCCAGTACCAGCAAACTTCAACGCCGAGGAGGCGGACAACCTCGAGGATGTGAGTTGCGCAGCTGTCTTGCCTCGTCGGGTCGATATCCGATGTGGATTGGGTTGGTTGGTTTGCTGACTGACGTTGCTTCAAGATCGAGAAGCAGTTCGCAGTAAAGGGTTCGTCGGCTCATCCATACCACGGTTTCCTCGTTGTTCAGTAACCTAACATTGCGTGCCAATCTGCAGCGGTCCAACAGATGCAGACCTACTGGGCGATCCTCGAGAAAGTTAAGGGCTCGAGCTTGCGCCTCACCAAGATGGACGACGACATCTACGACCACCTAATGCGCGACTTCCCCGATTTCGACCCGGCCGAGCCCATTGACGAGGAGAAGATGAAGAGCAAGGAGGGGAAGAAGCGCTGGCGCGAGTTCATGATGGCCTATGAGAAGAAGATTGAGGACTATAACTTCGGCACGCTTGTCCGCAAGAGTCCCAAGGACGAGTACGACCAGCACACTACTATATTTGGTGCGTACAATCTATATCCAGACTCCTTGGAGGTTCCCCTTACTGGGAATATCAACCTTGAGGGCGGCTACTCAGAGGGTTCTCTGGCTAGACGACGGCTTCACCGTCGCTGCAAAGACCGTACATAGAATGGTCCTGCTGACAGTCTTTTGCAGTTCCAAGAATGCAGTTCTACGCCATTGAAATTGCAAGGTAGGCAGAGACACTACACCCGGCCGCCAGATCCGCTGCTCACATGCTGTAAAGGAACCGAAAGGGCCTGAACGATTGGATTTACGAGAAGGCACACGCTGAGAACAGCAGCTAGGTTAGCTGCGCGGATCTATCTATACCATTACGGTTGACTCCTTGATAGTCTTATTGTCTCGGGCAGTGCAGGCTACTCCCAAGGTCGCCTTCCACTGCGAAACTATGTGGAGAAGGGGCTGCTATATTGTCGATCGGCCAATACAGCTTTGGGGCGCAGTGATGGATGAGTACGATGCAACGGTGGGGTGGAAAGGGAAATAAAAGATACCCAAAGCATTGGAGCGTCGGCTTCGATGGGAGAGCGGCGCTGATTATCGGGGCATCGAGTCCTAGGGTCCACGCAAGGCGCCGCCGGCCAGTGACGGCCGAAGGCGCTCGTTCCCGACCCAATGGAAAGGCATTCCCAGGCGTCTCTTGCAATAGATATTCCGTTCGGATTCTAGAACAGCTCTTGCCTTTGTGCTTGATCTTGTGAGATGCCCCTCACCATAGCAGCGTAATGTGTGCTGGTGGTGGTCGGGGTCCTTCAGTTAGTATTGTTCCCTCTACCGCGGCCAGCGGCACAATACTAAGCTTCTACAAAGGGAACCACCAGCCTACACCACCAATTGTGTGACCATTCTCGACTCTCTCCTGTGAGATTGCATGCTTGATATTATCCAAAATGCCGTTCCCTTTGCTTGGAGGCTTCAACGGCCTCAGCTTCCGTGCGCCTCTGGAACTACGTTGGCAACAGTCTTCTACTGAGATCTCCCGGGACCCATCGCCTTGATGTGTCAATATCTTTAACCTCTCTTTTCCTTCGCGATGGGACTTGTTGCAATCGAAGATATGAAGGATAGCGGATCACCAGCCCTGCCAGAGACCGAGAAAGACAGCATGGAGACGTCTCAAGCCACTACAGAGCCGTCAAGGGAAACAGAAAAGCCAATTGGAAGGGTCCTGATACATGAGAAGCCGAGTTGGAAGCACCTCTTCGCCTTTACCAGACGTGCGCATGCCCCATACCTCGCCTCGGCCATGGCGTCCACGCTCCTCGTCGCCGGTTTGAAGACCTACTACGCCATCATCCTCGGCGAGATCTTTCAGGTAGTTGCCGAGTTCGGCTCGGGAAGCAGTAGCGGAGGCGACCTGCTGTCCGGCGTCACTCTATGGTGTGTCGTTCTGACGGCCATGGGAGTGCTGATCTGGCTCGCGGATTCGGCGTTCATGGCGCTCTGGATCGTCTTTGGCGAGCTGTCTGCTAGGAGTGCTAAGGAGACCCTGTTAGGGTCGATGCTCCGTAAGGAGATGGCATGGTTTGATGTCCAGGCTGCCGGGATGTCCAGCTTACTCGCAGGAATTGAGAGGTATGTGGTTCCCCGTCTCTCTTCTGTATGAATAGCATCTGACATGGCATGGCAGTCGAACGAGGGAGCTTCAAAGCGGGACGTCCCAGGTTCTCGGCTTCCTCATCTGCGATACCTTCATCGCCCTCGCCTGTCTGATCGTTGCCTTTTCCTTCTGCTGGCAGCTGACTCTCGTGCTCCTGGCTACTATCCCTATCTCTTTCGTCGCCCTGACTGTCCTCAGTCGCGGCCTTGATCCGGCCCTCGACGCTCAGACGCGGAGTCTTGGACATGCCTCCAAGTACGTCACCGCCGCCATCTCCGCTATCGACCTGGTCAAGGTATACGGCGGCTCCGACCATGAGGTCTGGCAGTACCTGCAAGCAATCAGGAAGGCCGCGAAGAGTTACCTCGTCCAGGCGCGCTGCAACTGCCTGCAGATGGGCTACATCAAGCTGTGGATGATGAGTTTGTTCGTGGTGGGCTTCTGGCTCGCACTGTATCTCGTCAATAAGGGGTCGACGACAGCCGGGAATGCGGTGACGACGTTCTACGCCGTGCTGATTGCTTTCGAGGCAGCAGAGTCTGTGGGACCGCAGTGGCTGGTGTTGGCGAAGGCAATGTCCGCCGGTCTGTCCCTGAAGGCAACGGCTTCCGACTTTCAGGATGGTCGTGAGGTCCGGAAGATCCAAGGTTATCATGAGCCGGCGACGTGCGTCGGTCGTGTCGAGATCCGCGACGTTACTTTCGCATACCCGACGAACCCAGACAAGATGGTTCTGTGCCGGTCGTCGTTCTCCTTCCCGGCTGGCGAGATAGCCTTCGTAGTCGGACGCAGCGGGTCCGGAAAGAGCACGCTGGGCAACCTTCTCATCAAACTGTATGAGCCAGAGACCGGACACGGAGATATTCTGGTTGACGGCAATCCTCTTCGAATATTAGACGACGACTGGGTCCGAAGCAACGTCACGCTGATCCAACAGTCGAGCATCCTCTTCAATGACACTTTGTCCATGAACGTCGCCTTTGGCCACCGCGACCCGTTGCAGGTATCTGTGGATGAGATCAAGTCGGCTTGCGAGACAGCGCTGCTCCTGTCTACGGTTTCTAGTCTTTCAGAAGGCTTGCAGACTATGGTGGGATCCGGAGGCTACAGCCTGAGCGGCGGGCAGAAGCAACGGCTTGCCCTAGCGCGGGCCAGACTCAGAGATCCTCCTATTTTGATCCTTGACGAGGTCACCAGCGGTCTCGATCCTATTAGTAGGACTCTAATCATGGAGGCGATCAGGATATGGAGACGGGGGAAGACCACCATAATCATCACCCACGACTTGTCGCAGATCCAAGACCATGATTCAGTCTACGTCATGGACCGCGGGGCTGTCGTCCAGCAAGGATTTCGAAGAGACCTCGCTAAGCAAGACGATGGAATGTTTGCGACGCTGCTGAACTCGGCAAATGACGGTTCTCCGTCCCCAGTCTCATCTTGCGTTCCGGCTTCTGAGCGAGCCTCAATGGTGGGAGACTCTCCTCCAGCTTATACCTCTGAAGGACACTTCGCCAGATTCCTGCATCCAACGGCGGACGAGCAGGATATTCCTGGCGGAGTCCTCTTCAACAGGATGTCTTTGGGTACAGCGACCGCTCACGCATCCCGGATGATTAATAGGCATCTCTGGGATACTCCGCCCGTCGACGAGGAATATGCATCGAGATCTTGCAAAGAAAACTCGATGAGACAATTCGACCACCTAGGGTATAGCATAGACTCCCTGGATATTCTACAAACCCCCATGACCGTCCTGTATGCAAGAAAATCGGGAGATGAGCCACATCCTCGCGGAAGTGAAACCTCAAATAAGGCCAGAGTAGGCAGAGAGGCACGAACATGTCAAAGAATCAGTGACGAAGGGCAGACAAACGACCAACTCCTATCGCGAGTGCCTCTCACGGGGATCCTCCAAACAGTATGGCCTTCTTTAGATCTCAAGCATCGTCTCTACCTCGTCTTCGGAATCATTTTCAGCCTCATGGTTGCAGCTTGTAACCCAGCCTTCTCCTTCCTGTTCGCCCGGCTCCTGCAGTCCTTCTGGGCAACAGCCGACCGTATGGAAATGGGCAGAAAATGGGCCATCTACCTCATTGCTGTTGCCGTCGTCGACACAGCTTCCATCTTCTCGGCGCACTACCTCATGGAGGCCGCAGGCCAGGCGTGGGTCAATAGCCTGCGCACCGAGGCCCTCAAGCGCATCCTTCGCCAGCCCAAAGCATGGTTCGACCGGCCCGAGAACGATACGGGCCGCATCGTCGAGTGCCTCGATCGCAACGCCGAGGAGACGCGTAACCTCGTCGGACGCTTCGTCCCGGTGGTCATCATGGTAGCCGCTATGGTCCTCGCCGCCTTGGTCTGGGCCCTCGCTATCTCCTGGAGGCTCACCCTCGTCGCCCTGTCAGCCGCTCCCGCCGTGTACGCCGCCACACGCGCGTCCTCGGTCGTGTCGGAGAAGTGGGAGGCGCGGTGCAATACCGCAGCAGAAGCGAGTTCCGCCATCTTCACTGAGATCTTCACCCACGTCCGCGTCGTCCGCGCCCTCACCCTCGAGGCCTTCTTCACCGCCAAGCATGCCCGCTCCGCGCACGCCGCCTTCGCCCTGGGAGTGCACCGAGGCGTCTACACGGGCATCTTCTACGGCCTGTACCAGGCCATGTCCTTCTGGCTGACCGCGCTGGTCTTCTGGTACGGCACGGTGCTGCTGACGCGGGCCGACGGCGGGATCGGCGTGGCGGGCGTCATGCAGGTCGTCAACCTCCTGCTCTTCAGCATGGGCACCGCGACCGTCATGCTGGGCAGCATCCCGCAGATCGCGCAGTCCAAGGCCACCGCGGCGCAGCTGCTGCTCTACGCGGGGCTGGACTACGGCGCGGGCCACGAGCATCGGGGTGAGAGGCGAACGCTGACACCGCTGCCGGTTCGCGTGGATGGTCTGCGGTTTGCGTATTCGAGCCGGCCGGACAACGTGGTCCTTCGCGGCGTAGACCTCCAGGTTGAGGCGGGCGAGTGTGTTGCCATCTGTGGCTCGTCGGGGTGCGGCAAGAGCACGCTCGCGTCGCTGCTGCTGAGACTCTACGGCCCTGCTTCCGACACACAAAGTGACATCGATGCTCGATCTCCGTTGTCATTTAATCACATCCCAGCTTCGGAGCTCGACACGGCCTTCCTTCGCGCCCATATGGCCTACGTCCCACAGCAGCCCTTTCTCTTCCCCGCCTCTGTCTACGACAACATCGTCTACGGGCTGCACGACGACTCTCCCCTGCGCGGCATGTCCAGCGTCCGACGTGCAGCACTTGCCGCCGGAATCCACGACTTGGTCGTGTCCCTGCCGGAGGGCTATCACACACGAGTCGGGGAGGGCGGGATCGCGCTCAGTGGCGGGCAGATGCAGCGGGTGTGCGTGGCACGGGCGTTGGTGAGGAGACCGGGGCTCCTGGTGCTGGATGAGCCGACGAGCGCGCTAGATGCGGAGAGTGCGGAGGGCGTGAGAGCCGCAATTCAGGAGCTGATGGCGAGAGGAGGAGAGCGTGGGGATATGGCGGTTGTGATTGTGACGCACAGCAGGGAGATGATGCGCATGGCGGACCGGATAGTGGTACTGGAAGAGGGACGCGTGGTCGAGCAGGGGAGATACGAAGAGTTGCTGCCCAGGCAAGGGAAGTTTGCTACTCTCGTCAACGCGAAGTGGGAGCTTGATGCCGCGAAGGAGGCTACGGCATCACCTCCTTCAAGACGAGACACTGGCGAGTGTGTGAGTGGGAGCGTGGAGGCCATGGAGCGCCAAATGGCTGTGGCTCGCGAGGAGACGATTTGCAGGCTGCATGGAGCTGACCTGGTTGGCGTCCGGGGATCGAGGAAAGAGCCTGACCTCGAAACATAAGGGGATGAGAAGACTGGTTAGGCTCAAGTTGCAGGGAAATACAAGGCCAGGTTGCGGACAGGTAGACGAGCAGTCATCCATGGTGTATACACAGCCTGCCCGGGAGTCTGAATATCTATCTACACGAGCATAATCTTGGAATTTCCTACTACTCCAAGTTTAACATCCCACGCAATATTTGTCTACGAACCTAAGAGGGACTTCAGTGATACTTCTCGATAACAACATCATCGACAGGTCAATATGTGCTACTTACCCATCCCAGACTGGTCCCCCTGGTATCGTGTAGTTCTGGCAAACTCATTAGCTAGAGAATAACGGATGGAAAAGATATTTGACAGCCTACGAAGATCTTTTTCATCTCGTCACTGTATATGTCAATGTTGATAGAAGGATCTATTCCTTGTCAGCTCCCACTTCACTTACTACCCTCATAGCGGTAGAGATTGATACAGAGAAGGTTGAAGTAAAGAGGGTTGAACGATTGAGACTGTGCTCGGATAAGAGTAACATACCATCGGGGCTATACCCCCCAGGAAACCGTTTGTAGAAGCTCGCCCGTGGCAGCGCCGTTCCAGTGCCACTGACATTCAGATGGGCGCACTCGGGATAAAACTGCGGTTTGTTCGCGATATGGATCGACAGGATCTCATGCCGGATCATGTACAGGCCCGACTTCAGCGTCGCCGGTATTCGCACCGGCCAGAGATCCGGTGACCCGTCCCAATTCTGGAACTGCTTCTGCCACCACATGCCCTCGGGCACGTTCCCGTCCAGCAGCCCGCCCTCCCAGATCTTGAACCATTCCGCCTCGTTCGGGTCCACAGCCGAGCAGTCCCCATCACATGGGGCGAGCCACGCCGTCATGGGTCCGACGGGGTGGAGCCAGTACCAGTAGACGGCGGTGATGTTCTCGCCGGCGACGATGGGAATGTACGAGGCAGGCGGCGTCCCCGGGTTGTTGCAGGCGAGATACTTGTCGTCGACGCTAAAGATTGGATCAATCGACGCCCAAATGCGCTGTACCGTCCAAGACTGGCCCAGCTGGGCAGCCTCTGGCTCATCTGGGTCGTACCTTGTGCGGTGTAGGGTGAGCGGCCTGAATGTGAGGCGATACTAGAACGGAAGCTTACCCTCTGTACCACTTGTCCCCGACAGTGTAGTTCGCCAGGCCGCCGTGGGCCCGAGCCGACCCGGATAGAGCTGCCAAGGCCGCAAAGATGAGGGCTGGAAACATGGTCATTATTCGAGTCAGTGGTTAGAGGAGGGGAGAAGGCGGGTTGGAAGAGGCTGTCTTACAAGGGCAATCGTCTGGGCTTGCGCGACGCCGCTGGAGCATCAAACCCCTGAAATTTTACCTACTGGCACGGGGACGCACTCTGTCGTTTCCGGGATTGTGAAGGCGGACTACCGTACCAAGTCGCCACGCGAAATGGCTTGCATGAAGACATCACAGTACCTGACGGCCTCCACTAGCCGAGCTATGCCAATAGTCAGTCTATCAGAAAAATACATGAATTCACCAGACGTGCGCTGACAACTATTTTTTCTTCCCCGCATATCAATCTAAACACGCATAACTGGCTACTTCGGCAGCTGCCTATGTAAGCGGCTATATGCACACGGACGAGCTGCTGTTGCAAGCACGGCTCCCCGGCACGAGGACAGACAACACACGAATCTGTTCAGCATCTGAGGTAGGAAGCAAGATAAAAGTGGGATGAGACTATAACAGAGAGTGTGCCCTCGTCCTCGTATAGCATCGGACCTCCATTGGCCGAGAGCGACTGAAGGCCTCGGGGTAGCTACAACGAATTGTAAGCTGTCACTGGCATTTGGTACTACCATGCCATGACGCTGTTCGCTATATTCCACTTCGCAGGGGTAACTCCCAACTAGCAATTCACCAAGCCGCCCAAGTACTCCTTTAATTGATCCCTGTTACTCGACAATGTCTATATAGTTGTCTCGGTGATGACGACTTCGTGTCAGCCAGGCAGGACGTGTGCGCTGCAGGCAAGAAATGAAGGTTTAGAAGCATCAACTCAAGTTTCTAGAAACGGAATCGTGCCGTTCATGAGGACCCGAGTGATTCCTCTCCGCGTTATTGGTGGATCGGGGACTAAGGCACCGTGCCTGCATTCGGTACAGATCCTCGCGAATCAGTTGGCACCGCATCTTCGGCAGATTAATAACGGATGCTATTAAGTCACGATCGGAAATACCCATATTAGCTCAATAATTCCTCTCTCTGGCCATGGAGCATTGCTAGTAGCCACAGTTCTCTGACCTTTGTCCAAAGTGCCAAGGGGTGTATTGCGGACTTGTAGATGGGCTCTAGTAACCATTCCCAATAGACAAAGCCGTATCGGTGATATTCTTACATGTCGTAGAATGGTCTGTGGGATGTTGTCCAGTTTCAACCGAGCTTTGGGAAATTCGCCGCAGATAATAATTACACCTACATATCTTTAAGCAAGTTTCGGATCCAAATCATGGTGAGACGAGGCAAGCTGTACCTGGGCTCGTCCCGGAACGGAACCGGAAGATACAAAGCAAATAAACAGACGACTGGATGGTACCCCAAGTACGAGTTCAACCGGTAGCCGGAAAATATCCTCAACCAGGGTCTCGAGGATGTTCTGCTCAACTGCGGGCAATGATGAGATTCAAGCGGAGAATATAAGAAGCGATAGGGAGATCTTTTGTTTGAGGGAGTCCTCAAGTCCTATCTTCAGCTTTCAGGCGCTGATATCAAGATCGACACAGTGACTGGAGTACCTGTCCAACATGGTCCATCTATCATCTGCCCTACTCTTCGCCGGTACGGCCCTATCCCTACCTGCTGCGGAGATATTTGAGCGACAGGGGACCTGCAGTGTCCCCAGCAGCATCGCCGCCGTCAACTACGCCAAGCTGCCCGACCCTTTCACATTCGAGGGCGGCAAGAAGGTAGCGACAAAGGATGACTTCGACTGCCGCTCGCAAGAGATCTTCAAGGCGTTCCAGCAGTATGAGCTGGGCGACTACCCTGGTCCGCCAGACTCCGTCAAGGGCACTCTTAGCGGGACAACTCTCACGGTCCAGGTCACGGCGGGCGGCAAGTCGGTCTCTTTCACTGCTTCGATCAGGAAGCCGTCGGGAAGTGGCCCATTCCCTGCCATTATCGGCATCGGTGGCGTCTCGATCCCCGTCCCGAGCAATGTCGCGCAGATCACCTTCAACAACGATGACTTCGCCTCGCAGGCGAGCGGCTCTTCCCGCGGCCAGGGCAAGTTCTACACCCTGTTTGGCGCGAGCCACAGCGCGGGAGCGCTCACCGCGTGGGCCTGGGGAGTCGACCGCCTTGTCGACGCCCTTGAGCAGGTCAATGCGACCTCCGGCATCGACACCACCCGCCTGGGGGTCAGCGGCTGCTCACGTAACGGCAAGGGCGCCTTCATCGTGGGCGCGCTGGTGAAGCGGATCGCTCTGACGATCCCACAGGAGTCTGGGTCAGGCGGCGCAGCGTGCTGGCGCATCTCGGACCAGCAGCACAACGCGGGCAAGAACATCCAGACGGCGGGAGAGATCACAGGCGAGAACGTGTGGTTCTCTACGCGGCTCAACAGCTACAACACTAAGACGAGCACCATGCCGGAGGACCATCACATGCTCGCGGCGCTGGTCGTACCGCGTGGACTGCTCGTCATCGAGAATGACATCGACTGGCTCGGACCCGTCGCGACCACCGGGTGCATGAAGGCCGGCCGCCTCATCTATAAGGCCTACGGCGTCCCAGTCAACATGGGCTTCTCTCTCGTTGGCGGCCACAGCCACTGCCAGTTCCCAAGCTCGCAGAACACAGTGCTCACCCAGTACATCAACTACTTCCTCCTGAAGAGCGGGACTGCGCCCCCGGAGACAGAGCAGAGCTCTGCGACGGTCGACATGAGCTCCTGGACAGGCGACTGGACCGTTCCCACTTTGACGTAGAAACCCCGTGGACACCACAGTGGCGGCTTTAGGCGGCCGAGCAAAGCTGCTGGACCAAGTTACATCGGTGTTGATGACTGTGGAGGGTTGAGAAATGCATGTACATACAATGAGTCCGCAGTCCTGCATATATGAGACTTTGATCAATTCACCCATTGCTGCGTGTGCGACACGTAATTAGCCAACTCTTAAGTTCACTGTCTGAGGTGATTAATGCGTACAATTGGAGCTGCCCGGGACTGGACCCAAAGAAGGGGCGGAATTTTGGCTTTGCAGTGGCTGAGATTCAAAGCAAATTTGGGTACGTCGCATAACGCTAAAAACGTATCTGAATTTAAAGTCAAAGTAACTTAACTGATTATCACAAGTACCATGGAGAATAAAGGTTGCGGAAGGAGAATGCACGAAAAAAGAAAGCTGGTCCCAGAGGGGTTTGAACCCACGACCTGCGCATAGACAGAACTCAGCGAGTTCAACTATAAGAGCGCCGTGCTAACCACTGCACCATGGGACCGGCAAGCTGAAAAATTAAGTTCTTCGGCTAGTTCCGGCACCAACTGCAAATACATAACCGTGACAACTGACCCACAGGGATAGATCCACATCTACAACGCACAATCTTTCGGCGCAATTGTCACGATCTGCACCACTTTCACCTCGAGCCGATGAGGATGTCAAGTCATCTGTAGCAATAGTGTCACCTGCGCTCTAATAATTATTAGCACAGCATGATGCAGTTAATAGGTATTATCGTCCGTCCGTCCATCGCCGTCATTGAAGACTGTACCGGCTGTCCAGGCCTTTGACCCGCAAATCCGTGCAAGGTCCGGGCAGATTCTCCGGCTGTGAAGACCGACTGGAGAGAGAGAGTCAAGGGCGAAGGACCACATGTAAGGGAAAGTATGGCTTGCCATTGAGTGAAGAGAAGGATGAAGTTTCGCATACCAGATGGGCACGTAGTAGTACGTGTCCGGACGTTAGATCCCTCACACGTCAGGATAGGAGAATGGAGCTCGAGGATGCGGATTTGCCACCAGTCTGACCTCCTCATGCTACTGTTAAATGGCAATTGAAATGCAAAGGACACGCTGCACGTTAAGGACATTGCGGCTTTGTTCCAGCTGAGTGCGCATAAGCAAGCAGACGGGCCATGGACTGTATCATTTGGATAAGGAGCTCCGGGTCGCACATGGCTTCACGCCCTGGGTGACGCTGAATGACCCGGATGCTTCCGACCGGACTTTGAAAGAGGCCACAGAAAATCTTTCCAAGATTGGTAATGTAGAGGTGGATGTGTTATGGATGAGTCAGAATACAAGGAGAAAGGTTGTGAATAAGACAGGAAATGGTCTGTCGATACAAGTTGTTTACGGCTTCTCGAGTTGCGATCCGAATTTCCAGAAGGGGTAAAGCCGTCCTATTGAGCCGGTAGCGTTGACCGTTCCTGATACTCTTGAACGCTCTTGGGGTTGATTTCGACATACTTACGTTTCAATCTAGGTTATACTTCTACTATCAATGATGAAGAACGCAAAACTCGGAAGAAAGTTTATTTCCCGGAAAATACCTTAGAATTGCCGTACAAGGTCGCAATTTTACTTAACGGAGATCATGATCTATATTGCCACTTTCACTACGATCCCTTCATCTCCAGGCGTCTAGACCTTAGAGCTGACGCCCTCCTTCTTCAACCACTCCTTCAGGGACGCTCTCAGGTCCTCCTCCGCCGGGAGACCCAGCAACTCATTCGCGCTCTCGCCAGGCTTGAGCGCGTGCCCCTCCCCGTCCCTATACAGGTGCACTCGCACCAGCTCCCCAAAGGCGCTATAGTCGCCTTTCGCGAGCTTCTCCTCGCCAATCTTCTTCAGCTCGTCCGTGCTGACGTGCTTGACGGTCCATTTGGTGCCGGTCTCCTCCTCCACGATCTGCAGGATCTGGTTACGCGTGGGCTGGAATGACGCGACGGCGATGTACTTGTTCGCCGTCTCAGCGGGCCGCTTGAGGACGGCGGCCACGGCGCGGCCGATGAAGCTGACGTTGGAGGTCGGGAACGGCTCGTTGCCCGAGTCGTAGATCTCCGCGGTCTTGGTCTTGGCGTTAAGGCCGAAGATCCCGAGCTGCAGATTCTAGTTACGGTATGTTAGTCCTCCATTTTCGTAGTTCAGAGTCTCAAAGTAATATCGCCTACGAGATCGAAGAAGAAGCCGGTGGCGATGCCCGTCCAGGTGAAGTTGCTGTTCTCCTTCGCCTTCTCCTGGAGGTAGTCGACCGTCTTGATCTTGCCGGCGAGTATTTGCCCGATCTTGGCCCCTCCCAAGTTACGGGTGTCTATGCCGTATTCAGAGGGGATAAAACGCTTCACGCCGGCTGCATTTGCGGCATCGATCAGCTTGATCTGGCTGCCTATGGCAGGCGTGGCGATGGCGGAGACGACAGCATCGATTCCCGTCAGCGCCTCCTTCAAAGAGTCTAGAGAGTCATAGTTGACTTTCTTCACAGCTACGCTAGCAGGGAATGTAGCCGTCGAGGACTCCCGCGATAGGGCCGTCACATTGAAGCCCGCGGCGAGGAGCTCGTTCAAAATGTAGGACCCTAGCTTGCCGGATCCCTATAGCGCTCATCAGCTCGGTCTGTTAGGCGAACGGGGGCACTGCTGCGGGGCCCTATCTTACACCAACGATGGCAACGTTCTTGATAGTGATCGACGACATCTTGCCAGCACTCTCACGACTTACAAAACTGAAACTGAGAAGGAGAAACTGCTGTGATTATAGCAATGAGGTTAAAAAAGCATGAGGCGTTTGTAATCACATCATAGCAGTGCCGCACTTATGTGCCGAAGCCGCCGAATTGCGTCTTCAGTCCGAGGTGGGGGAAACGCGATCGGATGTCACATCTGCACCGCGGATATAGCAAACAAGAACCTCGGGTTGTGGGGTTGGCATCATCCGACCGCTTGTCACGTCATTCGCCCGCCAGGAGAAGCGTATTGCCGACGGAAAGCAGAAGGCAGTCGTTCCTGACACCGGAAAGACGGGGATAACCCAGGTGTATCACAGTAGGCGATCCGGAACAAATTCCGGCTAGGGTCCGCGGCGGCGGGGCCTGTGCCGGAGAACGCGGTCGGCGAAGCGTGGCCCGGCGTCAGCCGGCCTTCCGCTGACAGTCCGCAGCAACCTCATGCAGCTACTTGGTATGCCCAGCACACCATTACAGCATGAGAGCTGATCTCACAGGTGTGGAACAGAAATACAATATTAGGACTAACTCCTAGGTACACCAGGCATGACACCATTGCCACCGGTTGTCTAAATTCGCTGTCCATTTGTGCACAAAGTGGACCATATCACAGCTGCGGAGAGCGACCTTCATCCGGGCGTGGCGCAACTGACGGGAGTGGAGTGGAAGTGCGGGAAAAGTCTCACGGCCCGCAACCGTCAGCCGGTAGCCCGGGGAGATAGGGGGCTGAGGAGCTGAAGATCTAACTAGGCAGCTCGCTCTGTGCGTTGCCTTATCTGGGCCATACCGCCGCGAGTTCATGGCCGGCCAGCCGCGTATGGAATGTACAGCCGCTTAGAGGACGCAGAAGCACTCTAGAGGATCACGGAGGAAGTTCCATGATGGTGTCCATGATACCGATGATTGAAGTTGGAAGGGTGGCTGGAGTCTCCTGCAGCATCTTGCTCCGCCCCCAAATGTGCGGCGAACCACCCACCAACGTACATGACTGGGAGGTGATTGGGTTGTCGATCTCATCAGCTTACTGCATTCTAGAACCGAGATAAGGCAGGGAAAACGGCCATGCTGCATCTTTGACATACCGGAGCAAGAATGGCGACCATCAGGCAAGCGATTTCTGGGCTTGCACACGTCGGGACAGCAAGGGCACAACCTGCTGTCGAGCGAGGGAGCTGGGTGCGACGTGGGTCCGCTAAGGAGACGCGACTATCGCGGCCGGTCCCAGTGATCATCCTTCAGAGTCGAACGTCAATATGTGTGTCGTGAGGGACCTCCATTCCCGGTGGGTTTGTTACCTGACGCCGGGTCCCTGTATTGCACAACTTGTCCGGCTCCCTTGAGGCTCATTTCGGCATCCTCGTCGAGAATGAAGAGTTGCTCGAATATGTTGCTTTGCTGTGGCCAAGATCATGAAAGCCTTGCGCCAAGACACCCTTATCTCCCAAGCTGCCTGCTGGCGCCTAAGTTTAGACGCCTGCATGGCAAGCCATCCTCTCGACTCTCACCTTCCCTACATGGGCATCAACGCCCGAGCCAATGGCGCATTTTCTGCAGTCTATGTCTCTAATCATGCGGGAGTCTCAGCTCGAGCGAGACGCCAAGACACAGCCGACAGCGCAGCTCTTTGGGCACCCACCCGCAGTGATGGCAGCTCAGCGAATGACGGCCTTCGGTTGCCGTGGTCCGAAGTCCACCACGGATGATGGAGCCATAAACGACGATTGCCGATCAATAGGGCTGGACTTTTGACTCCATACCATGACTTCGAATGGATAGAAGCAAGCGAGAGGCGCACCATGCTGCAGAACTGCAAGTTGCCTACTTGCTTGGCGAGAGGAGAGCGGGACTCCTCCGGTCGACCGTCACTGCGTGGAACTGAAAAGCCGGCGTCTCCGCTTCTCCATGCCCCAGAGTTATTGTCGTCTGTACTCATGAAGCTACTTGTAGTTTTAATTCTTAATACCTAATCTTGATTGTTTGACGCTCCTCTACGCTGTTTAATTACATAGGAGTGGTCGACGGATGAGAGATGATGGAGAGCCATCAGCAACCTCGTCATGCTCGATTTCCGAGTGATGACACTATCGTCAGCGCCGCCGGTCCAGAGTTCATGGCCATGAACCACCCGTACAACCCGTCTAATGATGTGCTGCATCCCCTCAAAGAGGCCCAGTTTGTCACGGTGGAGGACGCCACCTTCCCACAGGCTCCGGGTCGGTCCCTCTCTTGGAAATCGAGCAAGCAGTCCGGCTCTACGTCCGAGAAGAGCCGTCTCCGCCGGATCTCTAGCCTTAAACTGAGCAAGACGGGGACATGGACATTCGAGATCGTCAGTCTGCTCGTCGCCATCGGCGCAGTTGCCTCCATCATCGCTGTCCTTGCCTACTACGACGGAAGGCCGCTTCCGGAGTGGCCGTGGTCCATCACGATCAACGCTCTTATTGCTGTGCTCACGACAATTGCCAACACCGGCATGGCAGTCCCACTGTCCAACGGCCTGGGCCAGCTGAAGTGGGACCGGTTCAAGACCGGCTATGCGCCTCTGACGGATATGGAGGACCTTGACGACGCAAGTCGAGGGGCCTTAGGTGCTATTAATTTACTACGCAAGCTCCGCGGAGGGTATGTGCGGCTGCTACCTGTCCCATCTTGTGATATGCACGGTTGTTGACACTTTCCCAGCGTGGCCGGCTCATTTGGTGCTATCGCGGTCATCGTTGCCCTGTTTCTCTCGCCTTTCGCGCAGCAGGTCGTCATCTACCGGACCATGATGCGCCCCTCGGACGTCGGGGCGACGAACCTGCGCGCCATGACCTACTCCTGGGCCCTTCCTGGTCTCGAGGCCGATGCAGCCTTCGTTCCTATCCTTCCCCTCAAAGCTGCCGTCTATAACGGCCTCTTCGCGGAGAATGGAAAGCCGCTGCTAAATTTGCCCGTGAGCTGCCAAACTGGCAACTGCACGTGGGAGCCTTTCGACACGCTGGCCGTCTGCAATAGCTGCGTCGACATGACCCAGTACATGACCCGATACTGCGCCAATGGCACCCAGACCGGTGGAGACATGTCCGAGTGCGGCTGGTCTCTGCCGAACGGCGCTGTGCTGAATGACAGCAGCATTGCTTTCAGCATGACTTCACAGGTGAGTGGGCACATTTCAACCCGTTTCCTAGTCCTTGAGTGAGCCCTGCTGACGCGAACAATCTAAGTTCCCAAGCGCAACCGGAGAGAGCCCTTACTCCGAGATCATGAAGCTCTCCTTCATGGGCACTGAATCTCAGTCCGGTGAGGCCGGCAACCTGCAGCCGTGGGCACGCCAGTGCACGCTGCAGACCTGCGTCCAGACCATTGAATCAGCAATCGTCAACGGCGAGTTGAGCGAGAACGTCACAGAGGTCACCACCAACCGCACCGTGGTCACCACCCAGTCCGATAGCACAGACATGGAACCCGTGCTTATTACTACTACGAACGACCGGCCGCAGACCTACACGTTAACCAAGCAGACGCAGCTGGGCATGCAGTCCTGGTTTGCACAGCTCTTCGCTGACGGCTCCGCCTCGCGCAACACCGAGTACATCAACCGCACTCTAACATCACCTTCATCAGCCGCCGTCGTGGTCAACCTGACGGTCGGAATCTCCAGCGGCGCGACCTTCTTCGACACCGACATCGTGCAGGCCTTCTACTGGAACTACTACGAGTACGAGAGCGGCATCGACATGCTCATGCACGACCTCGCCGCCTCGCTGACCGTGAGCTTCCGCGCCATCCCGGACCGGACCCTCGTCGAGGCCGTGAACGGCACGGCGCTGCGCCTGGAGAGCATGGTGCACGTGCGCTGGGGGTTCGTGGCCGCGCCGATCCTGGCGCTGGTGCTGACGGCCGGGTTCCTGGCGGCGGCGATGCAGGGCAGCTGGAGGCGCGGGGCGAGCCTGTGGAAGAGCAGCGTGCTGGCGGTGCTGTTCCACGGCCTGGATGAGGACGCGAGGGAGAAGTTCGAGGAGGTGGGCGGCCTGGAGGAGAAGAAGAAACTGGCTAAGGGTGTCAGGGTCATGCTTGACGAGAGGGGCGCGGCAGGGACGGGTGGGCTGTTGAGATGTGAGAATCCATATTGAATGTACCAAGTAGAGGATATCATCATGTGGAGACAATAGTCAGTTACAGACTTGACTTCGTTAATCTAGGTCTTGATCATAATTTCTGGTGTTCAGAACTTTTGGCCCTTCCAAGCTTGCTTCTGCCCATGAAAAGGTCTCCGTTCACTCCTCTTCTTACTCCTGTCCGGTAGATAATCGAAAGGCAGATCGTAAGACGGTTGATAAGGTGTACAGTGAGGTCAAGGCCCTTATAAATATGAGCCTATAACCACGGACGAAGCATCCATCCCTCTTCTCGAAGGTCAAGTAGATAGTAAAGATAGCTGTTTAACAAGTTGGTGACTCCATAATCCACGAAATTGGTTCGTAATCACAAACTTGGGCTCCCCTTTGCTTGGAGCCTGGTGCGAGCACTCTGCCAATGGAGCAATGAGTATGGAAACAAGAGGAAGGGACCTATTTAGTGCATAAGGATAAGTAAGAGTTGTGTAATCGGCAATAGAGCGCATCAAGGTCGCTTAGAAGTGAGATTAGGATATTTCTGATTTGGGGATATTAAATTCGGGACTATCGAAATCATTTTGCTATTCCGCTTCCATGCCCTTGCCATATCCGATCTGTCCCTTCATCATTGTTGCCATTCAAGGCCGTCGATTCTCCATCCCTTGCGGCATCCCTTAGATCGCGCTCCTGGTCTCCAACATTATGCCTTGGGTTAGGTTCTATGGGGAAATCAGCACTAGACGCTGATACCCCGTGCTGCACCGTCGGCGAGTCCTGCGACACCCCGTATGCTCGCTGTATTGGTGACTTGGGATCTCCGGAGAGCTCAGGCGCCAAGTAGTTTCCCTGAAGCTCGGGGACCGGCTGGAGGAGGGCGTGGTTGCTGTCGCCGCTATATGTATAGTGATGCCCAGCATGATAGCCATGATAGTGCGGACTACCCGCTGCTCCTTCAGTTGAGGACGAATAGCGGTTGAAAGTTGGTGAGTGCTGGCTTCCCTGTTTGATATAAGGGCTATGCGCGTAGCTGCCGGCCACTGTAGTGCTGCTTGCGGTGTATGAATCTGCTCATTGTAAGTGACCGAACTCGGACAAGACCACCTGTGTATACTGACCAGGATAGGGACTGCTTCCAGATTGGGGAGTATTGCCATCCGGATATGCTGGCTGTTCTGTCTGTGCCATGGCCGCATTTGATGCTTCTGCTCTTTCCCTCTTTATCCTAGCACGCCATCCGAGCTTGTACATGACCACACCGACGATGATGACCAGCAGGACTGCAATGCCCGCCACGATCCCCGCCACAGCTCCAGTCGACAGGCCAGTAGACTTTGACGTCGATCCAGACGTCAGGAACGGCGCCCTGTCCGCCTTGACTGTGCTCAGCTTCGCAGGCACGAGATGTGGTGACGGACACGAGAGAGTTGCGTTCTGGCACGGGTTGGAGGAGCAGCAGCCCAGGAACGGCGGCACGTTGGCCATGCAGGTGTACCAGTCGCCATCGGTGTCAGCACAGCTTTGGGCGGGGATGTCGTTGTAGGCGTCCGCGGAGAAGGTCGCAGTCATGAGGTCCCCATCGGGACAGGTGCCGGAGCCGTCTGTGCACGGATTAGACGTGCAGCAGCCGACGAACTCTGTCTTGCATCCCTCGCAAATGTAGAACTTTCCTCCCTTAGGACATGACAGCCCGAGGTCTCGGAACGGACTCGCGTTTGTCATTGTCGATGGAAACGAACGGCGTATTGTCGCAAAATATGGATGGAAGTTTGCAGAAAGTTGGGGGCATTTTTCTTTTGGTGCCTGACCTCGAGTGATTAAGAAGGAAAAGAAGGGTGGGACATGTCAGAGTGACACCAGGCTCTGAAAGGATTTACAGTTGCAGTATCACCGCCGAGAAGTAACGCTGCGTGTGTGTGTGAGGTCATCCCGGAGCAGCCCGGCGCAGTACGACAAAAGGCAGAAGAGATGCATGCGCAGCCCCCCGACGAGCCCCAACAGTACGGGCTCTCCGCTGATGTCCGCTGACGGAATCCGGTTTGGTTCCAGTGAGCTGCAGCTGCGGCAGCCGCATTCGGTGAAAGCGCCGGGCTCAGCTGTCAAGCCAAGTCCGGGTGCATGTTGGGGGAGTACAAAACATCTCTTGGGAGACACTGCCGTCTGGGTGCTGAGAGTGTGCACCGGCTGTTGGCTCACATCCTCTTCGAAGCGAGCTCGGTACTTGCTGCTCACTGTCAGACGGCGTTTCCCACCTCACAGGCAGATCTTGCCGCATCGCCATCGCCCCAACCCGTCACACAGGTCCGACGGCGTTGTGCGCGAGTCTTGCCTTATTTCGTCCTCATTTTGATAATTCTCGGAGCTGAGTGCTGACGCCGAGCCATAGGAGCAATTCCTTCGTGGGGGCTGTGTCCATGATGTGGCGCTCCTGCAGGCACTTGGGTACCAAAAATAATCTCTCGGCTCTAACTTATTGCTGTTTTATTCAGCAGTCCCAGTTGTTGGGTAAGTCACCGATGTATAACATAAAGCTGTCCCCTTCTGAGATGAGGAAAACTGCCTTCTATTATCTTTTTGATGTCTGACGCTAGTCGACCTTGCAAGATGCAGGTGAAATGCGACACAGACAGAACTCGAGGTCGAACTTAATTAAGCGTGTTATTATTTGGCTCTCAACTAAACTCACGCATTCCTGACGAAAATATCGATCCTCTTACAAATGATTACCCTCGACGTCGTGTTGATCCGAATGTCAAGAGCTTCAATTGCCTCGACCCAGTCAACTACACAACCTGTAGATCAATTGACAGGGCGCCTGTCAAATCAAATTGCAAACCTGAAAATGGCGCTTTCCTGAACCCATGCCCTCCCTGGGCGGTCTTTCATAGCCGGCCATCTTTCCAGCCATGTAAAAATATCCTATTACGGAGTTTCCTACTCGTGGTGTAATTTCTCAACTTGTCACATCAGTATCAACGGCTTAACTTAGTAACAAACTCGCCCTCTGTACTATCAGTTATGCTGCATATTGTTCACTGCCCGTAGCTTTCCAGGGAAGCAGATTCCTCTAGAACTCGTTGTCTCGGACTTCAATATTCTAGCCATTATACTCTAACGGCATGTCGCCGGGAATAAGATCGCAAGTGCAGATTGCGGCAGCAAACATGGCCGAATATTGGGCTCGGTTCTTTGGTCCCGGTCCGTATAGCACTTTTAGAGAAACCATGGACCGTTTTCAGACGTCGGTTATTTTGTTGAATCATAGTCAGATCTTTGATGTCGCAAACACAAACTACTGCGTAGTGCAGTGCGGCTCTCATCGATCTGAATGAGAAATGAACTACTTGGGTCTCATAATGTCATATGAGGATGACAATGACGTCAAAGGTTGCAGGCAAAGCTGGCAGTTCTGGTTTGTACAGAAGTCATCTCCGGCCGCCCAATTTTGAGATCTGTCTCACTTACTGGCGGGTTTGTACTCGTGCCTCGCAAACGTGAATCGTACAACAGAAACGAATCGAATCGCGCACATTCTTATTCAGCAAGAGAGCCTTTCCATAACGGACTCTCATTAGGTACAACATGTACATAAGCTCACGGGAAACTGATCAAGGTGTAGACAGCAGGTTGTGGGCTGAGAGCCGCCGGTTAGGCTGGCTGTTATATTCAGCGGTCATCGCCGTCAGGCCTTCATAAATACAAGTGTAGACCAGGGGTTCCGCAGATCAGCCACGTCTTCCCAACAGGTACGTGAACCTAAAGGCAAATATACACACGAGATCCTCAAGCAGTACCTTGTGCTGCCTCGCTCAGTCGCTGGCGCTGGCGCTGTCGGATCCGTCATCCCCGCCCCGGCTCTTAAGGACACCCTTGCCCTTCTTAGCCTTCGCCCCCTTGCCCCTGAGGCCCACGGGGACCTCCTTGCGCACCTCGCCGTCCTCAAACAGCACACCAAGGTCTCCACGGCGCGCTACAGCTTTCTTCCACAATGACTTGGGGATCTCGTCCGCCGTGACGATGGTCCCGGTTTCGGTGCGGCGCCACACCGTCTCGGGGCTGGCCTCCATGGCCGAGCGCAGGTGGATCCAGATGCTCACGTCAGCCTCGCCGGCGTGCCGGCTCTCGCTGCCGTCCTCCGTGGCGGTCACTGGAGTGAAGGACAGGTATGGCTGTCCGCCCGCGCGCTTGATGCTACCGGAGGTGAGGATGAGGTGATACTTGGGGTACGAGGTTCCGTGGACGATGAACTCGGGGAGATCTTCCGTCTCCGGCGTGATCTGCTGCCATACCGGCGACGGCGCCTGGAGCGCCTCTTTCTTGGCCTGGGCTGCAGACGGCGCCCGGCGGATCTCGTAGGAAGCCGGAGCTTCGGGATCGGAGTCAGGCAGCTGCCGGAGGGCTAGGCGAGTCCTGCCCGCAGACGCCACGACGCCGCGGAGCTCAGATAGTGTGACACCTAAAGAAGCAAGCTTAGGGTGCTCAAGCTTCGAGATGGTCAATCTCAGCTCTACTAGCTTGTTGATGCACGGGAGGTCAAACTCACGATGTGGTCAACGGCGACCCATCCCTCACCGCCTGCCGCCAACTTGCCGTCTTCACTTCCCTCCTCGTCACTCCCCGGCACCGTCCGCTTCAGCACGAAGACTACCGCCTTGGAAACGGTAGTTTCCCGGTCATCGACCAAGCTGTAGCCCCGCCCGCGGGAGCCTTTGCCCTTGGCAATGCTGGCTCCCCTACTCCGTCCACTCCGCGGGGAGTGCTGTGTGATCGCGCTGGGTGGGAGCACGCCGCCGTTGAGGCTGATGGTGGACATGGGGACGAGGACAGCAGCAGCCATTTTGAGTATGGGGGTGATGCTGGATAGTGCTTGGGTGGAAGCGGTGGAGGTCCTGATAGGGAGGGTTGAAGCGGCTTTTGGGACAAGTGTGATGAGGCGTTAGAGAAACAAGATACGTTGCGAGATCGTTTGCAAGAGCTCTGCAGGGAAGGACGCTGCAGGTTCCGGGACGTCGGTTTATATCAATCCCTGAGGGACAGATCTCCGATGTTCGCGGCCGGGAGCATACCTCCTGTTTGCCCCCCTGTCGGGCAGGGTGGCAGCAGGATTCAGGCAGCTTGACCGATAGACCTGCAGCATCGCCGTGAACGGATCTCGCGTGCAGGTGTTGGTGCCCGTTTGACCCTGTCCGCCCTGGGCTACGTGCATTACGGCTGTGGGCCGGCCCTCAGGGGGCCCACACCGCCTCCGCTGGAGAGTATCATCACTAATAGCTTGCTGGAGTTCAGCCGGCGCGGCAAGGAGCGGTGAGAGCGGAAGACGATTGTAAACAAAACATTGACACCGCAAAACTGCTGTCTTGGACACCTTTTCGAGCAGAAAGAACCCAATACGCAGCATCAATATTCCTCCACGATCTTCATCTTGCCAGGGAGAGATCGTTGATGCCGTATATAGAGCAGCCCGCCAAGGTGCGGTCGGGCGCATCTGAGACGTGTCGCGTGAAGCCTCACCGCTCCTCCTGCTGCCACGTGTATGCGCCCTAGCAACAAGAAGACAACACCGCATCCTGCCCCGCCTGCTCGTCACCTGGTCTTCACCGCTTTGGCGATGGCGTGCCTCCGCGAATGATGCTAAAGTACGTTGCCCCTCTGGCGCCGCATTAGGCGGTCGGGAAGGGCGGACCTCTCTGATAATTCGCGGCCTTCGCGCTCGCAATTATGGTATCGAAAACCCAAGACCTGTCTGCACGGTGTCTGTTTGGGCTCTTCAGGGATGTTAGAGTACAGATGATATCTTTCTGGTTAATGCAAATAATCGCCTTGAGATCTTAGTGGGGCCGTCGAGGTGTTGCCTGAGTGGATGCAGACGCAACTATCAAGTAACAGTCTCTCTACAACAGTTTCAGGTAGGTGTGTTGTCAGTCATGATCCTTGTGACGCAGTCAACCTTTCCCCGGACTGTCTCCTCGTGTATGAAGGTGCCGCCGTTTCCTCGTGCATCAATACCATGAAGCTCCAAGAGAGGCGGAAGAGGGCAGTCCCGTCTCGCCATCCCGAAAGTTACCTTGCTTCGTGATCTTGAAATGTTGGGGTCAATTGACCAAATTCCATTCCTGGTCTGCTAGGAGCCTAGGAGAGACTTTCCATTGTGACTGTTTTGCTTTACGAGATGGACATTTGGATCTCTTGCCTATTCATTGCTGACGTACTGCTGGGGAACGACTACTGCACCGTTGAGCAAATTGTGACGATCTCCTTAATGTTAGATGTTGCAACGGTCTTTAGTGTTTCCATGGCTGATGCAAGATCGGAGCCGCAGTGGTCTGAGACACGAACTCCGGAGTTCCCATGTTCTGATGAGACTCAGGACAGGAGCGTGCATGAAATGCTGTACCTAGGAAGGAGGCAACTTCTGCGATGTGGAGAGAACGACATGTATTGGGGGTTTACCTAACTTCTGACTCAGCAGCCACATGAAAATGGACCCGTCTCCAGAACCTGGCAGGGAAGATGGGTACGTACTCCAGAGCAGGATCATCACGGCGAACACATCCACTTACGCCGGTATGATGGACGAGGTCGCAAGTTCACCGGACTTGCCGACAGCAGAGCGCGCCCGACCTCGGGAGTCTGAGCCGGCTCAGCCCGAGGCGTCCACAGTGCAGAGAACTCCCGCCCTCCCGCCAGCCGACGATGCCGACGTTAGACTGACTGGCGCTGCCGCCGCCGCACGAGGACCGCCGAGGCACCGAGACGGCCCACCCGACAATCCGTTTGCCTTCTCGCCGAACCAGCTGCACTGGCTCCTGGATGGCAGGACGGCATCCAAGCTCCGCGCTGTCGGCGGGCTGCCAGGCCTCTGCGCCGGCCTTCGGACGGACCCGCACGCCGGCGTCAGCATCGACGAGGCAGAGCTAGACGGTGTCGTCACGTTAGATGAGGCCCTCAACGCATCTCAACCCACCCGGCGTCCCGATTCCTCGAACGTGTCCCACCGCTCTTCCACGCCGGAAGCAGCCTCTGTCGCCGCCGTCCTACGGAACAACGAGCCGCGAGGCAACCATAGCGAGCCGCATTCCGACCGGCGCCGCGTGTTCGGTCGCAATATCCCACCGAAGCCAAAGCAGAAGTCCTTCCTCGCCCTTGTGTGGCTCGCCTTCAACGACAAGCTCATGTTCCTTCTGTCAGCATCCGCCGTCGTGTCCATGCTGCTGGGCGTCTCTCAGATCGCCGTCGGAGGAAGCGAGAAGACATCATACACGGGCTGGGTGGAGAGTGCGACCATCATCGGGGCGATTATCGTAACAATAACGGCAACGGCCGCCAACGACTACCACAAGAACTACAGGTTCCAGAAGCTAAATAGGATTAAAGAGGAGCGCTTCGTGACGGCCATACGGTCGGGCAAGAACTGCAAGATCTCCGTCTTCGACATCATGGTCGGTGATATCCTTCGTGTCGAGGCTGGGGAGGTGCTGCCGGCGGACGGCGTGCTTGTCGAAGCTTTCAAGATGCTATGTGACGAGTCGCACCTCTCCGGAGAATCTGGGATGGTGCGCAAGGTCCCTGCCGGCCAGTACCATGCGGACTCGCTGGGAGATCCGTTTCTCTTCAGTGGCACGGTTGTGTTCCAGGGAATCGGCACGTATCTCGTCACCGCCGTGGGGACGAACTCAACGTCAGGTCGCATCGCCGTCGCGCTTGGGAACGACGTCGAGGAGACACCCCTCCAGCAGCGGCTTGGGCGGCTCGCAAAGCACATCATAATTATCGGTTCCGTTGTTGGAGTCGTGTACTTTGTGGTGCTCTTCATTAGGTGGCTCGTGCATATCACCGCGTCTGAGACCTCTAGTGACGCGCGCAAGAAGGGCGAGTCCTTCCTCGATATCTTCATGCTCGCAGTTACAGTCGTGATTATCGGCGTCCCGGAAGGTCTTTCCCTAGCTGGCGCTGGAGCCCTAGCGTTTGCTACCATGCGTATGCTGAGAGACCACAATCTCGTCAGGCTCCTCCGTTCTTGCGAGATTATGGGCAATGCCACCACCATTTGCTCCGATAAGACCGGAACTCTAACGTGCAACGAAATGAAAGTCGTTGCAGGTGTCATTGGATGCGACGACTACTTCGGCCCTGAGAGCACCTCACCGCGCCGTCGAGCAAACGACGAGAGGCCGGCCAAAGATGCTCTCACCCCAGCGAACCAGATAACGGCGGAGCTTGCCCGGGACGTTAGGTCACTCCTAAGGGCTAGCATAACCCTGAATTCTGTGGCATTCGAGGAGGAGCAAGCAAGTCCAAATCCTTTTGTTGGATCCGGTACAGAAACGGCCTTGCTCGAGTTTGCTCGTGCATATTTGGCCATGGGCCCCTTGGCCGAAGAACGGTCCAACTCAACCATTGTTGACTTTGTGCCCTTTGATCCAGACAGGAAATATACAGCCACAGTGATCAAGACAGGCAATAGGTATCGCCTACTTGTCAAGGGGGCCGCCGAGATCATCATGGAAAACTGCATAGGGACGTTGGTCAACATACGCAAGAACTGGAATCCTCGGGAGGAGCTCCTGGCCACCGAGCTGGGTGACGAAAAGAGGGAAGAGCTGATCGCCATGACGAACGCTTTCGCTCGGAGGCTTCTGCGACCCATTGCCATGGCCTATCGCGACCTGGACTCGTGGCCACCGATAGCTGCGTTGGGCTCTTCGGAGGACCGTAATGACATCCATGCGAATGTCGACCAGGTCTCCCGCCACCAGATGACATTCGTAGCCATGTTTGCGATTCATGACCCATTGCGTCCCGGAGTCAGTGACTCTATTCGTCAGTGTCAGGAGGCTGGTGTTTTCGTGCGAATGCTCACCGGAGATAATCTGGCCACCGCAGAGGCTATCGCTCTGGAAACGGGCATCTATACCCCTGGCGGCATCGCCATGGATGGCCAGACCTTCCGCCGGCTGACTCCAGAACAGCTCGACGTCGTCGCCCCCAGACTGCAGGTCCTAGCGAGGTCGAACGCAGACGACAAAGCCAGGCTCGTCCTGTCTCTTAAGAGGCTCGGCGAGACGGTCGCAGTCACTGGAGATGGCACCAATGACGCCTTTGCACTCAAGGCAGCAGATGTTGGCTTCTCCATGGGCGTATCGGGCACCGAAGTCGCCAAAGAAGCCAGCTCGATCGTTCTCATGGATGATAATTTCGCTTCTATCGTCAAGGCGCTTGGGTGGGGAAGGACTGTCACTGACGCCGTCAAGAAGTTTTGTCAGGTAAGTTCTGTCGGAGCTACTGCCTGTGACCATGCCTTGCGATTAAGTACTTACTCCCGAAACAGTTCCAGTTTACGCTCAACATCACTGCGGCTATCATAACCATTCTCTCAACCCTCATACACAACGGGAATGCGTCTATCTTCGATGTCATCCAGCTCTTATGGCTCAACCTCGTCATGGACATCCTAGCAGGCCTCGCATTCTCTACGGATTTCCCCGCGCCCTCCCTCCTACAACGTCGTCCGGAGCCGCGCAATACGCCGCTCATCAATGTCACCATGTGGAAAATGATTATCGGCCAGTCTGTCTATCAGCTAGCTGTCGTCTTCACCCTCTACTACGCGGGCCGAAGAATCTTCTGGGGTAATGTGTCCCATGAGCAGAACCAGACAGCTGTTTTCAATGCATACATGTTCATACAGCTGTTTAACCAGGTCAAGTCAGTTACACCGCGCATTCCTTCGGCTGATCATCCCTCGTGGGACGCTCCATATAGCTGACTTTTCGCACTAGCTGTCGCCGTGTTGATAACGGTCTGAACATCTTCGAAGGCATCTTCGAGAATCCCTACTTCCTTGGCATCCAAGCTCTCACGTTTCTCGGACAAGTTTTGATCATATTTAAAGGCGGAAACGCGTTCGACACGGGACCACTCACCGGCGCACAGTGGGGGTGGTCCGTCGTGTTTGGCATCCTCGTGCTGCCTATCGGCGCCGCGATTCGTTTGATTCCAGACCAGTGGGTGGCAGGCGCGGGCCGCCTGCTGGCCACACTACTAATGCCATTGAAGCGGCTCGCATGTCGGTGTAGATGGAGAGCGAAGCGCAACAAGCGCCGCGAGTCAAGACGGCAAAAGCAGAAGCAGGTCCAGCCCGTTGGGATCGACGGCTTGGCGGTGCCCGAACCTGTCCACTCTCGCCCGCGCTGGGGCATACCACCATTCAGCAGCATACGACAAAAATCTAGCATGAAGCGCCAAGATGTAGCGCTGCAGGAGATGGGCGGTGCATCGGGCACCTCGCCAGAACATCTGATGGCCACTGGCGCAATAGCCGCGGACAAGGGCCTCGATCTATTCGCGGCCGTGGAGGCTCTCAGGCAAGGGTCACTTGCTGATGGTGTACCCGGGCTAGCCATTCATCCCGACACGGCGAAGGATGACCCTATTCTCGTGGTCCCCATGACCCCAGCTAAGCCTGGCCGTGTACCGCCGAGTCAGGACCCGGAGGTCATGCAATACATGGGTGTTAGACGGCGTAATTTGGAAAATGTACATACATAAGATACTTTGGATACCGCAGGCATGTCGGTGTCTTACTCAATTAATATATAATAAGTCGCAATAGTCCGCTACTACGTCCCTGGCCCACCGCATCATTCAGGCAACACGTATCGATGAGTGTTCTCATCACAGAGAGGTTCAGACCCCATCTCTAACAGTTGCGTGTGACGTATCGGTCTAGACGAACTTTGCACGAATATTGTGTGATCTTACCCCGGATGAGCATCTGGAAAGACTTGAATTAGGTAAAGATGGTTATTGATTGCACATATCTCACTAAGTCAGTTTGGCTATGCGTGGCGCCAGGTATGTCATTCGGCTCCTCAGCATCCACTTCCGCGCATACTGCGCGGGCTTGCCGAGGTGGTGGAATCGCATCTAGAACACGTCTAAGTTGTACGCACGAGTCGTTCTGAAATAGACAGACAAATCGGGCAAGGTAGATACGCCAAGGGCCGTCTCTGCGGGGAAGGGAAGAGAAATCCCTCTTTCTGGGTCGAGTTTCGCGTGGCCAAACCATAAGGGGCTGGGCAGATCAAGCTGAGGCAACTCCTTTTGGACACGGTTCTCCGCCTGTGTCTCTAGTCCTCATCATTCAAACCAGACTTGAAGTTAGTGATAATGGTCACTGGAGGGGAGCTGGCTAGGCTAAGGTGGCGGTCAGTCAATAGCGCAAAGAGGAGAGAGCTGAAAGAATCTAGGCCCCGGGCCGTCCCTTAGCGGCGGAGGTAGTTACGCGGCAATTGCAACAGGCAAGGCCTAGGCTGAACTGGAGAAAGATCACGGACTCAGCTGAAATGTATACTGAGGAGACAGTATTTAAAGACGTTACTATCTGTACTGCAGCAGCGGTCACCTCTGATCGCAGACTACTTTTCCATCCTCTTCTCTTAACCATCGCTTCTCCAAACCTCAACTCCAACACTTGCCGCAGATCATCATGGTCGAGAAAGGCGACGTTCTCAATGTGCCCAAGGAGGTGACCAGGCATAAAGTCCGCATTGAATGGAGTCCGGGCGTGTTCAAGTCCAAGCGGTCCGAGGAATACAACATGCTCGTGGCCGAAAACACAACCAGGAGTAAGTGACGAAGATCATTATGGTTCGTCCGTCTATAACCGAAGCTAACTTGTCATTAGAGGAAAGGAGAGGCTATGTGATAGTCTTCATCCACGTAGACCGTGACGACGGCAGGACTGATTATAACTTCACCGTCGACGATTCTTGGCAGTGGGGCCGCGGCGGCGACGACGGCGACCGCTTCCTCGTCCTTCATGGCAAAGACCGGGAGATCTGGTCGGTAAGTAGTCGAGATCCCGACCAGATACACATTCCGGAGTGCTGACGATGTGCACTCAGTGGCGCTTCTGCAGGGCGGTGCTGGACATCGCAGAGGATTACAGGCTGGAGGACTACTGGCTTAGCAGAGCCCAGGGCAACGTTGTTGACTGGAGCGGCTGGCAAGATAGCACGATGAACATGAGCCATATGACGCCGGTTCAAGGTGCTAGGCAGCATTACGGCGGAAGTTTGGTTGGTAATGACTATCTTCATAACTTTTGAAGAAAGACTTGGATGCGATTTGGTGGGGGTCCTGGCTGGCAATGAAGATAGGACAAGAATGCACTTCTGATAGCATCAGGAACTATGATCATGCCTGTACAAACTATCATGCTGCATAGGATTAAACGCCCTTAGTCCTTGTGCACATCGCATGAGTCTCATATACGGCTTAGCATCTCAGTTATCTCGTGAGACGGAAGGTAAGCTGTGGTGAGTGGCAAAGATAGGGCGTCACGAAGTTGTCTTTCAATCTAGTACTTCAAAGCACTCTCCCCATGGAACACGCTCACTCGCTCATGTACAGTCTAAACATGGGAGGATGAAGGCTGCTGACGCCAAGTTTGTAGCACTAAAACTAGCCATGCTCTGATGTGACCTGTATTATGAAATGTTGAAGACTTGGTCGCAACTGAGATTCTCTGGATATCTCCATCTGAGGACATAATTAAACTAGAATCAAGTTATGAGAATCTTCACAGGTATAGTGCTAGACTGGTAAGACCTCCAAGCAAGTTGTCGCCATAAGTTCATCACTCAGCAAATGCAGGCAGTGGCAAGAAGGTTGGCGAGATTGCTGTGTTTATCTAACTCTAAAGATCTAACGATATCTCTAGTCCTCCATGTGCACCTGGCCTCTAATGCAAGCGAGGGCGCCGAATGAGAATGCAGCCTCTATAACACATGCATAGCTCTAGGAAGGACAAAAATAATACATAGATAAGGGAAGCTGGTCCATTGGCGGGAGTCAATTGAACGGGCTCCGCCCCGTAAGTAGTGACACTGTGTCGCGTGTACCCTCAGGTTCGATAGCCGCTATAGTCGCGCTGTTGGCGTAGAAGGTACGGCATATAACGACGCCAGAAAGTGAGAACGCCCGCTAAGGTCCCCGTGAACGCCAGGTTGGTATGCTGGGGAAAATACGGGGCAGGGGCAGTCTCTGCTGCCGTGGTCGAACAGATGAAGGTGGAGCAGCGGCACTGTAGGGTTGAAGGGTTGTCTTTGAGTCAGCCATATTGGCACCCTAGGGGCTGCTGGCCGTGCTGGCCGGGTTGGCCGGGCTGGCCGCGTCTGCCGGGCTGCTTGGGCCGGCGTGGCTGGCGGACGAAGCCATGAGCTTCAGGACGCGAAGATGCTCCGTCTTGAGATCCTCAAAGTCATGCTGGAGCTGGTGGTGCCACGGGTACAGGACAAAGACCTGAAACCCAAGGGCAGAGGTGGCGACGCAGAAGTTGGTCAGCGAGATGAAGCGTGTGACCGCAGGCATTGTGACGGCTGCTGGGAAGTGCTGGAGGATGGATCTACATGGATGGAGTCAGCAATAACACGAGCGAGGCAGGGTCGCAGGCGCGCGTACAGAGATCTGATAAGATAATCTGCAGGTTCGGTGAGCAGAGAATGGGCTGATGTGCAGTTTGGTTGCGACAGAATCTGCAAGGGAAGAAGAGATGAAGTTAGAAAAGGGCGGCGTGGCTCCGGGGTCGGTCGGAGTTGACCGTCGCGGTCGAGCACCCCATTCGGCCGGCGGCAAACTTCGGTGGGCCCTTCCTCGGCTACTAACCTGTCAATCTCACATCCCTCAAACAGCACCAAGGCTTTGTCGGCCTCTGAGCGCGTGACCTCATGCCATACTGGGTCTCGCAGCGTCCTCGGTGAGTCGCCTGGGACTACCTGTACTACAGCGAGAACTTGCTAGGCAACACTATACGAACACTTGGCTTCTCTCCTTGAACGGAGACTTCGCCATGTGAAAGTGAACCTCGCCCATTCGAGCCTGAAGCGAAGCATGTGCAGTCATTCAGGGTCCAGTCTAGACCCGGATCCACCGCGGTGGCCTGATTCTGGGGCCTTAGCTCGCGAGTTTCGGCGATTCAGGGGTCGCCTCCCGGCAACACATCCGGCCAAGACTTCCCGCATTTAGTTCTGTTTAAATACGCCACGCGCTCCACGTCCCTCCACGCCACGCTAAAGTGTAAGTAGAGTCATTTTATTGCATAGAATCGTCGGTTTGGTACTTATAAGCGATTATGTCACACCTAACTTTCCTACTCTAAGAGTAACAAGCGAGGTAACAAACAAGGAAGCTCTAACTGGAGCTAAGAACTTAGTCAAAAGAAAGAAGAGTTATAGTGGTAGAAAGACTCCAACTTCAACGACACGGCCCTTCACTGCTAAGTAAGCGGCCACCAGGGTGTCTACCCCCACGGTGTCTATTAGGGATTCACCATACAACCACTAAGGGGAAAGATCATCCTGAACGCCCCTTTACAGTACTAGGTCCCTCGTGGGCCTTCTCAGAAACCTCCTTGTCATTCATACTCTCCATGCTACCATCTATGGAAGACGAGTCCGGCGTAACACGGGTGAAAATGGCAGGTCCCTCAAACTTGGTGTTGATTCCTCCAACACGAGCCCCTTTGTCTCGACAAAAGTGAAGTATGCAATGACGAGGAAGACAATATGCCAGGCGCCGTTGATGAAGTAGAACTTCCAGCCCAGGTTGGCCATAGCGTATGCCATGGTGACAGAAGCGAGGAGACTATACGAAGTGCAGTCAGCAGAGATTCTAGTGTGACGTGCAATCGCAGAAGGCTCACCGGAAGCTGGCATCAAACATCCCGAAAATAGCAATGCCGGTAGCTCGGAGCTCATAAGGAGACACCTCGGTCGGGTACAAAGCTCGTCATGAGCGCGATAGAAAAGACTTAGAAGCCCTAGAAGAGAGTGATGACAGCAATGGTCCCATAGATACCGGAGATGTTGGTGCTTTTCTGTATCCTATCGATGAGCCGCGGGTGAAAACAACGCTGCTGCAGATGCACGCGTAATAGCACAGCAGGGGCTTACGCTTAAGCAGGCTGCCGATGAGAAAATGGGCCACTACCATACCGCTGGTATCATTAAGGGTTTAGATCCTGCGACCCGGGATATCGAGTATAAAACTGCCCACGCGGGCCACGACGAAAGCCCAACAGCTAAGTGTGGCTTGAGCCTAGATCTAGACGACTGTGTCGGTGATACCGGCCTGAGAGAATGCAGGTAAGATAGTAGCTAATGGCAGTGAGTCAGTCGCTAGAGTATGCAATGATCGCCCCAACGCGGAGCTGCGCTCACGGCCTGACAGAGCTGGCAAAACATGTTGATCATTGGACTAAATGTGTATAGAATCGGCAAAATATCCGCATGTCTGGACCGGGTCGAGGCTGGTGGTAGCACCGGCCTTAGACCGGCCTCGGACCGGACCTACTCTACAGCAATGTGCATAAGGCTAAAAGTCGGGACATGCAGTGTTCTCAAGTGATCTCTTCCTGGGCCATGAGCCATGCCGGTTTCAAGGTTTCGCAATTTGCTAATCATCTCCCGAGCACTATATATATAAAGGGGGTATAGGGTGCTGCGTCGACCATTAGGTACTAACTCTCACTTCTCTTGTTCTTCCGGTGTCACCTCTAGAACTTCCACTCCAAGAAACACGACTATGTCCATGTCCCAGATCATTGTTGAGCAGTACAAGAAAACTGCCTGTTCCCGTCGACGCCAACACATGTCGAGGAAAGACATACATCGTGACGGGTGCCAACAGTGGCCTGGGTCTAGAAACTGCCAGGCACCTGATCCGCTGCGAGTCTGCCCGCGTCATCATGGCGGTAGGTAACCTAGCCGCAGGCGAGAAGGCCAAGACCGACATCGAGCGCAGCACTGGTCGGGAGGGTGTTGCCGAAGTTTGGAAACTGGACCTATGCTCATTCGCGTCCATCAAAGCTTTTGCGAGCAAGGTATCCTCAAGCCTTGGGCGCATCGACGCCGTGATCGAAAACGCAGGTGTCATGCTGGACAAGTTTGAACTCGTTGAGGGCAACGAAACATGCGTGACGGTCAACGTAATCAGCACCTTCCTGCTCGCCGCCCTTCTCATGCCCCAACTGATGGAGAGTGCGCGGATGTTTGGCACCAAACCTCGTCTAGTCTTTGTCGGCAGCGCCTTGGGCTTCCAGGCCCAGAAGGAGCTGGCCAAGAGCGGGCAAACAGATATGTTCAAGGGGTTCAATGACGCCAAGCGTGCTGATATGGATCAGCGGTACGACCTCAGCAAGCTCGTGGAGCTGTATGCCTTCCGGGAATTTGTCAACCAGTTTCCTCAGGAGCGCACAGGGGTAATCATCAACATGACGTCGCCTGGGCTTTGCTAGACTGGTGTAGCCCGTGATGCGCGTCTCCCCCTTCGAGTAGCCTTGGGCGTGACGCGGGCCATGTTTGCACGGACGGCAGAGGTGGGCAGCCGCACTATCTTGTATGGTGTGATTGCCGATGAGCAGAGTCATGGGGAAGTTCCTCTCGGGATGTCAGATCAAAGAGTAAGTCTTTTACAGGTCTAAGAGCTCTGTCTCACGCTCCTTGATGGCTAACAGCAATCGTGTGAACAGCTGGTGGGTTATGGACTGGGTCACCAATGCAGAGGGGCAGCGTACACAGAAACAGATATACAAAGAGCTGGTTGCCATTCTCGAAGAGGCCCAGCCGTTATGTATCCCTCAAGTCAGTTAGCGTAGAGAAGTCGGCACATGTTTATCTTTCGTCTGGTTAGGTTCACAGCCCGCAGTGTGGCGGATAGTACCACCTCCCTCCTCGACCCGATAATCGATATCCACGCTCAAGTCGGCTGCAGGTTCGTATTATTGACATCGTTGGCATCTAAGGCTCAAATAGTTACTTTTAGTGCCAGTATTTCAGGTATCTTCCTCCTTGTGCCAGGTAAAACTTGATCATGCAGGTGAAATTGCTGCGCACTCTAAGTTCTGGCATTTTCGGTGCGGTACGGGTAGTGCATTGCCAATGGACGGGCAACCCTATTGCTCTTCACCGATGAAGATTTGTAATTCGGTCCAAAAAGCGTGATTGACAGTAAAACAAGGGGTGAACTGCAAGCGAGATATCAACACCCGACCGAGCGCATGCCCGAGGCTCGGCGGAGCCCTTCTATTTCGGTAGCTCGAGTCATCAGAATATCGAGACCTGCTGCCACCCGTTATAAGTACCTATCTCCTATGATTGAAATTTGATGAATTGGGAAATAAACAACATATTACAGGTCTCTTCTCTTCTTGATCCCATGGCTACCACCGACAGGTCAGACGGCACCACGTCCGGCACCGACACCCCTGTCAAGGACTCCAACACGCGAATGCCGTTTGGAGGGACAACAACGAGCAACACAACTGCCCAGACCAGGTTGCCTTCCGAGAAAGGCATGGAAACTGGAGCGGAAACAAACTCTGACGGCGTGAAGGAGGCAGCCACGTCGCCAGCCGAGGAGCCGGATGAATACCCCCATGGTGGGCGACTGGTGGTCATTATGATTGCCCTGTGCATGGCCATATTCCTGACCGCACTCGACCAGGTCAGCCGGACAAATCTCTCGGAGCAGTAGGAGTGTGTGATGGCTAACCAATACTTCGGGACAGACTATTATCGATACAGCAATCCCTAAAATTACCGACGAGTTCCAGGGCCTCGACAAGGTTTCGTGGTACGGCTCGGCCTACTTCATGACATTTGGCGGCTCGCAGCCGTCCTGGGGCAAGATTTACCGCTACTTCACGCTCAAGACAACCTTCCTGGTGGCCGTGTTACTCTTTGAGGTCGGCAGCCTGATATGCGGCGTGGCGCCGTCGGCCAACGTACTGATCGTCGGGCGGGCCATCGCTGGGCTTGGTGGCGCCGGCCTGGCGACAGGCGTCTTGACCATTGTCTCCTTCTCGGCGACGAGCGAGAAGCGGCCGATGCTTATGGGCATCACGGGCTCCATGTACGGTCTCGCTGCTGTGTGCGGACCGCTGCTCGGCGGCGCCTTCACCGACAGGGTCACCTGGCGCTGGTGCTTTTACATCAACCTGCCCATCGGCGGTGTGTCGGCCGCCGTCATGTTCCTATTCCTCAAGATGCCTAGCTCCGCCTACCCGGCCGAGGCTGCACTGCGGGAGAAGTTGCTGCAGCTGGACCTCGTTGGTGTCATCCTCTGCATGGGCTTGATCGTCTCGTACGTCACGGCGCTCCAGTACGGTGGTCAAACCAAGGCGTGGAACAGTAGCACCGTCATCGGTCTGCTAGTGGGCTTCGTCGCCATCGGCGTCACGTTCGCGGCCTGGGAGGCTTATCAGGGCGACCGGGCCATGCTCCCGCTGCGCCTCATCAAGCAGCGTAGGATGTGGGTCAACAGCCTGTTCAGCATCACGCTGGGCGGCTCGTACTACAGCGTCCTCTACTACCTGCCGATATACTTCCAGAGCGTCCAGAACGTCGACGCCATCGAGTCCGGCGTCCGCAACCTCCCGACTGTCATCAGCGTCACCTTGGCCCTCATCATATCGGGCGGCATTGTGTCCAAGACGGGCCACGCCGTGCCGGTTCAGGCGTTTGGTTCCGCCCTTGCGACTATATGCGCCGGTCTTTACTACACCATGAACACAACCACCTCAACGGGGAAATGGATTGGATATCAGATCATGGGCGGTGTCGGATGGGGCGTCGCGTACTCGATCCCTAATATGATCATCCAAACCACCACGCCCCCTGCTGATCTCTCCACTGCCAACGCCATGATTCTCTGTAGGTCATTGCCCTCCATACCCCCCGACTCTCTCACTCAATGAACTGCTATTAACCTTTGGTCTCTCGCTCTTCAGTCTTCCAAGTCGTCGGGGGCGCCTTTGTCTTGTCGGCCGCGGAGAGTGGCTTCGTCAACGAGACGTTGCACAAAGCTGCCACCACCGCCCCCGACGTGAGCCCCGCCACGCTCATCGCGACGGGCGCCAGCGACATCCACACCGCGTTCTCGGCGGACCAGGTCCCCGGTGTTCTGCGTGCTTACCTGGCCGGCCTCCGAGTAGTGTGGGCTATCACCTGCAGCTTGACCGGCGTCTCGTTTGTCACCCTCGCTTTCGCGAGCTGGAAGAGGATTCATGGAGGGTCGGCCGCTGGCACTGTAGCTTAGGCAGGCCCATTGGTATCTTTGCTAATTAGAGGTTGAGGGGCGACGTTGGTAAGGACTACTCTTTGTTGATGAGGGACCATACCTCATACGGGCAGGAGGGGTACTTCCGATATGTGCCACTTTGTAATTCTTTAGGACATGTTTGAGATATAGAATCAGACCATTCAGAGGGATGGGAGGTCTAGTATAGACAGTATGGAGCAGAAACTTTATCAGTACAACACCAGGCGGTTCATAGAGTTATCTAGTGTCAAAGAAACCGAGATCTACCCCCTGGAAGGCCCAGTCGTCAGCGCCCTCCATCATGCCTGGGTTCCAGTACTCTTGAAGTGGGCATTCTTCATAACTAGCCGTGGTGGGTGGTGCGGGAAAGGACTGCTCTGACACCGGGTTCGTCGGCGGCCGCGCTTCGCCGATCAGGGGCTGTTGCGCTTGTAGCAGCCCTAGGGAGTCTAGACTGTGGCCCGCACCAGGGTTGGCCGGCAGAGACATACCAAGCTCCTCGCTGCTTTGGGGCGTTGGCAAGAACCCCGACTCTGCCGGGCCGGTACCTTCGCGCACGATCCTGACGAAGCCAAAGTAGGGGATGCATATGCGCAGCACCGTGCGGTTATCCCATGGCCCCTCGTGGTCTTCCTCGCCGCCATGACGGCTATGGCCCGGCTGTTGCACGCACTGCGCACTGTACCTCCCACCTTCGGCTGCGTCTTCTTCGATGCGTAAGAGACACCGTAGCATCTTGATGCTCGACTCGCTCATTGGGTCGTGAGTGACTTCGGAAATGGTTTCCATGATGGAAAGAACCTGCTCCAGCATGGTGCGATCGCAGAGACGCTGGTGCTCCAGAACGCTGGTAGACTGGGCTCGCCTGCGTATATGGTTGTCGAGGTGCGCCAGAAGCAGCGTGATAGCCGCCATCAGGGTGAGAAAGTCAAACGTCAGGCACGAGCCGTTGCGCGCGTTCGTGGCCCGGTACGACATGTAGCGTGCGAGGACCTCCCTGTTCGCGCTCATGCAGGCGAGCTTTGAGTAGTCGCCAGAGCCGTCGCTCTTGAAGCGCAGCAGCTGGCGCAGGTGCAGCTGGTTGATGAGATTGTAGTGATAGACCTGGGACATGCCGCGCCAAGTCTCCCAAAACTCCTGGTTCGACTCTAGGCTGATGCCATGGAAGTTGGGTTGCAGCCAGAATTTGATCGGCATGGCCTTGGCCGCCCGGAGCAGCTCGGTATCGATCATCCGAGTCACGGCACTATCCTCTTCCGGAGGAAGGTCTCGCCCGTCAATGCGCTCGAGGAGGCGCGCCGCAACGGCGGCGTGGGCCCGGTCTAGGCGGCCGAGTGGCTCGTCGTCGGCCATAGCGGGCCCAAATGCCATGCTTGTGTCGGAGCTGCCTTGCGGGAATCCGAGTATCAGACAGTAATACCGGTCGGAGTAGAGGATCCGAAACCAAACAACCTCCCGGTTGATCTCCGTTCTGGGGTCGAGTGTCTTGAACTTGCGGTTGCAAGGACAATGGACACCCATCTCTTGGGCGACGAGCATTGCTCTGCGGTTGGCACGCCACGATTTCTGGATGCTCCCATTGCCCAGCTGGTAGGCTGCTTCCATGATCATGCATTGGAGTATTTCCACTGTTCCGTAAAACTCCTCGTTGGTCGTGACAAGGGCTGTCGTTGCATTGATGAGCCGGTCCATGATGGCAAGTAGCCCGTCAGAGAGGTCTGCGCGCTCAAAGTATGAGTTCTTCTGAAGCTGAGTAGCAAACAGGAGCATCTGGTGGGCTATGAAAACGGGGTGGGCGTCGACGGTAAGATGTTCCAGGTCTGTAGCTAATAGCCGCGATGGAAACGGCCCATCTTGCGCCAGCGATTTGCTGGACATCATGGTTCGTAAGCACATCTCCAGCCGAGAGTCGTGGAGCCCCTCGAAAAGTCTCCCGGCATCTCCTTCCGATGGGTAGACCGAAAGCAAGGCGCGCGAGATCTCCCGATGATCTCTTCTATCTCGGACTGTCGTCCTAATGGTTCTGGCTGCTGGATGATCCGAGGCGGAGGACGAGAGACCTGCAAGCGGCCGACAATTGTCTCTATCCTGCTCAATTAGTTAGCTGTTTGCTCGTTAGATGCAGACTGACATGGTCGGTATGCACCTCTAGAGGTCCATCAGTCAGACTGGGTGTGAGATTGCCTTGCTGATGCCGGGATGTCGTCGAGCCGGCCTCGTCCGAGGGAGCACTGTCGCCGACCACGCGCTGGGTCAGGCTGTTCACCAGAGCTTCGACTCTTACCATTCGATCACTGATGCGCTCGCTATCGTCAATTGCCGGGGCCAGCTCTTCAGGCACGTCTTGGCCGACGCAGGGATCGCCGCGCCGCCGGCAGTTGGTGCAAACTCGGCTCGGTGATGACGCGAGCGAGCATCGAACCTTTCGGCGCTTGCAGGCCCAGCAACTGCGTGTCCCTTTCCGGATCTTCCTGCGTTGGTCCGGGTTTTCTGAATCCGGTGACAAGACTTCGGGCCTGATCGAGTTCCGAGGCGTGTGCACATCCATGGTTGGCAATCTCCCTCGGTTGGTCAAGTTGCACTGTCTGCGTCGCCGAGTCGCCTGCGGATGCTCGGTTGAACAGCAATATGTAGGGAGATGTTGAAAGCTTTCGCCGAGGCCTTCCGCCGAGGCTCGGTCGTGGAGAGGCAGGAGTGACGCTTTGTAATACTCCAGAGGTTCCGTTAATGCGTAACGTGATGTTATCTCTGACCGTTTATTGAAGGATCCGGATGCTGATCAGTTTCAGGAACCATCAAACAGTCAATCACAGCGCCTTATTCCCGGCAACACCGTACTCACGATACTACCTATGTATCGCTGAAGCTAAACTAGGTACGGACGGTACCGGATACATGCCATATCCAAGATACCTATGCTGCAATCATCTGGTACGACTGACTTACACACTTATTACTTGGTTTGATAATTATTCGGTTATCTCGCCCTTCGAATATCTATATAGTAGGTTTAACATTGCTGTTCACCTTCACCTTCAGGTTTCAGCCATCCTTTTTGCTAAGCCCTCGCTCGCAAGGCGTCCCAGCTGCCGAAGAGGACCCGCGCCCATGATCTCCAACACCGTCACATCAACTGCGAAGCTCTGCTTCCACCACCTCCGCAGTTCGATCGTCATCAACGAGTCCATTATCCCAATGGCGCTCACGCTCATCGAGATGTCCATGTCGGTTGCGTCCCGCATCATGAACTGAAAAGATGCGCAGACCAATCTCCGTCGCCAAGTAGTCGACGCTCCTGTCCTCCAGCAAGAACCCTGCAGGGTCACCGTCCGCCGCCGTCTGCTCGAGGAAAGCCCTCAGCCCGCCCAACGCGTCGCCGCCAGCATCATCCGACGTGGCACGCACGTTATGGTACATGCCCATCTTTCGGTTCCTGCGCCATAATTAGCGTCGGGCATTTGGGATCGTCGAGATGCACCTCGCTGTGGAGACCGGCGATGGTGTAACCGTTGTTGGCCCACGGGGCGAGCGGGTCTCGAGCGGCGTCATGCTGTTGCTCTTGATTCGTGCTGGTTCATTAATACGAGTTGGAAGTACTCGAGTGTCTCCTTCTTGGGCAAGAAGTGCAGGTCTTGGGACTTCAGTCTCCGGCAAATGATTGGATTTTCTGCAACGATTCCGACATCGTCGACCGCGCATAGGCCTAGCACGGATGCTGGAAGGCCAAGACGCCGGCGATATTGTACGAATGCTTCCAAAAAGGAGTTCGCGGCTGCGTAGTTACTCTGGCCGGGATGGTGGACCAGTGTCGCGATCGAACTCGACACGGGGAAAAGGTCTAGGGCTTGGGCTCGCTAGATGAAAGCATTGTGCAAATTCCAAGCTCCCTCGACTTTGGGCGTGATGACTGCTGTCCATTCTTCGAAGGACAGATCAACAGCAGGCCCGTCCTAGATGGCCAGAGCTAGCCTGAGGCTTGGCCTCCCCTTTATGCTTATTACGGTAACTTAGCCAAAGAACCATGGCGAGATGTATCACGCCCTTGATAGAGTTCGGAGCTCGGACAATCGCTCTCTCGACGTCCTCCGCGACCTGCACCTGTCCCGGCACCGGAATGGCGGTGCAGCCTAAGCTTTCCAGTTCAGCGAAGAACGACTTGTCGTGTTCTCCTTTGCCAGTAGAGCGAGACAAAATGATCAAACTGCGAGCCCGTGTTCTGCCATTCATCTTGCCACAGACTTGCCAACTCCGCCGAGGCCTCCTGTGATTAGATAGCTCGCAGAAGGGTCGAAAGTGATCCCTGCGGGCGTGGGAAGAGCGGGCAGGTCAGACGCGTTCTCTGGCATCTTCACGACGGCCTTGCCAATGTGGTCGCCCTTCTCCAGATGCCGAAAGGCCTGCTCGATCTTTTTTACAGGATATTCTGCGCGAGTCGTTATAGGCTGGATTTTGCAATAACTGAAGAGGTCAATAGCGTCTTGGAGCAGGCAACTTGCATCCTCGGGACGGCGTTCAAGCATATGCGCCAGATCTATACAGGAATAAATCTGTTCAATAGGAAGGAGCCCAGTTTCAGAAACCCGAAGCCGACTAGATCGCGTTTACCGAGCTCTACGAGTTGGCCGAACTCGGCAAGACACTGCCAAGAGCTGTGCAGGAGCTTCCCGGAAAGCCAGTTGAGTACGATATCAACGCCTTTGCCGTTGGTTTCTTGCATTACCCCAGTGACAAAGGAATCGCCTCGTGAGTTGAAGATTCGATTCTTCGAGATGCCGAAGACTTTTTGAGCATATTCGGCCTTGATGTCGCTGCCTACTGTGGCATATATCTGCAAGGAAGTATCGTCATTGATAACTTTCGTCGGGCTTTCTTCATGTCTCACATGCCCTTGTCACTCATAGTACACACAAGTGCTAGTAGCACCCCGTCGATAAGAAACAGCTGGATGAACGAACCTCGCGGCCGGATATCAAGAGGTCTCGCTGGATAGGGCATGGAGAGATCATCACCGCCTGGGTTTGGAAGGACGCGAGCTATTCTCGGATCGTGGCCTGCAGCATCATGAAGACCAGGAGTCCCGCCTGAGTCTGGTCTAGATAGGGGAGAGGCATGATGCAATCTGTGTTGAGGTTAGGCCGGACCAGCGGTAGCCTCGTAGTGTAAACTGTGAGCATGTAGGTTTCCGTCCAATCTGGACTTGCAGTCTCGTCAAGGAAGGGGGGGTGCAACGCTATTACAGTACGCTACCACCACCTGCCACAGTGCTTTTGGCTTCCGTAAAGACCGCATATTCAGGCCGCCCGCAGTCTCTTTTTCCTCCCTCGGTCTGCTTAAGTTCGGTTTTGTGTTTCTTCCCCGTCTGCTCCCAGTCCGATCTCTCGCTGTCTGTATGCGGCGCGGACTCGTTCAAAAACAAATCCCTAGTCTCCCTCGCCTGATCCTTCTGCGGGGTATCAAGTAATCATTGCATGGAAGGAAGAAAGTGGTTCATTCTGTATCATTGTCGGGAACATGATCTGAGGTCCCCGTTGGTCAATTCAGTAGGACTTGGGAGTATTGTTGTCTTTGAGATACTCTGATCGCCAAGGCTGTGTCCTCCAACATGATAGTGGCGCAGGACTCGGGTCCGGGCCTGTGCGGCCTCGTCAACGTATCCTTGCATCTCTCTGCAGTAGCTTAATGCTCACCGCCTTGTTTCAGTCTGACCCTAGTCCGGTCCAAGGTGGGGGGTCTTGCAGCCGGGGCAATTATCGTCCACCTTGGGGCCCAACCATGCCGTGCTATCATGACACTGAACCGAGAAATCAATGGCAAACTCCAATCTGTGGCCATGATTTAAATCATCTGAGTCGCTCAAGTGTTACATCATAACTTCAACCAGAGTCTAGCAACAATACTCTTTCTCGGCTATATCATATCCACCGTCTATCAAGTTGTCTGCAGCCAACCTCAAGCCACCATGGGGAGTATCACAGTAGAACCGTACAACCCAACAGACTTCAACCCGGTGCCTCTCCCCGAGGGTCTTCCAACCTACGATCTCCCCAAGATCTCCATGGCAAAGCTGCTCGATGGTGATAAGAAAGAAGCCAAAACCGTGTTCGACATTTGCGCCCGGACAGGCTTCTTCTATCTCAATCTGATGGACCACCCATTTGGCCGCAGGCTTTGGGGAAATGCCTGCAAGGCCCGCAATATCGGCCAACACGTCATGTCGACGGAATCCATGGAAGAGAAAAAAGCCTTCTTGATGCGTCCTGAAGGTGGCGTCCTCGATCGCGGGTTCTTGTCATCGAGCCGCGGCAGCGAAGGGATCGTCAAGTCTGTCGAGTCAATCAATGTAGGTGCCAGTGAAGCACAGTTCCTCAACCGCAAAAGGCGGCCGTGCTCACGTGTTTCAAACCCCAGATCCCTCGTGACGAGCTCTTCGCCAAAACAACACCCGGCTGGCAACTGCCTAGCTGGCTCCAGGAGCACGAGGAGCTCTTCAAGGAAGCCCAGAGGGACGCCCATGCTGTCGAGCAGATCATCCTCGGAATTCTGGAGCAAGAGCTCGAGCTCGAAGCCGGCACCTTCTCCAAGACGCACAAGCTCGACGCGCCCACGTACTCGTTCCTACGCATCTTGCGGTACCCGCCGGTGGGCCTCGAAGAAGGCGACATGCGCGAACGCCCGCGCGTCTTTGCGCACCGCGACGTCGTCAGCATCGCCATGCTCTTCACCTGGGTGTGCGGGCTGCAGATCCCCAAGGATGATGCGGAATGGATCGACTCCGAGACCCCGACCGAGGAGTCGTGGCTCTGGGTGCGCCCCGAGGCCGGGCACATCCTCGTCAACCTCGGGGACACGATGCCCGTCTTCACCAACGGGGTGCTGAAATCGGGGCTGCACCGTGTCGTCACGGCGTACGGGCAGCAGGCAAACCTGGACAGGGTGTCTGTGCTCTTCACCGGCCGCCCTGACTGGGAAGTTCCCATGGTGCCTCTTGCCAGCCCTAAGATTCCGCCGCAGGCGGCCGAGCAGGCTGCCAAGCCTGTTGAGACGTGCAAGGTGTGGGGGGACAATGTTATCAAGGCGTACTATATGGAAAATGTCAAAAAGGGAAGGACTCGTTAGTCTAGCCTGTATTCCTTGTATTACATTTCCAGTCAAGGGAGGGTCGACTTGCTAAACCCTGCTTTTCTAGGACTTGTCCGTCCTGTCATAGTAACGAGACTTATCCAGTAGGCAACAGATTGTACATCATCATTGGACCTTGGGTGTTTGAGGCTATGAATTCGTGCTTCACATAGTTTAGCAACGGAGATTTGAGAACTTGATGTGTCTGAGGTGAGACCTTAGCTGGCCGGGTTGTCTAGGTCCGCTAGTCATCATCACACTTCTGATACATATTTCATTGTCATCTAAGTTCTCGTAATTCCCAGTCCTGCAAGGCGGTACACATCATGTCTGGTTGATCCGTCACGGCGATGTGCTGGAAAAACGGAGTAAATCCAGTGTCACAATCCTGCCTGCCAGGCTCCCTACGTGCTACCCGAAACACTACTAGTGCCAGCTCTGCTTCTCGTCTCTGACGATTGCGTTCCATTCCTGTCCAGCTTCAATATTTTGTTATATCTGCGAGCGTCGTGTCCTGTTTGGCTAGGAAGCTCTCCAAGGCTTGTTAAACTAGCGTTCAACACGTGGTGGTAGTTACTGACTGGATCTTGGCGGCGATGGGTGTTCTGTCTGGAAAAATACCGCTCCACAATCTCGGTCCACTTCCTTCCGTGGGCTCGTACAGCATTCTGCAATATGTGATCCTGGGATGTTGTTGTTCAGTAGGTGCTCGGTCGACCACTGAAAGGATTCTGCACAGGGTGCACTCTGAACTCACGTCGTACAAGGACCACCAACCGCGATTAATGCCTGGTTTTGCGGCCTCGTGCCACCGCCTAGCGCATGCTTATCGCGGCGAAATGTCAGCTCGTGTTGAAGGCTACTGTCGGCGGTCCGCAGGGGCCAAGCGGTAGCACTACGCGATCGGCTAGTAAATCAAGGAGACTCTAACGACCACCACCGGCGCTAGCAATGGCTGGCTAAGTTCGCGATGCTAGCGGGATGTCGTTGCCAGGAGGTGGGTGGTTGCCGCACGAAGCTGGCCGTCTCAAAGTATGGCTCACGGATGCCGTAGCAGAGGGGACTCGCACACATACGCGCTGGTACATCGTGGATCTGTTTTCTGAAGGAACAGCACACTGGTCCAGAAAGGATAGCAATGGCTAGATGTTCTCAAGGATGGAGTGATTAGGCTATGCCGACAAACTACAAGGTGGCCGATCTGCACTTCGCCCAATGACGGCTCTGGCAAGGTATAAACCGTCCATATGACATCTTTCTCGGCCATCTTTCTAGCCGATGAGTTTGCTATCAGATTATAGATTCCTGGTTAACAACTTGATATACTTCTTCCCGGGAGATTTCAGAGCTTGGGCTTCGTTTCATGAGTCCATCCCAGATGTAGAGGGTCCACCTTCGACAGATTGTAGTACTGGAAGAGCTTCTCCTCCAGCACCTTTTGTTTTTCGAGGCGCTCGCGGACTTCTTGGGCACGCCGACATTCCCGCTTTCCCAGTTGTAGAAGATGGACTTCGTCCGGCCCGTCCACGAGCCTCATAGTCCTGGCAGAGGCCCACATGTATGCTAAAGGGGTGTCCTGGCTGACGCCAGCACCGCCATAGATCTGAATCGCGTTGTCAAGGACGCGGTCCAGAACCTGAGGAACAAGCACCTTGGCTTCGGCGATCTCCTTCATGGCCAGCTTCGCATTGCCCTCATCCATCTTCACGGCCGCGTTCAGCACGACCAGTCGAGCCGAGTCGATCCCGATCCGTGCTCGGGCGACCCGACTGAGTACCAAGCCGTGCTCATGAAGCATCTTGCCGAAGGGCTTTTTGCTGGGCTCGTGGATGCGCGAGATTATCAGATCAAGAGCTCGCTCGGCCTGTGTACGTCAGCGTAAGGAGGGAATCGAGCCAACGTAGGAGGCAAACTCACCGCACCGATACACCGCATAGTATGATGGATTCTTCCAGGGCCTAGCCGGCCCTGGATGATCTCAAACCCCCGCCCCTCGCCTAATACCATGTTCGACACGGGGATACGAACATTGTTGAAGCTAATGTGCCCATGGCCGTGCGGCGCATCATCGTATCCGAAGACCGACAGCATACGATGGACTGTAATTCCGGGAGTCCGGGCGGGCACAAGGACGACTGACTGCTGTCGATAGGGATTGGGGTTGTTGGGATCGGTCTTACCCATGACGATATAAATCTCGCAATGCGGGTCGCCCGCACCACTGCTCCACCATTTCTAACTACCTCGTTAGACGATAACCGCTCCAAACTGGGAGATTTCACTTACACTGCCATTAAGCACGTATTCATTACCCTCCCTGTAGATCTGGAATTTGATGTTGGTTGCGTCGCTAGATGCAATGTCCGGCTCCGTCATCAAGAATGCGGACCGGATCTTACCATCTAGCAACGGTCCCAGCCAGTCTTTCTTCTGGGCAGCATTCCCGAACTTCTCCAGAACCTCCATGTTACCAGTGTCTGGAGCAGAGCAGTTCATCGCCTGCCGCAGAGTCGTCACGTTAGCGCCTGTCTCATCTTTATACACGGCTCAGAACCCATGATCCCAACATACCTCGCTCGCAGTCAAGCTCTTCCCGAGTTGCTCTGCCATCAGGCCGTATTCAAGATTGGTAAAGCCGCTTCCCTCTCCACGGGCATGCTTTGCTAGAAACAAGTTCCAAAGGCCGCGTTTCCGCGCCTCCTCCTTGAGGTCCTCTAGGACTCTCTGGTGGGAGGCAAAACGCTCTCGGGCTCCCAAGCCAAGCTGGTGTGTGAAGACGGCATCGCCGGGGATGCACTTCTCCTGCACAAAGCGTTCCACCTGCATAGCCCATCAGTTGCAGCTTCGACTTTCGGGGTTATGGAGCACCTCACTTCGTCGAGCGTTTGCTGTGCTTTCCTGCTCACCTTGCCCGCCACAGCTGCCGGGATTCTAGCCGATGCTGCGTTATCCATCTTGGGCGAAGACTATGACGGCGAAACCGTTACTCGAGGACAAGAGAGCATCAACAAGGAACGCCTGATTGCTTGCCGTCGAAGGAGAGTGAGGAAAGGCCAGCGGTGAGGAACCGGGGTAGGCAAGAAATGAAAGCAAACACCTGCTGTCCGGGGCAGAGGTATGCATTCAATTGGCATGACAAAGGGTCAGAGGTAACTTGCCCGCTGCCGAGGTAGCCAATCCTTCGTCGGTCCGCCCGGCAGGCTTCCCCGCAGAGGACTCCCGGGGAGGAGGGTCAAAATGGGGTTAGAGAGAAGGGGGGTGGAGAGAGATAAGTAGTGGGCCCTAGGAAAGACTATTGCGCAGCGCCGTCGGTTCTCCATGGATCAATAGTAAACGCAGGTCGCTTTGCCCCTTACGAACTCACCGCAGTATGCAAGATAAACCAAAGGGATCAAGCCTCGAACAGAGCATTCTGGATCATAATATCCACTGATCTGATTTGCATGCGTTTCAAGTCTATTTTCATGGAGGGTCTTTGCTCTTTGCTTATCACTAACAATGCTGATACACCATAGACATTCAAAGCTTGGCTGCAAAGGCTCTATCCCGAACCCGGACATTGCGGGTCGTTCTCGCTTTGCGATAGAGGTTATCGAGGCAGTCTGCGACACTATTAGTCCGGAGAGGATAGGCATCCGTTTTAGTCCCTGGAGCACCTACAACGGCATGAGAATGGACAATCCTATCCCGCAGTTCGAGGACGTTGTTCAGAAGACTGCACCGCTTGGAATAGCGTATCTTCATCTCGTTGAATCGAGGGTCGCCGGCAATATCGACGTAGAGGCCACAGAGAAACTATCATTGTTTACAAACACTGGAAAGGCCCGATTCTCGTGGCAGGCGGATTCACGCCTGCCTCTCTGCACGACGTCTGGTGGATGATGAGCACCGAGACAAAGACACCGTCGTCATGTTTGGGCGATATTTCCTCTCAAATCCTGACTTAGTATTTCGGATTCAGAAAGGACTAGAGCTAAACAAGTACGACCGCAACATGTTCTATACCCCTGAGATAGTTCATGGATATACTGACTATGTACATGGCAGAAATGAGAAGAGAATTCTTCGCACAGTTGATAGACCCAGCCTATACACATGTGACTGGCTATGTTGACCTGATTAGTGATAAACACATCACGTAAAGACCCTTCTCCCAAAGTCACGTAATTTTTATCTCACTCTGGATATGTACGAGTACTAATAGCCGATGCCTGCCCAGACACATCAGTTGCGAACTGCGAGAATCGAACTCTGTTCAGGAGGATTTCTTAGCGGTGCGGGTGGGGTGCCGAAGCAGGCTCCACTATTGTCAACACATACTCCGTACATATTCGGAATATACAGCGAACTCGGGAATATACAAACTTCCGAGCTGACCTGAAGTTCAAACGCCGAAATCACAAAACATAAGGGAAAACGCGCTCGCACCACCGCCACCTAAGCCATTTTATGCCTTGATCGTCCACGGGATTACAGGCTACAACAGACGCCCCTCTTCCTCCCCCTCCCCCTTCAATGAATACTTCTGGTAGCGAGCCACAGAGGGCGGGAGAAGCCGGGAAACGTGCCCTCAAAGCTAACAAGGCATGTGTGCCCTGCCGTGAACGCAAGGTCAAGTGCGATGCCGCCGTGATTGGCCTCCCCTGTAGCAGCTGTACCAGCAGGCAGTGTGCCAAGGACTGTGTACTGCCGGTCCGTAAGGGTCGGACCAGGTGAGTTGATTACTGATAGGATGGTTCATGGTTCATGATTCATCAAGGTGCGTGCTAACATAGACGGGGCTCATAGGAAAGTAATACATGTTTTACCAACTCCTAGCCACGTACAAGTATGCTTTAGATGATTGGCAATGTCCCAGCTGCTTCTCTTCACCTTTTTTCCCTTCTGCTGCTTCGGCGATCCTTCAGAATTCCCACTAACCGTTGCCAGACTGCAGGCATCCCGGCGACATCCAACAGTAGCCAGTTAGACAATCTCAATCAATCTGATCAATCAAAACGATCAAAACAATCAGAGCAACCTCCCACTTCCGATCCCCTGGGCTGCCAAAGCCCACGTCAGACTGAGCCAGATCTGCTCTACCTCAATATCCTAAACGACGCTGTGAAAGAAACTACAGAATCCAGTCAACACCACACCACTTCCAGTACCCCGTACCGTCCAAGACCAGAAGACAGTTTTACTCCGCGGAACTGTCTATGGACCAGGCTACCGCAATTGGACGACATTGATAATGAATATCTTGTCAAGAAGGGTGTCTTCGATCTACCTCCTCCGCGCTACTTGTGAGATAATCTTGGAATCCTCCATCCTCCATTTTCTCTAGGTCTTCGTCTTCACTCTACTCACAGACGAAAACAACAGGGATGCCCTCATTAAGACATACTTTGACCACGTCTACCCTTTTGCTCCCGTGATCAACAGAGCTGATTTTGTTCGCGGCTATCAATCCGGCGACTGCTCGTTGTTCCTGCTCCGCGCCATATTGACACCAGCCAGTCTCCATGCGCCAGCAGATGTGCTATCTGCCTGCGGCTTTGCCAGCCGCTCGGCCGCACAGGAATCGTTATTCTCCAAGGCCAAGTTGCTCCACGACTTTGCCGCTGAAGATGACCCGTTGTTGATGCTCCAGGGATCCATCATCTTGTGCATGGTGATTCTCGACCACCCCAGCGACCGGGACTTTAGCTACTGGTTCCACAACGCGATCCGTCTTGCCACCAAGCTTGACCTACGCAACACGTGCGTATCCTACTCCTAGACTGTGACACCTGTGACATGTATTGCAGGTACTAACTGCCTACGGACTCTCCGACAGCTGTGTTCGAGAAGACAAACCCCGCAAAGTCTTAAAGCTGTACAGAAGGATCTGGTGGGGTCTCTACGTACGTCCCTCTTCTCGTCACCTTGTTCTGTTCTTTCTGCTTTGAGCTTACTATAGCTACGTAGTTCTTAGACATTTTCCACGTCTTTGTCAATACCAGACACTCGCGACTACTCGAAAACACCTTCTCGATCAAGCCTAGGACGGAAGATGACTGGGAAGAGGAGGATGTCTTGGGAGCATCGTCCGGCTTGCTATCGGCGGTCACGCCTCAGCAAAAGGCCTCGCCTGTTGTCCACTGCGAGTTGTCTCGAATAAGTGCGTGTTGGGTCTATTCGATTCTTTGTTCTTATTCCGTTTTCTTTTTACTTTCAATCTGTAAACGATACCACAAGCATGACTAACTCTCTTTAGTCGGACAGTGTTTGTCCATTGTGACAAACAAGCCGCAGCAGGATCCTCGCCAAATGATGCACCCACTCGATGCATGGCGCGAGTCTCTCGCTTCCAAGATGCACGTGGGTGGGCATACTGGAACTGACGTGTACTATCTGAATATACAAGCCATGAGCTACAGGTTTGAGTGCATCTTGTGTCGTCTGATACGACGCTGTTGGCAGCAGTCCCGGCATGCGGACTGGAGCGAGTGGGCCAAACAGCGGCTTCAGTCCGCTATTCTGGAGTTGGACGCGATTGCCAAGAGGGTGTTGGCGCGTGGTACCCTTCAGGACTTTCCCATATCTTTGTAGGTGCCATCCATTTCTTTCCATTTTCCCATTTTTCGGACATGCTCTATAGAACGCACCAATGAAACTGACAATGGCCTTGTCAGCGTAACCACAATGACTGCGCTGCTCGCTCTACATATCGAATCGGCCCTCGATCCAGCCGAGACAGACCTCGTCCGTTCCATGGCTCGGATATCCATCAGCCAGACAATGCTTGTTCTCACCCAAGGAAAAGAAATACCCGCCCTAAAAAGAGCGCTGCCGGTATTTGAGGAGATTCTTGCCAAGAAAAACCTGTACTTGGCTCCGCCCAACATTCCCGGTCAAGTACCTGCGCAGCCGCAATCACAAGACACCAGCATGGCGGATGCGTCCGCTTTGCCGCACACACAGGTCAGCGTAGTTCCGTCTCAATTGGAGCAGGGTGAGAATAATTCGTCGTTCTATGGGGATTTCCTAGGATTTGATTTCTTGGACGAGTGGCAGATTGGGCAACTGGATTTTACTGGTCAATGTTGACACGGTTTTCCCAAGAACGGGCGGAATAGAGGCAGTTGGATTATCTGGCGCAATGTTAACCGTATGGGAATCTATTAGCACGCGGAGCTTGTCGATTCAACATCTCCCACCTGCAACTTTCCCGTCGTCCAGTTGCAATGACAGCCTAGGCCATTAGGTAGCTCAAGTCTAATTGACCTGGTTCTTCTATCTATAATGAAGCAAAAAGAAAATAAGAAAACAATAATAAAATGAAAGCAACCTATCTATACCACAATTTTGAGTCCATACTTTGCATACTTCCATCCATCTCTAAAAACCTCACGCCGGCGCCCCATTACGTATTACGGGAGGGCCAATAATACTGTCGGGACCAGCTTCCACTAAACAACCTATTCAGCCTCCTTCTCTGGCCCATTTGGCTCACCTCCAGTCACGACGACGTGCCGACGACGCATCATCTCCAGCACCTTTGCTGCTTCGGAAGCATACTTGCACTTGGAGCGTATCTGCGGACCGTACTTGTGGAACAGAAACGGGAAAGGCAGGCACCCAAGCACCAGGAACGCAGGAATGGAGCTCGCCCATTGATTCCCGAGATTCTCGTACATTTGGGTGGTAAACAGCGGAAACGCGGTGCCGAACAAAGACCGAAGCACCGAGTTGGCCGCCAGCACAGAAGCAGCATAGACGACATCTATACACCGGTGAGCATGGGCATAGCTGCAGAAGATCGCGAAGCAAGGATCAAAACGTACAAGAGTCGACCAGATAGCTCATCAGCGAGATGAAGACCATGACAAGTCCACACGAGAAAAACATGGCGCCGATAATGGGCACGATCCAGTGCACCGACGGATACGTCGTCCACGCAAACAGGAACAGACCAATCGGAAGGACAATAGAGCCTGCCATGGCCGTACCTAATCTGGCTTCTGGCTCGACTGCACATCCCTCTGCCTCGGCCGCCGCGCACAGGCGCACGTAGCGCTTGTTGTCCACGCCGGCCGCCAGTGTGGCAAGACAGACGCCAATGGCGACGCCCACAAACGGAAGTCCGGCGGTGGCCTGGCTCCAGCCTCGAGTAACTTGGAAGACAATGGGAAACCCGGCAAAGAACATGTACAGTGTGCCATAGACGATAGAGACGTACAGCGATGTCAGCAAGACAATGGGTTCGCAGAATAAAAGGACCCAGACGCGCGTGAGAGAGACGGAGAGCTCTTGCGAGAGTGTCTTGGGCGGCTGTCCCGCATCGAGCCGGGACACATATACGCTTCCTGTCATCTGGGAGAGGGCCTTGGCTCGACATCGCAGAATGAACGGTGCGTATGTTTCGCGGGTGACCAGCACCGTGGCAATACAGACCACACCGCCCAGTATGGCGATCAAACCGAGGATCCAGCGCCAGCCCTGGGCCTCGTTAAGAAAACCACCGGCAATGGGCCCTAAAAAGATGGGTAGGAATCAGCAAGTGTACAAGGGCAACAATGGCAAAATTGGCAGCATGGAAGAAGGACATCGACCACCTACCAAGTGCAGGCCCCAGAAAGGGAGCCGTGACAAACATCCCCGTCGCCAGTCCGCGCTCCGCCTTGCTGAACATGTCGGCAATGACGCCCCCGGTATTCGTCATCGACGACGAGCCAAACGCGCTCGCAAAGAAGCGAAGAACCAGCAAGGCCGTGATATTGGGCGCGCACGCCGCCGCCACGCTGAACACCGTATACGACGTGTACGAGACCACATAAATGGACTTGCGCCCGTACACCTCCGACAGAGGCGCCCAGATCAGCGGTCCCAGGGCGAACCCCAACACGAAGAGCGACAAGCCCAGCGTGGCCACCTCCGCGGACACGTCAAAGCGCTGCATGACGCCTTCGATGCCGCTGGCGTACACCGAGCTGGCAAAGGTCACCGCAAACGTGGACAGGGACTGGAGAACGGCAATGGCCCATTTTCGCCCCTTGGAGAAGTTCATGGCGTCTTGGCGGTCGTTGTGCAGGTAATCGACAATGTAGGGGTCGTCGTCTGTGCCGTTGCCGGCGTAATTCTGGTTGCAGACATCATCGTCAAGGCGCGTGCGGAGGAGAAGAGATCGGATCCATGACATGCGTCGGGAGGAGTCCTTGGCTCGCTGGGGGACGTTGTCGTCAGAGACTGCGGGCTCGGGAAGGATGGCCATGATGGGAACGACAGGAGGGACAGGAAGACCTGTGTCGAAATTCAAGATGCAGACGGAGGTAAACCAACGAGTTTCCATGCTTGAACGAGTTTCTATGCTCAGCCATCTTGTCACGGTGAGTAGAAAATCGTGCTCGCGGTTATATACTTCACGTCGGAAGTTTGGATTCGGAGTTTCAACATGGCAGGCAATATTGGCGAGAAACAAAAGCCCGCGGCGTTATCTACGGAATTATAAAATCTTCCCGGCATGGCAAGGTCGGGTGATGCTCGCGGAATACGACGTCAATATACATCGTAAAATGAGATTCCATCATTTTGTAAGATTGCATCAGAGTATACCATCTCGTCTGTCACATTCCGTCGTGTTTACCGTAGATGCAAATGCCTGACAAGAGGACCTCCCTGACCGACGACCTTGTGTCGCAAGGAAGAGACGTCAGGGTCAAGATGAATCACAAAAAGTGGGTTGACTTGGCGTGAGCAGCTATCGTAAGACTTTTTTGTTGACTACGGCTAAGAAAATAAAAGCTCGAAACGTTTAAAACTATACAAATATGACCACGCCTCTGTTGTTGTCGCCCTCGAGGCTCGCCTCGGGGTCTACCCGGGGCAAAAGCGGGCCCGCCGCTACCGAACAGCGGCCCCGAAGCGAACCGGAGGCTACACCACCACACAAAGGTCACCGTCCGAGGACCGCCTTCCGGACAAAACCCACGCCACCTGGCCAGCAGTTCGGATGAAAGAAGGGATCTACCCGGTGGAAGGACCGTACCCTTATAAGGACATCATTACTGGTACACTGTTAGTTTCTAATAGGTTAACAGTTTCTGTACGATGACTAGGTAACCACCTCGCTGTTAGGTGTTCTAGGTGCTCCCTCAGGGAGCCCCTAGGCCACGTCCCGCAGGCATGGCACGAGAGGTGCTAGGTCTGCCCTATTCAAGGCCTGTCCACCTAACAGATATAATAGATAGAGAATCAAGCTCTTTACACCTATTTACCAAATATCCTGACCTGAACGTCGTGCCTTCGTCTACGCAAACTCCCATGCAGTGAGTCTTGACTACCTGCGTGTTAACCTAAGCAATAAGGCCCAGCTTATTGTAGCAACCTGCTTTTTCTAGAAGTTTCAGCTAAAAGAAGCGAGTTCCGTCGTCTTTTGTTTTGACAATATTAAACATCTCCTGATCGGTAGACCTTTGACTTCGCCGTAGAGCACTGTCGAAGTCCGATGAAATATTATCCTGGGTCTATAATACCGAAAAAAGGGCGGGCCAATGATATTGAAATATTGGTCCTTCAACTTGGTCCGATGGTCCTGGATATATGTAGGGCACACGATCGCCATTCCTTCGCCTCAACTCTGCATTAGGGCTGAGTCTAGGCAGCTGCACGTCAGAGTCGCCTTATGCTCGGTAGCTTAAGGGCGCGTTCATGATGGACCCGAAGCTGAAGTACCGTGTTGGGCAGCCATAAGTCACGCCAATCCGGGTCTCCGTTGCTGCCTACGCCTTTGCTAGAAACAGAACACGACTGTGGGTTTCCCTCCTAGAGTTTTATGAACCCAGAGCCAACTGCATCAGCCACCTTTCGCCAACTCAAGAATATAAGGGACAAGGAGGGTTGCACAACATCCCAGCTTCGAGTCTCACCGCCTTGTCTGGATTATCATATCGAACTTGTTTCTCCTTGCTGTTGTGCTCAATATCTCTCATACCATCCCATCTAGGTTAGGAGTTAGGCAGGCAAGAAAAGAATTGAGCACAGTTACGGTGTCAAGCACGGTAACGTCAAGTACAAATGGCCACTCCCTCAGAAAGCTGGCTCTTCCAGCCAAAGCTGGAGATCATGGGCTTCAGTCTGTCAGACATACCCCTGATGATCTACCCTGTCTTGCTCTCTGTCCCCTTTCTGTACGGAATCAAGTCGTTCTCCTGGAAACGGCGCCAGTCATTGGTGCAACACTGGACGAAGCACTACGAAGACTTCAAGATCCTGTCTCCCTATATTCTGCCGGAGGACAAGTCCGCACTGAGGGGCTACTTAAAACAGGTCACTCTAGTAGCTGTGTGCACCGTTGCAATGCGAATCACCAACCTTCTCACGCCTGTGCTTCTCAGGCAGATCGTCGACGCGCTGACCAGCCGGGAGGGCCACTTCCCCTGGGTGGAGATCATCGCCTACGTCCTGGTCAGACAGCCCATCAGCCAGACCCTCCAGTCGATCCACTGGAACACGCTTTTCCAAATCGAGAGCATCACCTCGGACCGACTGACCACGACACTCTACAACAAGCTCATGAGCTTGTCCGCTGACTACCACGACGCGCGGCGGCCCAGCGACGCATTCAGCACGGTCGCCACCAGCGGGTACAGCCTGTCGCGGTTCGTGGCCAGCATCATCTTCGACAAGATCCCCTGCCTGATAGATCTTGTCATCGCTATGATCGCCTTCTGGCGCATCTTCGACGGCAACCTGGCCCTGGTCGCGGCACTGATCGCCCTCGTCTACGTCGTCATCTCCGCGCTGATGACGCCTAAGAAGTCAGAAGGATGGGAAAGGTCGCTGAACCTGCGGCGCAAGCGCGACGACCAGGGCTCCGACACGCTCGCCAACTGGGCGACGGTGTCGGCTTTCAACAGAGTGGAGTACGAGAAGACGCGATTCGCAGCACTGGTCGAGGAGGTAAGGGATGGCCGCGTGGAGTCGATCATGGCGAGGCAGCTGCTCGACTCGCGAAAGGACATGATCATGGCCGGCGGCCTGGTAGCCGTCTCGCTGCTGGCGAGCTACCAGATCAGGTACGGCGGGCGGAGCGTCGGGGACTTCATCATGCTGCTGACTTTCTGGGGGGACCTGGCCTTCCCACTGCAGAACCTGGTGCACTGGCTGTCGTGGATCGAGGAGTTCTTCACTGAAGCGCGCCGCATGCTGGACATCCTCAAGGAGGAGCCGACGGTCAGAGACCGCGAGGGGGCCCCCCAGTTCGTCTTCAAGCGCGGTGACATCGAGTTCGAGGGCGTGGGGTTCTCATACGACGGCAAGAGGCCGGCTGTCCAGGACGTCTCTTTCCGGCTTGAGGGTGGTAAGACGATTGCCATCGTGGGCGAGACTGGAGGCGGCAAGTCGACGTTGCTGAAGCTGCTGTATCGTATGTATGACCCCGCAAAAGGGAGTATCAAGATCGACGGCCAGGACGTCAGGGACGTCCGGCTATCCTCGCTCATGGAGCACATCAGCATCGTGCCCCAGATCATAGGCGTTTTCAACGCGAGCATCCTCGACAACCTCAAGTACGGCAGGCTAGACGCCACACAGGAGCAGTGCGAGGAGGCGTGCCAAGCAGCGGCGCTCCACAAGAAGATCAGTTCCTTCCCGAAGGGGTACGACGAGCTGGTCGGACCCAAGGGCACGAAGCTATCGGGCGGCGAGCTTCAGCGACTGGCCATCGCGCGTGCGCTGCTGCGGGACTCGCACATCGTGCTCTTCGATGAGGCGATGAGCAGCCTGGACAGCGAGACGGAGTGGGCGATCCAGGAGCGGATGCGCAGGTGGTGCGCGGACAAGACGGTCGTCATCGTGGCGCACCGCTTGGCGACCATCGCTCACGCGGATCTCATCTTGGCGGTCAAGGACGGCCGCATTGTCGAGGCGGGATGCCAGGAGGAGCTCCTTGAGAAGAAAGGGTATTACTATAGTCTCTGGAGCAAGCAGAAGCTCGTATAAATATCCAGAGGCGAGGCGGGAGGAATAAACAAAAAACCACCCAGCATAATGACCGTATTACATCGTCCATGCAGCAGAGAATTGGGGATGTGACTCCCGTGATCGTCGAGAATGGCGCAAGATGCGACTGGATTGTGAGGTCGGGAAGGGCACAATCTTGCAAGTCCGGACATCCCGTTATCTGTTAGTCTTTGTCTTCTAGCTGACACTGACGTCGATCAAAACGGCGACTAAATACGCTGGTGGATTGCGCGATCGGCATGGCGCTTTGCGAGCTTGCCAGATCGATCAATGACGATGCTCAAACCGCTCGGTTCTAATGCGGGGCTGGCGCTCATCCCGTGGCTGGCGATGATGTTTGTATCAGCTGGACTCGATTATCTCAAATAAAGGTACCAGACAGACGTAGATATAAAGTCGGCCGTTCTGGATAATGGGATCTCAATCTCTTCACTCTTAGCCACCTTCAACTGAAGCTGTGAGACTAGGAGCAATCTCTGTTTCTTCTTGCACCATTACGACCTCCCACTTACACGGTTACACCGCAGTCCGAGACAATGGCCACTCCCGCCATTAAGAACTTGGAGGAGAAAAACGCCGAGTATGCCAGCAAGTTCACGCAGGGTCACCTTCCCCTGCCTCCTGGGAAGAAGTATCTCGTCCGTACGTCTCCTCCGCAGCCACACTCCGGGGCCTCCGGCCCCCGTCTCTCGGCAGATGAGAAGCAGGCTGAGACTCACCCTGCACAGTAACTTGCATGGACGCGCGCATTGACCCTGCCGCCGCCTTCGGCATCTCCCTGGGCGACGCGCACGTGGTGCGCAACGCCGGCGCCAGCGCACGCGAGGGCCTGCGCTCGATCCTCATCTCGCAGCAGCTGCTGGGCACGGCCGAGGTCATCGTGGTCAAGCACACGGGCTGCGGGATGCTGACCTTCAGCAACGCCGACGCGCACGCGGTGGTCGCGCAGAAGCTGGGCCCCACGGCGGCGGCGGAGATCGCGACGCTGGACTTCCAGCCGTTCAGCGACCTGGAGCAGGCGGTGAAGGAGGACGTGGAGTTCCTCAAGAAGCAGGCGGCGGTGCCGAAGGAGGTCGCGATCAGCGGGTGGGTGTATGAGGTCGAGACGGGGAAGGTTAGGCGGGTTGTTTGAGCGGTTGCTGCTCTGGGTGCGAACCTTTCCTTACCTCGGGAGTTGCTGTCTTTCTTGTCGTACGAGTTGAGGAGGGGCGGAAGGAGTTGGCGTGTTGGTTGCTGTTTAGAGAGAGCGAATGTGTACGCCGTGATGAAGATCGTTGAACTCTTGTCGACTTTGATGCATCTGAGCCGTCCCTGTGTTGAGCGTTGCCCTCCCGTCCATATAGAGTGCGTGGGCGGCGCTAAGTGCAACAACTAGCCCGTCTAGCTCATCGGTAGAGCGCTTCACTAGTAATGAAGAGGTGATCAGTTCGATTCTGATGATGGGCAAGTTCCACACCTCTATTTCTTTTTTTTGCCTTCTTTAGCATTGCTGTTTGCTTGACTCTTCTACTCACCGGTGCACCCAACATAGAGGGTGCCTGGTGTTTACCCTCGTCAAATCAAGGACGGGGAAGAAAGGTAGAAAGCACTTAAAGTTACAAGAACGTCACGTGAAATGGCTCCTTCCCCGCGTCTGTGAATTTTGGCTTTAGTCGCGACGTGTGTCTGCCTGACGTGTCTCACCCACTTTAGCCGGCGCCTCTCTATTTCAACCTCTCCAGATCCGAATATTTCGGTTGGCAGCGCTGCTATGAGAGTCCTCCTCCTGGAGGCTATTTCGCATCTCTGTTCGTCTGCTCGCATGCGTTCATAGACCGGCGATGTGGCTCCTGGAGAATGATGGCGACTTCCTGGGAGGTGAGCAACCGCCCTGTATCCCGCGTTGCCGCCATCAGTTATCAGTCGATGGCGACTGACAGCCATGTGTCGCAGGTAAGGAGCTCTGGCTTCGCCCCGGGAAGCGATACCTGTTTGGCAGAACCACGGCAGAGCCGGGCCAATATGCGATTTCCGACAAGACCATCTCCCGGAAGCATCTGACAATCGAGGTTGGCAATGTCCCCGAAGGCGCTGGCCAGGATTTCCGCAGCCGGTCGGCCGTGACTATTGAAGACCTGGGTGCGAAGGTCGGAACGGTCGTCAACGGCACACAGATACGAGGACAGAAGTATGTCGTCCCCGGCGCATCGAACGAGATCAAGATGGGCAACTGCCCCAAGCTGTTCCGCTTGGCGTGGCACCCTGTCGTCTTCAGCTTCTCCTTCAGCGCCAAGGATCTGCGGGCCGACCCCTGGGCGAAGCTGCGTGCCGACCTGGAGCAGCTCGACATCAAGTACACAGATCAGTACAACAGCAACCTGACGACGCACGTCGTGTCGAAGAAGCGGAACACTCCCAGGACCCTTCGAGGGCTCATCGATGGGAAGCATATTGTCATGGACACTTTCATCGCCGCCGTCGCCCAGGCTGCTCGCACCGCTGCACATGATGAGGGCACAGATTCGAGCTTGCTGGAGAGGGACTACGACGGGAACTGGCCCGAGGCTCTGGAGTACCTGCCCCCGAAGGGTGAAGAAGCTAGTGACCGCCCTGTCAAGGCATTTGCGCCAGATGAACGAAGGAAGGAGATCTTCGACGGATACACTTTCATATTCTACGAAAAGAAACAGTTCGACAATCTCATGGAAGTCGTAACGACCGGCAAGGGGAAAGCTCTCCTGAAGGAAGTCGTGGCTGGGGAGACCGGCGTCGACGATTTTATCCGGTACGTGAAAGGGGTGGCTGGCGAGAAGGGCCTCGGGGAGTTTGAAGATGGTAGCGAGGGCAAGGGTGTCGTCCTGGTGCGATACGTCCCTTTGAAGGGCGATGACGTGCAGTGGTTTACGGAATTCTACAACACTATTGCGCTGCGTTTGGATCATCGGCCAATTGACCAGAGAGAGTTTCTTGATGCTATCCTTGCCAATGAACCGGGCATGCTGCGGAGACCGCTCGAGGTTGAGCAGAGCCAGGCGGATTCGGGTACGTGTGACTGCGCAATTCTCTGAAGTTGGCCACTGACCGGCACACAGCACCATCATGCTCGCAGCGCCATGCAGCCGATGAGTCGAGACCTATGGACATTGATGAGCCCACGACTGTCGAAGTTGATAGGCCCCCCGCGTCCCAACAGAGCCACGCTGAGGAACGACCCACGCAATCGCGAGCACGGCCAGGACGACGACCGGTCAGGAGCCGGTTCAAAGGCTTCGACGTCAACCTCGACTCCGACGAAGAGAATCAGCAGTCCCTGAACTCTAGCGCACATGATCCATCTCAGCAGGGGAGCCTTTTTGTTTCCCAGGCCCGGGGCTCTGCCGAGCCTGAACAGGCAGCGAACAATCGCCGCTCTCAGCGCAAGCGGCCAGCGTCGCCGGTTCTAGAGGATGAAGGCGACATCTTGGAGGAGCTCGCACCCACTGCAGCGGCCATCAAGCGGCGGCGCATCGCACGCGGCGAAGACCCCATCCCTCGTGAGCCTACTCCCGAACCCGAGGCGGTCCCGGACTCGCCGCCTGCAGCAACCAAGGCATCGCAGAAGGCTCAGAAGGGGCGTGGGCGCAAGGGCAAGAAGGGTGCCGACGCCGACGACGTCCTTGAGCTCGCAATCCAGCGGCGCGAGGAGGCCGAAGCACGGGCCCGAGAACAGAACGAGCAGGACGGCGGCGACGACCCGGACGGCGCCGGTATCGACTTCGCCGACATCCGGCGGCTGACGATCGTCGAGGAGTGCGAGGTGCGGCAGCCGGCGGAGAGCGCGCGCTCGCGCGACCAGGACATCGCCGAGGGCAGGTGGGACCCTCACTGGAACGGGCGGCGCAACTTCAAGAAGTTCCGCAAGCAGGGCGAGCCGGTCGGGCGGCAGCTGCCGAGGACGATCGTCAGCCTGGAGCCCGTCAAGGCGAAGGAGTACGGCCTGAGCGACGACTACTGGCTCGAGGATACGGAGAAGCAGAAGAGGAAGAAGCGCAAGGAGAAGGAGAGCCAGGCGAGCGCGGGGTCGCAGAGGAGTGGTGGCGATAAAGAGAACGAGAGGAGTTTTGGGAGGAACCGCCAGGTTGTCACTATCGACAGTGATGACGGTGAGGGAGAGCATGGCGAAGGAGACCAAACAGGAGGGGTGGATAGCATGGACGTCGAGATTGAGTTCCCGCGCACGCGGGCGGGCAAGGCTGCGGAGAAGGCCATCACGAGGCAAAGCCAGAGGAAGGGGCAGACGGTATCGCAGTCTCAACCGTCGTCCGGGAAGAGACCCGCCGCTGAGCCGCCGGCTAGGGAGAAGCCGGCCAAGAGGCCAAGGGCGACGCGGGCACGTGCTGTGGCGGATAGTGACGACAGTGATGATGAGCTGAAGTTCAGGTTCGGTAAGCGGAAGTGAGATGGGTGATAGGCCGGGCCGCCATAACTAGAGAGTGGCACGACAAAAGATTTGAGGTATGTGGCTTGTTTGCTGCCGCCTTCTATGGGGTATCTCCATCTATAGCTCCTCCTTGGCCGGATGCTCGCAGCCCACTGTCGCATATGTATACCTGATAATTGAATGGGCTCTTGATATCCATTTCAAACCTGAGCCCCAGCTCTAGGGGCATGCAATCAGCAACCGATGCGAACCCGGCATCCCGACGCCTATCCAGCCAGATATCCCGTCTCTCAAGTGTCTGTGTTTTGAACCAGCCCATCTCGCACACCTATCACCATCAACACTAGTCCATCTTATCCATCTCTCCCTCCGCCTCATCCTCATCCACCAGTATCCCCACCAGACACGCCTGCAGCATGGTCTCGTAGTTCACCCACGGGTGGTTCTCCCCGAACAGCTTGGTCCCGTCCCGGCCCGCGCCCCTCATCAGCTCGGGCCCGCCGCCCGGGTGGAACGGCACGTACGGCGTCACGTTGTAGACCTTGCCGCCGAGCGCCATCCAGGCGTCCTTGCCCTTGCGGCCGGTCTGCCGCCGCAGCGCGGCGGGGGTCACGCGGATGTAGGGCGTGCCGGCGGGGAGGCCGCGCAGGTCGGAGGAGGGGTCGGCGGAGAGGCGGGCCCAGTCGAGGGGGGAGTGGCCCGGAGGAAGGGTCACCTGCTTGGAGGAGGGGAGGGTGGAGTGGGTGGGCGGCGGGGCGAGGGAGGAGGGCGCGGAGGGGCCGCGCCGCGGGAGGGGGTTGAGGCGGCGCTGAGCAGGGGATGAGGCGGCGCTCAGGGAGGGGGGGGATGGGACGGGAGCCAGGGAAGGCGGCCGTGGAGGAGGGGCCATGAGGCCTGGTGCCGCTGAGGGTGGCGGGACCGGTGACGGGACCGGCGACGGGCCGCTGGCAGCGGGAGTCTTCTGCCACGGCCGCGGGGCGCGGTGTCCTGTTTCTGCGGGCTCGGAGAGGGAGAAGCTCGGCACCGAGTCGCTGGGGGCTGCGGGGGTGGCCTTCGGGGTCGTCTGCTCGCCGGCGTCGCCGTTAGGGGCGACGATGATGGGAGATGCAAGCTTGGGTGCGTCAGAGCGGCGGCTCAGCGGCGGCGGGGGAGGAGGCATGGCGGTCCGGTCGAGGTCGGTCTTACTGCTGGTCGCTGCTCGCGATCGGGAGGTCGCCGCTGCCGCCGTTGTCTCTATCGCCGTCGAAATGCCGTTCTGCTTCCCCGGCCCATCTTCTGCTCTTCCTCCTCTCCGAAATCTCGCGGGCTCATCTTCGTCGTCGGGCGGGGTGATGAGCGGCGGCGCTAGGGGAGGAGGGAGTTGCTCGTCAGGTCGAACGATGGCGAGGATCTTGGGCAGCCATGAGGATGGAGTGAAGCAGAAGAAGACGACGGAGGCGACGACGAGGGTCAGCCCCAGGAGGGCCATCGGGCTGGAGGAGAGGAGAGGAGCAACAAAAGTGTTATCGCTGCATGGGGAAGTTCTCTATCGGTTCTTACGCGCTTGCAGCCCTGCAAGGTCTAGATCGCAGGTCAATGTGGCCTATGCAGTAGTGGGAGAAGGTCAATGGCCGAGATATTTTGTCTCGCTTCCCTCATCAGAAACGTCTTTTACAGTGGCAAGAGTCTCTGGCGTCTGTCGAGTCTGACTGCCGTACTATGGTAGACTGCGCGGCCATCTTATGGTAAGCCTTTACTAATTAGCGGAGGCAAGCCTGATTATCAAGGCACCCAATGGCAATAATAGGCTCACCGCCTTGGGCAGTAAATCATAACAGTGAGGTTTTCGGGCGCTTTTCCGATCCTACGGATAACTACCTAGGTAGCAGGGCTGGCAGGGTAGGTAGGCAGGCACCTTAGGAGGCTGGGAGGTTGGGAGCAGTGGCCTCCATTTCTTACTAGAGGTATGCGGGTATGGTAAGGACCGTAAGGTACATCTCTAGCAGCGGCGGGCTAAGCAGCCAGTGAGCTGGGCCATGATTACACCCCACCAGCAACGCATAAGACGGCCGCTATTACAAGTCGGAAGCATGGATGGCTTGGGTTCGGGGAGCTCCAGGGCGAGCCGGGACGCGCATCGGACGCGGGTTACAGGGATGGCGTGCAGTACGCAACGCAGTAAACGAAGCGCGAGGACCAACAGGAGAGGGGGGTCGTGCAACGGGTCGCATGAACCTGCAATTCAAAGTGCGGTGCCCGTCGACAGCAGGCCTGCACTGCACCTGTTAATAGAGCAAATAAAGTAAACATTGCTGCTGGTTATTAGCGCGAGTCACCGCCGCTGCGGGCGAGCGCTACTGCGAGAGTATCGCCATTCCTCAGATGTTTTTTCCTGATCTGGGTCTCTGCTTTGGTGTCCTGCTGTGCCGGCATCTCCGCGCATTTTGACACCGGCTTCGCTATTTTCTTCTCTTCCTCTCCCTCTCTTCTCGCCTCAAGACTCTTGCCGTTGTCTTGTAGGCGGCGGCCAGCGGTTTTTGGCGTGACAGAGACAGAGAGAGACTGGAGGACGTTCAGCGGCCCTGGGCTGCCCCGCGAGAGCGACACACAGAGAGCGATGTCATGTTTTTATTTGCGTGCCATTACCGGGTCCCCTGCTCGCTTCCCGTCGCTACCTACACCCAACTGCTCGTACTATTCAGTACTACTGACTTAGCTCTGCCGGGCTGCGGCAAAAATGCGGTCTCTGTCGACAACACCAAAACCACCCTCGAGCTCGTCCTCGTCGAGAGCTCCCCGCCTGCCCGTCGTAAAAGCGCCGGGCAGAACAGCCAGCGAGGGCGGAAATTCTCTCTCCGTCAACAGCAGCAATAACAACAACAGCATCAGCAACATCGGCAACAATCCCTCCATCCGCAAGAAACCCTCAATCACCTTCACCCGCACCACCGTCAACGCCAAAGGTGCAAGTGCCGCCACCAACCCGCGGACTCCACGACTCGCGGCCCCGGGCCGCCATCCCTCGTCTTCCCGAGATCCAGATCCCGCCACGCCACCGGCCCTCGCATCGACATCGACATCTTCCTCTCTAGCTACACCGACATTTACGACGGCACCGCCGATCCCGACTGCAGCCTCGGCAATCACACGGAGGTCCCGGCCGCCCCTCGTAGCCCGCGACGGCAATGTCCCTCTCACCACCATGCGGAATCTGACAACCGGCCTGCGCACCTCCAGAGAAGCCACGACACCCACCATGGCTCCCGACAAGTCGAGGCAGCCGGCGCCGCAGATGCCCACCCTAGCCAAAGGGCTCAGCAGGGCGTCCACGCCTCTGACCCCCAAGGTCGCCGCCGCCGCTACGAGATCTCCCAATCCACAGACCGTCACGGTCGCGACGACGCCCATTCCGAGGAGAGTAGCAGCACGGCCCGAATCGTCTGCCGGCAGCAACGGGCAGCAGCAGCACGGCACCGGCGGGAGCCATCAGAGGGACGACTACGCGTCGCCCATTTCGGCCTTCCTTAGCAGCAACATCACACCGCGGTCGGGTTCGAGGCAGAGCCGCGTCGACAGCGCTAACAGCACCCCCAATAGCACCCCGAACCCCGAGAGGTCGTCCGACGTTTATGAGACGAGATCAGGGCTGGGCATCTCGGGGGGCCCATCCACGATGGGAAGCGGTGACGCTGGGTTCAGGAGTCGACAGAGCGTGTCTTTCAGCCCTCCTGCCTCCGACCGAAGACAAGAGCAGCAGCAGCAGCAGAGCTCCAATGACTCTAAATTCTTCTACGCCAGCGATGCGAAGAGCCATCACTCCTCGTCATCGTTGGCCCAGCCGAAACCTCAGCCGAAAGCACCCACCTTCTTCTATGCCAATGGCGATAATATCCCCAGCCGGCCTGCCACGGCAACCTCGACACCCTTCACCCCGGTTCTAAGTCCCCACGCACAGCCGGACAGCATCTCCAGCAAATTCATCTATGCCAACGGCATACCCGATATGCAGCCGCCTCTCAAGTCGCCCTCAGCATCAGGCTCAGTAGTGTCGAGTGTATCAAAGATGGGGGGAAGCAGGGGAAGCGGCGGTACGCAGTCGCCAGCATACGGAGTCCAGAGACCCCCGTCACCCATGAAAATGCCCTCTTATCCTACGCCGAAGAGCAACGAATGCACTCCTGCCCTCGCTCTCAACCCAGCTGGCTTCCCTTCCACGCCACAGCTCGGTCCTACGGCTTCCTTCTCACTTCAGCGATCCAGCACCAGCGGACCTGTGAGAGGCCACGCCCGTGGAAATAGCCTGACCATCGCCGACCCTCCCGCCGTAGCCAGGGTTCTAGCCTCGAGCACATCCTCCGAAGCTTCCTCGCCGGCCGGGGTCCAGCCCACTCCTGCCTTCACCATGGCCTCGATCCTGCAAGCCGCCGAGGACTTCGCCTCCGATGACCAGCATCACGACGACGGTTCCTCGTCGGCTGACGCGCTCGCCAGCCCCACCAAGTCTACCTTCGGGAGTGATCCCCTGAACGAGCTGGTCGCCACCGCGCGGCGCGACCGGAAGGTGCAGGACCTGGAGATCCGCAACGCCTCCCTCGAAGCCATCAACAGGACCATCGAGCGCCAGCTGCGCAAGCAGACGGCTGAGCTGCGGCGGTACCGCCGGCTGTCGCGCTCTGGCCGGCTCTCACTAGCGTCTGGCGCAGGGTCCATGCGGAAGAGCAACCGCATCGCGTCGGACTCGACGCTCGGCGACGTGCCTCTCGTGATTCCCGACCTCGACCTGTCAGACCTCAGTGAGGAGGACGACGATTCCTACCTCGAGGACGAATACGACGACGATATGTCCTCCTCTCCCTCTGAGTCGGAGGAGTCGAGCGCCCTGAGCCCCACGACCGCTGCGGCCCGTGATGCGCGGCACCGCCAGCGCGACGAGCGCCGGCTACGGCTCGACCTGTCCAAGCACCAGCAGCTGCTGGTCGACAGCCAGAAGATCAACCAGAGCCTGAAGCGGTGCCTGGGCTGGACGGAGGAGCTGATCCGCGACGGGCGGCGGGCGCTCGAGTACCAGGTTCGGGTCAGCGAGGTGGAGATCGGGGGAAGGGTGCTGGCGCCGCCGGACGAGGAGGACGATGACGACGGGGATGACGAGTCTGCCGGGGGTGACTCCCGGAGGAGTGAACGGGGCGAGGATGACACGGTACGGATAGAGGTTCAGGACAGCCCGGTGGAGGAGGGCTCGTCGGTGCTGTGGAGTAAAGATCCGCAGGACCGGGATAGCGGGATCGAACTGCCTGGCGACGGCGGCTAACTCGGACAGAGAGGCGATGCGGCGGCGGTGCGGCGACGAGACGATCGGGGCAAATCCACACACACATCACCACTCACGGCTATACCATTTCCTTTACCATCTCCTACGCGATCTGTCGGGGGGTTTGGCCGGCATCGGAACGGCTTCTCGTCGACTTTTTGATATTCATGGGCGTACGGACAACTATAACAACAACATCGGCGGCGGCGGTCTCATATTCATCACATCCCTCAACGACCGCCCGATGCCTTACTGAGGCCTTGCCCACCAGTCGGCAGGCTTTTCTTCACCACATCTCGGCCTCCTTTCTTTTGTCATAAATCACTGTAACTATTACCAGATACCCCCCTTTCAGGCATCCCAACAACACCGGAGCCGGAGCCATATTTCCCTTAGAAGCAAGGACCAACAAGAAGACTCCAGGCTCAGGATGCTTTCTGTATAATTTCCCATGTCATTGGCTGGCCGGCGGAGCTGAGCAAGGCAGGAATTTGGTCGGCATGCATAGGTACACGTTTGGCATCCATTGATACCCAGCTGTGCATTCCCGGCCGTCATATATTGGACAAGGCGATATCGCCGGCATTGGAGAGAGATGTCGTTCGGAGCGCATGTAGGCCTGGCCGGCCATGGACCATGTATTAGTACCTCCAACTCACCCACCGATCTAGTTGAGATATTCCTTCCCCTCAGCAGCTTCCTTGGTTAAGAAAGAGGAAGCGCGAGAGGGGAGGACATAATATCGAGTCGCAAATGCAAAGATATTTCAAGGATCTGTTGTCAGCACTGAGCCATTCAGTGGATCAAAGAGGAGTGCGTGAGGGAAGAGAAAGCCAGAGACGCTCTATTCTGTTACAAGATTCTATCTGCAAATAGGTAGACACAGGCAGACGGGGCTGCCCACTACCATGGTGTGAGAGTACTCCGTAGGTATCAAGGACTGGATAAGACTGAGTGAGCCCTGTCCGGATATGAGAGGGGGAGCCTTTCCTTCGTCCGTGCGCTTCCAACACCCCCCCAACAACACTCGAGATGCTTCGGTTTATACCCACATTTATACACAAACACAAATACGACCATCGAAGCTTCAACCCCCGATTACATCGTCAGGCCGATGTCCCACAGCTCTCACTCCCCTCATCATCTACTCCGTAGTTTCCCCCTACATAACGACAATCAAAGAGTCCCCCCCGTCAGATTGCAACCGTTTCAACCCCAAATCCATCCTCAAGACTTGGGGACGTTAGGCGCATCTGCGGCAGCGGCGGCGGCCGCCTGCTCGTGGGCGGCGGACGGGGAAGGGGACGCGGACTTGTCCTTGTCCTTGTCCTTCTTCTCCTTCTTCTTTTTCTTGTCCTCTTTCTCCTTCTTCATGGCCGCCTCGGCGACCAGCTGCTCGAAGGCCATGTAGTCGCCCTCCTCTTCGGGCGTGCGTTGCGCCTGTGGGGAGTAGACCGTTAGCGGAAGCCCTGACGGGAAACGTGAGAGAAAGGAGACAAAGGTCGAGGTTGTAAATCAATAAAAAAAGTAGGGAAGAACCATACCTTAGAGAAGACGTCCCCGATCAGCACCAGCGCCTGCGCGCGCTCGAGCCTCTTGCCCAGCGGGACCTTCTTGTCGCCGAGCACCGCGTCGCACACGTCGCGCAGCACGCTCTGGATCTCGAACTTGGACCCGCGCCAGGCGGCGGTGAGGATCTTGCCCGTGACGCGCCTCTCGTACTCCATCTTGCGCTCGTCGGTCCAGTCGTCGCCGCCGCGCTCCTCCATGCGTGCCATCTCCTCCATGGTCTGCTGCGCGTCGATGGCGCTCGAGATGGTGTTCCACGTGTCCTTGACCAGCGAGCCCTTGTCCTTGAGCCGGCTGAACAGCCCGCCCATGCCGAAGAGCTTCTGCGATCGCAGCAGCGCCGTCGCCTTGGACACGTAGGTGTGCCCGATGGCGTGCAGGATGTCCACGCCGAACGACTCCATCTTCAGGTCCTCCGCCTCCAGCCGGATCTTCTCCTGGAACGCCCGCGTCACGTCACCGGACTTGTCCGTCTCGGTCCACACCGAGATCTTGTCCAGCAGCTTCTGCGCCAGCGTGTCCACGCGCTCCTTGCGCACCCGCGCCCGCTCCTTCTCGTACGCCGCCAGCTGCTCCCGCTGCTCCTTCGTCAGCCCGCCCTTCTTCTTGTCCTTCTCCTTGCGCCGCAGCGACGCCTCGTCCTCGGCGGGGGACTGGTCGTCCGACGCGCGGTCCATCAGCGCGGGCCGGATCGGGATCGCCGTCCGCCGCGGCGTCGAGGTTCCGCTAGCTGAGGGCCCGGGGGTGGACGTTCCGGATGCAGATGCGGACGGGGAGGGGGACGCGGTGCGCTTCGCTGCAGGGGCCGGACCTGGCGCTGCCGCACCAGTCGTGGTGCTGGTCTCTTTCTCCTCCTCGACCACGACGGTTGGCGGCGGCGCGGTCGAGGCGCCCGTCGCTCCCGCTGCGGTCTTCATGCTCTCCTTGATAGCCTCGTCAGTCCCGGGGAACTCCTCCTCGCCTCCTGAGCCGGCCGCGGCAGCGGCTGCTGCTGCAGCAGCCTCCTCTTCCTCCTCGGCGGCCATGGTGATGTCCATGGTGGCGGTCAGGTCCTTCATGAGGGAGATCTCGCCGATCCAGTCCATGAAGGCCTCGCCGCCGAAGATGGAGGTGAAGAACTCGGCAGGGTCGACGAAGCCCTCCTGCGGCTTGGCGTGGTCCTTGCCATACTTGTCGTAAGCCTTGCGCAGGTCTGGATCCGAGAGGACTTGATAGGCCTCGCCGATGGCCTGGAACTTCTCGTGGGCGGTGGGGTCATCGGGATTCTTGTCTATATCGTAGGCGGGGTATGTCAGCTACTCGTAGGTTCGCAAGGTGGATATACTTGAAAAGACACTGGGGAGGGGGCTGTTGTAGCCGCTGCGTGCGTACGTACCGGGATGGTGGACGATCGCAAGCTTGCGGTAAGCCTTCTTGATCTCCAGCTCCGTGGCTGTCGGTTTGACGCCGAGCGTGTCATAATAAGCCGTGTCGACGACCATGGTCGCGGTGTCTCTGGGGTGCGACTCCTTCAGGGAAGGCTTCTCTGCTCGTATTCAGCACAAAAAGTCGGTTCGGTTCGGCTGAGCCGGATCAGTGTCGGCGAAGGGTTCTTTCGGCAGGGAGGCGCTTGTCGAGGTTTGATGCTGACTGTCTGTGTTTGGAAATGCGACGGAGCACAGACTGACAAGCCGACTGAAGGGCGGTATCACAGATTCGAGATGGCGGTTGTGAGTGGAAATCCCGTGGAGAACCTGCGGTTCTGCTGGGTTGGGTCGTTTGGGCGTTGTTTTCTTTGTGGCTGCGAGGGTGACACGGAGTGTGAGGATGACTTTTTGCCGTAACAGGCACCGCCCCGCGAAATTACGTCGGTTGGGTCGTCACTTTTTTCAGCTGCCAGCTTTGTTTGGCTTTGGGCTGCGCCGGCGTCATTACGCGTGCAGCAGCCTCACGCTCACAACTTGAATATTCACTTTTCAGGTTTATCACTTCACATGTGAGGCTGCGAGATCCTGTTATTTTCTCGCGAACATCTTGTCAAAATAAAGGCATCTCAAGATATCTACCTACCTAGGTACTCAGTGTAACCAGATATGACAAAAGCCTTTCGCATTCCTAGCATTGGGTCCTCCAAAACGGCACAAGCGAGTTCTATTTACTCGAGTAGCATCCAACTCATGCCATCGACAGTTGCTCAGATTAATGAGCCCACAGGTCGATGAAGCATACAAGGGATAGTGTATGAGCCTGCCTTTGTATGTAGGTGTCACAGTATTACGTGGTAACATCTGTCTTTGACAGCAGAGTTCCACAGCGTGCGGTCTAGCATCTCTCATTTCATATCAAAATCGTGAATTGGGCTCAAAGGATGTTGTGTTCCTGATGCAAGAATATCTCCGACCTCAGATATGAATAGAAGGATGAACATTTCTCGTTGACTGCAAGAATCATCCATGCCGCATTAGCCTTCCTAGACATTCCAATCCTCAAGAGAACTCCTCTCCGTCTCTTCCCTCTCGACCTCTGTGTTTAGGTAGGAAAACACTCCTCTATTGGACGCCGGCAGCCTTCATCCGCTCGAAGCACAGCTTGTACGCCTCGTGGACCTCGGGGATCTCGTAGCCGTACTCCTTGAGCTTGGTGGTCAGCTTGGTGGTGTCGAGCTTGCAGTTGCTGCGGCCGGCCTTGATGACCTTGGCCTGCTCCTCGAGCGTGAAGTTCTTCCAGGCGAAGGAGGGGCGCACGATGTCGCGGAACAGCGCCAGCACCTCATTGTGGGAGATAGCGCCCGGGTTGGTGAAGTTGTAGATGCCCGTCTCGCTGTGCTCGGCCAGCAGGATCGACGCGGGCAGCAGGTCGTGCAAGATGGTGTTGCTGTTGGGGATGTCGACCACGCGCTCGTACTTGGAGATCTTGGTAACGAAGTTGCGCGAGTGCAGGTCGTCGGAGACGGGCATGCGCAAGCGCAGGATGAGGCAGTTCTTGTAGTACTTCATGACCTGTTTCGGGCGCGGAGGTGTCAGCAATCATGTTCCCCATCACTCAGACTAGTTGTGTCTGCCGTACCTCCTCAACGTGGGCCTTGGTCTCCGAGTAGAAGCTGCCGGCGAAGTTGGCCTTGTCGGTCTCGAGGTAGCCGGGGCCGCCCCAGGGGTGGGCGTCGTCGTACTCGTAGATGCAGCCGGTGGCGAAGACGGTGCAGTGGACGCCCTTGAGGAAGCAGCAGTCGGTCAGGTTGAGGGCGCCGATGACGTTGGAGCGCACGGTCTCCTCCTTGTGGTCCTCGCACCAGTCGACGTTGGGCCGGCCCGTGCTGCCGGCGCAGTTGAGGACGTGCGTGGGCTTGACGCGGTCCAGCTCGGCCAGCACCTGCTCGCGGTTCTCCATGCGCACCGTCGTGGTCGACACCTCCTTGCCCTGCGACTCGAGGATGCTCTTCAGGTGGCCGGCGACCCAGCCCTCGCCGCCCCAGATCAGGAAGCGGTTGGGCTTGGTGCCATTAGTGCCGTTGGTGCCGTTGGTAGCCATTGTTGTGGTGGATTGAGCCTCGGCGTTGGTGAGGATGTCAGAGAATGAACGTGGCGGGGTCGTCGATAAAACGAGCGGCGGGGTATCAGGGGCAGAGAAAGCAGGCAGAGAGCACGGTGACAGACAACGATAGACAGAAGATGCAGACAGGGGATGCGCAAAGTGCGGCTGCTGTCGTCTTCTTGTATCAGGGCTTGGAGACAATTAATTGTAAGCAGGTGTGGCGAGAGGGAAGACGGCCGAGTCAGGGTCTGGGGGGATGCGGTGTGGAATATATTTCCCGGGCGGCGGACACGAAACTAGGGATGGGGGAGGCTGAATCCGGAACCCCTTGGTGCAGCACTTAGCAGCAGTAGAGCCGGACTATTGTCACCTTACCTAAGGGAGGGGGAGAAGACGCCACGAATGCCCACGCTAATACACAACTACCTACCTACATATTACGGGCAGCCAGACAGACAGAGAGGCATAGAGACATGCAGAGAGGAGGAGGATCACAGACAGGGGGCAGCCGAGACAGCACGGTGATGATCTGCAGCCGCTGCAGAGGTGCAGTCACCTCGGTCACTCTGGTGGTGTGGCTTCTCTGCAGGTGGACTTGCGGTGTGGAAACGGCATACCTGATGCTGAATCTGACGCTGAACAGCCAGTCAGTTGCCTTGGCCAAGCAGTCAAGCAGACTCTCGCTTGCGACTCTCACTGCAAGCGAGATATGTGACAGATGTGACACTGCAAATCCGTTGTTCGAGTTACGGGAGTCTAAGACACTCATCCGTCCAAGTACCCCATCTTCATTCCATCAATCCTCGCCACGGCAACCCCAGCCAGGTAGCTGCTGCTGACTTTCCATTTTACTGCATATGTACCATTCGTGATTAATAATGGCTGAGCCTCCGGCGTGTCGTGTCTTTTGACCGTGTTGGGCGGGATCAAAGTTCGTATTGCCCGCGGTACGAGGTGGCTGCTCTCATCACTCTTTTTCTCAAGGTTGGCGTCAGCAATAGAGGTACCTAGGTACCTACCTGCAGGCTATAAATTAATGGCACCAGAACGTGTGGGCGATAGATACAATGTGACAATTGGGGCCACTCACTATCTGAGTTTGTGGCGGCAACGAAGAAAGCATTGAAACATTGGAGTAATGGGCGACAGGATAGATTACACCACGCCAAGCAGCTCCTTTCGATCTGTACGAGCTTGCCCGTTGAATCAAAAGGGTCACCGTGTCAAACAACTGACGAAAACTGATTGATGCAAGACTGTCGGCCTTGAATGCTGGCTTGCTTGGTTGCTCTTGCTCGTCGAGCTTACTATGTATGGTACAAACATACTTTTGCAGTGACTGTGCCCCTCACTGCTCTTGCACAGGCTTCGACGTGATACAGAGACAGACTGCTTTGGCATTTCCCCTGAAGTGACGAGAGTTTATCTAAGAGAGCTTCACCAAACCAATACCTGGTGTGGGGAATTGACCAATCAGATGACGCTCTCGGCGATATGAAAGCCCGACCGACCCCTGATGAGCTTTGCCGTCACCCCCCTGGGGCCTGGGCGGTGAGGGGTCTCTTTAGGCGACACCAATTGACTGGGCGCTGCCCCTTGCGCAAAGCGGGGTTCGCTGTGCAGTGACGAGTGGACGTGGTTGGTTGGACACCACACACACACAGCAGCAGCACTGCATCCCGGATGTACGATCAACCCACCACTGCATATCCGCACCAGTCAGCCGGATAAAGCTGACGAGGAGAGTCAATCCACATCTGCAGTGACTACCCTGCCTGCCTACATATATGTAGGTACCTTATATATATGTGTGGTCACTGCGTCCAGCTCATCAGTCCTACCTACCTTGTATCTTGCTGCTGCTCTCCGCCTTAAATCGCACGGTTTGGCGCCCGCTGAGCCTCATCTCTGCCCCGTCAACGCAATTTCAACTCGCCCGCCCGATAAGCCTCTTAGCCTAAAGGAAGCAAGCCAAGCCCAGGGTTCAATCAAGTCCAGGCCCAGGCATCGACAACCGGGATCTTGGGGGTGTCAGCAAAAACTCCGTTCTAAAACTCCGTTCGACAACCAACTGCAATTGACCTTCAGTTCCTTCACCGCTCGCCTGCTCGAATCCTCAAATCCTCCTTCGCCTGATAAAATACCCTCTTGCCTGCCTCGCCCACACGCCACTCCCTCGTCGAGCAGCCACTTCTGCTCCAGACCGCCAAGATGGGCGTAGCTAAGCAGGTCCTCTACTTCATGTTCCACCCGAACCAGCTTCGGTCGGTCATACAATGGTGCGCTCTCGCTGCCCTCTCCCATCCCTCTGCGCTCTTCCTTTTACGCATGCGCCCGCTAACAGCCTCGCAGGAAGGTCTGGCACGAGCCCGTCCACAAGCGCGACCCCAGCAAGGAGACCCCGACCGAGAAGGCATGCTACCACTATCTCGACCTGACGTCGCGCAGCTTCTCGGCCGTCATCCAGGAGCTCAACCCGGAGCTGCTCATGCCCATCACGATCTTCTACCTTGTCCTGCGCGGCCTCGACACCATCGAGGACGACATGACCATTGACATCAAGACCAAGGAGCCGCTGCTGCGCAACTTCCACGAGGTGCTGGAGAAGGACGGCTGGACCTTCAACGGCAACGGCCCCAACGAGAAGGACCGCGAGCTGCTGGTGCACTTTGACAATGTCATCGCCGAGTTCAAGAAGACCAAGAAGGAGTACGCCGAGATCATCAGGGACATCGCCATCAAGATGGAGAACGGCATGGCAGACTATGCGGTCGCCGCCGAGAAGGACAGCAATGGCGGCGGCGTCGAGACTGTGGCGGACTACGAGCTGTACTGCCACTACGTCGCAGGCCTGGTCGGCGAGGGACTTACGCGACTGTTCGTCGAGGGGAAGCTGGCCAACCCAGCGCTGCTGGAGCGCATGGAACTGACCGAGTCCATGGGCCAGTTCCTGCAGAAGACCAACATCATCCGCGACGTGCACGAGGACCACCTGGACGGCCGGTCGTTCTGGCCCAAGGAGATATGGGGAAAGTACGTCGACAACTACGCCGACCTATTCAAGAAGGAGAACCGGGAGAAGGCGCTCCACTGCTCCTCGGAGCTGGTGCTCAACGCGCTCAAGCACGCGGACGAGTGCCTGTTCTACATGGCGGGCATCCGCGACCAGTCTGTCTTCAACTTCGTCGCCATCCCGCAGTCCATGGCCATCGCGACCCTCGAGCTCGTGTTCCGCAATCCGGACATCTTCGAGAAGCACATCAAGATCACAAAGGGCGATGCCTGCCAGCTCATGCTCGAGTCCACCCAGAACCTGCGCGTCGTGTGCGACGCCTTCAGGCGGTACGCCAGGCGGATACATCAGAAGAACGACCCCAGGGACCCGAACTTTATGGCAATCAGCATACAGTGCGCAAAGGTACGCCCGCTCCCGCGTCCTTGTCTCGCCTGGAAACTCGCTAAGCTAACGTGCCGGCTACAGATCGAGCAGTTCATCGAGGGCATCTTCCCCACGCAGAATATCAAGGAGATAACGGCCGCGCAGGAGCTCAAGAAAAAGGAGGAAGGCCCGGGCATGGACACGTCGGAGACGCTGTTCCTGATTCTGGCGGTGCTGATCGTATTGTTCGTCGTGGGAGGGTTGATGGTGCGTATTTCTCCTATTCCTGTGCCCCTTTCTTATGCCCTTTGGTTGCAGCTGGAAGTTGGTCTCCACCCACCACCCCGGGTGCAAGCCCCACATCTGCGGCTACTTGGCTTCAACCCAGAAATTTTTCTGGTCTCTTTTCTAACATCTCCCTCCTCCAAAGATTGGACTGGCCTGGTTCATGGGCGCCCGCTTCGACAAAGTCTTCGAGAGCATCAGCGAGGCGAAGTGGTTCCCGACCGACTCGGCAGGAACGGCGGCGCCGGCACCGATCGCACACGAGGAGTTGTAACGATAGCGAACGTTTTATGTTTTTCCAATGCGGAGGGATGGTAGGAGGCCGCGACATGCGAGAGAGGCGCAAGGGTGCGCCAGCACATCAACGCGCGAGGCTCAGAGGTATGAAATAGTGGCCGGACGGGAACGCCTTCCCCTCTGGCCAGCTAGGAGATTTTATGCCGGCACTTGCGCGGCATGGTTTGTTGTGCTATACTAACCATTTTTATCTAATACATCCCATTCTGCGTCTTCTCTCTCCCGGCTCCTCTGCTCTCGATGACTGATTTGATGGGCACCATCCCACGCTTCTTGAGAAGCGGAATCGATTACATTCATCATCCTCGTTCGGATCCTTGAGTTGAGCATTGCACCTCTATGCCCGAGAGACGCAAGAAACAAGCACGGATGTCAAATTGCAATCCTGTCGACTCCCAATGACTGCGGTTGTGCCGAAGATGTGCTGATACCAAACCCATGACGCAAGCAGCCTGGAATCCGGGCACGCCCCCAGCGGACCTCTTCATCCCTCCCAAGGTGGTCTTCTGTGGGTGGATTGCAAACATTTTTCATGTCTATGTGGCAGTTGCTAGCTAGACAGCTAGGATTACATCGCCGCTGGCAGGAGATTGATGGTAGGCGTGAGACTTGGTTGACCATTCTCTTGCGTCACCCGTATAGTTACGTATATGCGTCTCTTGATATATACAGCTAGCGGTTGGTCTTGAATCCATAGCCGAAACCTGTTTAGAGCGCGGCCGTTTTTCGCTTCCACAGAACCCATTAACTCCATAGATGTTCGTATCATCAACAGAAAAGACTAAGATGGCAAGAAAAAATGATATATGTGCAAACTGGACAAGGGCCACTCTCCTTCCCGACCCTTGACCATCTTTATACATGCCAGCCTACCAGCCCCTTGCTGAACACTCCCTCGAACCGACGAAATCCAACCCTCTTCCATCAGAGATTCCCATTGTTTGCAATGAGACTCGTCGTGCCCCTGACGTTCCTCCTCACCGACGCGCCCGTCGCGCCCGCCAGCTCCGTGATCCGGTCCGCCACGGCGTCCACGTCCGAGATGCCCTCCAGCGCCATCAGGTACGCCGCCAGGCCCGCGACGTGCGGGCTGGCCATGCTCGTGCCGGACAGCGTCTCGGTGCCGTTGTCGCTGGTGATGCCCACGCTCTGGACGTCGACCCCGGGCGCGAATACGTCGACCACCGAGCCGAAGTTGCTGAAGGACGCCTTGGCGTCGGTGGTCTGGTTGATGGCGCCCACGGTGATGGCGCCCGTGGCGGACGCGGGGCTGTCGTTGGCGGCGTTCTGGTTCTCGTTGCCGGCCGCCACGACGGGCACCACGCCCGCGGCGCGGATTGCGTTGATGGCCGCGTTGACGGCGCTGGAGCGGCTGCCGCCCAGGGACATGTTCATCACCGCCTTGCCGGAGCGGCCGGTGGCGCTGGCGTTCTGGGCGACTTGACTGGTGGTCAGCTTGGGGTGTCAAACAGGGTAGATGGTGGTCGGTGGCCCCGAGCTGGGAGACGTACCGAAGTTCATGCCGGAAATGACGCCGGAGTTGGTGCCGGCGCCGTCCGCGTCAAGGACCTTGACGCCCACCAGGCTCACCTTCTTGGCCACGCCGAAGGTTTTGCCGCCGATAGTGCCCGCGACGTGGCTCCCGTGGCCGTTCTCGTCGGTGTCGACGTCGTTGACGAAGTTAGCCGCGAACGTCGCCCGGCCCTCAAACTCGCTGTGCGTCACGCGGATGCCCGTGTCGACTATGTACGCCGTGATGCCCTCCCCGGCCGAGTCGTCGAACACGTAGGTGCTGGCCCCGCGCGCCGCGTTGCTCAGCCGGATCAACCCTGTCGGCGCATCGGTTTGCGTCTCTGTCGCGAGCGCCTGCACGCGCGCGTCCGCCTCGATATAGGAGACCTCATCTGCGGCCATGATCTCCATCATGGTGGCATCCTCCGCCTCGAGGGACATGGCCCGCCACTGGTTGATGGAGAACATGTTGACCGTACGGGAGAGCGCGCGGTTGTCGATAGGCGAGCGCTTGCCAATGTTGCGCTTGGAGACGGTCTGCATCACGGAGTTCATGTGCGTCTCGATCGCCTCGGTAGAGAACGAACTGTTGTACACGACGATATACCGGTTCGCGACGACATTCTTCGCATCCGGGTTAGAGACGGGGACGCCCAAGAATTGGCTCTTGCGGCCCCGCGGGTCCGGCGCTGGGTCCGCTGCCGGTAAGGCGGCCGTCAGGGAGAAGAGAAGCGCAAGGCTAGCAAGAAAGGAAGTGAGGCGAGCCATTGTGGTTGAGGCTCAGAAGTCGAGGCAGAAGATCAAAGACAGGTGACGAGGAAGCGGAAAGGGGTTAAGATAGGAGCTGAGCGAGACTAGCTCACAGCAGCCTTCAAAGCAGAGAACGCTTGAATAAGGAGCGAATGTAGTAAGAGAGCGAAAGGTGCCCGTTTCCAGCTACTATGGTAGAGGCACGGCAAGAGAACGGAAGGGGCAAGAAGTAGAGAAGATGGATGAGAGGAAGAGAAACCAAGACGACGAAGACGACGACGACACTGGGAACCGGGACGAAGAAAACAAACAATAGAAGCAGAACTGGAGAAAACAGACCAGAAGCGACGGCATTGAGAAGATAAACCTGAATCCCACTGAGAAGCAGTGTAACAATCAATACACAAAAGGAGGCGGCTGCTATTTCCAGACCAGCCTGCCAAGCTCACCGGGGGTTTTAGGTAGAACCTGGGGCTCATCACCAGCTGCTTTGGGCGGTGTTGTAATGCTAAGCTAGAGGATGTTTTCTTGGCTCTGTATGGTCTGGGCGGGGCTTGGTTTGGGAACCGTAGAAAGGGGAAGAGGACGCGCAGCCTCTGGTGCCAAGTCAAACAGGATCCTGGACAAGAAACTCCTACTCTTCGCACGCCCAAATGAGCTTTCCGCCAGCGAAGGGCGGCGCATCGCGGTGCGCCCGAACAGAGGCTTCGGTTAGCGAACGGCCTCAAGAAACGGAGGAAGAAGTAAGAGTGTCTCAAGAGCAGTCGCCGAGAGACAGCGGTTCTGGTGGTCCTTGGACTTGTAGAATGCCTTCCGTCCCTATCCGGGGCCGTGTTGGGAACCCGGCCAGCAACGCCGCCCGTTTAGCAGCGGCAAAGGTCTGCTTTACCCAGCGGCTCGACGGAGTCGTGACACGAGATCGACCCGCGCCCTCCTGAGGCGCTACGATCTCGGAAGCACGAGCTCGACATGGCGGGATGCGATCTGATTCGGCAAAGAAGCCATCAACAGGCCGCCCTGAATAAGCTGGACGCGAAATTGAGCCTCATGCAAAGAGCGGGTGCTCCCGACCAATAGACCATCGAGGCGGGCGGGCAAGAGAAGTCAATACCAACGTCGATGATGCTTCCCGCCGACGGGGGCATCCAGCATCCAACGGCGTTTGCTGACGACGCACCATGGCCATCAAGCATATGCGGTCGACTCGCGGTTTCTGATCTTCCGCCAGGATCAACGCGGAGGCCAGGCCCCTGTCCGTTAAGCTCCGAACAAAACCATGCAAGAGGCGTGCCGATTGGAGGCTTCAACGCATTTGAGCGATCCCAAATCCGCCCATTCTGCAAATTGAAGGGGCCGTTGTCTTGGGCGCGGAGGCATTGATGGATCTAGAACACGGGGGTGCCCGGCCAGAGCTTAGGACTGTGGGGGAGGCGCTTAGCCCGCACGCAAGATTTCAGATCACTTGGTATTATCACGTGATTGACAGTAACGCCTTCACAGCATAGCTGCGTAGGTGCCTACCTAAGTGTAGGTGTCTTAAATGATTGAATTTGAAGTTGAAGCTGGGCATGCCATCACCACTACTTAACCAGACATTATCCAAGGCTCGTAAGGGACTGTACATAGACGGAAAGCGGCCTACAAACCCAACCATCTTTGAGTCGAGTCCTCTGCACCCGTGGTTAGCATCGAGACTCGGGAGAGCTTTCCAGCAGGGAGCAGCTATGCGCTTGTTCGGATAACTCAACGTTTCAGGTCATACGAGCAACTAGATTCTGGGTTCAGAGGCAATTAAGTGACTTGAAAGTCTTAACTTACGCGGGTATTAACATAAAAGCAGGGAAAGTGGCTGTTGGGGTTCCCTTGATGAGATGCCCCTGCTAGTTATACAAGTTCCAGCTCGTAACCTCGACGACTGGATATCTAACACTGTCTTCACTGGACAGATACGGTTTTCCTTTATATGGCCTCCGGTACTACCAGTTTCAATGGTTTTCCCATGTTATTCACTATTTTTCTCCCTGTTTCTGCCCTGATGAGTACAGACGCCAGACCCTGCCACCACTCTCTTCTCAAAAGCGGTACCTGAACCCATACGTCTTCCAGTCTGTCACGTCCTCGTAGTCCTCGGACTGGAACTCAATCTCCCGTAGCGCCTGGTCCGTCTCGCCAGATTTGTGCCCGATCTCAATGACCTTGCCTCCCGCAACGGCTCCTGAAGCGCCAGCGCTGCCCTGGATACCCTCCTCCCTGACCCGCTTATGGTTCAGCCACTGCAGGTAGAAGCGGAACACCGTGCACAGGACAATGGTGAGAGCTGGGCAGGTCATGACCGCCTTGAAGGCGGTCGAGTACGTCGGCGCCTCGGACGCCTTAAAGAGCTGGGGCCCGCCGATGTTGCCGGCGCAGTAGATGATGTAGAAGATGGCCACCATGGTCATCTTCTTCGTGACACCCTTGTAGTTCGTCTGGATCATCGACATCATGAGGGGCACGGGCGCGAAGGTCGTTTGGATCAGAAAATACGCGAAGAGTTGGACACCTTTCGAGACGTGCGCTCTCTGGTAGATGATGGCACCACCTACGAGGACTGGGATGACGGAGATGATGATCATCAGGCAGTGGACGTTTCGGAAACGGCCAGCGAACCAGCCTGTGATGGCGATGGACAAGGCCGCGATCAGTTCAGAGGGGATGGTCAACAGGGTCGTGTCAAGCGAGGAATATCCAATCCCCTTGATGACGAGGTTGGCGAAGCTCTGAAGCCCACCTGAAGGAAGCTGTACGCAGAGCAGTATGGCCACGATGAACCATGTCTTCGGGTCGATCAGGCACTCGACGACCTGATCCCACTTCCAAGGGGCTTTCTCGGTGCGACCAGTTCCGGCCAGGACAACACGGTCGGTCGCGAACTGGCGTTCTTCCTCGGACAAGAACTTGGCCTCGGAGATGCTATCGGGGAGCAGGAACCAGATGCAGCCGGCCCAGATCACGGTCAGGATGCCGAGGATGATGTACATCCACCGCCAGGGATGCAGGGGATGCGATATATGGCCCACGCCGTACGCGAAGAGCGCAGCAATGAGGGCACCGATTGAGTTCCCCGTAAACCAGAGACTGGTACGCTTAGGGACTTGGTCGCGAGTGTACCAAGTTGACGTGATGCTATGGCAGAGTCAGTCATGGTGAGGGGCGATGAAGAGCGCAACACACTTACTAGATAAATGCCGGGTTGACAATAGCTTCCCCAACGCCCAAGAAAAATCGGTTAGCTGCCAGCCCTCCGAAGCTGGTGCAAGCGGCAGTCAATCCCACGATAATTCCCCAGATGAGGGTATTCAAAGTGAGGTACTTGGCGATGGGAAGCCGAGAGCACAACCACGCAGACGGGCCCATCCAGAACAGGTAGCCAAAGTAGAAGATGCTTGATGACCAGCTGTAGTCCTGGCCGACTAAATCCTACAGTTTCAGTTGTTAGCAACTATCGGCAGGGTTGCTTAACTCCACAACTGGAGAACTCACCAGGTCATCTTCCAGGCCAAACACAGATGCGCTGGACAGAATACCCTTGTCCATGTAGAAGAAGACACACGTTCCGAAGAGTACCGGGATGAGACGGAAATCCACCTTTCGCACTATCCTGCGACCCATGGTCGCGGACGTGGGATCAGCCTCTTGCGCCGGTTCCGCCATCTTTCGCTGGAATAGAAACCAGAGTCTGTAGATGCCAACTTTGATCAACTGAGTATAGAAGGGAACTCAGCTGGGTTCCGCTCTCTTGCGCATCAAGTCATGCATGACCGGGGAAGGAACCGCCTATTTCATATCCCCGGAGTCCACAAGACTGAGCCAGCAGCAACTGATCCATTGCCCGATTTGCCTATCTGAAGGATCAAGATCCGCTCTCTAAGCTCTAGTGATAAGCTGTAGTGTCTCTGTCGCCGGTCTAGCCCGGAGGAATCTTACCAATGAGACGCCTGGCCGTTATCTTGGCACCCGGCCATTGCACGGGTGTACACGTGTACCCGTTGCCGCTGGGGCGGATCCGAGCATCCCAAAGAGGGCAACATATCGGTATATTGCCGAGCGCGGACTTTCGGCCGGCTGTCAAGCGCCGCAAAAAACAGAAACAAAATAGCCGACTCCACGATGCTTGGGCGCTCCGAAACCGGTCGGGCAACGTTCCTTCGGGCCTAGAAGATCCATTCATCTCGGTTTAGATCCAACCTGACGACGACTCTGCCCTAGTATGAAGAACTAGGCTTTCCCGCCTCATAGGAACGTGGCGGACCCCGTCGGTGATCGCCGGGCCATTCGATCGTGACGTTCACTGTGCTTGAAGCTTCCTCTTCTCCTTTCTGTCTCGAGCGCCGATCGCATGCGCTTACGCTGCTGAGGTACCTACCTACCTGCCGCTTCGTCCCTGTAACCACTTGTGCAGACGTCAGGGTCAATCTCTTCATGCAAAGATGAACGGCCTCGAGATAGACCCCTGGATCAAGGCGCTGCCGAAGGTGGAACTGCACATCCACATCGAGGGCACGCTCTCCCCGGCGCTGCGGTGGAAGTTGGCGAAGCGCAACAACATCCCGATCCAGTACAAGACCTTCGAGGAGCTCCTCGACTCGTACAGCGTCACGTACAACCACCGACCCGAGCTCTTCCCGGACGGGCGGCCGACCTTCTTCCAGGCCTACTTCGGCGGCTGCCAGGTCCTGGTCGAGGAGGACGACTTCTACGAGCTGGCCATGGAGCTGCTCGCGCGCGCCCGGGAGCTCAACGTCCGGTACCTGGAGCCCTTCTTCGACCTGCAGGCGCACACGCGGCGGGGCGTCCCGGCCGGCACGGTGCTGGAGGGCTTCCTCCGGGCGCAGCGCGACGGGGCGGCGCGGTACGGCGTGCACAGCAACTGGATCCTGACCTTCGTGCGGGACGACCCGGTGCCGGAGGCGCTGGCGGCGTACGAGGCGGCGCGTCCCTGGGCGCGGGCGCCGGGGGGCAAGGGCCTGTTCCACGCGGTGGGGCTGGCCAGCAACGAGTACGACCGGCCGCCGATGCTGTTTGAGGAGGCGTTCGTGCGGGCGCGGCGCGACGGGCTGAAGGTGACGGGCCACTGCGACGTGGACCAGAAGGACCACGACGAGCACATCCGGCAGATGATCTACGGGGTGTGCGGCGGGGCTGGTGCCGACCGCATCGACCACGGGCTGGACGTGCACGCGCGGCCGGACCTGATGGCCGGACTGCGGGAGAGGGGCATCGGGCTGACGCTGTGCCCGCACGCGTACAATCGGCGGCAGCGGACGGAGGTGCTGTTCCCCAAGATCCGGAGGGTGTTCGACGAGGGCGTCAAGTTCTGCGTCAACAGCGACGACCCGGCGTACATGCACGGCGTGTGGATCGACGGGGCGATGCAGAAGGCGTACACGTACTGCGGATTTACCAAGGCTGACATGGTGGGCCTGGTGAGGAACGGGGTGGACATGTGCTGGGCCGACGAGGAGATCAAGAAGGCGATCCTGAAGGAGCTGGACGCCGTGGAGGTCTAGGTAGGCCTTCGGTGTACTGCTTTATGGTATACATGTTATACCTGCGTATCTAAAGTAGAATCCTCATTGCGTTCCGTTGCAGTGAAAGTGATGATAATCAGGGGCACTATGTCTGTGATCACACAACAACCGGGGCGGGTGATCTCCGTACAGTCGGGACCGTGAGCACTTCTCGAATTACCAAGTCTGCGGAGAGTGATGAATGCTTCGTTGGTACAGGTGGATTCCCGCGTGACACTCATCATGGAGGAACTGAACGCAAGGCGAATCGAATCATGTGGGACAGGCCGGAAGAAGGCCGTGGTGAGGAGACACGTCGATCTACCTAAGGTACCTACCCGCGTGGGTACCTATCTTGGCCCTCGGGGTCCTTCCTGACTGATACAGTACCCCTTTAGCCCCGCAGCCCTGCAGCCCTGTCTACAGTAGTACCTAAGATACTTGGGGAAGGCACCTCTAGTGCGGGGTTATCCCTGTGGCGCTCGCTACTGGATACGGTACCCCTCTTAGGCAAGTAGGCAAGGTACAAAGTAAACGCGTCGCCGATCCGCCCGTGCTAGGTACCTTAAGTAGTGCCCGTCGCCCGCCTGCCACTTTGGGAGACCGACTTTTGTCTCATTGGCTCGTTCGTGTCCACGGCAAGAAGCTCAGAGACACCGCACCTTAGACCTTCACAAGGCTGGTGATGAGGGGAATGGTCACGCGTAGCAGCCAGCTAACTGCTTGGTGGATATTGCTGACAGTTCCCGAAGACAGTCTAGGAAGAGAGGATGATAGGGTGGGGCGTAGATGCTACAGACGCATAATTCGTACGTAGACCATCGAAAAGAGCTTCCCTGGAAGGGATTAGCAAGATATATGAATACTGAGCCGGCCCAAATTAACTATGGGTCTGTGGAAGTGTGGGATATTGTATCACCCAGCATGAGTAACAGTTCTGGTTGCCAGCTGGCGTGCGGCATGGTCCAAGTTCCGAGATATCAACTGCATTGCAGGCAACGCGTGTCCGCGTCTGGGATTGCCCCTCCAAGGACGGCCGGCACGGCTGTGCAATTAGCCGGGCCCCAGTCTCCCCTACGGATGGCCACTGTGCGTTCCTGGCAACATGGGTTCACCATTGCCCGCGGGAGCCCTATGTGCTTCGTTCGAAGCCGTTGTCTTGATGCTCACCATCAGTGGGTACGGGACGGTCGGCTCGTGGGCTGCTCTGGCCGCGCGATTCAAGTGAATCTGATCGTCCGAGGTTGCTTCGGACTGCGTGAGGGCAGTTGGAGGAGACATTGGAGGGCCAAGGCCGGCAGCGAACTATGATACCCTATGTCTACCTAGGTACCTGACTTTTGCATCTGACAACGTAATACCCGCAGTACCTGCACGGGAACCAATCATATTTTGATTGAGGTAAAGCCGACCCAGGTCCCTAGGTACCTAAGCATGGATACTGTGGGCGATGTGGCTGCTAGGAGGTACGTACCTACCTTAGATAATTCGAGGGTTGTGTGGCTGCCGTGGCTGCTGTGGCTGGAATCCAATTTACGCGGTCCCCTTCCTGAATCCACACGGGGCGGCTGTGCTCGTGTCTCAAATCTGGCCCTCATTAGAATTTGGCCAAGCCCTGGTTCGTCCCGTCCCCTCCCTGCGGCGCCTCGTCCCTCCCAACTTCACGACCTAAAGCGTTGACGATGCCGCCTCTGCAGTCCCGTCCAAATTGATCTCTTCTTCGGCCACCGAGTTGCTGCAACTCGAACAGAGCGGCCAGATTCGAGAGCCGGCGGCGAGCGAAACATCACTCCATCCATCCCGCGATAGCCCGCACGTTAACGCAGCAGCCCAACCAATCCCGGCAGGCCAAGTCTCACGCGACCTGATCTTCTCCGTCCGCGCTGCCAAGGGAGCAAACGAGGTTTGCGCGAGGCCATTTCGCAGGAGGCACCTCCCCTAGGTGCTGGTTCATCTGGGCCCGACCTCGTCAGCTCCTCCACGGCCACGCCGCCTCGTCGTCGTCACTGTCGCCTTTGACCAGTCCTCCACCCTCAAGGGCTCCCAGCACGCAGGACGAGCGAACTATCCGAGGCTCAAGCTTTCGGACATTGATGACTGTACACCAACCCGCCTCACCCTCGTGCCGACGATCTGCAGTCCTCCGACCTGAGAGATAAACGGGCCTGACACGATTTGGACATGGCAACCTGCACGGCTGCCCTGCTGACATGCGACAACCATGTCGGCCATCTCTCCATCGAAACCACCCGACGGTCCAGCATAGAACGCTCCCCTTCGGCACACAAAGATCAGGGCAGGGCGACAGCCGAATTGGCGTCTATCATGACCGCCGCCTCGAACCCTGCGTCGCCCGGCCCCTCGAGTCCGCCGCTTGACCAGCTTCGGCGTCTGCAGGACTTCGTTCCCCCCACCCGACCGAGCAGCACGCCGTTCCCGGAGCCCGAGCACGGAAATGTCGACATCCGCTGCCTTAGCTGTCCCGCAGACACGGGTTTGCACCTCGATTCCAGTAACGAGCGCGTCCACCACTCGCTCGTCCTACCATCAATTACCGAGCCCAAGGAGTCACCCGGAGTTAACCTCAACGACCTACCGGCGGAGATTCACGAGTGCATCCTCGACCATCTGTTTGGCTACCGCGTCTCAGCGACGTCCAAGAGCTCGCTAGGCATTCCTAGCGTCACCCGAAGTTGGGCCACTGCATTGCGCCATTCGCGGAGGAAGGAACTGTCGTCGCTGGCGCTGGTCAGCAGCGTGTGGAGGGTACTGGTGCAGGAACGGTTGTACCGGCATATCAAGCTGAAGGCTACAGTGGACTCGATCAACGAAGCCTTCTCGTACTTTGCGGCGCATCCACATCTTCGGGACTATGTTCGGCACATCGAGGTCTGGTTCGCCGTCTTTCAGCCGAAACACGGGTCCCTCGCCCTGTCGTCAACCATGTCGCTCCCAGCAGTTACTGCCGACGGTCTGACCAACGCGTCGTACATCATCCCTACCGACAACTGCTCGCTTGAGGAGGCATTCTACTTCGTGAGTTCCACATTTCCTGAGGTGTGCGTCTTGACTCTCGAGGGCGGTGAGAGGAAGAAGGCGCCGAAAGTGAGGCACCACATCCGGGACAACGGCCACGTCAACCCCATGCCTCGGATCAAGTCCGTGCGGACCCTTGTCTGCAAGGGTCAGTGGAACCTGATGCGCTCGGCGGACGACTTCGAGGCCATCGTGTCTGCCCTGCCGAATCTCCAGGAGTGGCACGGCTCCTACAGCAAGGCCAAGTCCAAGAGCTACCTCAGCATGGCCACCGTTCTGCCTCGGCTGCCGCCGGCACTCACGAGCCTGAACCTCAACCTCGAGGGCGTCGAGTACCGCCGGGAGCTGGCATTTCCCCCGTACTGGGTCAAGGTAACCAACAGACTGCACTTCTGCGGTCGGCTGGCCGAAGCGGCGCGGGGTCTCGAGCACCTGTCGTACACTGGGCGGGTGTGCCGCGGCTTCTTCGACGCGATGGCGCGGACAGCGGGCGCACGCGGCGGCAGCAGCGGTTCCAGTCTGAGGAGCATCGACTTGACGGTCAAGAACTGCTGCCGGCAGGTGACAAGTTGGAACGAGTCCGGCAGCGGCATCACGGACATGAACTTCATCGGGGCCTTTGAGCAGCTGGTGCTTGCGGGGATACGCGCACTAGCCAAGCTGGAGAAGGTGGCCTACCTACGGATCCGATATGTTGATCTAGGTATATACCTCCCTCATTACTCTCACAGTCCTTCCCCCGGGAACACTTTCCCCCCCTCCCTCTTTCACCAGTGTTTGTCAAGCGCTAACCATCCGTGCAGACTCGCCTGTCCCTCCCCTCAACCCTTACTTTCTCCTGCGTGACGGCTGGTGCTCCGGTGTGTGGAGTGACGAGATCCTTGCTGAGCTGAACCGCGTCCGGCCCGACGCCCGGTTTGAGGATCTGTCGGACTCGTTCGGCGAGGTGGGCTACAACAAGGACGGCCGGATGGTCATCAGCCCTGAGTTCCCCTGCAGCAGGGTCCTCTCCCTCAAGCTGTCCAACTATCGTTTCCTCACCGGGGGGATAGCGATACCCTAGCCAAGACGGGCGAGGAGGAGCAGATGCTTGCGGGGCGGGGAGAGATCTCGGTTGTGTTTTCTTTTGTCCTAGTCGGCATCTGCGAGCAGGGCGTTCTGTGGGTTGGGGTCGTCTTCCTCTGGCTGGTGTGCGTTTTCCTTGGCTTCTCCCTCTCGCATAAACAAATGATTCCCCACCACCTCGCCCAATTAATCGGTCTACAGAAGGAGTCCTTCTAGTCGGTTGCTTGAGTGCTCTCTCGCCGACTGTCCAGAACGACCCACCGGAGACGGACTGGGGAGATGAGGCCTACTGGGAAGCAAATTCAAGTGGTACCTGATACCTGGAGTTCTAGGCGGTTTGTTTTTTTGGCCATGTGGCAAAGATTGGCAGGTGAAGGCAAGCCGTGTAGTTTCTCGGCCGGGGACTGAGGGAGTCCGCCGGTCTCTTCCATTTTTGTTCTGGGGTCGCTCGCAGGTGGATGGACAAGTGGATATAGATCTTTTGCCTCTGTGCTACTAGGCCCTCTAAGCTTCTAGGCTACCTACCTACGCTACATCCACTCGTCCGTGATATGCCCTCCTATCAGGACGGCCGCCCTGTGAAGCTTGCGTGTGTCCCCTATCGAGAACGTAACGATGACTCCCTCTTGCTCTCGCTCGGCGCGGAAAGAGGCAGCGCAAGAGGCGGCCCGGCTAGGACTACGGATGCCTGGCGTGCGAGACGAGGCCATCGGGAAGAATACAGTCACAAAATGAAAATTGGGTCTCGATTCGTATGACTCAAAGCACATTTCACTGTCTCTATGGACCTATCTTGAGGAGGTAGCTGCCCCTAGACGAGACGAAGATGCCCCGAAGGAAAAGAATGCCATTGTCGGATAGCACGGCTCAAGGACCAGCGAGAGGACGACATGTTGCCCATCTGTCGCTGATCCAGCGCCATGCTACGACGAAGCACACCATCCAGAAGCTGAGTGTCCTTGTCTCCCCACCTCCCCACCTCCCCCCCTTCCTGCCCTCAAGCCCGGAGGCTGATATCAACAAGGGGCAATATAGGAAGGGTTCCCCCATCGACGTGTGGACGGCCCACGTCAGTATAAGGCCTATTATGCCAGGAACCGATGTATGAATGGTGAAAGCTAGTGCATCCTCGTAGCTATGACCGCGAACAAGCTGGCCGTGACGAGTACTCTCCTCGAAGGAGGCATGGGCGTCCGTGCCAGAGAAGGAATGCTTCCTGTCGGTCTCGAAAAGTATCGGGCATCTGATGTAGCAAAGAAAGTACTGTAATCTAACAAGGCTTCCTAACACGGTGGAAGCGGGCGCAGGTTGACCCAGCGCGGGGCTATTTGTTCAGGTGCGCCTTGCGGGGAGGGTTGCGGCGGAGGGCGCTTCTGGGCGCGGCGCTGGACGCTCTCGACGGTCCCTAAGCGAAGAAGACGGGTTAGCGACTCGCTTGGTATGTCTCAGTCACGTCTCGCAAGGGGCACTGTAGAGGAATGGGTATTGGGGGGTTGCAGCTGGTGGCTGCCGGGGGGTGAAGGAAAGGGAAAGAGGACACTCACCTGATACGAGGAGGCTCTGCCCTGCGAGCTTTGCTGCCCCTGTTGCTCCTCTGGAGGCTCCTCCTGTGACTCCTGCTGCTGTGACTCCCGCTGCTGGGCCCGCTGCTGCTGGGCCTCCTGTTGGGACTGCTGCTGGACGCGCTGCTGGACCTGCTGCTGGAGATATTCCTGCTGAGCCTGCTGTCGCGCCCGCTCTTGGGCCCGCTCTTGGGCCTGCTGCCGCAGATATTCCTGCTGCGCCTGCTGCTGACCCCGTTCATAGCGCTGCTGCAGCTGTCGACCGAGCTGCTGCAGATCCTGGTGGTGGATGTGTTCGTATATGCGGAGCTGCTCAGAATTCATGTGACGCTGAAGCCGGAGCTTTTCCTCAGCATCGAGACTTAGGATCTTTTTCCGAGTCTCCTCAAACTGCTTGGGGAGCCCCTCCTGGGCCCGATTCTGGGCAACCTCCTGCTGGTATCTCTCTTGAAGTTGTCGAGCCTGCTCCTGAACATACTGCTGCTGGAGTTGCTGGATTTGCCCAAGCCGCTGAGGTGATAGACCTAGCTGAAACTGGTACTGGGCCTGCTCCTGATACTGCGGCTGACGCTGATCAGTCTGCTGTTGAGCTTGCTGCTGAGCCTGTCGCTGAGCCTGCTCCTGCGTATACTGCGGCTGAATTTGCTGCTGGGACTGGCCGTGGAACAGCTCCAGTGCCTGACCCTCTGGGTACTGCGGCTGGATCTGCGGTAACTGCTGTTGGCCCTGGTTCTCTGGATATGTCGGCTGGATCGGCTGCTGCAACCGCCGACTGAGCTGCTGAGCTTGCTGCTGAGCCCGCAGATAGGCATGGTGCTGGGTCTGTTCTCCTAGATACTGCGGCTGGAGTAGATGCTGAGCCTGCTCTTGGATGTGCTGCTGCTGGGTCCGCGCTTCTGCATATTGCGGCTGGAGCTGCTGGAGTCGCTGCTGACTCTGGTACTGCGAATTCTGCGGCTGGAACTGCTGCTGGACCTGCTGCTGCTGATCCTGCTGCTGCGGGTGCCCATGGAGCTGTCCGAGCTGCTGCTGAAACTGCTGACGCTCCATAATAAGCTGCTGCTGCTGCCGCTGGATGCCGATAGATTCACCGCCCATTGGATCCACCATGATCCTGGCGTCCGGGTCCTCCACGACGGTCATCTGGGACGGACCAGATGTCTGCAACCGCTCGTGGAGATCCTCGGCGGGCGGCTCTGGCTGCCGTAACCGATCGTGAGAGGCTGTGTCCTCCTCGAGCCCGCGCCCGGCCTGCAACTGCTCCGCGCGGAAGGCTTCCAGAAGCTCCGGGGGTGGCATAGTTTGAGGAGTAGGCCAGCGCAGCGGCTGCTGCGGGACGGAAGAACCGGAGAGATCGGGGGCCTCGGAGGCGTTGGCGGAAACTTCCATGGCCATGGGGTCCACTGACGGTGTGCTGGCCTCGGGGCCGGGCAGGCGCTGCTGCGGCAGTTGGGAGAATGAGTCGGACGTCCCGTCGTGCTGAGCGATGGGTTGGGCATCCTCGTCGTCTACGGAGTCCCTCGCCTGGGGCGGAGGGGCCTCCTGGGGCGGAGGGGCCTCCTGGGGCGGAGGGGCCTCCGGCCGCGGGAACTGATCGCCGAGGAGTCGCTCGCAATCGGCCAAGAACTCCGGGCCCAAGCGTTCCGCGAGGCTCTTGGGCTTGGGCGAGGGCTGCTCTACCCGCGGGAAGGGAGGGTCGAAGAGGTGTCTTGTTGCACGGACAAAGTAGTCCGCTTCGTCCCGTGGCTCACTCTCCTCGCTGGTAGACCGGGTCGGTGTTAGCTGCCACAGTGTGCGGCCGATATCAGCGACAATGTCGAGGCCATCACCCTGGTCCGCTCTAGAATTGCCTCCGGGGTTGATAGCCAAACTCCGGACAGAGGGGCCGGGGGCGCCATTACCGTTGCTGTTGTCACTATCGTCATCACTGCTGCCACCGTCGCCGTTATTGGTGTCCTGATCGTTAGCGGAAGGCTCAGGGGTTGAGAAGGGCCGATGACTAGAAGGAGGATCGGAGGCATTGCCGGGGGTATCATCGTGATCCGGCTGCAGGTTGCTCGGCCCGCTAGTACCGGGCTGAGTGCCTGTGGCATTGATGCCCGATGCTTGACCCTGGAGCGGGTGCTCCTGGCCCTCAGTCCCTTCCGAAGCACAGGTGCCGCGCGCCATTGCAGCCGCTCGGCGCAGACGTCCCGAGAGGAGGGGACCACGGCCGAGGATGGTATCTATCGCCCCCAGCTCCTGCAGCAGTTTCTGTTCCTTTTCCCGAAGCCGTCTTCGCTCCTCGTTGTAGCACTGCTCGGTCTTTCGGATGCTAGAGAGGAGACACTTCGCCGCCCGCATCTTTCTCCATAGCTCAAACTCCAGGCGTGTTAATGTATGTGTCTCGCGCCAGAACTTTCCTGGTTCGGTGACGTCGTGGCGCTGCACTGACGAGCCCTTAAAGAACCAAGGATCCTCGTCGGCATCCGGCTCGGTAGAGACTTGCAAACTCTTCGGAATAGCCTGGCCATGAGTTGTGGGCTGCTGAAGCTGGTCGGTGAATTGGACGCGTTTCTGGAGCTTCTGTCGCTGCGTGGGCGGCTCGGGACCACTGCCAACGTTCCCTGTGGCCTGCTCGAGGGCGTGTCCCCGTAGATTGGGGAGCTCGCTCCGAGCCCGTTGCTGTGCGGAGGCGAAGCCATAGTCGCCGGCCTCGCTAGCGGCGACCTCGCCCTTCCGCATGTCACCATCACGGTCGGCTGGCGGTAGATGCTCCTCGAAGTTGAAGTGAAGCCCCCCCTGCAACGAGGTCGCCCCGGCGATACCGACCTGATTGCCTCTAGGTACAGTGACTGGGGCGCGCTCTGGCAGTTTCCCTCGCGCCTTTTCGGAAAGCTGTCTTGGCGGGCTGTCTCCTGAGAGGTCGGGAAGCTTTCCCAGGGCCTTGGCTGAGAGAGGAGGAGACTGGGCAGGCCCGGGGCTTCTAGCGACAACGATGCAATCTAAAATAGGCGTGCTTGGTCGACGGCCTTGCTCCTCGACTGTCTGGCTTGGCGAGTATGAAGGACCAGCCTTGCCAGACGAGGACGAAGGGTCGGAAGCCATGGATGCAGACGAAGGCCCGGCATTGCTGGACGAATCCATGTCCTGTAAAGACGTGTTAGCAGGTCCGCGAAGTTGCCGTCACGAGCTTTACCAGCAGCACCTCCAGGAAATCTGAAGGAGTTACGTGCTGTAGATACATTCTTACCAGTTTTTGAGTCTCCAAACCTTGGGCGCGGGCGTGGTCCTGTCCTGCTTGTTAGCGGAGTTGCTCACCCCTATCCGCTCCTGTCAGCAACCCGGTACAGCGACATACCATTTGCCCCAGCTCATTTGTGACGCCCACGCTGCGGCCGCGATACTCGGGAACTCCTAAACCCCAAGTGAAGAATATCTTCTGGTCCTCATCTTTGATACGCTGGTTGTTCCAAAAAGCTTCGTAGGCACGCAACATCCCGACATCCGGGCGGCGCAGCGGGTTGATGCCGTTGAATCTGGCGACGCAATTCTGCCATTCCTCGTAGAAGGCGGTCATGAAGGCGTTGAAGGGACAATGAGAGGTCGAGCAGAACCAGTTGCCCCAGAGGTTGCGTGGAACGGGAATGGTGATCCGGGGCGCGTCCGCGCATGGCTTATCCTGGTCGTCTTTCGTGAAGCGGCATAGAGATGTGTTATAGTCGAAGAGGCCGGTTAGGATGCCGCAGGACGGGCATGCGATATCAACTTTGATGCACATTGTTGCATTGAAGCCCTGCTCGCCGTTTGGTGGGCGAGCGATACGACGATATGCTTTTCTTTGCTGCTTCAGGCGCTGCTTGACAGTTCAAGAGCCCGAGAGGAGTAGGTTCTGTGAGAGTATACCTAATAAACTCGCCTTGTCAACTTGAAATACTGCAAGGTACTTCGACTAGAACTGTGGTCGCGAGCCTGGATATATATCGTTCGGTTGCTGCGAGGGTGATTGACAGTTCGGGCTTCTTGAGAGATGAGGAAGTGATGTGAGCCAGAAGGTCGCACTCTTATCTCCAAGGTCTTGCCTGGCTCCAGATCAAGACGGATGGGTCGAGCGCACAGTATGAAACTTCCTCCCAGCAGCCAGTGGGTATGTAACAGCGGCGGTTGCTGTGAGGTCTAGAGTTTCGCGGCCCTGCCTGCTCAGCACTGGGTCGGGAGCCTCCAGGGCCAGCCTGCTGCTCAAAGCCTGGGGAAAAGCCAGCTACGGGACAAGCTGCTCTTCCTCGTGGTTTTGGAAGGGTTTCTAAATGTAGAGAACGGGGATATTGTGCGAAAGTGTTGCTTACTACAAGGCCGAAGGGTGGTGGTTGGCGCGATGGTGATGGCGAAGAGAGAGAGAAGGGTTGGGCAATCGGAAGAGAAACGCGCTTGTTTCGTTTTGTTTACAGTTTCCCATTAATTCTTCCTCAAACCCTTCTCAGCCTGAGCTCTTTCCGGATCACAAGCGGGTCTGCTGAATGTGAGGCGGCGAGCAGTCGTGATGCATCATGGCCCGAAGAGGGCGTCGTGAGGCCCGGCGCGGAGGATGATCTGCCGGTGTGCGGCGGCGGCGCCCAGAATTGGCGGGAGCTCCCGGCGAAGAAACACCGAGCTCCTCAAAGAAAGTCTATGTACAGGTGTAGTGAACCAGAACATCGTCAGATATCATGCAGGACTTTCGAACTCCGAGCCTGAAAGACCGGGAACCCTTTACTCGCACCCCTGGGCAACGTCGCCGACAACGACACCTAAAATCCAGCAATTGACAATAAAGAAGGCCACGGAAGCAATCCATAGACCGGGGATGAAGGTGCTCTGGCCTAGAAACTCCAGAGCAAATCCTTGGTGCAGCCAGGCCGCCTGAGCGACGACCCAAAGCACCAGAGCCGTGATGCCCAGCTTCGGGCGGGACAGGAAGGACGAGGTGGGCAGATAGACCGGCAGCAGGATCAGATACCAGAGGAAGTACTGGCTGGTGCAGACCTTGTTGAAAGTGACAAAGGCGAACGTCTGCGCGAGCATGGTGACCGGCAAGTTCTTCTTGGCCATGACGAAGGGGATGAGGATACAAGAGAGAATGAGCTGAGGGAGGAAGGCAATGGATTCAAACCGGAAGCCGGACGTAGATGGAATGGCGGAGACGAGGTACAGCAGCGTATTCCAGACGCTGAAGTTATGCCGGTGATCCAGGCGAGTGACATGATGCAGATAAGTGTGAAGGAGGAAAGGGGTTCCGTATCTGAAGAAAGGTCAGTTGGGATGGTTCGCTCGATCAGTGAGATATGCTGGAGAGACGGCAGCGAGATATAAAGGTAAGCAAAGAATATCCTTGGTCTTACATTGCAAACATGAGCAGATTTAGCCCCAAGAACGTTGCTAGGCTGACAACTACGAGCTTCGTCCTCTCCGGGGTAAAGAAGTCGAGAGCCGAACCCAGCTTCGATCGCAGCAGCCTTTTCCCCGGAGGCGCCTGCCGGGCCATTTTCTCGGCGTCCATCCACCAGACGATCGCTGGGGCGTAAATGAATGGATAGATCTTGAAATGTACCCCAAATCCGAGCAGCAGTCCCGCCAGCGTCACACGCCGGGACAGCACGGCCCAGAGCAGGACCATGACCAGGACCGCAAGGAGGCTCTCGCTGCTCCCACGGGTGCTGATGTTAGCCACCATGGGGTTGAGTAGCCAGATGGCGGCGAACTTGCGTGCAGTCGCAGCCTCCATAGGCTTCGGCTTCGGGTTGCCCGTCGCCGACGGTGACAAGGTCAGCACAACCTCTATCAGCCAGCCCGCAACGAGGTCCGCGAGAGCGAAGAGCACCTTCCCAGAGGAGAACCAGGCGGTAGTAGCCCATTTGGAAGATGTCGAGACGGCGGTGGTGGGCAGCAGGATCCAGGCCAAAAGAGGGGTGTAACGGTAGGTCTCGCGGGCGTAGGGCGACTGTCCACGGGAGACGAAGCGGGCAGCGTCAGTGAAGACAAGATAGTCGATGTCGGTGTACTTGACGGGAGAATTGGCGTCCTGCCACAGCCCGTAGATCAGGAGGATGAGGCGGAAGACGAAGGAGACGGTGTAGAGAGCCAACGGAGAAGCGAAGAGGTGAGAGAGGAGAGACGATGATGCTGATGCTGTTGCTGATGCCGATGCCGATGCCGATGCCGATGCTGAAGATGGCCCTGCGCTGTCAGAGACAGACTTGGAGTCGCTGGTCTTCCCCCGTGCTGAGGCCATCTTGACCTTCTTTCTCGGGGTGTCTGGCTGCGCGGAACTGTCCAGGGAGGAGACGACGCCTCAGGGGTACGGATGGTTCAGGAGGGACTTCCAACCGTCAAGCGCCAACCGTCAACCCTCAAGGCTCCTCCCACCACCGCCTTCCGTAGTTTTATGCTAGATCACTCGATCCTCGATAGAGTCTAATCTTCTCCGCGGGTCGCTGTGTCTCCAATCTGCTCGCCTTGTTGTTTTCCAGGGGCAACTGATTTGACATAAGGCGTGTCAATATCGTTATACTTGCGTGCGTGCGTGCGTGCTTTAAGCAAACGACGTCGTCCGAATTACCGTGACCGGGGATATCATTCGCTTAACAATTTCGCCGTCCCTCAGTGCAGCCCCCACTATGGCCACGCCCGGGTGTTGAAGATACCTGGTGTTTAACAGACTTCCCCAGACAGTCAATCCCCTTCTTGAATCCGTCATAGTGGCAGTGAAGGTGATCGATCAATCGGCTCCAATTTCCCTTCAGTTTGAACTTGATCGAGCCCTTTGCTGAGTGAGGAGCTTTCGGCTCTGCAAGCCCATCAGCCGCGACGTAATTACGCTAGCGAAGTACCAGAGATTTACGCCGCGCATCTATACAAATACATGTACATTTCTATCTCCACGCCTTAGTGCGGCAGCCGTCAACTTTGCCGTTGTCACACCAAAACGAACAAAAAGACAGTCGACCAGCAGCCAAGAAGCCTGCCATCCACCTCTTCCAGCGAGCATCACAGGAGAGCGTCATCACACCATGTCAGGCCAGAAGAGAGACTACCGGGGCCACGCACGGCATCATGAGCCCCGAGACAGACAGCAGCACAGGGAGCCGCCCAAGCCGAGGCAGCCCACGGTGCGCAACGCCTACACGCCCATGTTCGAGCGCTTCCGCGACGAGCTGGACGAGCACCACGACCGCCGCGAGAGGCTGGCCAAGGCCTCACGGGACGTCACGGGCCTGAGCAAGAAGATGTGAGTGAGACATGCGGGAATCCCCGATACAACGGGAGAGACAATCCCCAGAGACTGACAAAGGCGCCGCAGAATCTTCTCTCTTCAGCGGTATGTACCACCGCAAATATGCTGGATGAAGTCATTGCCCCCTCCATCTCTGCAAGGCAAAAAAGCGAGCCGTGTCTCACCAGCACTGCCCACCCACTGCCCACCGCCTGTGCTGGCCGGGGAACAACTATTGACTAGAGCAATCCTTGTGCACACAGCGTCCGCGAGATCCAGAGCGACCTCCCCGATGACATCAGCAACGAGATGCAGTCGCGCCTGGCCGAGGCGGCAACGCTGCTCTCATCCGTCGCCGGCGAGCTCCAGGGCATCAACCGCTGGCGGTACATGCGCCAGATGAGCTGCATCGAGGAACTGATGGAGGCTCTCACTTTCGCACACTACCTGCGGACCCAGTCCCTCATGAGCTTCGACAACGCCGCTCAGACCCTCCGCGACCTCTCGACGAGGAGCGCGGGGCCCGACAAGGAGGACGTCGCCATGCAGGACGACGCCGGCGCTCTTTCCAATGCTCCTTCTCCCGCCGAGCAGGGCGAGAAGGAGGCGAAGCCCTTCATTTCTCTTGCGGAGGACGACTACCTCGGCGGCGTGTTCGACCTCTCAGGGGAGATGATGCGCTTCGCGACCACGACCGCCGCGCTCAAGGGCAGGATGGCGGGCTCCGGCACGGACGGCAGCGGGCGCGACCGCACCATCGTGGTCGACATGCAGGACCTAGGCAGCTTCTTCGAGATGCTGCCACAGCAGCACACCAAGTCGTACCAGATTAAGATGAGCACACTGCGCGCCTCGGTGCTTAAGGTCGAGAAGCTGGGCTACGGCCTCACCGTGCGCGGGAGCGAGAGGCCCAAGGGGTGGATGCCGGACACCGACGAACAGGAGCAGGTGCTGGAGGACTGAGTGGACGCCTCACGGTGGGAAATGTTCTGAAATTCGGCTGTTTGCTACAGCACTGGCTGGCGGCAAGTATCTGCATGACTACCGATCTGGATCGGTTAATTTGGCTTGTTCCACTACACAACTGGCGACTATTCTGTCAGTCTCCAGTGCAAATCAGTGGATGGATGCCTTAGTTGTCTATCTAGTTCCGCCCCTACACACTGATGGGGCCGTGGTTAGCGCTCGTGTCAATAACGAGACATGCCTGGGGGTTACAGACTCGGCTAGAGTTGTCTGTCTGCATTTGTACTGAAAATCGCAATCACAAATCACTCTACGTGCTATTTTCCTGCCTTTTGAGAGTGTGCGGTTTGCAGAATCGCGACATCACGGGAAGACGCGTGGGCGGATGTTCTGCCAAGGGATGATGGGTTAGGGCAGAACACGTCCCACTGCCGCTGTGTGGCTCTTCACGGTGCCACTTTTGTGTCTCTCAGACAATGATCTCCTCTCTTTTTGAGACTCCGTCAAACTCGGATAGACTATGGTCTGGACCGGGGACCCAGTATGTCTCTTGTTCCTGCGTTGGTCCGTTGCGCGGCGTCGACGAGCGGCAGTGGGCTCCAACGCCTTCGATGGCATGTAACGCGCAACTGCCGCCTTGGAAAACCGGGCACAGAGCGAATGAAGAAGATAGTTTCTTCTGACGGACCGGAGAGGCTTGGCCTAGTGCCTGGCCGAGGCTGGGTCTCTCACCGCCGCGTGGAATGGCCGCCACTGTCAAGAATGCTCCGATTCTCGCCATCGCCCTAGCGACGTGTCGGCATTCCAGCGAAAAGGGGCGACGACGCGCATCGCCGCTGTATTTGAAGATGGCTGGTCTCGCTGTTTTCTGGCCATTGCGGGGAGGAGTTGTAGCAGAGCTGCTGACTCCAGTCGCTTTCCTACTGAAGTCGCTCGTTGCACCATCAATATCTCAACAGCTACAATGAGCGCTTACTCGTTGTCGGTGTCCTACACCGGGCTCGACCTGGTGAACGGATTCAACTGGTACAACGGCAGCGATCTGTCCAATGGCTTCGTCTCGTATCAGAGCCGGGAGGATGCTCTGGCGAAGGACCTGTGGTCGGTCGACTCCTCTACGGGGGCCGTCACCCTGAGGGTTGACGATACCAATGTCTACGCCGCCGACGGCAGCGAGGGCAAGCGTCCTAGTATCCGCATCGAGAGCATCCAGGCCGTGGAGAGGGGCCTCATCATCGGCGACTTCGCTCACATGCCCGGCTCGGTCTGCGGCTCGTGGCCTGCGTTCTGGATGTACGGGCCCGACTGGCCGGACAATGGCGAGCTCGATATCATCGAGGGCGCCAACACCGCTCAGGTGAACCTGATCTCGGCTCACACGTGTGTATTCATTCCCCTTGATTAACAGGCGCCAGCATGGTGGCTTACCCGATTTACAGGTTGGAAGGTTGCACGCTCCCAGCATCTGGTGACTTCACCGGCACTCAGGGGAGCACAGACTGCACCAGCCCGGGCGTGAGTGGTTCACCCCTGAGACGACATGGCCTGGTCCAATCTAACTCGTGATGACCAGAATAACGGTAACATTGGATGCAACTATGTTCCTCCGTCCACCGACACTTCTTCTTATGGAGACTCATTCAACGCCATCGGCGGTGGTATCTACGCTGTCGAGTGGACCGACGACACGATCAAAGTCTGGCACTTCCCACGCAATGCCATCCCGGTGGACATCGTGCTCAAGGTTCCCGATCCGTCCGGCTGGGGAGAGCCCGAGGCGCTCTTCGGCGGCTCGACTTGCGACGTCGACACCTTCTTCAACGACATGAGCATCGTCCTCACCATGGTACGGTTCAGCAGCTGCCTCGTGACACCTTCTGTACCTGGCTAACTAAGTCTGCAGGATCTCTGCGGTGATTATGCGGGCAACGTGTGGGGAGTCACCGACACCTGCGATACCTCAACCGGCTCTGACACCTGCGTCGAGTGGGTCGCCGGTCATCCTGAGGCTCTGGCCAACGTGTAAGTTTCTGAGTTGCCTCACTCAGTCGGCCGGGCAGAGATCACTAAACATTACACAGGTTCTGGGAGATCAACTCCATCGACGTCTACACGAAACCTGAGTCCGCCTCGAGCTCGAGCGCCGCGGTGTCTTCGACATCTTCCGCTGCCCACTCGACCCGCTCCGGCCTCTTCGCCAACTCGTCGACGTCTTCCGGCTCCCTGAGCACGTCCGCTGCCGCTGCTTCTTCCACCCCCGTCGGCCTGACCTCCGCGCCAATCTCCGGCTCCGCTTCGCTCACCTCCACCGCGCCCACCACCTCCGGAACTGGCGTCCCCGACCGTGACCCCCTCACCGTCGGTGACTTTGTGTACCTGGGCTGCTTCGGCTCCAGCTCGAGCTACCCCACCTTCAATGAGGCGTCGACCAGCAACTCCATGACGGTCGAGACCTGCGTGTCTCTCTGCGCCTCCAACAGATACGCCGGCGTCTTCGACACGACCTGCTACTGCGCCGACTCGCTCGACCCGGCCACCTCCGCCCTGGCGGACCAGGACCAGTGCAACACGCCCTGCCCCGGCAACCCGGCCGAGTACTGCGGCGGCCTCGCCAGCGTGTCCACCAGCCAGGCCGCCAACGCGACCGGCGGCGCATCCTCCAACTCCAGCGAATCCTCCCTCATCAGCCGCCTGCTCCGGCGCGATGCCCCCAACAGCATCCTGCTGACCGTGTACGGCAACGTGGCCGCCATCCAGCCCGTGCCCCCGCCGGCGCCCGGTCTGGGCGCTGGTGGCGAGGACACCACCACCGTCACCGCCACCAACCTCATCACCCTGACCACCACCGTGACCTACACCACCGTGTGCGCCACCAACCCCGCCTCCCTCGAGACGCGCACCTACGCGACCATCGTCGTCGTCGAGGACTGCGGCTGCGCCCACCAGACCTACCCCGCCGTCGCCATGGCCACGGTCGTCCAGGCCTGCGCGGCGTGCGGCGCCTCCGGCGAGTCGTCCGTCACCCTGACCGTGCCCTCTGGCCTGGTCGCCGTCGGCGCCGCGGCCGTCACCGAGACGGGCGCCGCGGGCGTTGCTGCAGCGGGCGCGACGGCCACTGGGGCTGTCGTAGTCGTCGGCGGCGGCACCGCTGCGGCGAACGCCTCGGTGCCTGTGGCCACCGCCACGGGCACGGCGGGCACGGGCGTCGTCGTGGCTGGCGCGCCGGGCATGGGCAAGGAGATCGCTGGCGTCCTTGCGGCGGGGACCTTCGTGCTGGGCCTGGCGCTGCTTCTCTAAACTGGTGGTGTGTCAGGGACAGGGTTCGGATGTACAGGTTCGGTTCGGATATCATACGGTCAAGGCGTGGGTCGGTGTTATTCCTTTAATTCCCTTTTTTTTTCTGTTTGCATCTTCTAAGCCTTTGGAGTAAAGTGCTCTGATAAAAGGCGTCCTGAGACAGGGGCCGAGCTGTTCTCGCTCGGCGGCACTAGATAGGATATTATTTTGAATATAAGATATTACAGATACGCTTAGGTCTTTGAACTCTATGTAGAGATCACCGTGACATTGCCGTGTCTCTGCCTTTTGCTGCTTTTGTTCCAGGGGTCGTGAGGGCACCGGCCCCCCTTCTACTCGAATGAGAAGCTCTGCAGATCTAATAGTACAGCCCCTGCTGCCACCACCGGCACCGCTCGTTCGCCGCGTCATCCGTGCCGGCCACCGCCCCCGATGACGCCATGACCATGACGGCCGCGTCCGCGCCGTACGTGGGCATCGGCATGCCATCCGCGGACGTCGGCACCGAGCCGGTGACAAAGCTGACGATGTACCGCTGCAGGGCGTCCGCGACGCCGGTGTCGACGCCGGTGGTGGCGCCGTTCTGGAAGACGTAGGACGTCTCCTGGCCGTGGATGCCGGGCGGGACGGCGAAGCGGACTGTTTGGGCCCAAGGGTAGTTAGCCACTGATCCTCACCAAGGGTTATCTTCGTGGATGTGATCCCCTCGGGTAACGTGCAGAACGGGGTAACTCACGTCCATAAGCCCTATCCGGCATCGCGCTCGCCAGGAAAAACGGGTTGCACACGATCGTGCTGTCCTGGATCGTCGCCATCGCCCTCTGAAACTCAGTAGCGTACCCGTAACTCCCGTCGAACACCCCCGGGTACAGCGTGCCATTGACGAACTCGAGCTGCTCCTCCGAGATGCGCGGCATCGCCGCCGTCAGCACGTCCAGGTAGTCCTGCGCCGAGCTGATGTCCGGCCGCGTGAACAGCAGCCCCTCGAGCATGTTGTGCGACACGAGCACCTTGACCCCCTCGTGGAAATCTCCCGCGGCGAGCGACTGCCCCGGCAGGGCCGGGACGAGCGTCCCGTCCACCACGGGGCCGTACATGTTGCTCCCGTACGGCGCCTGGCTGTAGATCTGCAGCGCGTTGGCGGCCACGAGGTCGGCCGAGGACAACTCCCGCGCCTCGGCGATGCTGGACACGCCGAGGAGAGCCAGGAACCCCGCGAGGGACGCCTCGGCGGCGTCGAGCGTCGGAGCCGGCAGGAAGGCGGGTGAGAAGGTCACGGCTTGGCTGAAGAAGGGCCCCGAGTCGGCACCGCCCGAGGATGTGATGTGGTGCATGATGGACCCCGCGCCGGCCGAGCCGCCCATGGCGGTGACGCGGGCCGGGTCGCCGCCGAAGAGGTGGATGTACTGCTGCACCCACTGCAGGGCGAGGCGCTGGTCGTGGAGGCCCGCGTTGGGCGTGCCGTCTGCGGTGACCTGGCCGCCGGCCAGCCAACCGAAGGCGCCGAGGCGGTAGTTGATGGCGGCGTAGATGAAGCTCGTGTTGCTGGCGTGCAGCAGGCCCGCCGGGTTGAACTTGCCGTAACCGGTCTTCTCGCCTGAGGAGTAGCCTCCGCCGTAGATCTGTCAATGAGATCCCGTCAGCTCCTGGATACCTTGGCCTTGACAGTTACGTCTTAAATCCGGATTACGACACGGACAAAGAACTCACGTAGACTAGTACGGGCAACCCGGTGACGCCCTCTGTCCACACTTTCTGCGGCGCCAGCACGTCCAGAAACAGGCAATCCTCAGTCGTACGCGGGTCGGAGCTCACAGCCAGTGGGGACGTCGGCAGTGCGGCCATCGCGCCATCGTAGTCAAAGGATTGGCCGGTTAGGTAGCTGGGGTAGAACTCCTGGGAGATGATGGTCCAGTTGCCGCTGGACTGTGGGCACACTCGCCCTTGAGACCCGTTGGTGACGGTGCAGTTTGCCAATGGGATCGGCGACACAGGAGCCCGGAAGCGCATGTTACCGACGGGGGCGGCGCCGTAGCGGATGTTGGAGAAGTTGTAGTAACCACCGGTTTCCTTGACGGAACAGGTGGTTAGATAAGTCAGAAATCCAGGTGGGTGAAGGGAAGACAAACATTGAAGCTGATAGCTTGATGGTGTTCCTGCAAGTGATTCCCTTGTGAGTACGGCACATCTGGATGACTCCGGTACTGGCTCACATATGGAAGTTTGACAATGGGTAACTGACGGTCCGCCGCTTGAGCGGCCAGGGGCAGGACGAAACATAACGCAAAGTGGTAGAGACCGGAAGAACCTATCATCTTGACTACAGGCGAAGAAGCCAAGTCGCCACGATAGAGATCGTAGGGAACGTGAAAGACAGAGCAAATCAACAGAACAAGGAGAATGAAGGAGAGGACGCGACCAAGTTGTCGCTGCGAAGAATTCAAAGCAGAACGAAAGAGAGGAGGTGCTGGCTGCTCAAGACTCCTCGAACCTTCGACAGTGTCCGGGCACGGCATCTCTTATAGCATTGTTCCTTGACGGCAGGGAGGGCATGAAGCTCCATCGCAAAGCCCAGACTCCTCTTTCTGTATGATAGAGATGCCAGGGCTGTGGGTTAAGTTTGACGACGATGCTGCGTCTCCAGCTCGGCCATCGTCCAGCATCCTCTCGCCCTGGATGCTGATACCCGAAGTGGAATGGTTTACGCTCAGGGTTGGCCATGCCGCCCCACAAAGATCTCTAGGCTTTTTGGTTACAGGGCGCTGTGCCTTGGATCGCCTTGACGATAACCGAGTTGATTGTCTCTATCGAAAATGATTCCAGATGCAGTCTAGACCTTTCCCCCGCCTCCTTGAGGCTGAACGCGCCCCTGACGACGTACTCCGCTGTTGATGTTGCAGACCCGGATACTGGGTGGGTTAGCACGTCCAAGGAGACAGGCATAAACCGTTCTCCCACGGGACGACCCGACCGGTCGGTTATGGCGGTTGTCATTTTGTCCTCTAAGCCTACACATGTCCGTGTAGCACGCTCTTCCCCATGGGATTAACTTGCATGCGACCCCCGGGGGCTTCCCGATCAGTCTCGCGTCGAGAGCGTTCTCAATGGGGACAATCGCGCAAAGCATTGACGACACGAGGCCCAAAGTTACCGAGATTAAGCTCTCCGGTTGTCACGCTGCTGAGCCCCTCAATCGGAGCAATCCCTGACGGGACGCCAAGGAGCGCAAAGCCCTTGGCAACTCTCATCTCGTGCCGCTCACGAGAGGGTCTCCAACCTTCTTGCAGTCATTGGCTTCTCCGTTCCACAGAGCATCTCGCCTTCCGAGATCGCAAAGTCCGCATTTGAATGCTTCGGGGTGGTCAAGACCTGCTTGGTACTTCGAGTGCTCAGAGGAGAACCCGAGGTCGCGCATCACATCCAGACATGAACAAGTCGTACGTTGTCTTGATGATGAAGCATCGAACCAATGGCTTCATTCATTCCACTGACGCAGCTCTCGCCTCTTTTTCCGGGATTCCAGCCTCAGCCAGGGCCCAGCTCATAAGCGGCGCATATTCCCCCTGGGCGACCTCTTGCCACACCGCTCGGACAGTCCAGTCCGTCCAGCCTTGCGTCCACCAGACATGCGGAGTCTCTTTGAGAGTGATTGTCCAGTGGGCTAGGAGGATCAATGCCAATGGATCTCTCGCTCTAATGAGGCCCACGAAGGCCGGCGTGACCATTCCGTGCCACATGATGACGACGTTGTAGCTCCCGCGTGCTGCCGCGACTCGACGCAACGCTACCCGAAGCTTTAGAGCGGCGTCTATTAGAATATCCTTTCTTGGCGTCTTCGGCCCCATCTTCGGCTGATGTTGTCGTGGGGCTGGGGACCAGTGATCGCCACTTCCAATGTGCTGGGTTCGCTCCTCGGGAGTGTGCGAGTCGGACTGTCCAGTTGGCGTCGTTTCGAGCCCGGATATAGCGTCTATTATCTTCTTGACCGCATCTTCTGCCTCCGGCCATGCGGCCTCGTTCTGTGTTATGCGAACAATGTTCTGTCGAATCACCGGAGAGGTATTAGTATCTAGGGCAGGTCGCTTCTGCCACCCCCAGCCCATACGAAAGAGGGCCACCGCTCCCTGGAAGAGGGATATGATTTGCGCAAGAGCCTTGATAGGATCATCTTCTGTCATCTCTCCAGTACCATGCCGCCGTGAAATGATAGGCAATGCAAAAGCGCAAGTGACGAGCAGACTCGATGCTGTCAGTGCCGGCTCACACGTCGTCGGCGTGATGGAGCCCAGGATAGGCCGGAAATGCGCCAGTGCCGAGGCCTTGTGTGAAAGTGCCGTCACGAGATAGGGGCTTGGTGACGTAGATGAGAAGGGATGTCCGTGAACGCGCACGGGGAGTGCTGCGGTTGGGTGCGAGATTGACGCAAGGTGAAGGGCTGACAGCGTTAGGAGGGAGTGGTGGACATAGGGGCTGCTGAATACGTGACGGTTGATGGCAGCGTGGAACACTGGCAAGATATCAGGCTGGTGAGTCCTGTCGTCAAAAAGAGAAGCCAGTTTTGTCGTGTAGTGATGCAACAGATAGTGCGTGACTGGTTCGATGTTCGGAGTGAAGACCGCTCGTGGTACCGACACGAGGGTCTGACCAGAGGAATACGCAGGGTGTTCGTGGTCTTGGGAAGACGCGGACGGAACTGAGGAGAAGGGCTGCTGCCGTGACACGCTGGACTCATCAGGGCGGAGATGTGGACTTCCTGGCGGCCGGTTCCGCGATGCAGTAGAGGGAGCGTACCGCTGAAAGGGATCATATGAAGACATCAGGTGTCGATAGGTGCAGTCCTGGCCTTTCTTGGAACAACGGCCGCAAGATGGCTGTGTTTGATCGCACTGGGATGTCTCAAAGTCAATATAGTACTCCCTCACTCAACCCGGCAGAGTGTCACTGTAGCACTGAGTGCCGGTGTTGACCTGCCTTAACCCTCCTGGCTTTGCATTGGAGGCAGCCATGATGTGAGTTTGTATGAGACCTCCTCGAGGGCATGTCTGCGGAGACGAAGTCTCGTTACTCAGTTCCAGAGGACGAGAGAGTTCTTATTCTGTCCAGGTCCTGGCTGCCGTGAAGACGGCTTATCCCGTCCGTCGATCTTGCAGATAGATACATGTGCTGGGTCAAGCTGTTAGTAGGCGGCTCCCAGTTGGAAAGAATAGAAGCAGAGCGCAACTCTGCGCGGAACACGTATGAGGGCTCTTAATCGCCGTCGTATGCAGCACCTTCAACTTGAAGGTGCAGCGTTCATCGCGGACTTGTAAATACCAGCACCTGTCCGAAACTACAAGATCGTTTGAACCATGTTATTGCAGACATCTATTTGCAGACTCATTCAGACGCTCCAAAATGGGTCGTCTCACGGCATCATATCACTGCTGCCCTGGAGTCTAGAACAGCAACGTCCGGATCATTTGGGAGCAGAAGACAACATCCCAGACGTGTCCCGATAGCACTCATTGGAGATGTGTCTCGCGGAGAGACATACAGTCGCAACTTCGAGCACAAAGACGACGACGAGAGCTTGAAACAGGAGATGAGGCACGTACCGCGCTGCTGCACCCCCGGCCCTAGAACTCAGGACGATGAGATTCAGGGACGAGGCGGAAAGACGAACAGCCGGCGTACACTCCGTGCCCGCTCAGCTGTGCCGTGAGGTATCAAATAGGGCAATCGTCCCGCAGGCAAGTGCCGGCAGGGTTGTAGAACGGTTGCAGGTGTGCGTGGAGGGAGACGCAGCAAACCTGCACCTCCACCGGTCAAGGATGCCCTGCCGCCGCCGTAGTATCGAAAAAAGGAAGATGTACGCTCGCACAACGCCGGGATGCGATGTCGACGTCGTATAGCTGATGTGGCCGGGACGCTGTTAACACACTATTGGCGGCACGGAGATTTGTGGTGCAAAAGTAGAGGTGTGGGAAGCCGGGGGGCAAGCGAGTGGGCCGGGCGGCCACGGAGCACGGAGCAAACTGCCGCGACCGACTCGACTGGCATTCATCACCACCACGATGCACGTGCACGCAGGCAAGGGAGCAGGGAACACGCACTCGTCGGTGCTAACTAACCACCAATGCAATCCTATGAATCGAGGCACAGCAGCACACAGCCGATACCGTGTCTCCGGGTCTTCTCGCCCTTGGAGGAACAGGGACTAACCCGACGAGTCATCTGGGAGCCATGAGACGAGGAGTACGCACGCATCTGTCTGACGGATCTGGAACCCAAGCTGGCCAACCTGAGACGGCCGATCGACAAGGGGAAGCCTTCCCGTCTCCTTCTAGAAGAATGGGCATCAGGCTTGCTAACTTAGGATTACAATCTTCCCCGGGAAACGAGGGGCCTCGGTTTCGAATCCATTTTTGGGATCGAGTGGCTCGTGTCGGCGAGATCCAACAATGCAGTCAGTCCGAGAACGAATTGGCAGGGAACCCCCTTGAAAGGACAGATTAAGGCCGAGGCAGGGTCGAGGGACGTTGTGACGAGTTTGAGATTAACAAGCAGCCAGGATGGAAATAGAGATGAGCCGGATCAGCACATGGACAAAAAAAAGGAGTGCAGCACTGCAGGCGGTGGACGAGACATCAATTCCCAGGGACGCAAGGTACGTACGCAGTACGCCAGGCGATAGCAGCTTGCCTACCTCCATAGAAACATCGAGGTGCGATACTGCAGTGCAACAACCTCTTCATCTTGAGCCATGGCCCAACGTCCCAACAACCGTTTGTCGACGACGCTGCATATCTTGGATAGGTTCCGGCAAAGATTTGCGGCTGGCGTTGACGGGCCGTTAAGCCCGCTGCAGATAATCTATCTCACCGCATCTGATTCGCCCGTCTCCGAGCGAGATGCCGGGATGTCCATTCACTCACCGGAATGCCAGGACCGGGGACGGTAAGAGAAAGGTGCAGGAGAGCGTACCCGTCCGCGTCTGTGTTTCGAGTTCTCAGCAGATGCCGTGGTGCATTCCCGAGGGCATGAAGGAAAAGCCACATGGCTCGATCCTTAACCACCTCACTATACCTTCTCTCCAATCCCACGGGGACCGACGACCATGTGGGTTTATTGATCCGATGTGCAACGCGAGGCCTCGCCCATTGTGTCAAGTTCGCCCGTGTCTCAACTGGGTCCCTCGATGACATGACTTTGTCCTCTGTCGATGTGATTGACCAGTCGGATAAATGGAAGTTGCCTAAAACGAAGCGAGATGTGCCTTGGGGGCCCTGGAGGTGTTCCCCGATCCGTCTTAGACGCGATGCGGGGGAGAAGAGATACGAAAGAGTGCGAGTGTCCCCAACACTGACTGAACAGGTCGGATAACATGCAATAACACAGGCATTTATTCCCGATGGGCGATGAATGACACCCATTGGTGCATGCAGTGGAAGAAGAATAGAAGAACAGAACCGACTGGAGGGACGGGAACTGCACCGGATCCTTCATCTTGGCGTCGCGTGGCAGCCACGGAGTCGTCACCCACGAGACGAGACGCTCCTCCAAGGTCTGCCCCTGTGCAGAGAAGCACATCCTACCTGCCTGTCTAATGACTCTGCTCAAGTCATCCCAACCCTTCTCATCCCTTTTCATTGGTGGGAAGTCTTGGTTTGTGCAACGTCGCCAAAGCAAGACCCTTCCTTCAGCCGCTGTTCCTTCATCGAACGCAGCACGGCAGCTGCTGGCGTTCTCGAGCCCGTCCATCTGTCAAGCCGATCCTGCGGCGCGGTGCACCAACACAGGCTGCAAGCGTTGTGCTGTTACTGCAGCGAGATGGAGGGCAGATGCACCCATCAATATATTTAGAGACAGGCAGATAGACAGAACGACGGGGGTGAGGGTTCTATTTAGAGACGAGCTCTTGGCCGGTGAGAGCCAATGCTCGCTCGGCGGTCTTGCAACCGCCGAGAATAAGTTCTCGCATGAGATCTAATCTCGCAGATGAATCTGTCGACTACTGTAGTCTCCAGGCCGTTGATAGAGTCATCTCTCATCGCGTCCCCATTAAACAAGTGTCGTGTTCGGGCCGTTGAAGAGTTTTCGGCTCGAGACAAATAACACCACCAACGCCTCGCAGACGTGAGGATCCCGTGGTAAGAAACTGCGAAAATAGAAGAGCGATTTCAAACTGCAGCGCTTGAGCCGTAATCCCTCGATTAGTCGGTCCTGATACTTCAACCTCGTTAATTGCAACCACGGCAATGACGCCCGCGTACTCGGACGTCCGCGGAGGACAGGCTGTAGGCCCGGATTTACGCCAAGTTGCTTGTCCCTCTTCGCCGGTCCTGCCAGCGAGCCGAGGCCTGAGCCGCCAAACTCCACTGTTTTCTGCTGAGCAAGCAGCTTCCCTTTCGCCGGCGTCGTCGGATCTGACGCTAGCTTTGCCTACGAGGCTGATCCAAGCGGTGCCTGTGACCTCGTTAGCGACGGCTCCAGAGAGACATTAGTAGCCCACAGGGGCCGCAGCTGCCCCCCAGGAAGCACGGCCTAGCGCGGTTCGCGATGAGGGGACGTCCCCCAAAGGCCAAGAAGGGTCGAGGGGGAAAGCTTTGAGGAGCAAGAGGAGCTTGGCCAAAGTGGGTAACAAACTTGCCGCCGAGGCTCACAGTCACAGGGCCCCCCGTGTCCCGAGTTCTTGAGTGTGGGGTTGAAGATCAGCGCGGCGAAGGATCAACAAAGGCGGCCTTTAGGCTCTGCTCCTCGATTGCCGTCGATGCCCTTTGATGGACGCCGGCATGATGTCAAACAGGCATCGCTTCTGCAGCTCGTGACCACGGCAGGTCGGGGCTTGCCCCGGATCCGTGTAGCTGTCAGAGTAGTGCAAATCTCTAGTATGCCACCGCTCTGGGATCGGGCGAAGCATGCCTGACTGACTGACGGGTTTCCCTCGACCCGGAATCGCGATCGATCGGTGATGCCTTACTAGCTGTCTTGGAAAACAAAGCACGAGCGAGCGGAGCGCTGACCCTCATCAGACCACTTCATCAGCAGTAAAATTGGCGCGGAAGACCCGGGCTTGGTCTTCTTGGCCCCAGTCACGGCGATGAGGAATGCTGGCCTTCTCCGCAGCCCTTCCCCAGGTTCTGAGCATCTGCCCAGCAGCCAAGGCGCCCCCGCCAAGTAAAATGGCACCAACCACCAGCCAGGCCCAGGGTGAATGGACGACGGCGGCTGCGGGGAAAGGGACAAAAGAAAGGATGAAGGTGACGCCAGGTGCGCCCGGCGTGACCAGTTGCCATGTGGTTCTGAACGCCTCCTGTTCTGCCTCGACGTCCAATCGCGAGGCTTCGCAACGTCTGCCCTCTTGGCTGGCAGGCTGGATGATGGGATAAGGGCTTACCAAGAAGGAGTGAAAGGTCACACGGGCTCGGGAAGGAAATGCATCGACAACTGCAGCCCGGCATCTCTCGCGCTTAGCTCGCTCGACTGCCGATGATCATCTCTCACGAGTTACTGCTTCGAGCGTCGAAAGTCTCCCTCACCGTACGCGCAGACGGAGACTGACCCGCCACCGAGGAGACGGTTCTGGTAGCACCGAGCGTGCACCCGTAACCATGTCTCCGTCACCGAGTTGCACGTGTAATTCATCCAATATTGAAGGGACCAGGGACATCAGACACGGGCAGCATTCGGGGAACAGTTACCTAGAGCCCGCGGCCCGGCTAACATGGAAGAAGCGAAACGATATATTGCTTCCTCCCAATAAGGACGCCAGCTTTCTCTTATTCGATGCACTCGACGAATATGCACATGCAATGCACGTACTCGCCAGCTCGGCCAGTGTTATCTATGAGACTATAATGGGTTCATCTGTACTTTTATTGTTCATGACGGACGGCAAGCGCTTCACGACGGCCTTCTCGGCGAAGTATCGCGAAGGTACCCCTGCAGGGTTCGAGGGGGACACTCCAAAGAGCTCCATCTTACTGGGGGATGGTGAGTCGTCGCCGACCTAGCAAGGATCGGCGGGAGCTCCTGTCGATATCAGTTGGCATCCATGTACTGTATCTTTACCGTAGCTTCTTCCATTTGCTGCTTCGACATGGCGATGCCGAGGATGTCAAGTCTGGGCATCAAGCCTACATGCTAAGCCAAGCTTCCTTTCCGCAGGGCCGTCGAGACGCCAGGCGTCAGCCACATCATCTGAGGGAGACGCAAGCTCGCTACGGGACAGGAATCTCCAAACCTTGACGGGGAAAGCTAAAAGGGGCGCCAGAAACGAAGGGGAAACAGGACCCGGGAGCCCCAGAAAGGCACGGGGGGTACAGCAGCGCTACAAGGGGCAGGCCTCCTTCTCCACACCACCACCCCCCTTTTCCCCTTGTTCGATGCGACCCCAGCTTTTTTTTGTCCTTTCCCCAAAGAATTGAGGACGGAATGGAGGTGAGAGGGCCGAAGGACGCGGAATTGCAGTGGGAGCGCCCTCTTTCCGGTTGGAGAAGCTCGCACCTCGATGGGTTAGCGACAGAACTGATGCAGCGCGCCATCGTGCCATTGTGATTTGCGGGCGTCAAGCCAACCGTTCGTCCGGGAGGACTCGATGCGGACTAGACTGCACTCGGCTCATTTCTGGCGCCCATATTTTGCAGCTGTCACTTCTGGCAACGATTCCCCATCTGCACAATCCGGCCTAAGAATACCTCATGATGTTATTAGCATTTTGATGGATTTTGACGGCGATACCGGACACGTTCTCCTTAGATCTCTAAATGTCATAACTACCTTAAGTCTCTGCTAAACATGACTGAGTTTTCACAATATTTAGAGCGTCGAGAAGCAATTGGGACTCGGGGTTTCTATCCATCCCGATATTTCCTCCGTGCCAGGGTTTTCCTTTCTGGGCTAGCGCATTCTTGTTTTTTTGTTGGATTTTGTTTATTGAATTACTCCGCAGTCTGATCTCACCCTCACCCATTTTGCCATGGCTTTTCGTGGTTGCCTCTGCGACCCCAGACCACCTGCCTGCCTGCCTGCATTTGTCAATCGGCGAATTGGTTATTGTTAAAGACACAGGGAGTGGAACAAGAAGCTTTAGAATCTTTTTTTTTTTCAGGCAAGGCGGACAGTCGCAGCAGCAGCAGCGCAGCAATTGGAGAAAAGTAGTTACTCTATCGGTAAGCAGGCAAGAAAATCAGAGGACACAGAGCATCCAGAGCATCCAGACTCCCCTTCGTCCACGCCGAGTCTCCAGATGCCCCAGATGGTCACTCCACCGCGCCCACCGGCTTGGCCTGGCGCGATCCGGAGCTACGGAGTAGAGTAGGTAGAGTCAAAGGCGCCCGCCCGCCTCTGAGCCACGGCGCCAGGAGGTACTTGTTATGTAAGGTGCTAGCGCCGTACCGCTTAGCTGCGCAACACCGCATTGTTGAATGCGCCGCTAGCGAGAAACTGCTGCTGTTGCTGACATGCGGAGAAAATTGCGAGGCTGCTGGTTGGGTGACCGCGCACCTACTCCGCCCTGACGTGGTCGAATAGCACCGAGATGATGTATTTCCCACGTACCGGCCTGGGCCAAAGTATCGCCCATGTACCTCGCTCGCTCGCTCTTTTTGCCCTCTCGATCTCGCCCACAACACACACGCACAACACCCCAAGCAGCGCTCGGCGCGCACACATCCGGGGTCTCTGGGTCTCCCTTCTCCCCGTTCCATCCTTGCCCGATGAGGGTAGGTAGCATTGCTTGCTAGGATGTTGTGAGAGAGCTAGCAGGGGTGGAGGGGAGTGGGAAAAGGTACCTCTCTCTCAGTCTCTCTCTTTCTTGCATGCACTCGCTGCTCGCTGCTCTCCTCTCCTCCTCCTCCTCCACCACCACCAAAAAAGGCTCTCTCTGCCTCTGGTTAATGCAAATTATATATTCTATTTCCTGCCGTCCGCCCTCCTTTCTTCCATCCATCCATCCTCCCCCCCAATCCACTGACTGCGCATTGATCGTCACCCTTCCCACCTATATCAACCGCTCTTCCTCCCCTCCCTCCCCACACCAGCTTCTAGTTCCTCCCCTCTCTTCTCTTTCTTCCCCAGCTTTCCCTCAGCTAGAGTGCCGGGTTTTCCCAAAGAAAGCAAGCGTTTCCGTCTTCCGGGCAGTCGACCATAATATCGATATCACCTACCTCGGGGACAAACATACACCTAATCGTGTATAATAATCCGTGAATGGGATCTGCAGAAGACACAATGGCCAGCACCGAAGGAGCAACGCACGTCGAGAAGGAGGCGCCCCAGGCAACGGGCGCTGCCCCGGTCAACGGCGCCCAGCCCGTGCAGAGGGGATATGGCGAGTACGGCGGCAACCCGTACGCGCGAATCCACACCGGCGACGAGCCGCGCCTGCCCGCCTTCGGTGGTGAATTCCAGCCCGGTCTGTACCGCGCCATCGAGGGCCGCAAGTTCGCCAATCCCGCGCCTCTCGGCCTCAGCGCCTTCGCCCTGACCACCTTCGTCCTTTCCGCCGTCAATCTCCAGGCTCGAGGAGTCAAGACCGCCAACATTGCAGTTCCTCTGGCCTTTGGCTATGGTGGTGTTGTCCAGTTGCTCGCCGGCATGTGGTAAGTTTTGTCGCCGCCTAGCCCTCCCAGAGGCACTCGCGTGGCGACCTGAGCTCACATAAACTCTGCGCTCAGGGAAATGGCTGTGGGCAATACCTTTGGTGCCACTGCTCTGTCCTCATACGGTGGCTTCTGGATCTCGTACGCTCTCATCCTCACCCCGAGCTTGGGCGTAGCCGCTGCGTTCGAGAGCTCAGGTGATTCGTTGAACTCGGCGCTTGGCTTCTTCCTGACGGGCTGGTTCGTCTTCACCTTCATCCTGTTGCTGTGCACGCTCCGGTCGACCGTCATGTTCTTCATGCTCTTCTTCACGCTCGACCTGGCCTTCCTCATGCTCGCCTGCGGCGAGTACGCCACCAACAACGGCGCCCTCAAGTCCGCCGAGAAGCTGACCAAGGCCGGTGGTGGTTTTGGCATGCTGGCCGCCTTCCTCGCGTGGTATAACGCCTTTGCCGGTATTGCAGACACCAGGTGAGCACCTACCTCTACCGTGAATTTTCCTTTCGAGCTTCGTCGCAGTATTCGCGACCGGGTTCTGTCCTGTCTCCTGCTCCGAGATCTCGTCTCATGACGACTCACCTCAAGCCAAAAAAAAATCCAATCCCTTTCTTCCTGCCTGCAACTCGACCGAGCGCGCAGCCAATTTCGCTAACTTGTGCACCTAACAGCAACTCCTTCTTCCTCATCCCCGTCTTCCACTTCCCCTGGTCGGAGAAGGGACGGGAGGCTCGTGCCGCGGCCAAGACTGAGCGCGAGACCGCTTAGACTTGTTCCCCCTAGCCGGGAGAAACGAGCTGTGTATTTCGTGCATTTTTGGGTGGAACACCGTCCGGCGATCTTGGCGATAGAAATCTCTATCGGTATATATGGGCCGGACGAAACGGGCGGCCGTGGGACAAGACGGCTTTCCCCTGGTGCGTTTGGATGTGCTGCCGCTTGCCGCCTCGAGACGACAACAAATGATACCTTGGCCGCGGGTTTCGGGTGCGTGCTGCTTTTTCAGGATAAGACGGGTCACGACAACCCGCTGAAGGATAAAAATGGCTTCTCTCTCACATGCCCCATTCATATACCTCGAGAGGGAACGGGCGCTGCGTTTCAAGGCCTCGGGTTTGGTTTTTGGTTTCCGAAATGGGAGAGGTGCTTGGGTGGCTTTGGGGGTGTGCAGTGCCTTGCCTTTATTAGGGGCACAGCGCAGGTAGCCCGTACCCGAACATTGCCGAACACCGCCCCAGCAACTCAGGACTATTACCACCCTGGACGAGAGCTATTACCTACGATTTATTAATGATACCTTGCTCATGATACATATTTACCACCGTTTGTATGTATCTGACAAAGAAACACTCTTCTCGTCATGGCTGTCTGTTGTGACTTTGTCCCCCTGGTCTAGCTTCTCTGGCCGCTGAGGCTATATCGGGCACTTCTAAGTCTCCCTCTCCGCGAAAGTATGTGAGTTTGCTCGTCTGCCAAGCCGCCAAGAGAACCTCGAGCGCATGGCAATGAAGGATGGACCACAGGAAAGGATCCTAAAGGACGATCTTGGCGGCTCAAAGACTCGAGAGCAAGAGACACCTTTGTCCCTTCCGTTCTACCGGACGATGTCAGAGTTCGTCCAGCAAGTCAAAGCACGCAATATTGCTGCCCAAGTATATCTCTCTATATCCTTCTACCCCTGCCCTCCCTTCATGTCTGGAGGATTCAATCTCAGCCCTGGTCCGCAATATCGTGCCGCTCCTGAAGACTCCCAGCAGCCCAACCCGCCATACGGTCTCGAAACGAGAAGGCCCTCCTTGCCGCGAACGACACCTTTCCCGCCTGTAGACCGACTTCTGTCTCGCACCGGCGACGCTTTCCCCAGAAGACAAGGGCCTGCCCGCTACGGCTGCCCGCTACGGCTGCCCGTTTCATACGATGTCTTGTCACCCCGTTTCCCCCACGCTCCTAGTCAGCCTCCCCTAAACGTCGTCAACGAGGAGCACAGTTCGTTATGGCATGGAAGTAGTCCAAGGGGACGCACACGGGTTATGGAGTGAAAGCCAGTTACCATACCGCCGGGAGCCTGGCCACTGCTGAAACCAGTGGAGAGCAACAAGTGGCCAGAAGGACGCCCGGCGCCTCCCCCTGACGAGGGCGACGGTGCAAACTTCGCTACCTTGTCTTCCCCTACGACGGACCACGAACCTTCAACTCAATCTCGTTTCTTCATCTCCGTCTCCTGCCTTACCTGCTTTATTTACAGGATTTCCGCAGGATGCCCGTCTGGACTGCACATTCTCGAGATGCGCTGCGACTGAGTGTTGCTCCTGACGTCGCAAGGCGCTTGGACGAGACCAGACTGCTCCCCCGGCGACATGTCTATTTCGATACCAGACATCGGCTTCCACAGAGATCAAGTCGTTAAATCATGCGCCGGCTCCCGTGCCGATGGGTTTACGCTACGGACCACAATACCTCATCCCGCGAGGACAATCAGGCCAGATCTCCAACTGTCAAGCAAAAGCATCCCATGTCCCATCGTCCCAATCTGGCACCCGAGCAGCAGGCGAGATCAGGCCAAGGGAAACATCCCGCACCTGCCTAGGTGCATGCCGCGAGCGGTACCCTCTACGCATAGCTGCATACGCTTGCGCGCCTTTGCATACCTCTTGCGTATCTACGTATCTTGTGGCCGCAGTCCCTCCGCAGAGGCCAGACACGAGAAGTCGACAAGTCCTGGGCAAGTACCTCCGCCGGCCGGCCCTTCTCACGCTTCGGCTCCGCCCAGTCACCCGTTGTGCGCGTAGGGCTGGCGGGCTCAGCTCGCGAGGAACAGGAGATTCGCGGCGTGGCGAGCTTTTTTTTTTTTTTCTCTCTCTCTCCGGGAGCGAAGAACCAAGTCAGTTCGTTGATTACCTCACACAGTAAGGTGCCTAGGTAGTTAGCGGCAAGTTCCACCACCCATGCATGAGAAAGCCAAGGTAGTTGTACAGTGCCTGACATATGTGCGCGCTCCCTCCCTCCCGTGCCTGGCCTAGACTAGGCCTGCGTAGCATCTGGCCCCCTGGCCCTGATTAAACATCCCAAGCCGTCTTTCCCGGCCGGCTGTTCGTGACGTCGTTCCCATCCCACCGGTTTGCACGCGGCTTCACCTTTGCCCACTCGCTCAATTGCCCACCCGTTGGGGGCGCGCGGCGGGCCCTGCGTCTCGGCGGCGCAGACACCGGTCGGGCCCGCGCCCGGGTGGGCCCACCGGCGGCTGGACGTGGCCTGACATGTCCCACCAGGTCACGGCGCATCCTTTTTCCCACGTCGTCCACAACTCGCATACGGAGTACACGTTTCCGCCAGCAGCGCGTCGCCCTTCGCATCGCGTATTCGGGCCAGCGATTACAATTAATGTTACTGGATACTGCACATATTACTCAACCTACGTAACAATGTGAGGTATCCCTCCGTACGGAGTGCACGGCCAACGGTAAGCGGAGAGCTCTTGGTTACCGAGCTCCGAAAGGGACTGACACGAACCCTGGTGGCCTGTTCCCGTTGTTCCCACATCTCCTAGGCGTCTCCCTCTCTCCATCTCTGTCTCTCTCGCCTTCGTGCTCCTCCTTCAGTCTTGTCTGCTCCTCCTGATTGCCCCCCTCCCGTCCTTATCCGGCACATCTCTCGGCCCATCCGAGATAGCCCATAAAACCCAAAACACATCAAGCACCTCCAGAGAGAGAGGTGTGTGAACCGTAGCCAAGCTGCTCCTCCCCAAGAGGATCCTTCTCATGACCCGCCGCTCCCTCCTGCTCACCCTCGTCCTCACAGCCCTCATCCCCCTCACCGCCGTGCTCTACCGCCGCATCCAGGCCGGCGCCTCCCTCGCGGGGCTCTTCCCTTCCCAGTCCCACCCCCAGGCCGGCACCATGGCGCCCCAGCCCCCTGCGCCCCCGGCGGCGGCGGTCATCGTCGTCGGCGCCGGCCTCGCCGGCCTCTCCGCCGCCCACGCCGCCCTGCGACTCGGCTGCCCCGTCCGGCTGCTCGAGCGCGCCCCCAAGCCGGGCGGCAACAGCATCAAGGCCTCCTCCGGCATCAACGGCGCCCCGACCCGCTTCCAGCCCGGCTACCCCGACCGGCCCGACACTACCTTCTACGCCGATACCGTCCGGTCCGCCGGTGGGAGGCTGTCCTCCCCGCCCGCAGGCGCCGGCGCCGCAAGGGCCGAGCGTGAGGCCCTCATCTCCATCCTGACCGGCCGCTCCGCCGCCGCGGTCGAGGACTTCCTGGCCGGCGAGATCGGCGTCGATCTCAGCGTGGTCGCCCAGCTGGGCGGCCACAGCGCGGCCCGAACCCACCGCGGCGCCGGCAAGACCCCGCCCGGCGCGGCCATCGTCTCCGCCCTGCTGGAGAAGCTCAAGGCCGACAGCCGGTTCGGCCTGGAGCTCGGCGCCGAGGTGACGCACCTGCTCACCGCCGAGTCCGAGTCCGGCGCCGGGCAGAGGCCCGCGGCCGTCACGGGCGTCGAGTACACCACCACCTCCTCCGGCGGCGACAGCAGCGACAGCGGCAGCAAGGAGACCACCACCCACCGCCTCCTCGGCCCCGTCGTCTTCGCCACCGGCGGCTTCGCCGGCGACACCCACGGCCAGCTGGCGCACTACCGCGCCGACCTCGCAGGCCTGCCCTCCACCAACGACGCCCGCCCGGGCACCCACGGCCTGCTCCGGCGCGACGCCGCCGCCGCCCTGGTCGACATGGACAGCGTCCAGGTCCACCCCACCGGCTTCGTCGACCCCGCCGACCCGCGCGCCCGCGTCAAGTTCCTCGCCGCCGAGATGCTCCGCGGCGAGGGCGGCATCCTGCTGTCCGGCGGGAGGCGCTTCGTCAACGAGATGGAGACGCGCGAGCACGTCAGCGGCGTCGTCATGGCGCTGCCGACGGCCGACGACGACGACGGGGCCGGGGGCGGCGCGGCCGGGGAGGACGAGCTGCGGCAGTGGGACGTGCAGCTGCTCCTGGACCCCGGCGCGTGCGAGGCGGCGGCCGCGCATGTGGGCTTCTACCTGTGGAAGGGGTTGATCACCAAGAAGAAGGTGAGAGAGCTAGATGAGACGACGAGGCAGACGATCCGCGAGTATGCCGATGTCGTGCAGGGAAAGAAGGAGGACGAGTTCGGGAGGAAAGTATTCGGACACTGGAGCCTCAAAGGTACAGCCGAGGACGATGACCAGGAGGTCTGTGTTGGCAGAGTCACGCCGATTACTCACTTCACCATGGGTGGTGTGGTGATGAACGAGAAGGCCCAGGTCATGGCCTCGGATCTGGGAAGCTCTGACCCGAGACCGATTGACGGCCTCTGGGCAGCTGGAGAGGTGACGGGAGGTATCCATGGCGACAACAGGCTGGGCGGCTCATCATTACTCGAATGTGTGGTTTACGGGCGCATCGCAGGCGAACAGGCCTCGAGACGCCTCATTGAGCTGAAGACTGAGTGATCAGTGGACTAAATGGTGTCGATTTGGAGGCCTTTTGTCCTAAACATAATTCATCTGCCTTGGCCAAGGGAAGTAGAAAGCCCGACAGAATGGAATCTCTCTGCGCATGTCCCGTCATTACCTGACACCTATCAGATACTATACCCTTCATAATGTCATGCTCCGCCAAGACATATCGATGAATTCTGCCAAAAACTCCCATACCAAAGGGGTTGCCTTGCTCCCATAACAAGATTATCTCCTGCCAGTGCGGAGAACAGTAAAAACACCGGGATATCGACGCTCCCACTAATCTGAACCCAACAAACACTACATCAGCAAGGCACACCATTCCCTGACCTCGAGAAGCCAACCATGTCTTCATACCCAGGGACCCATCTGTCTCCTGCGGTGATGTCGCGTATTCTTGGTGCTCGCTGTTGTCTGTTCGTCGTCAGCACCTCGCAGCTCGAGGTCGTAGGTAAGAACTGCCTCGTCGCCGAACGATGCTGGTATAGACATTGCGCCAAGGATGTCGTCCTCTAAAGCCGTCGAAATAGTGACCTTAGTCCTCCGGACCACAGTTGGTGTTGGAGCCGCTCCTAGACTGCTTGGAGTGCTGGGGCTGGTCTGCCCAGGGACCGTCGATCCGAGTCCTGTGCTTGGGATTACTGGACCGGGAGCTGTTAGAATCGGCGTGGGACTGAGGAAATTGCTCTGAGCCACAGACGCGATTGAACTGAATTCGCTCGCAATCACTGACATCTCAGCACTGACTATGGAGCCTGCTGCTGCGACAGCACTGCTTGCATTCGCTAGCTCTGAGGATGCAATGACGCTCGCCGAAGAGAGGGCGGCAGAGACAAATGCCGAGACACTGGATTGGACACTGGTTAGGTCGAGTGTCGTCAGACTACTACTCGATGTGCTCGAGTTCAAGGAGCTGAATGAGATGATCGAACTCGTCGCATTGGTGAACGACGGTGCAGAGCTTGTTATGCTGAGCAGACTCGTTGACGATGTGGAGCTGCTGATACTAGTCGAGCTGGAGGTAGTTGAGCTCATTGAGCTAAGGGAGGTGATGGCCGGAATGATCAAGCTGGACGTGCTGGATGAGCTAGCTGAAGTGATGGAGCTCGATGAGGCGATGCTGACAGAGCTGGAGGAACTTGAAGCATTCAAGGAGCTTGAAGAGCTCGAAGAGCTAGACGAATTCAACGAGGTAGGAGTACTGGGCAAAGGTGGCGGCGGGACGGCCGGGCCTTCTGTGAGCTGCGGAGCCGGCGGACCTGGATATCCAAATACTGGAGCGACCACAGGAGTGACCGTGAAGCGAATGCCGCCAGGATGGTAGTAGCCAGCAGTCTGAGCAAGAGTGTACTGACTTCCAGGGCTCTGCCCCATAGGAACATTCATCGAAGGTGCCCACACATCCAGAGCTGAGGCTCCGCCGCAGGAGTTGCTAGCATCTCCTGAGCAAGTAACGTTGCAGGAAGCTTCACTCAGGGTCCAAGAGTCGTAGAGGACGTTACCGCAGAAACAGTCAGTCCCGTTCCTCGTGCCAGCGAGAGCCCAGCCCTTGCTCCTGCAGTAGTTGATGCAGCCTCCGTTGGACATACCCCCTGGTGGTGAGAGAAGCTGGTCATCCTTCAAGGCGCGGGACGGAGTGTCAACGTAGCAGCCAGCGTACTGGAGACCGTTTGTGGCTGGGTGAAGGGCATTTCTGGGGAGTGCCGACGGAGTGGCCGAGCCGCTTGGCGACTGAGGGGACAAGAAAGAAGGCGCCAGAGGTGGACATTGAGCAGGAGCTGCAGCAGCAGCGGACGTGGGGATGCAGAACCATCCGCTCCGACAATGATAGCAGGGCCACCCGAGTCCACAAGGTGCAGGAAGTGCGGCTGTTTGCAGCGGAGGGCAAAACCAGCCAGAAAGGCACGAGTCACATGTATATCCCTGTCCCGGGCATGGGCCTAGGAGTGGATTGAATGATGGTGTCGGACCTGCCGCGCTCGGAGTTGCCACGGTTGAACTTGCAGCAGTCGGTCCTCCATTCACTCCGTTGCACAAGGGGTTGCCGGGACTAATAAAGATTGAAATCAGCGAGATGACCTCCCGAGAGATATCATAGCAGAACACTTACCAAAAGATTGTTGAGATGATGACCTGCGTGACAGTGGTGCCCCAGTACACAGTCGACTGCACGGCAGGGCTGCTCACCGGGGGAATGGGTGCGAATGGCTGAGGAATTCCGGTACTAGTTACAGGCCCAGGCGCAGTCAGACTGGAGCCTCCTACCGCAGCTGTCAGAGATGCAGCTGTGATCTGGCTGAGGAGAGATGAAAGAGTCGCCAACGGATTGCTGCTCGCGATGATGGGCCCAGCTGGAGATGTGGCATGCTCAAGGATGCTGCCTATCTGACTAGCTATCGATGAGAGAGCGTTTGGACTTGCGGCCGCTGTCATTGACGTTGCAGCTGTCAGGGAACTCATCACGGCCGTCGACAAAGTTGCAGCTACCGGGGAGCTCGTCGAAGAGCTTGAGGCGGAAGTTGTGGAAGATGTAGAGGGAGCAGAAGTAGGAGAGGTCGAGACAACAAATGTTAATGACGTTGAGAACGTCAGCACAGGTGAGGCAGAGGTAGTGGCACTACTTGATCTCAGAGATGCGACAGTAGAGGACAACCGTGATAGCAGGGAGCTAAAAGCCCCAGTCACGACCGGTGCAGTTGTTGAGCTCGCAGGTAGCAAGCTTGACGACATTGGACTTGCAGGACTGCTGGAAGCTGTGGTAGAACTACGCGAGCTCGTGGGCGTGCTTGACGGCACAGCGCTTGCAGACGTCGCGGCCGGTGAGACTATACTGGGACTGCTTGACAGTGTAGATGTGCTTGATGAGAAGCTCGAGGACGCCGTCGTAGAAGCTGCGACACTTGCTGGGCTGCTCAGTGAGCTGCTCGTTGATGAAAGCGTCGGCGTCGCTAGAGCTGAGGCACAGGGGACATTGGCAACAATGAGCGTGCCGCTGACCATGCTGGAGACGGTGCACAGGAGAACACTGACATCACTCTCGACGGCTGACAGGATGGGAGCCACGACGCTGGCAAGTGGTGCCGGCAAGAGGCTGACAACCTGATCTCCTAGAGCTCCGACAACGGAGGTAGCGATAGGTAAAACGTTGACCACGACATCAGTTACCTGAGCTTCCAATGAAGTGAGGAGCGGGACGACAGCTGAAGCAAGAGGCACATCCGACAGTATGTCACCAACTTGAGCTGCAACAGAGAGAACGGCAGCAGGCAAGGCTGTGACGATGTCCGGGACTGCAGTCAAGATTCCAGCCACCTCTCCTTGCAATCCACCGACGAGATCCGGGGCGGCAGTGAGAATATCGGGGACTTGGGCGACGACTTCTGTAAGTTGGGATTCCAAACCACTGACGACCGCAGGGACAGCTGTGACTAGAGCTGGTATGTTATCGAGAATTGTGGCCACCTGTTCCTGCACCGCGCCGACCGCAGCTACTGGGTCATTGATAACTGCCGGAACGTCTGCCACAATGGACGCCAGGGGAGCAAGCAGAGATGCAGTGATCTGATCGAGCAAACCACCGCCGGCCCCTCCGCCTAGGATGCCTCCGAGAGCATCACCCAGGCCTCCGAGTGGATCAGCTGCAGCTGCAGAGCTGGATGGAAGGACAGCAGGTGGTGTCACAGGAACTGGAAGCGATGCTAGCAGGCTAGTGATCTCAGGAAGCGGTACGAGGCTGGACAACGCCAGAAGAGGAATGGGAAGACCACCGGCACCAGAACCCGTAGCGGCAGGTAGAGGAACGGGAACCGCACTCGTAACGCCACCGAGGATGGACAGAAGTGGATTCAGAATGCCGGCGCCCCCGGCCGCCGCTGTTGTAGCTGCAGCAGCTGCCGTAGCTGATGGGACAGGGATGATTGGGGGGATGCTGATAGGAAGACCGGGAATGCCAAACTTCTCAGAGTCATCAGGACCGACCACAGGAGAGGAGCCGCGCTCCGAGTCGACGTTCCGCTTGCTAGGCGAGTGTGCCCGCTTTGTGACGGAATCATGGGTGCCGAGGATCTTGAAGCCCTCACCGAAGGAGATCAGGCAGAGGAGAGCAAGACAGGTGAGACCAACCACGGCCACCGGCCGAGAGGGGGTTGAATGAGTGGACGGTAGCATCTTCAAGAGACGCCCCGGAAGAGAGCAAGAGAGTGCTATGGATGGAATCAATGCAAGGCTCCGAAACTCGGGAAGACCAAAATGGATTCCAAAAGTGAAGTCCAAAAAGGAGGGGCGTCGGCGTTGAGCGAGTGAAGCACGGCGAGCGTGTTGGTGATGGGAGATGAGAGGCCAGGAGGGGAGAACAGAAGGTCAAGGGCAACAAAAGGACTCTTCTTGACCCGGAGACGCCTCACTCCTGCAGAAGAGGCGCTCCTTCCCGGAGTTGAACCTGCCCCAAGGTGTGAGCAGCAGGAGAGCGCCTTCCAGGCATCTGTCCATGATATGAAGCATCCCGTCCATGTTAACTGAGGTACCTACCTACCTAAGCTTAAGTGGAAGATACATACCTAGGCAGGTAAGGTAGGTACCAGGTACCTACGTCCTAATGTGCCGTGCCCACTTACCTCAGAACATGTATAGAAGGAGCCAAGTTGCAGTCGATGTGAGACTTGACTGCACCTACCTAGCTCCCTTCCTTGGACACTTGGACACTTGGATTCGTTGGTTGTTGCTGTCAATTTCCCCAAGCCTCGACCGAAAGAGAGGGAAGGAGGTCAACCGCTGGGCCATGGCACCGCGCTGAACATCGTCAATATCTTCAGCCCTTCTTGCCTTACCTCACATACTGCTCGACTTGTCTCATGCAAAATAATGCTTAACTGGGGAGGCGCACATGTATCTCCCTTCCTGTAGCCGACCAGGGCAGGACAACGCCGGGGGTTGGAGAAGAACGAACTCACCACTTGCAGATACGGGCTGCGGTTGTAAATCTGAAGGCCTCGCAAAGAGTGGACAGATTGGGCAAAGCACCCACGGACCAACCCGGTCGAGTAGGCGCACACTTAAGAATCACTGACTGGAAGAATTCCATCACGGCAAGAGTCGAAGACAACACAATTGACCTTTGGGCGTATCAGGCCACAGTTGCTGTATTTTGATTGGGTAGCCCTCAAAATGATGCCGTTTCCGCAAACGATGCAATTACCAGAATTCCGCAGACGCCATCAGTTATATCCCTTCTAGTACCGCTTGCCCTCCCGCAGGGTATCCGCAAACTCTTCCAGCGGGCTCCGCGTGAGCTTGGTCTCCTTCCATAGGTTGGGCGTCAGGAAGCCGTAGGTGTTGGAAACAGCGGCGAAGGTCGCCTTGAGCGTGTTCTCGAGGGTCTTGGTCGAGCCGGACGAAGATGTGTAGACGTCCTCGATACCGGCGAGCTGGAGAAGGCGCTTGACGGCGGGGGACGCAACGAGGGAGGTACCACGGGGAGCGGGGATGAGCTGAAAAGCATGTGGTTAGCTCGATTGCACGGGGGGAAACGGCTCAAGATCTGCACTTACTCTGACAGTGACCGAACCGCACTTTCCGCTCTCCTTGACGGGGATGGAGTGGGGAAGACCCAGGTTCGTGCCCCAGTAACCTCTCCGGACGGGGATGACGCTCAGCTTGGCGATGATGATGGCGGCGCGGATAGCAGTAGCGACTTCCTTGGAGGTCTTGATACCCAGGCCGACGTGGCCCTCGGAGTCACCAATGATGACAATGGCCTTGAACCGCGTGCGCTGACCGGCACGGGTCTGCTTCTGGACGGGCTTGATCTGTACGATGGAAATAAATCAAATCAGCATGACGTTCCTCCCAATTGACCATACCGGACCCAGCCATCACCATGAGGTGCGTGGACTGCATATATGCGCACCTTCATGACCTCATCCTTCAACTTGGGCAGGAAGAAGTCGACAATCTGGTACTCCTTGATAGGCAGGGAGTGCAGGTAGATCTCCTCCATGCTCTTGATCTTGCCAGCCTTCACGAGACGGCCAAGCTTGGTGACGGGCTGCCACTCCTTCTCCTCGCTCTTGCCGCCGCGACGACCACGACCGCGTCCACGGCCACGGCCACGGTCACCACCGCGATCACCTCGAGATCCGAAACCACCGCCACGGGCGCCACCACGGTCAGCCATGTTTGCTCTTGTTGTGAGGGTTCGGGAATGTCGTGAAGGGAGTTGTCGAGGTGTCGAAGTCGTCGTCGGTCGCTGGTCGACTAGTAATTTTTGCTACCCGACAAGTTTTGGCGGGGTCTGTTGGCGAAATTCCGTGTGTGCCAGAATTTCCAGCCCGACACGGCAAGCCCTAACGCAGTTTCATGCCTGAAAAAGATGGCGCCCACTTTTTTTTACTGTTCGTGATTTCTCTCTCTCTCTCGCGTGACTCATCACATGATTTCTCAACCTCTATCCACTTTGGTGGGGCTCTTCTCCCGATGTAATCACGAACACCGTCTACTACTCCATCGCAGCTGCAGAATCGAGCAGTGAGCCGGTACCTCTCTTGACGTCGTGCCCGACCTGAGTCAAGTCACACGCTGGAGCTGGAACATCTCCTTCTCGCGAGTTTGAGCCGGCTATCGGTGACTCCTCGGCCCAGCTTCCCCGAACCGCGCGGGGTGGTTGCGGGGTGCAGAAAGGTGATCTTCACCGACCAACTCCGACCTTGAGGACCAACTGCGGGGTTGAATGCGTGTGGGTTGCTTGTTTTTGCTCATGATCTGCATTGATCATGGCACTTGTGGAGGATTGAAGGATCATCGCCTGTTCCTGTTTGCCCACGGGATCCGCTCCTTCACAGATGAATTGTTGGAACGGCCTCCTCTTACAGTATTGCTATCGTGACCATAAGTTAGGAATATAGCGACGGGGCTCCACCTATTCTAGACCAGAGCTGCCGTCAGTAATAGAGTGCCATTGCATCACCCACAATATAAAGCCCGTGCCTGGCATGTAGGGAGATATGGCCTCTAGTTCGTTCTTCCATGCCCCTTCCATGCCCCTTCCGCACCTCCTGGTATGATCCTCGAGAGCAGACCACTAGATCATCATTCCTCATCGTGCTGCTTGACCGCCTAGATGATGGCTCGAAACCTTCTGTCGGCTGCCTTGATCATCTCCTTGGGCGTTGCCGTCGTGTTCACCCAGTCATTTGACCCCAATGAAGCTGGGCCGCAGAGCTGGGATCCGTCTCAAGTAGGAACCAATTTCACGACCAACACGACTTATAACAACCCAATTTTCACAAGGAATGTGGGCGATCCGTGGGCCACACGCTATTCCATTGGAGGCGAGGACTGGTACCTCTTTACCTACTCAACGAATGACAACATTACGCTCAAGCGCTCAAGGTCGTTGACAGACAACTGGGACTATGCGGATACCCGCGTTGTGTTCAATCCAGATTCAAACAGCGGCGAGCCGTGGTCGACGGATTTGTGGGCACCGGAGATTCACAACATCAGCGGGAAATGGTACATCATATTCAGCGCAACCCCTGATTTTGATGATCCACCGCCTCTGGTGGATGCTATGTGCCCCATCAACTGTCCTGCTATCAATCATCGTATGTTTGTTCTGGAGGGAAGCGGTCCTGATCCGTGGACGGCAAACTTCACTATGAAGAGTATGCTCAACACCTACGATCAATTCGCAATCGACGGAACCTACTTCACCTACAACAGCGAGTTGTATCACATCTATTCTTGCTGGCAGGAGACATACTCTGCATGGCCGGCGAATCTCTGCATCACTCACATGTCTGACCCATGGACTGTCGATTCTAATCTCACAGATAGGCGTATGATCTCGGTACCCAACGAGCCGTGGGAGAGGGTCCCTTATGGACGTCCTGACACTCGCCTGGCTACAAATGAGGGACCGGAGCAACTCATCAATCCGAATACCGGTCAAAACTTTGTAATTTACTCTGCTGCTCGAGTCAACACGCCATTCTACTGTCTCGGCATGCTTGAGCTCGTCGGAAACGACCCGATGCAATACCAGTCGTGGAAGAAGCACCGGGACGGCTGTGTCTTCCACCAGAATACCCAAGCTGGAGTCTACGGACCCGGACACGCGAGCTTCACAACCAGCCCAGATGGGTCTGAGAACTACGTTGTCTATCACGCGCAGACAACAGCAGATCCACCTGCAGATATCTACCGGACGGTTCGGACTCAAAAATTTACATGGAACGATGATGGCACGCCGAACTTTCCTCTGGCCAACAACGGTCCATTCCCAGTACCGTCTGGACAAAAGGGGCAAAAATTGGCAGAGCAGAGGTCGTTCCCACGGCAATTTGACAATTCCTGGAGAAGCTTCTGAGCTGATGTGGATAGGTAGCATATCTCGCAGTAATTTAAGTTGCTAGAGACGTGTTATTAAACTTTCTCAGCTTGTGATTGTGCCCAGTTGACATATGTGAGCTATGGTGGGAAGGAGGGAGATTGTATAACGACGTCTCATTCGGGAAGAGAGCCATTCTCTCAGTGGAGTATTCACGTCCAATGATGCCAGCCCGCGAATAAAGAGCACAGAACGTTTCAACCTGTATAACCCTAGATGATGAAGAAATCGTTTGACTTACCGTCGAGAAACCAAAGAGCTTGGAAGCCGTGACTTGATGGTCTCCAGTGTCCCAGGAGCGGCAGGAACTTCTCAAGCCGAGAACGGGCTGATGATCGCAGTCGGTAAGCTTTGCTTCTGGATAGCTGGACCTTCAGCGTAAAACACTTATATAGATTATCCATCTTACCTTAGACTGGACTTTTGCTTTTCTAAAGAGGCGCCATGTCGAATCTTACTGCATCCTGTTAGAGCCGACATTTCGCTATATTAATAGCTATTGCAGTCGGTGCCTGTTTCTGGAGTAAACCAAAACAGCATAGTGTGTGGGCCTGTCGGGTGATATCTCGTACAGACTGTTATCCTTGTGTATATATTTAGTAAATAGGACGCTGTTGGCCCACTCAGACTGTCTCGCCGCCTGTCTATGGCATGCTTAGCGGTCGACTATTTCTACTGCAGATGCGTATTTCACAAGGTTTGGCAACTCGAGACAGACGCTGTGACCAAGGAGCAAAGCTTATAGGCAGTAAATATGTTGACATGACAGGGGCGTTCAACTTTATCTCCAACCTGACCTGAGCCTCGAATCCCCGGCACCCTCTGAACCCCCTTCGATGCATCATCTTCTGCCCAGTCGATTACAGATCACATAGAGCAGCTGTCCTCTCAGGAAACGATCTTTGACAAGCGAGCAAGAATCCGAGCGTGAGATCGAGAACCGTGACCACGGACACATCGCTCGTCTCCGCACCACGAAAAGCCGTCCATCTCCTTGTCCCCATTTAGTCCGAATGACGAGGGGTGCAACGCTGACAGCCAATTATTGCAGGTCGGTGCGGTAAGATTGTACAAGTATCTAGAACTACGTAACTCCAAGGTCCTCAACTGCGGGTCCTTCCAACGAATAATCCCACCTGTGTTGCAAGTAACATTTCCTCTACAAAATGAACACGACATATAGCCATTGACGTGAGTGTAGTTATCAAAGGTCATTCCAGGTTGGATTGCGCGTGTCAAAATGGCCCCTCCACCTTGCTTGCACTCTTTCAGACGCAGTGGAAGGTGCCCGGAGCTACTGTGTCGTACGTGAGGGCAAACCAGATTCTGCCATTGAGGCATGGCATCCTGGATGCGGCCCATCATCTCCGCATAGCTGCCTCCACCCTTGATATTTCCGATTTGTTCAGTCAAATTGATGGAGATGTCCAGCATCTTTTGATCTCCGAAGCGGAAGCTGTGGCCTGATCGATGGGTTACCGACGCGTGGAGCTGATGAGACTCGCGGCAATCGAACTGATAGCTCATGGTAGACAGCTTGAAGCTACCTGTGCCCACGACTTTCTCACCCTACACCAGCATCGCCTGCAGTTCTGCCCATTTGAGGCTGATGTGCTTGCACAGCTGGACACTGCCCTCGAGCCCTATGCAAACTCGGGTTTGCTGGATTTCTTCCGCTGACTCGGCGAGAAAAGGATACGCGGATGCTTCGCCTTGCAGCCTGAACAGACTAGTGGCGACAGAGCACGGCGCTCCATCTGCCCATATCTCCGGTTATCGCGCATGAGGCATAAGCATGGCTTGCAGAAAAGGTCTTTCTGGAGCAGAGTCTTCAGCTCGGCTCGAGCCACCTCGTCCAAGCTCGCCACGTTTAAGAAGGGTTCCGAGGTGCCGTCAAAGAGGGTCTTCAGGGGCGGCTACAGCCGGGAGGTGGAACGCTTGCCATACTTGGAGAATTGGGGGTCCTGAGTTATCCGGAAGAAGCGTGAACAAGTGCTTCGCAGTAGCTGAAGGCAATAGCCAGGCAGGTACGACACAATATGAAGAAGAATCTCGTCGGGTACGAGGATCAAGGAGGGTGGGTTAGCTTCGCAAGGGTCAGCCACCTCAGCCTACCTAGTATTCGCGATTACATGGTTGGAGCAACTCACCTTGCGCTGGCTCTGCGACTGACTCTTTTGCAACACACCGACGTCTCCGTTTCGCGGTTACCCTATTGCCCATGGCGCCTTAGCTTACGACGGACCGGATGTGCTGAGTTCAAGGTTCAAGTGATGTTCCAAAAAGGGGAAGAAGACAGAACGGGTAATTTTTGTGGTGTTGCCTGCGAAAAGGTATCGAAGGCGGGAGAAGAGGTGCATTAACATAGATGGCGACGATAGAAACTAAATAGTTTGGATGCCTAGAATATTGTGATTCTAGAGACGTGGTCTGTCCGAAAGGTACCTTAGTTGTTGAAAGTCTACTCAGAACCGCAGCGGGCGCGGTGAGAATAGATCCAGGTCCCAGATGAACTCTCGCTGCGCGGCAGTGCGGCCGAGGAAACACCTATCAAGGCCCCGACGGATGGTGTAGATACGCCAGTGCTCCCAGTACGAGTGCTTGCACTCCCGTCTTTAGTGTCGGCTCGATGGCCGGTGCAAAGTACGTCGAATGGTTCATGGGCAACTCTTCGAGTTTGCTATCCCTCTCCGCCTCTTCCCATCTCCGAACATCCGTCCCGCCGATGTGCCAATATGCGTAGGGAATACCCCCCGTAGCTCCTAAGACAGAGAAGTCATCGCTTGCAGTACTAGGCGTGCTCTTGCCAAGTCGGTCCCTAAAATACAGCCCAAACTCCTCTCCGACGCGCTCGACGACGGAGGAGTCGTTGAACACAGCTGGGATGCTGTCGACATGGACGATCTCCGGCTCCTGGGGCATCGCTGAGGCGTCACATTCTGCCCTTATAATACGTTTGACTGCCGCTATGACAGTCTCCCGGATCTCGTTCTTGTATGCCCGCACATCGACCTTCATGTCAACGCAGTCAGGGATGATATTGGTGCTCCGTCCAGCATGGATGTAAGCACACGTCACGACGGCGAACTCTTCTGGCGGAATTTCTCGCGACACAATAGTCTGGAGCCGCAGAACGATAGAGCACGCTGTAATGACCGGATCGCGACACACCTGCGGTCGTGAGCCATGCCCTCCCTTGCCAACTATCCTGACGTCGAACGTATCGCAGGACGACTGCGTCGGCCCGGCTCGGATCTGCACCGTGCCGGTCTCGGTGGGCACAACGTGCTGCCCGAGAAGAACATCGGGATGGGGAATCCTGTCGAAGAGACCGCCGTTGATCATTGACTGTGCACCGCTTCCCGACTCTTCTGCAGGCTGGAAAAGACAGACGAGCGTGCCGCGCCAGCTTCCTTTATCACGCGATAGGAGCCAGCCGGCGGCGAGGAGCATCACGACATGAAGGTCGTGTCCGCACGCGTGCATGACAGGAACAACTTCGCCTCCTGAGCTGACGACCTTCTTCTTGCTAGCGTACGGGAGGCCTGTGAGTTCTTGCTGGGGCAGGGCGTCCATGTCGGCACGCAGCATAACGGTCGGGCCAAGACCGTTGTGCAGGACTCCAACAACACCATGCCCGCCAATTCCGGTCATGACCTGGTCAAAGCGGCTGATCTCATTGAGGAATTTCGTCACCATGGATGCCGTCTCCTCTTCCTGCCCGGAGAGCTCAGGGTTTCGGTGGAGGTTCTTGTATGCCGTCTCGAAGACCCCGATATTACCCTCGAGGAGTTCCATCATTGCGGGCAGAATTGCCGCGCCAGAGTCTTAATAAAAGACATGAGCATTGCTGGCACCGCTTCAACGAAGTCTGCGTCTCGAGAAATAGTAAGAGGGACTCACATTTTAGTTCCATAGCTAAGCGATTGGGTTGGTCGGATCCAAAGAATCCCTCAGGACTGCAAAGTCCTAGATGTAGGGCTACATCCTACCGCTTGAGAGAGCAATTGAGGAGACCATATATGTCCTTTCAAAGGAGCGTCGACGATTGGAAGAAAATTTGCTGGGATACAGCTGCCTACCGGACGTCCGAAGGTCTGATTCCGTTGCAGCCCCTCTCCGTGGCGCGGCTGAAGTCGTCCTTGCAGGAAGGATCTTGGCTTAGGGAGGTGTAGCACGCCAGATCTACGATAGGCGGTTGCTGTTTCTTGGAAATAATAATTCATCTTCGATCCATACAGATACCCTACAAGCAGTAGCCAGTTGAATTTATTCATCTACTTACAGACTTATCTTATTAACGGTACAGGTCAATCGATTCCAACAGGTCGGTCAACCTCCCAGGCCAGTTAGCCTTCCCTTCCTAAGAAACAACTGTCGCCTACCGTACAGTGCAAGTCCGCACGACATGACATGACGGGAGATAGGCTGCGCAAGTACGGGGCGTCTAATTATATTTTGCCGTGACCTGCTAGACCGGCGTGCTGTTGTTGTGCGGCAGAACGCATCTTGGGTGACCGAGATGATTTGACGATTGGCCAGCTTGCTTATCCAAATGACGAGATGAGAAGCAAGATGGAGGTCCATGTGATTCCTTGAAGCCATCTCAACCTCTACAGCTGTCTCGTGCCTTGAGCTTTTCATAACCCACGGCCCCCGGCAGCCATGAGAAGTACTAGAAGCACAACGAGATAGAAAGTTTGTCACCTAAAATAGGAATGGGGTTCATAGTCTCATCAATTCGTGCCAGACGCGCTAGGTCTATCCAAAGCACAATTTCTTCTGCCTCGGATCAGGAGTCAGTCCATGCTTGCCTCTCTTCCTCTCAGCCTGTCCCCCTTTCGCTCGTCTCGTCGTCTCTGGCGTTGCCCCTTGAGAAACCGGTGCTTCTTTCTCCATCTGGACCGTGTCTCTGATTGTCTGCCTCGAGAGGCAGAGGTCGATGTGCTCGTTGAATTGCCTCTCATCGGCAGCCTGTGGTCGTCCGCAGATGGGACACTCCCACCATTCCTCTGGCGGAGAAGTCTTGGCCTCCTTCGGGTTTGGCAGGATTTCCTTGCCATGTCTCCGATACGGACTGGTTTCCTCGCTTGCCTTTCCCTCGCCGCCGATGTCAATGTCATAACCATCCATCTCATCTTCGGGCCACCGTTCCCATTGCTCTTCGCCGTCAGTGCTCTCGTCTGCCTTCCTCTTCCCGGTGCTCGCGACACCTCCCTGGTCCGAGTCCGCAGATTCCGCACGCCTGGGCTTCAGCCCGAAAAAGGCCAGCGTATCTGGTTTCTTAGTGCTGACTAGATGTGTGCACCGCAGACCCATCAGTCTGAGTTTCATGCCGGGTATTTCCTGCTCCAGCTTTGAGAGTATGGGGAGGGCGAAGTTGTATAAGTCGTCCGCGAGACAAATCGCTTTCGGCGTGACAACCTGTCTTGTCAAGACCTCAAAGGTGTGCAGCTTCACCTTCAAGCACAGGGTCCTCCCTTTGCACTTCGCTCGTCGCATATCCTTCTCCAGCTCTTCAGCTGTCCACCTCAGTTTCTCCCGCAGCTTCATCGGATCCGACATTTCACCGAAGGTGCTCTCTGTCCCCACACTCTTACGCTCGTATTCCTCCGCAGGTTGCACGTTCGTCCGGCCGAGACCCAGGTAGCAATGTATCAGAAACTCATACGCCTTATCCCCAAACAGCTGACTCAGGAAGTATCGTTGTGGATAGATATCTCCACATTTATCAATCCCCACGGCAGCCAACTCTCGCTCAAGAACTCTCCCTACGCCATTCACTTTCCGGCAGGGCAAGTCGCGCATAAAGCCCATGATAGCAATACGGTCATTCGGCAGTACGAACTGGCCATTCGGCTTGTTCATGTTAGAGCATATCTTGGCCAGCTTCGCATTGGCCGCTATGCCGGCCGATACCGTGATATTTGCCTTCTCGTGAACCTCCCGGCGCATCTGCGCGATAGCATCCTCTGGCGACATGTCATGTGAGGCACAGTACTCGGTGATGTTTAGGTATGCCTCGTCAATGCTAGCGCTCTCGAAGCGAGGATCGTATTGGGCGAGGACTTCACGGACTTCACTGGCCTTTGCGATGTATTTGTCGAAGTTGAGCGGTAGTAGCACCAAGTCTGGGCACAGCTTCTTGGCGACAAAGCCGGCCATGCCGGAGCGGCATCCGAAGCGGCGGGCAACATAGTTGCATGTCGTGAGAACGCCACCGCCAACGGCAAACGGAATGTCTCGCAGTTCAGGCCGATCAAGAAGCTCGACAGCGGCGTAGAAGGCATCGCAGTCGACATGGACAATGTACTGGGAGAGGTCGCGGGAAAGCTCGAGCTGGGCGATGAGTGTGTCAGCCTGGCGAAGCTCGCGGGAGAGGTCGAGTTGCTCGAGGCGGCGCTTCTTTGTGAGGATCTGGCTGATCTTGTCGGTAAGGATCTTGTCTCTAGCTTCTTCACGGTTGAAGAATTTGGAGCCTTTGGAGGCATTGTAAATGATCTCCGAGACCTGGAGGGATAAGCGTTTGGCAAAAGTGGCAGAAACTTGTTTGAAGTAGATGATACACACCTTTCTCTGGTCGACGGAGTCCTGGCCAGCCTTTGTCAGAGAAGGGCCCAGAAGGGAGTACTTCAGAGACGCATGCTGGGAGGGTGGCCCAGCATCGGCCGGCTTCTCGTCCGTAGCAGCCTCGATCTGATCCGGCGGGGGATCAGAAGGTTCTACGCTTGTCATATTGAAAAAGACATGATATAAGCCAAATGGATATTCCCAAAGGTGTTCTAAGAATGGCAGAACCAGTAGTTGTCATGTCATCGTCGGGTCGGTGATGCCGCAAAAATGTGACGCGTGGGAAGGCGGGGGTTACAAAACACGCCCAGCACACGAAGTCACGAGACCACGTTGTTAGCACTTATGCAACTAAGAGAACAGATGTAACTGCGCATGTGCAATTATCGTCACACCTCTTCGTCCTTCAAGATAATCGTTGCCTGGTTTGCTTTCTACGGGCTGAAGATCTCCAATTGATTAAGGCCTCTCGTGCCCTGACGACGTGCTTCCAAGACGTATCAAGCTAGGTTTCCCTGGGATAGTTGCTGACGGTACGAAGACTGTCGGTGGTCGAATACTAGCACAAGAGCCGCTTCCGTTTAAACAGTGACGATGATAACGCAACCCAAGATCAGGCTACAGTGCCAGGCTGGTGAATGGAACTATTACCGCACCGTAGATTGAGGATCCCTCAACGTAGAACGTGAATCTTCTCTCTGGTCGCGCTTATCCTGGCATGCTTCAAGTGACGTATGGAGATCGGGCTCGACGATCGGTTTTATCACTGGTGCTATTGGCTGCGAGCATTACCTCGGCTCGCCGTCCGAAGGAGATGTTATAGCTTTATAGGTGCCAGTAGCTGTAGTGCCTCTCCCCATCGGTTACCGCTCCTGATGCATGGCGCCAGACTCGGCAAGCCGACTTGGCCCGTTGCATGAGGCTCAGTGGAAAGGTCGCACGGCTTGTCCAACATACCACGGATCGAGGTCGACTCACACCCACTTACAACGAACCCCCAGTGTGATGCAGGCTGTGAACGTACGGGCGCCATTTTCGATTTGGACAAGGTTGACGAGTGTGACCGGCTGCAGAAGCTGTAGCAGAGCTTGTTTGAGTATCTAGTTATTACAGCTGCCGGTCTAGTGAGCTTAGACGCCGTGTCGCAAGCACCATGACCTCCGCGGGGCTCGCCCTCTCTAAATGATGGCTTTTGTCCTTGTCCGAACTCGAAACTCGAAACTCTCTCTGGGGCATGCCTGTTCCTGGAAAACCCGGCAGGCTCAGTCAGTAATGGAGCGAACGGGGTGTGAAACCTGCCGCTGCTCAGCAACATCACTGCATGACAGACTTTGGGAACTGCTAGAATCATTGATCGAGCATCCTGTTTCCTAACCCATGTATGGAAGAGAAAACATGACAACATCGTCCTTGCGTTGCCCCTCCCTATGTACATCCACATGAGATGAGCCATGTCGTTAACTGAACCGGCATCACACCTGGCCGCGTTTGCAGGAGCAAAAAGATATCCACATCAGGCCAATGCGAAGGAGGATGAAGAGGAGACGCGAAAGATCCACGCCACGTCCGCACATGTACAGTGAAAGATAGAAAGGGGCAAATAATAAGAAGGGAGGGTATCCTAACGCCGGCTCAATCAAGAGGCACCCCCATCTCGGCACGGTCAAGGCTATGACTCAACCTTCCGGATCAGAGAATCCGAGGGACGAACCCGCTGCGCCCACTCGCTGTTGTTCTCGTCAGTGGATCCACTTGAAGAAAACCCGATAAGGTGTGACTTACGTCCAGCTACCATCGTAGACCTTCCTGGCTTCTGGAGATCCGTACTGCGCCTCCTCCAGAGCGGTCTCGATGACGCATGCAGTCACTCCGGTGCCGCAGCTTGAGATAATTGGCTTCTCTGGATCGACTCCCTTCTCCTGGAAGACCTTCTTCAGCTGCTCAGCGGGCAGGAAGGCCTTGGTGTTGGGGTCGAGGACGGTGTCGAAGGGGATGTTTATGGAGCCAGGGATGTGGCCAGAGGACAGACCCGGCCGAGGCTCGGGGGCAGTACCCGCCCATCGACCAGCCGGTCTCGCGTCGAGAATCTGCACGCCCTCGGCGCCCTCCTTGTTGTAGTCCATTGCAACCTCGCGCACCTGCTCGAAGTCGGCAACCTTGTCGGCGTCCATCTCAGGGATGGGATATGGGTGGCACTCGACGGTGTAGACCTCTCCGCTCTCAGTGGGGTGGCCCTCGTCAACCCAAAGGCGAAAGTTGTTGAGGATGTGGACCTTGGGATGGCCGAAGACCTTGAGCGTCCAGCCAACACGAGGAGCGCTGAAGATGCCGAGCTCCTTGGTATCGTAGACGACGACGGTGTCCTCACGGCGAATGCCTAGCTCGCTCATGGCAGCGGCGAAGTCTTTAGGTGAGGGCAACATGTGCGGATAAGGGCTTCGCTTGTCGATGGCCTTGTCGAGGTCGAAGAACCGGGCTTTCGGTATCCGCTTCTCGCGGAAGACCTGAATGCCGGTGCGGCCCTCTGGATCATTGGGGAGGAACCACGCCGCACAGAGGGGAATAATACGGGGTTCGGGGCTAATAGACGAGGGAGGGCTCTTCTTGAGAGCCTCGGCGAGCTCCTTGGGCGTGATGAGATAGGAGGAGAAGGAGCGGCGCGGAGCGGCGGAGGAGACGGCGAAGAAAGTCTGGAATGCGGAGGAGCGGAGGAACGGTCGCGAGGAGCTCGACCGAGGAAGAGATGCTCTCGAGCAGCGGAAAACAAAGAAGGTGGACATGACGGAAGCGCAGTTGCTGCTCAATTAGAACTCCTGTTCATGTGGGATTTAATTGTCAGGTCGGGGTGATCGGCTCGAGATAAGCAGAGTTGCCAACGGTCGTGCCGGGCCCATGCAACAGTGGGACCGTCTTTGCTCGGCGATGCGAAAGCGGACCCCAGGAGCTCTCCGGGTATCCGGTCCCCACTCAAGTTGTTCTCCGGTTTCGAAGCAATACAGCCCTAAGGTCGAGGAACAGCAGAAAGCTGATTGCAAGAGAAGCTTCCTGAGAGCTACGGCAAAATTGAGGCCCGCGGAGCTGTGATGCGGGGTTTCTTAGCTTCTTAGCTCTCGCGGGAGGTGGACAAACAAAGAAAGAAGAGGTGAGGTGAGGTGAGGTGAGGTTACCGAAGGCCCAAGTAGCTTGTGAGCGAGCTGGCTGGCTGGCTGGGGAAGGGCGGGTGAAGGCGGGAAAGAAAGGCGCGCGAAAAGCACCTAAGTAAGGAGCTTGGGCCACCACCTCGTGAAAATCGTCACTGCAATCCAATCAACGCGTCTCATGGAGCGTCTAACTCAGTTGTGGTAGTGCACAACACCCACTGCCGTCACTGCGTGCTTTTGTGTACGGGAGGACGAACAGGGCATGTGATTGCAGCGCATTGCCAGTCATATCACGTCTGATACTCCCAACAAGCCGTTGGGAAGAACGACAGGAAGGTCCGCTACACAGGCAGGACTGGTCTGCCGCGTACGTCTCCATCCATGAAGGTCAAGATAAAGTCCTGGAACGCCGTCGCGACATGGAGGTGGGACCTTCCCGAGGACGATGTCTGCGGCATCTGCCAGGCCGCCTACGACGGAACCTGTCCTACGTGCAAATACCCCGGGGACGAATGCCCTCTATGTGCGTCCTCTTCCATCGTCCTCTCTGTTGGACCATCGGGTCCTCCAAGGTCGTAGCATTGTACTGACCGTCGATCGACAGTGTCGGGCAAGTGTGGACACAACTTCCACATGGTCAGCAGGCATCCCTCCCTTGTCACTGAGGGACACCTGTCTCCCTGTGTACCGCAGGCTCTAACAGTAAGCAGCACTGCATATTAGAATGGATTAAACAAGACTCGGCAAAAGGGCAATGCCCCATGTGTCGGCAACGTGAGTCCCTTGCAGCTAGCCCTCTGAGTAGGAGTCGGAGTGTACAGTCACTGACCAAGGAACAGCATTCGAGTGGAACGAAGTCCCATCCACCGCAACACCTCAACGCCAGGAGCACTGATGGCCTGCGTTTGCTGCGAGTCTTCCCCTTGGGTGACTTGGCACGAAATTCACGAGCTAGCAGCTGTGGGAAGCCGTTATGCACGCGTGATGTAGATGGATGTGTAGTTCTGGTGTGTAACGGTATGGGACGGTTTGGAGCAGATCACTCGGGCTGGAGTTTACGGCTGCACTGATGATACCCCTCAGCCAAGGCTACGTTTCTCTAGGAAACTCTGTATATCTTTCGAAGAGCAATTCATGGCAGCGTTGCCCATGTCATCATCACAGGAACATCGCTTCGGCTCGAGGTCCTCAATTCGGCCCTTGTGCGGTAACGGCTTCTTCGTGCTTCTCTGCTCCTGGCGATCACACGAGCGACATGATCTCTTATAGGAACAACTCAGAAGAAGTATAAGTGGCTCATCGCCCAAAAACTCAAGGTATCTGCCCGCTCGTGGTCTCGACATCGGGGTGCTCGTTTAATGGTATGTACATATGCAGGAACACACACACACACCAAACCGCATGTGTACTCACGTGCTGATAATGCACGATAAGATAAGATAAAAGTAGATCAACTGACGCATCTTCCTTGTCAGTCAATCTTCCTCACCATCTGACTGGCAGCCTTGCCATTATGCGCCTGGAGCCGAGGGTGACGATATCTCAACATAAATCCCATTGCGCCCATCATAAGTCGTCTCTCCTCCCTCCGTCAACTGGATCAATATGCTAGACCGCTTCTCCCCTATTCTTCAAACCCGCTCAGCGACCGCAACTCCTGCCTTTCCAACGCTCCCATCCTCGCTCTTCCCGCGGCAGTCATGACGGACCCCGAAGCCACGGAGCGGCCCGGCTCCTCATCATCGAAACAGGGCGCCAACATCACGACCGAGTCGCGCCGCCGGTCCTCTTCCCGTTCACCTCTCCCCTCCCCCGAGGAACAACGTCAGCAGCAACCGGAACCACTGCAACTGCCGCCCTTCCAGCCGCTCTTCACCCTCGTAACCGACACGACAACCCGCGCGACCCACCACCCTCAGGTTCGCTATATCTTCTCCGACGACGACCCCGACCTGCTCACCTCCGCCCTCGCCCACCACCACAGCAGTCTTGCCTTCCCCGACCGTCCGAGCTCCCCTTCCGCGCTCGATGCCAGCGCATCGAGCTTTCCCGGCGCCGCGGCCGCGAGAAACCCCCGACTGCCGCCACCTGACCGGGCCGTCGTACTGGACCTGGTCACGGCAGAGGATGGGAGCGGCACCGGCTACGACGTCGCCTGGGCGAGTTCGCTCACTTCCGACTGGGCCGTGACGGCGGCGCGCGTGCTGCCCATGGCGGGGGACGAGAGCGGCGCCACAGGGACCTCGAAAGATGACGAAGGCGAGGGCGCTGTGGACAATGTGGGGAGGAGGCTCATGCTGCAGATCGAAGGCGTCTCGGTCGAAGAGGGCAGCTCCGGCTCCCCCGCGCGGTCGACGCTGGGAGGAGCAGCAGGAGGTGTGCGATTGGGAGGGGGAAAGACACCGTCGCCTGGAACGGAAGCGGGGGACATGCAGCTGTCTGGTGCGGGAAGCTCGAGGGACAACAGCGGCGGAGGCAGGCATGGGCAGGGCGCGGAGGAGGACTACGGCACTCTGATCGAGGAGTTTGAGAAGAGGTTGGGCGTGCTGAAGAAGGTGGTGGACGCGGGAGAAGAGCGGCAGCGGAAGATGGCTGCGGCTGACGAGCTGGACGGTCAACCGCAGGTAGAGGTTGAAGGAGACGTCCAGAAAGAAGACGAGGATGATACGGCCCGGGGGGAAGAGGAGAAGTGAAGCATGGGATGCCGGCCGAGGTAAGTGTAATGGCCGGCGTGCTTGCACTATCTCCGCGAGGAACATCGCACACTACGGCCGTTTGGGGGCCTGCGGCACCAGCCAGACCGCAATACGTTTTGATGCTCGGCTTGAGCAGGGCAGTGGATCACAGCACACAAGCCCAAATGGGGTGTGCTTAGCCTGACAGGGCCCATGCGCGTTGGGACCTCTCAAAAAACATCGACAACCTTAGGTCGGACGGTAGGAGTGCCTCTTTTCAGACATCCAAATCCGCGACTTCAAGAACGAAACAGCTACAATGCCGAGAGCATTCACCTTAGTCGCGAGGTTCGATACCCTAGGATTCCTCATTACTACATCGCGTTCTACTGGCATTTACGGATCTTTTTCAAACGTTAGCTAGGGGAGCCAGTCGGTCTATCTCTAGAGGGCACGGGACTCTCCATAGCTCAACTCAGTGAAATGTATTTACCATGACTCGACCGTCCGAGTTTCAAGGGATGGGATCTTTCCTCATAGCAGATCAAGTGAGCCGCTATGTCTCTCCTAGATGTAGGAGAGATGAGTAGACATTCAGTCACGCTTCAAGAAGGGAAACAAGATATACATCAAACAGGGAAAGACACAGCTCAATTAAACTCCTAATATCTAAACTCCATGCAGACCTCCCCTTTGTGTCCCAGTTATAGTCCTCGCCGACGAGAAGACGCTAGCAAGCTGTTCGAGCAAGACACAAGGGACGACGCCATAACCAGAAGGACCACCAGTACAAGAAGACAACGATCCCCTGCATTGGGGTACACATATTTCCCGTTCCTGTTTCGGCTCGTAGAACTGACGGCTTGGACGTATAGTATAGAGGAAAGGAAGAAAGCAGAAGCGAGACGACTGGGGGGAAAGGGGAGGTCTGCAATGCCATGACCGAAAACCGATAGAAGAGCGAAAAAGGAAATCCAGCAGATGGATACGCGTCGCACCAGAAACCCTGTTTCCTAAAAAAGTTGGTGTTTATACAAGTTCGTAAAGCTCCTTCCGTACTCGGATATAGATGAAACGTCCTCACGGACGAGGTTTAGCTCGAGGATTTGCCCGGAATGACTGGTAGAGTGTAGACAAGCGTCGGGTCGTTCTCGACGTTCACAAACCGACGCTCCTTGGCCGCGGTAGTATCCTCTTCCGAGAAGGGCTTATCAATAACGACGTATCGCTTCTCGTTCGCCGGTGGCTCGTGGAATGCTGCTCCAGGGATGATAAATCGTCCTGCTAGCCCCTTCCCGGCGATGCCCTTCAAGCTTCCGCCGCCCGCGAATCGGCTCAGAGGTGCAGTCTCCGAATCGTCATAGGGAACGCCGGGAATGACAATCTTCGACTGTGCATAGATGGCTGTGACAGGAGGCTCGCCGGCGAAGTCGACTCCGCGGATCTGGAGGGTATCGCGCTTCTTGTTGCTCGACCCCTGCTTGTTGACCATAATGTACACCACGACGACAATAACAATGACGACGATGATGCCGACTGTGAAAGAACTGTCAGCTCAAGGGTCCAAGGGCCGTGGATACTGAAAACTCACCGCAAATACCCAAGCAGATCCACTTCTTCTTCCGCGTCTTCCTTGCCGTCGTGACTGCGACAGCAATCTCCTCGTTGCCCTTGTCGAGGTTCTCTACGACTTCCTCGCCCTTCTGCTCGATGTTGGTGATCTGGACTTCCTGCTGGATGACCAGAGTGTCCATGTCCTGGAACAGCTGTGCGAGCTCAATCATCTGCTGCTCAATGCGCTGTAACGCGGCGTGGCGGTCCTGCACGGCATTAAGCACAGCGCGAGCCTGGCCCTGCCGGCTGCTCTGCATCATAGCCTGCTGGAACACCTGGTTGCCCGCTCCCGTGACATCCTCGACCGCCGCGCGTACCTCGCTCTCGTCAGCATCAGGACGTACGATCCGGTATTGCCGCGCCATCTGATCCTGCGTCTTCTTGCGGAACGCAGACTCGACTTGCTGGTAGCTCTGAATTGCGTTCTTGAGCCGGCGGTCGATCCGGCCGACCTGCGGGGCGTTCTTGGGCTGGCGAGAGTCCGGTGACGACTTGACCTGGCGGACCCGGTCAGTGAGCTCACGGTACAAAGCCATGGTCTCGGAGGACTGGGCGTCGAGCTGCCGCGATGTCTGGGAGCCACCCGAGGCATCGGCATCGTTCAGCGACCGGTCTTGCAGCATGCGGAGTTGGTTGAGATTCTGCTCGATCCGGTCGACGCCTTGGTCGATGCTCCGGCACTCGTTCAGGATGGCGTTAGGGTCGCCCTGGCCAAAAGAAGAGGCGTTCTGGGCGAGAGATGCCATCTCGACGTTGCTCCCTGTAGCAGACGACGCATTAGGTCCAACCCATGGATAGCTCGCAATGTTACCAGCGCCCAAAATTCCACCAAAGACTCACCACCATATTCGTCCCGGCCCATTGCTGGGCCCTGATTGTATCTGGCGGCACCTCCTCCTCCGGGACGCGGTCCCTGCCCGAATGCTCCCGGTGGAGGAGCTCTTGGGGGAGCTCCATATCCGCCGCTGCCTGCCTCCTCGCGGTCGTCGAAAGGGTTCTGTCTTCCTCCGTATCTGCAGAGCAAATGTCGTTAGCATTCACAGCCTGGACGGAGCCATCGATCGTTTCGAGACAGTTGAAGCATCGGCGGTTCGTTGAGGTGCTCGGGGAGTGTGACTAACCCATACTGCTCCATTTCGTTAGTATTAAACTGCGTAAAACGTATAGAATGGGAGCTGTAAGCCAGTACAGCGCGAAGAAAACAAAGGGCGATGGACTGTTGGAGAGACACCAAGCTCGAGAGAGAGGAGAAGGCGGGAGAAAAGGGCTCTCGCGGCTGCGGGTCCGCTTGGCCAGCGTTGAAACGCAAGAAGGGTAGGGGTTGAAACACTCACACTCATCTTGACGGAGTCGGAGCGCGAGAGCGCCTGCTCGCTGGCCGAAAAGGGGCAAGGTGCTCGCGAGTATGTCGGCGCCGATGTAGAGCCGTTTGTGATGCGGTTCTGCCGATGCGATGTCTCTAAATTGAAAGGAGAGTGGAATCAATAGAAGGAAATGGTGCAAGAGAGTGATGAACCAGAGAAGTCGGAGCGGAATCTGGGGGACAAGGCGTTCAGGAGTTGGTGGCTCGAAAGGTCACTTTTGGTTAAGAGCTGAGAAGTCCGAGGAGGACCTGGACCCCTGTCTCGAATGTACACAAAAGATGGATGGTACCTCAGGGTCCCACTGTAACGCTGCAACCTTGGAGGTACCTCTTGGGACAGCCGTCCAGTCCGGAAATGATTTACCAATGTTCCTGAACAAATATGTAGGCGAGAAATTGGACGACGCTCTGCTGCTGCTCCAAAGCGTAATTGTCTTGTCTATTGCGAGTTCTTTCTGAAATTGATTCGTGGTTCTTTGTCTCGTTCGACTTCCCTCGAGATCCTTTGGCTGTACTGAAAGGGCGAGGCACAAGGAAGCGAGGACACCCCGGTCCCCAGTCTGGGAAGCGCGAACCAGACGGCGCCGGGAGCGACAGGGGCAGCAACAAATTCGGTTTCAAGAGGACGATCGCCAGGCACAGCCGTTGGCCATAAGAATAGGCTCTTCGATACGCTAACCGTCCTTGAGCGGCGGCGAATCACACCTCGAGATCTCGACGTCTCTTTTTGCCAGTCAAGACGATAGTTTGGAAGAGCAATTTGCCTTGTTCCTTGTGTTTTGGATGGAAGAAGTCGGTTGTTGCGTCAAAGGCACCGACAATAACAGAGCGTACATCGCCCATTTTATCCCATCTTCCACGCCAAGCGCACATTGGATGGAAGACGCCGTCTCTTCAGCTCTCAAATAGCACAGAACGCCCTGCAGAACCGGCTCCGTCGACGCAGTCAGCAGTGCCTCAAAAGGCGCAGCTCCTCGTTAGTCCGCCGAAACCCTGTGGAACGGAAGCACGATAATTACCTTGACAAGGACGACTGTTGGCTTCTCCCTTGCATGCTGACGTTGATAGTCCAAGAGGCTTGCCGTTGCCCAGAGAGGACGCCATGTCGGCCTCCCTCCGGAGCTAATATCACCCTGTTTAGGACCTCACAAAGTCATGTCTGCCCAGACAGGACGCTTACCCCACGCTTGAACATGGTGCCGTCTATCATGACTCCGGCTTCAGCTCCGGCTGAAGTAGACCCGGTCTAGCCCCCCGTGGCTGATCGTGGCCGAGGCTGTAGGCTTGATAGTGGAGGAAGACCAGCAAGCCGATCAGCGCAAAATGAAGGAGCTGAGTCAACTCGGTCAACGTATGGCGACCATAATGGATGTGTGTGGAGTAAGCTGATCACAGGGTGCTGCTCGATAACAGTTTAACCGTAGACACTTTAACGTAATGGCGACGGTCCCCTCAAGCAGGACAATAAGTCTCCGTGGAATACGAATGCAAGTCTGCTTTGTCTAGCAGAGGCAATTGATTCGCCGGTGAGCTCTAGCCGCTGCTGTACAGTCCTTGTGGTGGCCTTTTGGTTCATGCGCAAAGCTTCTCGGAAGCTTAACAGTTGTCAGTCCCTCCCGGGACGCTGTGACGCTGTAGCAAAGGGGCACCATACATCGCCTTCTAATCGTTTTCTCAACAATGAAAACTCCCTACACTTCCAAGCAGGTATCTGAACATAATTTTATTCTTGTTACTTCTTGTCTACGGCATCGTATCACAATTAGAGCAGTTGTAAGAGAATACCATCACCCGTCAAGCGCGCTCAAGTCCTTGGCGCGATGTGTCCGGAGGCGACCGTCCCCTCCCGACAAACTCCTCAACGCCAAGGCACCCTCCGAGCACCTCCAAGATTCACGTTGCTCTCCTCAGACCACAGCGTAAGCGGCGGCGTAGCTCACGCTTGAGTCGCGGATGTGTTCCACGAGGCTGCTCCGCTGGTACTGGACGAACTTGAACTTGCCATCTCCCTTACCCTCTTTTGCCAGTCCCTCAAGCGCCGCCATCAAGACGCCGATGGGATGGCGTCCGCAAACCGTATTCTTGGTCTTTTCCAGGTTCTCGACGAACTTATCATGGATACCTGTCTCAATGGCCGCAATGGAGAGGGTATCAAGGACCTTAATGCCCTCATGGATAGGAGTCTTAGTCTTGTAGTCGGATTGCGTCAGCCTCTTCAAGCCGGTCATATCTCGGGGATCCTCCAGGTATTTCGTGTAACTAAAACGAAGACCCCAGTGGCAGAAGTCGGACGAAACCACGAATGCATTCTCCTCATCGGCCAGGTATGGTGCGAGAATTTTCGCATATTCCTTCTCTGCCTCTCCGCTGTTGTCACCGATGAGAATGGGTACAATGGAGGGCCAGGTGGAAGGGTCGGAATCCTCCCCGCAAGTCTGGGACAAGCGCTTCCAGATGTAGGGGAGGTGCATCTCGAGGGAATGTTCACTGATATCTGAAGATATCGGGATGCTGTCGAACTCCCCGGTGTTCCGGAGCTTCTGTATCGTTTCGGTATCAACAGTGAGGGACCCGAAAGGTGTCGCGTAGGCATCAAACTTGGTGAGGGCGGCACCACGCAAATAATATGTGTGCGAGGGACCTAGGACGAATACGCGCTTTGCCTTAGAGAGATCCCAGGCCTTGTATGCCCATGCGGCGCAAGGCCCGGAGTAAGAATAGCCGGCATGTCTGGACAACGGACGAACCGTCAGTAATCTGCACGGACATGGAGAGAACGGGTAGAGCTAGGAGAACAGACAGAATCCACCACAGTTGCGGGTGACTCACGGGGCAATGATCACTCTGGCACCGGGAATGGGGAGCTTGGTATCATTGATCGTGTCGGGTACCTTGGCTAGATTGGAGTCGAGCTCGTCGCTGAGGACTTCAGGATCCCCATCGTACCACGAGTCTGCATGGCTGGCTTCCCGGACTCTCATGTTTGACTAGAATTACTCGACACGATAAGCTTGGACGATAGTAGCAGAGCAGAAACCACACGGAAGGACGACCGAAGCAGAGACGAGGCGCGGCGTCTCGAGGAGCTTAGATACCTACGTTAAAGGGATGAGTGTAAAGTTCGTGGAGGGGTCATGTCACTGCTTTCTTCTCCTGACGCGCGGGGTAATTCCGTCCTACGAAGCGGGGCATCATGGGGTGCCACTGTGATGCGATCAACAACATACCTACCTACCTATCAGCCTCCTTAGGTACATAAGGTTGAGCATGGTCCATGCACACTTGCCAGCTTTCTGGCATTCCACTCCTCTAAATACTTACTCCTTCCAGCTTCCTGGCATCAAAGTGATTGGTCCTTCCACCATGTCCCAGAACTCCCCGGCAATAATCTCATAGTATTCATCCCAACACAACGACCAGTCCTCCGGATTTGGGCCGAAGCTGAAGTCTCGTACATAGCTCCATCGGATGGACGATGAGTCTCCTATCCGAAGCCTGACAAGTGCCGCCGGACAGCCGTTGTCATCAGATCTTTGATGTTGAAGGATTTCCTTCTCTTTAGTACCATATTCTACTAGATCTACGCCGCCCTCCTTCAAGATACCTAGCCAGAGCTCCAGATGTTCGCACAGGAGTTCGGACGCTGTGAAATAGAGACAAATGGCATGGAGTAACGAGGCCAGCGGAGTGCCAGTCCACGACGTTACCAACCGATATCCAGGTGGACCGCCGAAGTCCTCAATATGCTGCAGGTCGACTTCCTCGACATGGTGTAAGTCATCCGTGTCCGCTTTCGCAACCAAATCTTTAAGCAACACCTGCAGCTCGCTCTCGGAGTTATACTGAAAATGACGTGGCTGTGCGACTTCCCGGCCATATGCAAGGACGCCTGTGTGTATGAGAGAATGTCCTTCTGTTGCAGACTCTTTCAAGTCCACCGTCGTTATTATCCCATCATTACAAATGGACTGCCGAAATCTGTCCGGGAACCTGCCCGTATGGGTATATTTCATGGCGCGTCTCGCTATGCGAAAGCGTTCTCGACCCGGTATACTGTAATAGGATGGCCAGAAGGTTTCGATGAAAGGATGGAACAGGGCGGGTACGTAATCCCTGCCCAGCGACGCCATCAGCTCGGACGGACTCATTTCGTCAGTAGAGCGGTATTGTCCGAATAGTTGCATAAGAGAACGCCTGTTCTCTATGTATGCCGCGTCGCGATGAAGCCCTCTGGTGCAGTGGGCAATGACAGAGTTAGAACTCCTAGAAAATTGTCAGCGTGGATATGTTTGCTATGTGTGCGGACATTACAGACCATTTCCCATCGCCCTTGCCTTCGAGTTCTAAATCACTGCCTTCCTCGAGGCACACATCAAGTCCCATTTTCAGAAGCTGTTCACAGACACGTAACTGGTTGGTCGAAGCCGCATACTAGAACTCGTTAGCTACCCCTGCACCGCTCAGATGTGAAAGACATGCTTGTGCGCATCAGTAGGAAACCATCCAACCTGACACGGTTTATTGCAAACTGGGCAGTGCATTGGCCTTAAGGACCTAGAAACAAGAAGCTACCAGGATGCGAGGGTAAGAACAGCGAAACCTACATGAAGAAGCGACCACCCATACTGATCACGATCAAAAGGGGAAGCTTGCCGTGTTTCGAAGAGTCGAAGCAGGCCCTGTAGATCGCCGCAGGATGCGTAGTTGAAAGCAGGCGTAGTGCTCATCTCTCTAACGTTGTACCGCCGAAATCTGAAGTCTGCTTCGTAGTCGTACCGATACTCGAACTCCCAGGCAACGGCTGTTAGCCATCGAGGTGGTCGAATGCACAACTTATAATATGTCCCGTTCCCTAACGATTTGATCGCAATACTTCCAATGGTAGGGAGTCCGAACGACACCATAGTCTTGCCTTTGGGACGGAGGCCGGCTAGGGCCGGCCTCATTCGGACGACAGACGTCTGAGCAACGGCTTGTTGAACTGTTTCGTCGGAAATTTTAGGGTCGCCTGTCAGGTCAACGACGTTGCCTTTGACCTCTTCCACGATTCGGATTCCGTTCAATTGGCCGCCGACTCCAGCTTGAGGAAGATTCCTTGACTGGCTAGGAGTAGGTCGCCGGACAGTATTCCTGAGATCGGCTAATGATGCCCTGAGATGAGAGTTCAGTCATCCGGCCAATGAGTAAGATACTCCATCATTCTTCATCTTACATCATAAACAACTGCATCGCTGTCCGTAACTGTTCTGAAGCCACTTTCCTGTTCTCTTCCAGACGGGCGATCGTCTCCTTCTTTAGCAATATCTTAGCTTTGAGAAGCATTCTCTTCCGTCTTTTGCCCCTCGTCAAAACAATCTCTTTTTCCAACTCTTTCAAGACATCAGACAGTGACTTCAGGGCTTGTTCGCAATTGACCAGGATTGCTTTTGCCACGGAGGCATTCCAAAATTCAGGGGGCAGATCATCCTGGCTGAAGTGTTGTTGCACCATGAGAAGCATCGGTGTCAAGTCCCGAATGTTGTCGAGAAGCTTCCGCACATACTGCGGCGCTTCCTTCAACTCTTGCCAGAAGTCGTTAATCTTCACAACGCCCTTGACCAAGTCCGTAGCCAGCTGGACCACGGCCACAGAACTGGAGAACACGCCGAGCACCTCCGCCATGTCCAGCCTCGTGACGGTCCTCTAGGCCAGACAGTGCTTGGCCACGGGGCCATGAGAACGAACGGTCTCAGTCAGAGCTGACAAGATGCAACCCTGCATGACCGTACAGCACCGAAAATCCTCAGCCAGATAGAAAGAGAAAGATACAGCAACCGACTGTCTTCAGAACGAAAGTAAGCGCCATGCAAGATGATCGGCCATCTGCCGAAGCGTCCCGTACAACTATCGAAAGGAAACAGAAATGGAAAAGCATTTGATCGTCGAGGAAGCGCCTAGAAAGACATGGGCCACACGCCGGCCGCCCGAGAGTGGCTAATCCATTCTGCCTTGACGGTTGCCCGCCGATGGTGGAACCCCTTGGTTGGCTGTTGACGCGGGATATGCTGATGGGGCGAGGCCTCCTCAAAGGCCGCGCATTGCGTGACCCCCACAGCACTGCCTCAGACGTGCGTAGAGTCGGCTATGGAAGCTACAGGCAGCAGGAACCCTTGGCCGCAAACGACAAACATACCAACTCGGAGTATAGCTGGATTCTCGCTGTTGAAGAACCATGTTTCGATTGATGGTGCGAAGTCTTGAGATTTGATCGTGAAGAGCGGCGGCGCTCATAACGTTTCTTGCAGGGAGATTTACCACAAGAGACTTGAAGTGGACCCCAAGCTCAAGCGCGCAAACCTTCTAGTCCTTGTCAAAGTCCATTTTACGAAGGTGTCACAGTATAACAATAGGCGTACTGGGACACACATGTCAAAGAGACACTTGAGTTGCGTTGATGATTATAAACTCAGTATGCCTCAAGTGGAAACATACATGCAGGATTAGACAATCATAGTATCCCAAGCCAGTTACGCTTGGCACAAGGCATAGTACCCCTAATTACCCCCGAACGCCATTGCTTTGTACCGTTACATACGCCGAAGAGCAGATCCCTTCGAGCCCCGAATCCAAAATCGTGCCATCCAAGGTCCCGAGCGCTTTCAGCAAACCCCAACACCTGCCGCTGTGGCCCAGCCGATACCTCCAACCCACACCTTGCGACCGGCGCACATCAGGCACCGCCTCTGCTCTCCAAGGTTGCTCACGGAGCAAGAGAAGCACACGGCCTTCCCGCACGCGCCGCAGGCGTGGTCACTGGTGGTGCCCTCCAGCCCGTAACCGTCGACATCCATGCTATCGTCTCCGCTGCCCAGCCCTGCGCCGCAGTCCTCGCAGCTCGTCGGCCGGTTATGCACCGGCAAGCCACCATTGGGTGTTGACATTGTCGACGCACAGGGCGTCGACGACGCGGAGCTCGGCGCGCTCGGGAGGTTCCAGAAGCTGTGCAGCGAGGGCTGGTTGCGCGCGGGTGCGGGCGCGGCAGCAATGGTTGTGGCAGGTGGGGAGAGGACGTGCTGAGGCTGGGGGTCGGCGGCGGCGGCGGCGGAGTAGAGGAGATTCAGCGTGTGCTCTGCGTTGGCGATTGAATATGAGCGGGTGTCCGGGGATCTCTTGTGGTGGTGGGCTCGCCACTCGTAGAACTTACGGTGCACCTCCTCGTCCGAGGGCCGCGAGTCGCGGAAGCGCTTCAGCGTCCGGCTCGGGAGGTGGGCCGGCGTGCACGAGCGCGCCGTCATCGACGGCGAGGCGGGCTGGTCGGTGTCCATGGCGCCGAAGAAGTCCATAGCTGCAGTGCCAATGGGACGTGGTGGTGAGGATAAGAAGGTGCCATTGCTGCTGAAAGAGAGCTCTGAGTCGGAGCGCTTGCGCTTGAGAAGCATTGCGACGTGCGTGATCTGGAGATGTCCGTCTCGAGACACGTAGAGGGAAGGCGGAGGGAATTGAGGTGACCAGTGACCCAAGTGTATATCAATTCGTAGTGTAGATCAATATTTGCGATGATCTCCTGATTTGATGCTGTTACTGCTGATGTGAAGTGACGATAAGAGTATGGAGAACTGAGTGGTGCAGCCGGTGATCGAGGTGGTGAGCCTGCTTTTTAGGCGGGTGCATTTCAAATTCAAGGAGGCTGGAAGCGGGACAAGGCACTTAACGCGTCCGTGTGCGACGCGGAGACGCGGCAACCGTGCGGGCGCCAACCTGCAGGCCATTCTCGCGTCGCGACCCTCTCCCTCCACATTCAAGTTCGAGTCTTCTGTCAACACCTGCGATTCCTACAAACTCCTCGATCCGGTGCCAATCATGGACTATGAAACAGGGCGAATAACCAAATAAATATAACGCCCTTCAACACAGGCACCAGAGGTGGTTATGGTTAGAAGTAGACATTTACACAATCTTGATGACCAGCTTCCCCAACCCCCCCTTCCCTGCCGCCACTTTATCCATGGCGGTCTTCGCGGCCTCGAGATCATCCCGTGAGATGACGGTCAGCACCGGCTTGACCTTCCCAAGTGCGATGATCTCGCCGGCCTTTTCCAGGTCCTCTCTGTTTCCGGGTTGCCGGACACGAACTCCATCTTGACGTTGGTGCCCCTGAGCTTCCACCTGTAGTACAGCTGCGCCAGATCCGCAAGCCATGACACCCAGAAAGGGATCTCACCCATCACCACTTTCAGGGTCTGCGAAGGTGGGATCGCGGCAATGGTTACGACGACGCCGGAGTCCGGCTTGGCCAGAGGGAACCTCTTGTACAGGTCCCATTGAGTGTCATAGACGAAGTCGACAGTGCCGGCCCCCACCGTCTTGACGACGTCCTGCGTCTTGTAGTCCACTACCTCGTCAACAACGCCGCCCGGGAGGAGCTCTTTCACAAGCGGAACCTTCGGCGTCGAGGCCGTTGCTATCAGCTTCTGCGCCCCATAGACGTTCTTGAAGATCTCGCATGCCAGCGACCCCATCGCCCCAAGTGCCGCGGAGACGAAGACTGTCTTGCCCTCGAGCGAGCCGCCGGGCTCCCCCATCAGCTCCAGGCCCCTGTTGATGCACTGTATCGTCGTGACCACCCCGCCCGGCAGCGCCGCTGCCTCCTCGAAAGAAAGGTTGGCCGGCTTGGGCAGCAGCAGGCTCTCCCGGCACACGGCGTAGTCGGAGCAGAACCCGGGCATGTCCGAGGGGTCCATCGGGCGCGAGAACGGCATGCCGTATACGGTGTCGCCTACTTTGAGGGTCTTGACTCCCGGTCCAATGGCGGCAACCACACCAGAGCCTTCTGCTCCGATTTTGATGGGAAATCTGTAGTGCAAGTGCTGTTAGCAGCCGGTCCGTGATGTACTGCGGTTCACTGCAGGGCGTACTTCATAGGCGGCGCCAGGAGCTTGAACATCCCAGAGGCGACCTGGGGATCAAACGTATTGATTGCGCCGGCGTACATTTTAATCAAGACCTCGTCTGGTCTCTTGATTTTTGGGACCGGCAGCTCGATCACTTCATACCCAGCAGGGGAACAGTACTTGCGCGCGACGAGCGACCACATCGTTGACGGGATCGAGAGAGACATCGTGGGGTGCGGACAGCCACTGACACATTTCACTGTCTGCTAGCGGTTCATCCTTTCCGTCAGTCACGGTCAGGATACACTATATATAGCGGTTGAAATGTGTGAATGCGGATGGCCGGTGTACTTTCGGCGCTGCCGCCGAAAGGGTGCCGAACGGACCGCCGAAAGTGGGTGCGGGACCGCCGAATAGTCGCGGAACACGCCATTAGGCTGGAGCCTATCTAGGTAGTCAGTCCAACGAAGCTTCTTGTTTCCTTCGGCCCTCAGATGTTGTCTCCATATCCAAAGAGACCCGGTCGACTAGGCAGGCCAGAGTTCACGGGGCAGCGGTATGCCCGGCAGAGGACGGATTCGGTCAACCTCCGTGCAACATTTCTGGTACGGCAGTGACCTCGGCCTGTCATTGTGCCCGTCATATGATCAGAACAATCACAGCATACCAGGGAGCAACACCATTGGACATTTGACTCCGCAGTGTGTTCCTTCGCAGTGACTGGAGGCAGGGCTATTGACACCTGTTGTGCTTCGTGTATACCGGGCGTTGTGCTCACCTACGATCTGCCATCCGTTATTTGGTCACATTCTCCTGTCACACCGAGATATGCCACGGCTACTCAATCCCTGGCTGCGACGCAAGTTGCAACAAAGGCAGCCGAACCGAAGGGCATTCCGAGTTCAACATCATAAAGCAGAAGTTGTAGTCAGTGGGTGAGCTCGACTAAACAAGGCAAGTATTGCAAGACAAGCTCGACACCCAGTTGGATTCTCTGAAGCGAGTCTTCTTCCTCGTTCACACTGGACTCATTAGACGGAAACAGACATCCGGAACATTTTATGCTTATGGCTCTAGCACCCACGCAGGACTGCCCCGTCGGTTGGTCCTCGGAGGAGCGAGACTCGTGGCCTCGACGAGGAACAATAAGCGTGCATGCAGGCTTTCTATGTTGATCATAGACAATGTCTCTGTGCTGCCCGCCGATCTGACCGATAGCTCGGGCTGTGCGCCATCGTATTCACGGACAAGACACGCACAGTCTGTAGGACGAGGTCTCTTAGCCTGAGACACTGGGAGCTCTCGTCACCAAGAGTGAACCCTGCCGTGCGTCCCATCAGCCGGTCAAATGTCCCCGCGGCACTGACGCCTCATGTGGCACAATCTGCGTCGATGCGGCGAGCTCGGGAACACGGTGCTTCTGTCTCTTGTACCTCGGGGAGGCATCTGTCTAAGGTACCTCTAGATGCGGTTCGCTGCCAGGCGAGAGTTGGTGAGAATGGATGCGTATTGAGTGCTCGCCGCCAATTGGTCTGCGATCCGGGTACTCACGTGATGGTCCCGGCCCGCCTCGAATCCCCGCTGCAAGTGGCCGGGCTTAGCCGTCATGAGCAGCGGCCCAACCGTCTGTCAATGGTCACACTTGCAGCGCAACACCGACGACCAGGCATCAGACACCCTCCTGGCAGCCACGATGAAGCGCGACAGTCTTCCCTCGCTGCTTCTGCTGCCCTTCCCGCCGGACCCGGCAAGCCGCGTCTGTCTCAATGCTGCTTACAGGCCCTCCCTGACCGCCGGGTTACGCAGGCTCAGGGACGCCGACGCGGCCCGGACACTGGTCGTCGCCCTGGCCTGCCCCATCCTGAGCGGGCCATACATGAGATCCAAGACATTGCCGTGGCCTCATGCGCAGTCTCTGCTTGCTGGCCTATACTCCATCATCGCCGTCATCTGTGCTGAGCTGTCCATCGAGACGGACGTGAACGGGGGCCCGGGATCTGTCGATGCGCGGGTGCTGCTCATCGACCATGACCGGGCGCGGCGCTTTGCTGCCGACTTTCGACCGGCAGTCGAGCCCAACAACACAGCGATCGTGGACCTGCCCACTTTCGCGTCCGCCTACTTCCCATGGAACTATATATTCCATGTGGACAGCGAGCAGGGCCACCAGCTCTACTCAATGTATCTCAAATTTGCTGAGGGGACGCAGACGCTCCTGCAAGAGCAGCTGGTGACCGTCCAAGCGGGCGTAACCATGAACGCCACGGAAGGCGGCATCCCGACCGCCCACTCCCAGACTGCCAGTCACCAAACAGTCTGCCTAGGCGGGACGTTCGATCACCTCCATCCTGGCCACAAACTGCTTCTGACGGCGGGTGCTTATATCCTCGACATCCCGAAGGAGGCCACATCGGACCCATGCCACTACATCATCGGCATCACCGGCGACGAGCTGCTCAAGAACAAGAAGTACGCAGAACTTGTGCAACCATGGGATGAACGCGCCCGAAATGTGCTTCAGTTTCTCTCCACCGTCCTGGAGCTGTCACCAGCTGGCTGGAAGCAGGGACGCACGCTGAGGATCGATGAGAGTGACGGTGACTTCAGAGCATTCTTTCGGGACAGGACAGTCTCTGTGCAGTGTGTGAGGATTCATGACGCATTTGGCCCCACCATCACCGAAGAGAATATTGATGCATTAGTTGTCTCGGGAGAGACCCGGTCGGGCGGACAGGCTGTGAATGATAAGCGGGTAGCACAGGGTTGGAAGCCGCTCGAGATCTTCGAGGTTGACGTCCTCGAAGCCGGGGAGATATCAGACGAGGCGACCAAGACGGAGAACTTCGCTTCCAAGATCAGCAGTACGGCAATTCGGCAGCTGAAAGCCGAAGCAGCCACCAGCTGAAAGTGCGCCAACCGTTGCGCAGTCTCAATGATGCAAGCTGCATGGCCGCATCTTGCATCTAGAGTATCTGCCCAGCGCCACAGTTGTCAAGTTGTCTTGCAGCAGGCGAGCTGCCTGGTGGCTTAAAAGAGAGGTCATGTCTGCATTCTCCGCCTTGTCTCTCCGTCTTATCTCCATGAGGCGGCTGCGCAATAGCTGGAGTACATGGACGTTGCTGCCGGTACGCGACCCGGGACCGTTGTGCAACATGACGATATGCGTGCATTCGACCATGTCCCGGATTTTCGAGGGACTTGTGGTTTGCCTGCCCAACAGGGCAGGACGCATTTGCCCGCTCTTATGTGATCGGATTGAAACCGCGGCTTCTCACCTCACTTCACCTGATGACGGACGTGGCTTGGAAGCAGGTTGGATATGGGCTAGTCTCGTCCCTGGAACTGTGAACTGATGGAAGGTTGACGAGTTGCTTATGGCTTTCGCTCGACTTGACCAAATCGTGCTCCGTCTGCAGACCCATAAGACAAGAGATGTCTCGCCGATCCTGGCTATTCTCGGTGAACATGTCTCTCGACTATGAAACTGTCCCCCTGTTACCGAGTCGCTGTATTATCGCCAGAAGGCTTAGAAGGATCCGGGGGCATCAGGGATTACTTTCCACCTGAACCTACTAAGGCGAAAGCTAAAAGAGCAAGTGAGAACAGCAAGGAGACAGCACCCTAGGTTCGACTACCACACTATTTGTTCTCACTATCTGCATATCTATCTGCACGGATCTAGCTCAGATGGTTGCCTTCCCATCCTTCCCTCATCGTCACGACGATGAGGGCGCAGTAATTACCCATATCATTCACGCGCATGGTCCATCTTTGGCTTCCTCTCAAACATCGGGCTTCAGCGCTTCCAGAGATGTCGAGAAACAGGATGACAGACACACAAAACGTGCGTCCGCAGACGGACATGATTACAGTGTGACGACTGACCCACTGTCCATCTGCCAACTTCTGGCGGAACCCGCCCCGTCCACTTCGTCAGACCTGACGTTCCCAGAGGGTGGACTGGCTGGGTGGCTCGTGGTTGTTGGCGCCTTCTGTGCCATGCTGTGCGTCTTTGGGCTCATCAACTCATCTGCTGTGTTCGAGTCCTACTTTGCTGCACATCAGCTCGCCGAGTACAGCCCCTCCCAGCGAGGCTGGGTCTTCAGCCTCAACCTCTTCTGCGTGTTCTTTCTCGGACTGCAGGTCGGCCCGGTGTATGATCGCTTTGGTCCTCGAGTGCCAGTTGCGCTGGGCAGCATCCTTGTCGTCGGCAGCCTTTTTCTGCTAGGTTTCTGTACTAGTGAGTATCCTCGCAACCTCTATCAGGCTACCTAGCGTCGATAGCATCTAGAGTTGGGCTGACATGAACCATGCCTGAAGCTTACTGTCAGATCGTTCTGGCGTACGCTTTTTTAGGGGGATCGGGTGGCGCTCTCCTGCTGTCACCATCCTATGGCTGCATCGCACACTTCTTCAACGTACGCAGAGGCTTGGCCACAGGCATCGCGACAACGGCCGGGGGCGTTGGCGGCGTGGTGTTTCCACTTGTCTTGAAAAGACTGCTACCTGCCCTGGGGTTCCAATGGGCCACCCGCATAATGGGTGTCATCTTGCTGGTCGTGACGATGCCGGCGAACCTGTGCCTCCGTTCTCGATTACCACCGCGGACAAAGGAGCCGCTTCGCACCGTCGTGCCCGACTTTGGCATCTTGAGGGACCATCGGTATGCGCTTGCTTCCATGGCCACATTCTTCATGGAGTGGGGGCTCTTCATTCCCGTGACCTTTATCGTCTCATTCGCCGCCTCTCATGGGCAGGATCCGACCTCCTCTTACATTCTACTTTCGACGATGAACGCTGGCTCCGTCGCCGGACGCTGCCTCCCGGGCCTGGCAGCAGACAGCATGGGCCCGTTCAACGTCATCATCCTGACAGTCGCCCTCTGCACAGGCTCGACTCTCGGCCTCTGGCTGCTGGCGGGATGCTCCCGGGCGATGTTGATCGCGTTCGCTGTAGTGTTCGGCTTCGCCAGCGGTAGCAATCTGGGCCTCGGGCCAGTATGCCTGGGACAGCTATGCGACGTGCGCGACTACGGGCGATTCCTGGCAACGGCCAACTTTGTCGCCAGCTTTGGCAGCCTGACCAGCGTGCCGATAGGGGGTGCGCTACTGGGGATGGGCGGCGGGGTCCGCGGCGAGGACGGTAGTGATGAACTGGGATGGACGGCGCTCATTTTGTTCTCAGGTTGCTCCTACGCACTTGCTCTGGTCTGCTATGTGTCTGCGAGGGTCCTGGCTGTCGGCTGGGGGTTGAGGACCAAGTTCTAGAGGGATGGACGGGCTTTGGTAAATCAGCTCAGGGAAGGCTCTCTAAATTTGATAGGCCGTCGGCCCGAAAGCGGCTTTGGATCCAAGATTGACAGAACAAGAGGACGGTTTGATAGAACAATAGACGGCCTCATACAGAAAGCTCCCTTTCCCGGCATATCTGAGCTGTGCGGATGCGGAATATCGTGGGATAAGGTGCATAGACTACCTACCAGCCCTACCTAGGATGCCCGATGGGTCGAGGTACTGTACATGCCTACCTACCTATGTAAAGGAGTCTAGCAGCCGCATGGGTCCATGAATCGCCGTACAGCCGTAGGGCTGAAGCGGCCCCGCTATCCGGCCGCCACCCCGGACGATCGCTGCAAGCAGACCCCGCCCCCACCACCGACCGCCAAAAATTTCCTTCCAGCATCATCGTCCCAAGCTGCCTGGGAAAGCGACCAGAGAAGACCCAAACCTCCCTCGAGATGGCGGCCGAGCTGACAACCGCGCCGGTCCTCTCGACGCCAGCGGAGTTCATACTCGATCACGACACTCCCGCCCCTCTGCCGGCCGACGCCCGGCCCAAGTCTGACGATGAGCTCCGCGAATTCTACGAGGTCTGCCGCACGGCGCAGGAGATCCGGGCCGGCCGGCGGCGGCGCATCGCGCTGCAGTTCCCCGACGCGATGCTCTGCGATGCGCCGCGGCTTGTCGGGCTGCTGAGCGACGAGCTCGCGCGGTTGCGAGCTGCTGCAGCTGCGGAGGAACAGAGGGAGAACGAGGCGGGGCAAGACGCGGCGGCAGGCGTGGAGGGCGCGGAGAAGATCTACATACTGGCGGATACGTCATACAGCGCATGTTGCGTCGACGAGATTGCCGCCGAGCATGCGGACGCGGATGTCGTTGTGCATTACGGGCGGTCGTGCCTGTCGCCGACGTCGCGGCTACCCGTCATATATGTCTTCACGAAGCACAAGCTCGACCTCGACGAAGTGGCCGCAGCGTTCGAGAAGGAAATACCGGATAAGGGTGCGCAGGTCGTGCTGATGGCCGACGTCACCTACCAGGACCATGTCCCGGAGGTGGCGAGGCTGCTCCGCGAGGAGAGGGGATACAGCACGCTGCTGGCGACGGAGATTTTCCGTGATCCGCTGGGCAGGATACCAAACCGCAAGATTATGAATGCGGAGGGGATGGAAGTGAAGGCCGACGAGTCCGGGGGGTTAGATCTAAAGGAGTACTCCATCTTCCACATCTCCAGCCCGCCAACCTCTCTCCTTCTCGCCCTCTCCTCGAGGGTCGACTCCTTCCACATCTTCCCCACCCCAGACACGGCATCCTCGTCCCCCTCGCCCACCTCCTTCCAGACCGCCCGCATTCTCGGCCGGCGCTACGCCCGCGTGCTCACGCTCTCCACCGCGGGCGTCATCGGCGTGCTCGTGAACACTCTCTCCGTGGCCAACTACCTCTCCTCAGTGGACGCCATCCGGCGGCGCATCGCTGCGGCGGGCAAGAAGAGCTACACCGTCGTGGTCGGTAAGCTGAACCCCGCCAAGCTGGCCAACTTCGCCGAGGTGGACGGGTGGGTCGTCGTGGGCTGCTGGGAGAGCAGCCTGGTTGAGGACGACGCTGGGTTCTACAGACCGGTCATCACACCGTTCGAGCTCGAGGTCGCGCTCACGAGCGACGAGGAGAGGGTGTGGGGTGATAAGTGGTGGGGCGGCATCGAGGCTGTTGAAAAGGAGGAAGTCTCGCGGGAGATGATGGCGGGTGATGTGCCTAGAGACGAGAAAGAGGAGGAGAATCTGCCGCGGGACCACTTCGTGGCGGATGACGACGAGAGCGGGATAGACGACGAAGAGTCGGAACCGCCACAGTTTGACCTCCGGACAGGCAGGCTGGTCAGCCACAGCCGGCCCATGCGGATGGTGTCTGGTAATAGGCAACCGGGGCAAGCACCGAACCAGCAGGAGGCGGGCTCGGCAGCGCTGACACTACGGCCCAAGTCGGAGGTGGCCACCGTCAACGGAGTCATCAGCCCCGGGGCGGAGTTCCTACGGTCACAGCGGACGTGGCAGGGCCTTGGGACGGATTTCGACGCCGAGGAAAGGAGCACGACCATAGAGGAAGGGAGGAGCGGCATCGCACGGGGCTACACGGTTGGCGAGGTTGGAGCTAATAGAAGGTAACAGAGTGTGATTGTTTAGCTCATTCTGTCTGCTCAATATCGTCCATCAATCAGCCAGTTGATCTTGAGCGCTGTCCCAGTCCACAATACCGCAGCAAAATCTCGTACGCCCGTCCAGCTCGGAGATGCGGTTGCTTTCGCAAAATAGCCCACTTATACTCTGCTCAAGCTCAACGATACAACTCAAAATGGGTGTAAGGCGGCGGCGGGGCGTATACGGGCTAATATCCAGTTAGAGCCTCGGGGACTGTTCCTTGAGTTTGCAGAACACGGGGAGACTCACCTCGGGCACGCGGACGGGAGGGTAGGGAGTGGGCGCGCGTACACTCATATGGTAGCGAGGCAGACCCTCGGGGCCCGAGACGACAACGCTGCCGTGGACGACTCTGTCATGGCTGACGCTGCTGTGGATGACGGGGCTGCGGGGGGCGCGCCGGCTGTCGGGGTGGTGGTAGATGGGAGGACGGTACTGGCATTGTGTACGGGCGATGCGGCGGTCGTCCCTTAGCTCTCCGACCTTCTCAAACGCCCAGCCAAGCATGACGGGAGACGAGACGCAGAGGAAGAGCAGCACCATCAAGGCGGCCACGCCGATCAACGTGCCGTCGAGCGCCATAGTCGATGGCGGGACAATGTTTTGCTGTCCCCTAGACCAATGGGAGAGATGGCGAGCTGGGAATTGAGGAACGAAGTGTGCATCTGTTCCCGGCGGATATGTTGGTGGTGAGGTTGCAGAGGACCTCTGGAAGGGGAAAACTGTCCACGAGAGGGTGGTGCAGAAAGCCAGTTGTCGACTGGCCTGGTGAGAGGCGAGTAGCGTTGGTGAATCTCTCGATCAGAGGATGTGTCTCAGGGTCTGGGGTGGAAGAGATCTTCCTTAGCTCACACTCTCGATTTGAATCCCGATACGGTTACCGACCTTGTCGCAGCTGGTGCTTATAGAGGGCTGAGAGAAGAATCGAGTCCCGTCACGACGGTTCTGAAAGACGAGGTGGCAGGAGCACGAGTAGGTACGTACCGGGAGCCTTGGTCAGCATCCACGACTACCTGGAGGTCATTGATGAGCGTGAGCAGGTTGCTGAGGAGCCTCCATTCACTTAGGAGCGCATTTTTCTAGGAAGCCGGCTGGCCTCATACAGGGCAGAGGATTCTCCGCTCTTTTTGTCTATTAGACTGGAAGACTTCACGTTCCAAGCGTGCTTTGCCTCTCTTCTAGGAGGGATCCTATGGGATTGTCTTCATGGCGCACTTTTGCCATCCAGCGTCCAATCCGCCCGTCATGTCCGTCGACCTTCGTATTTCCTGCCCGCTTTCGTTTGTCCAGCCACTACCAGCTTGATGCCCGGACGCCCAGTTGCTTGTCTCCTGTCCCTGTGTATTTCATGCTCGTGCACCCAATAGCAATCCGTAAACGCGCTTAATGTGTAATCCTTAGAGTTATAGAATGGCATTCTAGATGCCGGTAAGTATTCGATCATGTGGGTGTGAGAAATTATACAGCCAATCAACTTGCTTCTGGGATAGTGATCAGAGGTGCCAGCGGCTTTGCGGATCCCTGATGCTTCGTAAGGGGGATTGCAGCGGACGAGTGTTGAGCTCCAGGGTACGGGGGCGGTGTGACAGCTCCAACATTGCCAGTTGTGGGATGCTGATGGGGCACACTCTGTTCCTGAGCGCTCCCACCTTGCTCGGAGACTGCCATACCTCGACCAAGGACCGCCATATTAATGGGGCTCTGGCCTTTCTTGGCTTTGATAGCGCGGCAGCAGTTGGCAATCAACAGCAGTCCGGTCAGAGCGCCCAAGAAGCTCAGGAGGATGGTAAGATTCATGACAACAGATTATTATGTCCCTTCTCAGTCGATAGGGCAAAGAGTAAGTTCTCTGGGAATGGGAAACAAGTTGTGCCACGGGCGCGATCATCAAGATTTGTACCCGAATGAGGCTGGATAGATCTGAGAGTGGAGTTAATACCTGCCCAAGGAGGGATTTGAGGATGGTGCAGTTTAAAAAGGCTACAGGCTCTCCCTATCTCTACCTCAACCAAGTCCAGTCTCAGTTGTCCTCCGAATCTATTCAAATCGCTCCGAGGGGGAATAGATAAAGCATAGAATGGCCCATATGCCGCCTCTTCTATCCTAATACTTCGACGACTTCCGACACGTAATCCTGGAGTAGTTAAACAGTACACATCTTCACAGCAGGAGAGGAACCTTGATATTGACTGTAGACGGATTATTGTGGTCTGTTAAGCAGCCCCAGCCGGTCCTTAAAAACTGACAATGTTGTTCCCTAAAAATATCCGAGAGAGCAGACCTCAATGTGCTTTTCTGCCTCCGCATTCATGCCATATTCTCCAGCTAGAGCATGTGCTGAGTGTCCAAGCCTCTGGAATCCTCATGTCCACTGTATCAATAATCATTGTATGCCTTCAGACACTGACATGTATCATCCCCCCCCCCCCCCCCATATACTTGAGGCCGTTAAAATTTTCATTGCTTCAGACGCGTCTTTCTCACACCTCGTTACTTGCCTTCCATCAGTCAAGACGTCTAATTCTTCGGGTATTTGAAGGAATTGTTGGACGCGTGGCTGGTTCTCAGGACGACTCCGAAGGTATCCGATGAGACGTCTTCCGAGGAAATAGACAAATATGCCGAGAACCATTCCCGCTAAAAGCCGCACGAGAATACAGCACCGACGTCGTCACTACCCCAGATACTGCGGGTTGTATGAGGTGAGCGTTCCTCAAGCATCGGCTGGAATTGCCATAACTGGACATTGCGAGCAAGAGATTGAGTAGGGAGAAAAGATAGCACAAATAGAACAAGTATCGAGGACGTGATGGTGTATATGGGTCCCTGAGTGTGCGAAGACGCGACTTCGAAGACATACGGTCTGAAAACCTGCCAGCATCAGCCGCATACCAATACCGCTGGTATACAGCTAGAGATGTGTAAACAAACTTACTTAGGAAACATGATCGTTACTTTTCGAGTTTGATGCTAGTGTCCTTGATACGCAGACAGTTGCCGAAGATGACCTTATGGACTTCGAGAGGGTAGTGGTTCAACTGCGGACGGGTGCCAGTGGTAGGAGATGTGGTGTTGTGGAGTTGTGTTCTGTAGAAACTGTGAGAAATCAATCAGCCTTGCTACGTATTTTGGAACGCTGGAAAGCTGAACTTGAAAAAAAAGAGGTGGAGAGGAAGCGAATTCACCTTGCCGTTCTCTGGAGGAGTCTTGGGTGAACGCCGAGAATCAGTCCCATTAGTATCCTCCTCTTTGGTGTGATGTGATGTTCCCCATACACACGGCGAGCCTTCATTCTAATAGTGACTGACGTATTCACGTTGCTGAGGCTCTGACTCTCTTTGAGTGTCTCCTCGATGTCTCACTGAAGCCCTAATGTATCTCAACTAGTGACAGGAGACTAGCAGGCTTTTGGCGATGGTCAATTTATGATGTCAGGTAATGGATCTCTGGACATCTATATCCAAACCTAGAATTTTAGATGGCTGCGAATGTGACTGAATATGGCTACTTCGCTGTGGCATATTCACTCTTTGTTAATCCTCTGGCTTTGACACCATGGTACCTCACATTGTAATCAGTGATGCTTCGCCAGTAGCTGTATGAGAATATGAGAGTCAGTCCAGGACATCCAAGTCACAGATTATATGAATCAAGTCAATGTTATTATGCGTGCACTCCAGGAGATCCGATATGCGGTGCAATATCAGGGTATTTTCGACGGAAAGGTACTGGCAAGACCTCTACCGCTTCATGACGTAGACAATTGAGAATAAAGTTGATCTATCTATATCTAGTCTAATACAGCATGTGTTAATCGCGAATAATAAAGGAAAAGACGAGGATAATAATCAGATTAAGATCAGAAGCACTTCTCTTACCACCAGCAACATTTATCCGTTATCCTTAGAAAGCTACGGCGCAATCTTCTATCGAAGAAATTTTCTTTTTTAATCAAGGAAGCGACATGCCAACCATAATAGCTGGTTCGTCAACATGATGGTGCTCATAACTGTTTCTGAAGTCAGCAACTGAATAAAAAAGGGAGGGCACTGGTACATGAACACGCACCTCAAAATGCCAACGGCGCCAGGAGACATCATCAAAGGCAGCCGAGCATCTAAAGGGAATTTCAACCAGCGCTTTACAAAAGCTCGCAGGATATGCCCGTGAGCGACCTGCAGAAGATGTGTCAGGCACGAATTCTCACGAGGACAACAGTAACTGAAAATATTTGAAAATATTACCAGGACAACGTCTGCCGGCGCTTCACCATTCATGCATGGTTGCTGGATATTGTGTATCTTCTCAATCAGGGCGTCAAGTCGATTTGCGACTTGCTCCGCCGACCTGCATGCTTATCAGCACCGAACCATAGACTCCTGGAAGATGTGAACTTACTCCCCACCTTCGCAACCATCCCTCCAGATGTTCCAAGGCTTCTCTTTATCCAGCCCGCGTTGCTTTCGCAACTCACGAATCTCCTCAACAACGAGACCCTCATAGTCGCCATAGCCCCACTCAGCGATTTCTTCTGTCGTCGTGACATTCCTGTCCTCTATGAGACTCCCCCGCTCACTGCTGAAGAGCAGCCGAAACGTCTTCTGCGCCCGTTGCCGTGGTGAGACGAAGACACGCGCGATTTTGGCTGGGTCAACCAGCTTGCCGTCACCCACGAGTTTCGAGGCAGACCCGACAACTTGCTTCACGCCATTTTCAGTGAGCTGAATGTCGCTTACTCCAGTGAAGCGGCCAGATATGGTCCACTCAGTTTCCCCTGAGACGGTCAGTTCAAAATCCCTCGTCGCCCTTTCTCACGAGTATATACCATGACGGGCTAAGAAGACCCTCGGAGTTGTAGCATCCTTGTCAGACATCTTTGTTATTGCTTGTGCTAGTGCTAAGATCACGAAAGAGCCAGGCGTGGCAATGAAGATAACAAAAGACAGAGCATCGAGGTATGAGCAGGATAGTTTATGGTCGAGTATCTAGCTAGAGGTGCATAGCAAGATGCCGTCAAGGGAGTGGGTAACGGTCCGATCTATAGTTGGTTCTTATTGGCTAGACATGAGTCGCTCTCGAGCCGTCCCTCGTAGCGAACGGAGTACTCCGTGCTTTGGCGGTGGATTGGACCACAGAAGGGAAATTCGTCTGGATAACCTAACCTGATTTGTTTAAGAAATCAATTTGTTAGACGGGCCGGTTTAGACGCAACAGCGGTGAGCAATCTCATGCACACAACAAGCTCCCAGGTCTTTGCATGCATGGGACAGACACATATTTCCTTCGCGGGTCATGAGGGCCGGGAGCTCTCCCCCATCAATGCAGGACAGAAAAATTCTACAAGTTCACGTCGTCTCCTCTTTCATATGCCCCTTCTCCATTGGATTCTCATCCTGGAACACTATTTGCCGGAGTCAGCGGCGGCCCGTCATCAAGGATGATGGCATCTTAAATTAGGGGAGACATCTTACAGTCTGCTAGTTCCTCCAATGTTGGTCCCTTGGTCTCGGGATACATAGAGTAGATGACGGCTGTCTCAACTGCCAACCAGGCCTGTATTAATAGTCAAGCATCAGCATCCGCATCAGCAAGCCCATTGATATGTGACTCTGGACGACTTACCACACAGACTACATAAAGTTTCCACTCGATAGCTTCCAGCGCTATCGGATTGATGGACTGATTAAACGCCGATCCAGCCCTCGAAAATGTTTGCGGAAGCCCGACACCCTTGGCACGGTGAACGAAAGGGAACACCTTGGTAATGAAGATGTAGGTCATCGGGTGCATGACGGTGTAGAACATGTAGGAAATGAAGATCATAGCGACGACAGCAGCGGCAGCGTGGGAGTTTGCCGTCTGCGCATAGTACGCACTGACACCAGCCCAGACAGCAAAGACGCAGGTCATGCCAGCAAACGCAACCAGATACTGGACACGGCGCGGCAGCACCTTGGTTAGGAACGCGGAACTGCACCCGGTCACTAGATTCGAGCACTGCAAAATGAGTTAGTGACATGCCCTAAGAGATGGAGGGACACGACATACCGAAAGTGTGAGGTTGATGATGTCCCGAGTTCTCTTTTCTCTGACGCCAACAGTCAGGAGTACCTTTGCCAAAGAGTAACTATTATAGCGCCGAGTTGGCACAAAACAACAAAAGAACGGTCAGCGAGCGAGATCATCGCTCACGAAACTAGGCCATTGCCGCTCCACTGGCTGAAGAGACCGACGCAGACAGCAAAGAACGTCCTCTTGCGATTCCCCCGGGTCTATAGCAGCTCGACCCATCGGCGCCTAGAGTTATCAACCTCGAAACGGACACGTGCCTGGATTTCCGTAAACTCGACGTTGACGAAAGGGTCATCACTATCACCCTCGGCGTGTCACTTACACAGGTGTCTCGAAAGCCTCTTCACTCCTGTCTTTCGAGAGTAACCAACGCGGAGATTTCGGGACGAACAATATGAAGACAAGTTGCAGCATGGAAGGGGCAATCTGGACGAGCGAAGGTATCCTCCATGACCAGTCATTTGGAATTGAGAATGTACCGAGAGTTGTGCCGGCAGCAATGATGGCTCCGACATACTGTGTGCTCTCAATTAGCATTTTGCAGTATGTACTCCGGATGCTAATGTTCCTCACCCAAGGTTCATTGAAGAGGCCGTTCAGAACACCGGCCTCACGGAGATACACAAGTTCGGCGATGAGCTGCGATGCACCGGAGATGCAGAAGGACATACCCATCCCGACCAAGAGACGTGAGACCAGAAACATGGCGACCGTGGCGAATCATTATTGTCAACGAAGATGTGATCTGGCAGAATAGGAAAAATGGGATTAGTGATTGCACCCGCTATTGACTGCAGCTGTCCGGAGGACTACGCCCAACGAGGATAATTGCTGAACCGATTGTGATACTGTGCTTGCGACCAACTTTGTCGTTGATCTAAGAAGGTGAAGGGTCAGAGGAGTAACAAGAGCTTGAGATTAGGCCAAGAATTTGAAATTTGTACGTACGGAACAACAGGCAATGCTTGACAGCGCCGATACTGAACGCAGCTGTGATTACACCTAGGATGGCTCCTTGTGGATCATTGAAATCTAATTCATATGTGTCAGTGAGAATATACTAAAATTCATGTCATCTATGTCAAGCATAACATCGCAGCGTGGGGCACCTACACGTCAGCCATGGTCCGATGGCCCGCAGGCCTACATCACTCATATAGTAGTCTTATTACGCGTGGTGATTAGATGTTGACTTGTCCCAAGCATCCTGATCGAAGGGATAGATGAAAATTCGCGCACTAACGTCGTCAGAAGCCTCGCATATCAAGAGTCCAGCAGCATAGCAGTGTACAGACTTGCGGCGGAGGTTGTGATTTGATGGGACTCGAGCGAATCATTACCATACGGTATTTGCGATTTCATCGGTAAAATGTGTTCTCTCTCGTAAATGGGTCAGTTATGAAAGAAAGGTGTGACAGGGTCGAGTCTGAAGACACGCCGGACTCCATAACTTTGTAGCGGTCTTGAACTCTAAATTGTATTCGGAGATACCTGCTGGATTGAACCTTGGGATGACCTATGCCAGTCACTGCTCGGTTGGTCACACTTGAGTTTGGTACTGTCATTACAGCGTCATAAACAATTCACCTCGGATAGCGTAGACGGACAAGTGAATGTACGGCAGACAGCCCTCCTATGTATTTCCCAATCCGTACAATAACGCAAGCATCTTCCGAAATAAATATTTCAACACTACATGGTCCAAGATTTAGTTGAGCACCTGCGACCTCTCCTTCGTCTGTGACCACTATCAAGATGTCGACATCTAACGTTCTCGGTCTGGCGGTCTCACCCCAAACTCCCCAGCCTTCAGGTTCCTCAAAGAAGCGCAAAATCACGCCGTCTTTCGAACAGTCGGCTTCCAAGCACTCTCTGATACTCTCTACACCGAAAAAGTCACTGTCTTCCATTGATCTTGGCGTGGAGATTCCTACCCAGCCATTCTTTGCACCGAAACGTTTGTTTCCTCGTGGCGTCGCCACTGTCGTGCATCAGTACACCCACTCCCACCCTGCGCCTAGCGAACGAGAAGAAGAAAATGAAGGCTGGCATAACAAACATATCCTCCTGCCTTTCGATCTGCGCGACCCGAATGTGGACATCCTGGCAAAGGATGTCACGTCGATACTTCGCAATATCTTTCCTGGGACCTTGAGCATCTCTGAAGGCCGACACCGTTCGCAAGTATCCTTTGAAGTCTCAGAACTGCCCACCACGCCATGGCCATTGACTATTGGGGGCCTGCCCTTTACCATCGGCGACCAAAATCAAGGCCGCGCCTTGATTTTTCCCAGGCTGAATTTGGGCAACTTCAGCATCTCGATTTGCCAGCAGGGATATGATGTCAACGGTTCCTGTGACAAAGTCCTCCGGAACCTGGCAGCCGATGTCAATGCACAGTTCCAGGTGAATCTGCCAGGTATTCCTATCGTCGAGCTCATGTTCACCTCTGCACGTACCCTCTATATCATTGTGGAAGACCACATCAATATCAACGCGAGGAGGAGGGAGCTGCCGGGGAAAATTGCAGGTTATCCAGTGGGATATCTGAATGACAAGCAACTACACAGGCCTCTATGGGCAGATCTCTCCGCCAAACAACAGATCCAACCACAGCCGATCAGGGGTATCGTTGACAACACAGCATATGACATCTTGAGGCCTGGGGTGATGATCAGCAGCAGACTGCTAAAGGAGCACGCGCATCCGGAGGTATTCTCCAGTACCTCTGGTGTACTTGTCGAGAATCGTGTGGGCGACCGTTTCATGACTGGGGCTTCTCACGGCATCGGACGATTTGTCTGGCAGGCTGGACAAGCAGAAAAGATCATTGCAGAAGCCGTAGTGGAGATCCCGTTCACTGATATCAGCTTGTTGGCATTGGGGGAGGATGTTACGTTTGTTAACGAGACATTCGAGAACGCCAATGGTGCTGTTCCAAGCTTCACTCGCCTCGTCACTTCAGAAGACACTTTTGAGTGGGGGATCTCAAACCTTAACGGCCCATACACGGGCAGTATGGAGAGCTGTACCGTGGCGAAATCTGTCAAGTTTGAGAGGCCATCGCACCCTACGCAGGACCGCCTGAAGTATGTGGTATATTCCTGGGCGTACACTGGCCAGGAGGAGGGCAACGATGACAAAGTCCGGCCACCCGATGGTACATGCGGCTCAGTTATCCGGGATGATGACGGTCTCGTTCTAGGGTTCTATCACTACTATATCGAGAAAGGACCTTGGGCTGGCTTCTCAGCTTCGGTGAGCGCAAGCGAGGTGGTTGAAGCAGGGTACAGACTGGCGAAGTAGCAGAACAGTGATGGCGGGAGGTGAAAGGAGATATACGAAGCTCGATACCGGTACTGGCATCCTTGCAGACACAGACCTCGTTCGGACCATTGACTAGGTGGTCGATGGTGTCTTGATTAGCAAATTTCGCTATTCGGGACAGACATATGTCTGTGCGAACTGTTAGTCGGTTCAGCGAAGTATACATGACAAGTTTGTTGGGGCATTGCTAAAGTGACTGAAGCATTTTAAGCTTGATTCCGGCCCTCCGGCCAAGACCATGCTGTAACCTATGGAGCGTTGATTAATAACTAGGTAGTGGCAACAGTCGAATCGTATATTGATAATACGGTCTTTAAAGGGGCGATCATTGATTTTGGGAGAATGCCAGGGACGACCTCGGCGGCTTCTTCATGAACCGGCGTTTCTAACCGGTATTACGCTTGACATGGCTGTTGCTTGTAAGGAGACATTTGGGCCGCTCACTCTACTTTTTTCCATTGATCCAGTACCTTAAGGAGGAGATTCCCGAAAAGTATATCAACAAAAGGTATCCCCAGCATTGGAGGATGGAAGACCACTCAACCGCGTGCTGCGGGAGACCTTGATGTCTGAGATCTTCACTTGGGAGTACGCAAGCTACTTTGAGGGGAAGAGCTTAGAAGAATTCGATGAACTCGCGGCATCGTTTAAACTGGAAAACTGCTGTAGGCGCGACGAGCCGAACCAAATCTTGTGCGCTGACGCAAGAGTTCCAGAAGCATAGCTAGGACGAGCCGGAACCAACGTCGGATAAGGCAAACTACTGGTATAATCATATGTACAGACTTCATTAGCCCCTTGCCGAGAGCGCTGAAACAGTTCCTCTGAAGTATGCCTTTTCTTGGTCTCTATGTCATGAATAAGGCCTGGCCAAATACATGAACTAGAAGGCTCACCGAATAACCTAAGCCACAGGTTGGGAAATTATTAACTGCTTTACTAGGAGGGTTTTGATGGTTAACGACACGTAGACTTACTCTTTTCGTAGACAACTATTATGATAACACTCCCTCGCGGGCTTTGAGTGAAAATGAGAAGCCGGACGGCCAACAAGCTGCTTCTCTACGTTCAGGGAAGCAATTCCCCCGCCCACCCGAAGAGTGTATTGAGGCTCGTTACCACAACTCTTCTATACTTAAGATATACAAACAAACCACCAGCGAGCATCGGGAAGCCTACAGCTCCAACGAATGCACGTACGAGCATCTTCCCCTGGCGATCGCTCTTCGCAACAACCTCCGAGTACCGTTCGTTTCCAAAGGATACTCGGGCGTACTTGGTTTGCCACCCGAGACTTGGCAGATAAACACTCAGTGATTCCTCTAGGAACTTCCGCAGCCTGTACGTCGGCGAAAGCACAGATGAGCGCATCTCGGTGTAGTTTTGAAGGGCAAGATCATTGATGGCGTGGGCATCGGGAATGCGAAATGCGGTGTACTCAGCGAGAGCGGCGGCGCGATTTCCAGTCAAACCTCCCGGTTCGGAGTGTTTGTCGAGGAAAGAGAAGAGGATGCGGACATCTTCGAGGCCTGCATTCATTCCCTGTCCATAGAATGGAACCATGGCATGTGCGGCGTCACCCACGATGACAACAGATGAGGAATAGTGGTACGGCGCACATTTAATGTTGATGAGGGGAAGGTGAGGGTTTGTCTGGAAGGAGGAGATCAGTTCCTTAGGCGGTATGAGCAAGGTGACTCCCGGGAAGTGATGGTCGAAGAACGAGGGCAGATTGGACAGAGCGGCCTCCAGATGGGCGAACTGAGCCCCTGGCATGAATAATGTGCAAGTGAAAGAGCCGTCCTTGTGAGAAGGTCAGTAAAGGCGAACCCGTGTATCCTTGCAAAGAGTATGGAGCGTACCTCGCTGGGGATAGCGATGAACATGAAGTCCTTCCCAGGCCAGATATGTAAATGATAAGGTGATATCTTGAACATGGACATTGGATCTTCCGGGCGGGTTTCATGCTTGGGCTGGATCTGGAACTCGCACCACAGAGTGTCGATGTAATCCTGGCGGTAGTTCATCCGACAGTATTTCATCATGTGATATCTCACAGCGGAATGAGCGCCATCGGCGCCAATCATGAAATCAAAGTCGATTTCGATCTCCTTGGCCCGGCCAGTTGTCTTCTCCTGGCCCTGCACCTCGAACCAAGCCTTACACCGGTTGAAGTCAGCTCCAGTCAGTTTGTGGTTGAAGAAAATCTCGACGTTTGGCATCTCCTCGAGGATGTCCAGCATCCTTTTGTTCAGACCCGCCCGGTCGACGGCAAATATGGTCTGAGGTTGTGATTCTCAGTAAGAAAAATGCCATTGCCATAAGAGATGATCGGGCTCACCCTGCCATGGACATCATAATCCTGGGGCGCTTCGTACAGTTGACCGTCCGGGCGCCTGCCGTGGATCATACGTCCTCGCATGGGAATAGTGGAAGGGAGAACATGGCTGAGGAGCTTGTTTGCGCCTGCAGAAACTACTGGTAGTGCATGTTTCATAGCATTTATGCCCCTCTCAGACAGAGCGAGATTGATCGATTTGGTGAAATTAAGAGGAGTAGTTGTTGGATCCCGCAAGTCTGATTCAAGTTAGTAGCTCGCCTGTGCTCGGCAATCTCGGCGTGGAGCCCCTCATTCCGCCTCGAGACGTTGACAAAACACTGGGCTTCAGGAGAATGGAATGGCGGAACTTCAGTGTTGTGAAAAGATGCCGCAAATAGCAGCATATCTAGGTAAAGAGGATGATATGATGTACACACCGTTTCGAAACTCGTATATTTCCACGTCGTAACCTCTCTGAGCGGCATAGATAGCTGCGAGAGATCCAACCGGGCCTGCGCCGACCACAACTACCTTTCCAGGAGAAGTCATCATGAGAATCGGGGAGTGTGAAGTGGAGAGTGGGGGAAGAAAATGACAAATTGAAGAGTCAAAGCCACTACCCCCTGTTAAAAGGCAGGCCGCGGTAGGTTGTGACGGGGTTTCTCTGTCATCGGCCAAGTCAAGGAATCGACTAGAGTTGTGGCTTTGAGGGTATTATATTCACAATAAAAGAAACATACGTTCACGCCGAGTATGCTTAGGTACGCAGTGCTGTTAGGTGGGGATTTGTGGTGGTTCGGTCGGACCCTCCCGGCTAATCGGAGCGTTGACAGGTTCTGACAGGTAGTGGGCAGGTACCTTCAGGTCCTCCAACCCGCACAGCTGTCAACAGCCGCCAGACAAGATCTCCGAGTCATTGCAGGTACCTCAAGGTACCGACCGACTTTGCCTCCACCAAAAATAATCTTCTTCCGTACCTACTGCCTGCAACTCCGAATCTCGTTACAAGCGTTGTCGAGCGAAAGGCGCAAGGCTTGGCCGCAAACCACGGTGCCTGCAAGTCTTTGTCTCTCGCGCCAGCAGTGATCACATAAGGCATCCATCCGGCATCGACTGCTCTCGGCAGCCTCACATCTCGCAGTCTTCGCAGCATAAAGCAGGCCAGAGGTACCCAGATTCGCCATGGCCGACGAACCTCCTACGAAACGCAAGTGCCTCGGCGCCGACTGCGATAACGACGCAAGCTCGCTGCAGTGCCCGACTTGCCTGAAGCTGGGGATCAAGGACAGCTATTTCTGTTCGCAGGAATGCTTCAAGAGGAACTGGGTTTGCATCACCCTGCCCCGCGCCCGTCAATACCCCGGCGTCGAGTCGAGGCTTCGCGACTAACATGCCTGCCATAGAGCACCCACAAGACTATGCACAAGCAAGAGACGAGTATATTCCACACAATCTTCCCTCCCAAGGTCGTTTCTAAACCTGATCCAGAGACGGGTTACTACAACCCTTTCCCCACGTTCCCGTTCACTGGCTCTCTCCGCCCAGTCTATCCTCTCTCAGAGAAGCGAACCATTCCCAAATCCATCCCTCACCCCGATTATGCCGCCGATGGTATTCCAAAGTCCGGACGGTCGCTCGTCCGATCGAATAGGATCGATCTTCTCGACCTCAAGGCCCAGAATGCCATGCGCAAGGTCTGCCGGTTAGCAAGAGAAGTCCTGGACATTGCGGCGGCGGCGATCAGGCCGGGCATCACAACCGATGAGATCGACGAGATCGTGCACAAGGCTTGCATAGAACGAAACGTACGTGGACGCAGACGCCCAGCTTCGGTGCTTGTGCGCAAGTGATCCTGACATGCGATAGTCCTACCCCTCGCCGCTGAATTACAACCACTTCCCCAAGTCGGTATGTACCTCAATCAACGAGGTCATCTGCCACGGCATCCCCGACAAGCGTGTGCTCCTGGACGGCGACATAGTCAATCTCGACGTGACTCTGTATCACGAAGGCTACCACGGAGATCTGAACGAGACATATTACGTGGGGGACAAGGCCAAGTCGGATCCGGACTCTGTGCGGGTGGTTGAGACCGCTAGGGAATGCCTAGACGAGGCCATCAAGCTCGTGAAGCCGGGCACGCTCTTCAGAGAGTTTGGCAACGTCATCGAGAAGCACGCTAAAGCGAAGGGTTGCAGCGTGATCAGGACCTATGTTGGGCACGGCATCAATTCCGTCTTCCATGCGCCCCCGAACATTCCCCACTATGCCAAGAACAAGGCTGTGGGCGAGTGCAAGCCAGGAATGACCTTCACCATAGAGCCTATGATCGCCCTGGGAAAGTATCGCGACGTTACATGGCCCGACAATTGGACTAGCACGACAATTGACGGCAAGAGGACGGCGCAGTTCGGTAAGTCAGAAACTCTGTCCCTGTCAACAACATTGGGAGGGAATTGCGGCATCAGACTAATAGACGCCTTGCAGAACAAACATTGCTCGTCACCGAGACTGGTGTTGAGGTCCTAACGGCTCGGAAACCTGACTCACCAGGTGGCCCTGTCCCAATGCCAACCTCTGAGAATGGAACAAACGGGACGGCACAGGCATAGTAAGACAAGACAGAGGGCTCATAGAGACGTACCTTGCTCTGGTACATGCTGGGCGAAGATAGCATAGTGACCCCGAATAGAAGAAAGTCTGCGTCTGTCGTGGCTAAAGGCACCCGAGTCAGCTAGAGACGTGCGGAATAATCAGTACCGAATACGGAATACAGATCTGGGTCGCTCTGATCTATCGTGATGATCATGCCATCGTGAGAAGGGTTCCTCTGCTGTGGAAGCTAGCGCCACAGTCCAGCCACGCAGCCACAGTACTCCTGCAATGGAACAGCCTAGACTGAAAAAAAAGGCGGGGCTGCAGCACCTGCCAGGCAGTGGTTGGCGACTGGCGCGGCGAATGAGGGCCTGCCGGCCAGCTCAGAGCAAGCCAGACAGCCTGGAAGGCAGCGAGAGGCTAAGAGCGCAGCCGCTTTCATCATCTTTTCCTTCTCCGCGCCGCTCGCCCTAGCCTCTCCCACCACCCACAACGCCGGCTTCCTCAAGGACAGATTACTCGTAATCTTTCCCCTCTGCGCAGCTCCGGGATCCGACTCTGCCTTTTCCTGCCGGCGAATTTCTCCACCGACAGCTTGTGCTCCCTCCTCCTCTCACGTCTTCCTCGTCAGACCGGTCCTCGTGCCCACAAGCCAGCATCCTCAAGTCGCTCGATTCCGCACCCACTGTGCACGTCTGCACCCACTGGGCCAGCTCGCAAACAAGCGGCCATCGTCTAAGACCTTGCAGGAACACCTTTGTCCCGTAACACATCTTGTCACAAGTGGCGCATCTATACCGACAACATGTCTGGCGAAGCGTGGCTCTACCTGTTTGCGGTGTTAATAAACGCCGTCAACCTGTTCCTGCAGGTCTTCTTTACTATCATGTATAGCGACTTGGAATGGTATGCGAATCCCCATATTGGATCTTCTGCATGGCGCTTCTCTGTCTGCAGCAACTGCTATCTCGAATACGAATCCGCCGATGCTGTCCCATCCGAAATAGCCACGATTAGGTCTTTCGAGGTGCTGACCCTCTTCTTCTAGTGACTACATCAACCCCATCGATCTTTGCAACCGTCTGAACACCTATATCATTCCCGAGGCTGCGGTACATGGATTTCTGACGTTCCTCTTCCTTATCAATGGATACTGGCTAGCGCTCATTCTCAACTTGCCTCTTCTGGGGTGGAATATCAAGAAGTACGTGGCCTTGGTGCTAACTAGTGCCGGACCTTCTTGCTGACTTACCGTAGGATCCTCGACAACACCCACCTGCTGGACGCGACCGAAATCTTCCGGAAGCTCAATGTCCACAAGAAGGTATTAAGCACAGCATTTCGACGGATTGCAAGGCAGGGCAGTTGCGCTAATGACCTTACTAGGAATCCTTCACCAAGCTTGGCTTCCACCTAATCATGTTCTTCTTCTATCTATACAGCATGATCGTTGCCTTGATCAAGGATGAGACGAACTAGGTACTTTGTCAGCAAGATCGCGACGTCACGCGGATCGCACAGAGGACTCTCGGTACATACAAACACACTTCGACAAGGCTATATTGTGCGAACTTGCTAGAACTTTGGGCGGCTGCACTATAGTTCTTTGATTGGAACTCGAATGGACGTCTAGACTAGGGCTAGCTAGACGGATGTTTTGCTGTTGGCGATATGGCCTCTGTCCTGGATGGGACGGGCTTCTCTTGGGCAAGAGTGGCTGGGAGCCCACGCGGAATATCAGGATTGCTTTTTATACATGCGAAGGACACGGCCAGCGTAGCGGTTGACTGGTACAGGGGAGCAGTATGGTTGTTGTGGAGTCAGCCACGCGGCTACAGCTAGTTCTACTAGATTTCACTTGGTGGTTATGTTGCGGTTCAGAACATTTCGCTCTGATAATGATCAATCATACAATTATTAAAAGCCTCTCTATCATGTGCTCTCGGCTTAGGCCTACAATAGAGACTCATCAGGAGCACTCTCGTTGCTCCAATGACCTCGCTTTGTTAGTGTCACGTGACCCGAGCTGCCAGTGAACTACTGGAGCGCATCTTGATGTTGGTAGTAAGCTTTGTTAGCGCGTACCTACCTACCTACCTACGCTCGGCGGAGAGAAGAGTCCTCGGGCGAACAGAATCACGTTGAGCGACCACAGCCAGATACCGCACCCAAGATGGCCGACTTTGGCGAATATCCGCCAAATATGGCGCCGCAAGATGCGCTCATTGTGCGGCAAGAAGCGCTGCCAGAGCACGCCGTCGTCAAGTATACCGCTGAAGACCTCGCAAGGCCTAGGCTCGGCCCTGCGAACCCTTTCCGCGACGAGTCGGCCCAAACAGCCGGCAACAAGCGCAAGAACGTCCTCACTGGCTACGCCCAGGAGACCTTCATCAGTGAGCACACTTTCAGGTCCAAGCACCGCGCAGTAGAGCGTGGCGACGGCCCTGAGCGTGAGTTCAAGACCGGGGAGCAGATCAAGGCCGAAGCGGCGGCGATACGGTCGAAGCGGGAGGGCAAGGGAAACGCGACAATTGCGGACGGTGATGGCTCCTACGTGGGCCCCTGGGCGAAGTATAAACGCGCGGAGTATGAGGAGGTGGAAGTTGATGAGGACCACCAGCTGGCTAGCGATGAGGAGTACGAGGTCGTCGAGGAGGCGGACGAAGGCGACGTCGTCGAGAGCGGAACGGTTCTCAGCGCACCAGCACAGGCGATCGCTAGACGGAAAGAGGTCGAGGAGATGGGAGACGAGACTACGACGTTCCACGCCGAGAGCGAATACGACTATTTGGGGAGGTCGAGAATCATGCATGTGCCCCAGGACCTGGACATCGATCTGCGGAAGCCGGTGGGCGAGATCACGAACTATATCCCAAAGAAGCTGGTGCATACATGGAGGGGCCATACGAAGGCTGTTACGGCGCTGCAGCTGTTCCCAAAGTCCGGTCATGTCATGCTCTCGGGCAGCGCGGACTGCACGGTGAAGATATGGGATGTATATCACGAGAGAGAGTTGCTGCGGACATATTCTGGACACAGCAAGGCGATATCAGATCTTTCCTTCAACCTCGGCGCCACGCAGTTCCTGTCGGGCTCGTATGACCGCATGATGAAACTATGGGATACCGAGACCGGGAAGTGCGTCGCTAAATTCACGACTGGCAAGACACCGCACTGTCTCAAGTTCAATCCCGACCCCCAACACAGCCATGAGTTCCTTGCGGGCATGTCGGACAAGAAGATTGTCCAGTTCGATGTTCGCGCCGGCAATGACCCAGTGCAGGAGTACGATCATCATCTAGCGGCTATCAACACCATTACATTCTGCGACCAGAACAGGCGCTTCATCACGACGAGTGACGACAAGTCGCTAAGGGCATGGGACTACAATATCCCCGTGCCCATCGTCTACAGGGCGGAGATCGACATGTACCCCATGACCCGCGCAGCCAGCCATCCGAGCGGCAAGTATGTCGCGTACCAGTCGTCGGACAACCAGATTGTCGTCTACAACAGCACCGACAAGTTCCGCCAAAACAAGAAGAAGAGCTACCGCGGGCACAACAACGCCGGCCTAGCCATCGGCGTCGACATCTCCCCCGACGGGCAGTTCCTAGCTAGCGGCGATAGCGGCGGTTATGTCTGCTTCTGGGACTGGAAGACTTGCAAGATGTACCACAAGATCCAGGCGAGCGATCAGGCGGTTACCTGCGTGCTGTGGCATCCCCAGGAGACGTCGAAGGTCGTCTCGGCTGGCATGCAGGGCGACATCAAGTTCTGGGATTAACAGAGGACTTGGATGCCGCAAAATGGACAAGGCGTTTATGTCGAGACTGGTTGCAGGGATTTAGACAGCATGGCCTGGCGTTCTAATTGCGGATTTGATTGAAGATATCAGAGGCACCGGGCGTGTAGACCGACTATTCAGGAGTCCCAAAAAATGGAAGGTTTATTCATCATCGTGACCAAGCTTGAGTTGAGCCATGCCATCCAGATGTGTTGTTTCTCTTTTGCTATTGTATGCTGTGCACATCACCGGCAGGCTTAGGGAGTCATGCGAACTGCCCACTAAGCTGGGATTCTCTCTCTATTAATTAACAGCGCCGTCGCTGGCAGCAGCCTGCGCATCACAGTCAAAGGCTGACTTTTATGGCATACAGAAGATCACGGAGGTGCTCTGTGCGGAGTGACACGCCAGAGAGATGGGAATGACGATATAGATGTGGAGGCGCTCGCCATACTACACTATGCACATTGTACGCATAGTTATTTGCCGTGGTGGATCTGTCTTACCCTTGCCGGCCGTATCGCAACGTGAAGAGAGAGACCTTCTGGTTCGGGAATAGGCGAGGGGGAGGAGCATAGGTAGCGAAGATCTGGGCGATAGCTCCAAGCTCCAAGCTCCATTACTTATCAAAGTGCGGCAACTTTCCTGCCTTAAGCTTGCCGCCATCCATCTCTGCTCTCTTCCTCGCAAAAGTCTCTTCACTCGTCCGCTTCTCATCATCTGGGTGACAGACCCATTGAAACCTGTGCACGCAGGAGGTGAGATGGACAAGACGGACTCGGCAGGAGAGAAGGGGGAGCTCCCGCCCTACAGCGCGGTGGCTCCAGGTCCATGGTGGCTTGGCCGGGCGGCGGGCTGCAGGCGCCACATGCGGAGATCAAGGGCCGCGAGGGTGTTTGCCCTTGCATGCCTGGCGTTTATTGTATATGCGCAGTGGTGGCAGATGCTGGACGGCAGCAGCAGGCAAGCCGCCAATGCGAAGAACCTGTCCATCGACAAGTTGCAGGCCGACCTCGCCATCTGCTCCAAGCTGCACCAAAAGCCCCAGGACCCCATCGGCCTGGGCCGAGAGCGTAATGTGCGGTACGTCGACGGCCACGAGCCGACGCTCATCCGCAATGCCACTGTCTGGGTGGGCGAGCCCGCCGAGGGCACGACCGCCGAGGCAGCCCGCGCCGGCGCGGGCTACTCGTGGATCACGGCCGACGTCTTGTTGGAGAAGGGTCTGATCGTCAAGGTCGAGAGGGACATCTCTCCGCAGACCCTCCCCGAAGGCACGGTTACATGGGACGCCAGAGGCCGGCAGTTGACGGCGGGTGTCATCGACATGCACAGCCACGCCGGTGTTGACTCTCTGCCGGAGCTCCGTGGCAACTCCGACAGCAACGAGATGTCGGCCGACATCACGCCGTACGCCCGGTCCATCGACGGCATCCAGCCGTTCGATCACCAGATCCAGGTCATCAAGTCCGGTGGCGTGACCACCAGCCTTGTGCTGCCAGGCTCAGGCAATAACATTGGCGGAGAGGCGTACGTTATCAAGCACGCCGTCGGCAAGCCCGACGGCCGCAAGGAGGTCAGCGTCGAGGACATGCTGGCGGATCCCGACCGCAACTGGCGCTACATGAAGATGGCCTGCGGTGAGAACGCCAAGCGCATATACGGCAAGGTTGGCGAGAGGGGGCCCGTCAGCCGCATGGGCGAGTCCTGGGAGTTCAGGCACGCCTTTGAGCAGGCGGCAAACATCATCCAGGAGCAGGACGACTGGTGTGCCGTGGCAGCGGCGGTTGGCATCGAGAACATGGAGAGCTATCTCCCTCAGGATCTTAAATGGGAATCCCTAGCCGCCGCACTACGTGGCCAGGTTCACATCAACACTCACTGTTACACCGTCCCCGACCTGGAGGCCATGGTAGACCACACGATCGAGTTCAAGTTTTCCGTCCGGGCTTTTCACCACGCTCATCAGACCTTCCTGGTGCCCGAGGTAAGCCGCGGCCTGGAGAAATGGGCGAAGCAGCGACACGAGCTAATATCAACGCGTAGATTCTGAAGCGCACATGGGGAGGAAGGCCGCCCGCGTCTGCGATCTTCGCTACAAACATGTACTACAAAGCCGAGTCCTTTGTGGGATCCGAGTATGCAGGCAAGATTCTGTACGAAAACAACCTAACGACCGTCTACGTGAGCGATAATCCTGTTCTCAATGCGCAGCATGTCATCTTCGAGGCCGCCAAGGGCTACAAATTTGGTCTGCCCTATCACGCTGCCTTAGCCGGCGTGACTAGCGCGCCCGCGGAGCTTCTCGGTCTAGGGAATCGTCTTGGAAAGATCAAGCCAGGCTTCGACGCCGATGTTGTTGTCTGGGACAGCGATCCTCTCAGCGTGGGCGCCACGCCTGTGCAGGTCTGGATAGACGGAACTGCTCAGTTCGACGACCCTGTGGAACTTAACAAGCCGCTTAGCGCACCGATCGTTCCCGACTCGGCTCTAAGTGTGACGAACGAGGAATCTACCTCCGAAAATAGCGTCCTGTTCACTGGCGTCAAGAAGGTATTGCTTTCCGGAACAAAAGAGACTGCTGAAGCTAGCGACTCGGGCTTCAACGTCGTCATCTCAAGCGGCAAGATCTCCTGTGTTGGCGCCTGCGAGAGCGACTTGAAAGCCGCCGCTGCGGCCGGGACCAAGGTTGTCCATCTTGAGAATGGATATTTAACCGAGTCGTTCACTGCCTTCGGCTCTACTCTCGGCCTTAACCAGATTGACGCTGAGAAAGACACCGACGATGGCTCGAACGTCGATGCCTTCAGCCGGGCAAGCGATGGCCTAGCTCTGGAGGGCAAGAAGCTCGGTGCAGCCCACGCATTCGGCATCACCAAGGCCATCACCGCGCCGAAGTTCGTGGGTGGCGGGAGTCATCACGGCGTCAGCGTCGGCTTCCTCACCGGCGCCGCTACGGCCCTGGAAGACGGAGCGGTATGGGCGGAAGATGTCTCAGTCCACTACACGCTGACCCCTGATGCGAAGAGAGGCGCTTCGCTGTCTCATGCCGTTGGCGAACTCCGCCGTAAGCTCCTCGAGGCTGTGGCTTCGAACGAGACGATCAGCGACGCAAGTTCTGAGAAAGCCTACCTAAAAAGGGTAGTAGCCGGCGAGCTGCCCCTTGCGTTGACCGTCCACAGCGCGGATGCCATTGCCGCAGCCCTCAAGGTCAAGAGTGCTGTCGAAGAACATTCATCTTCCACGATCCGGCTTGTCATCATCGGTGGTGCCGAGTCACACATTCTTGCGAAGGAGCTCGCGGCTGCTGATGTGGGTGTGGTCCTGGCGCCGTTCCAGAGCTACGCCAATACCTGGGATCAGCGCCGGGCTCTTACCGGCGCGCCATTGACGAACGGGACGTCAGTCGATATTCTCCTGGACGCTGGTGTCGTGGCTGCCATCGGCCTCGAGGAAGATTGGATCGTCCGGGATCTTGCCCTCCTTGCCGGGGTTGCCTACAAGAACGGAGGCGGACGGTTGAGTGAGAAGGGAGCATTAGGCTTGATCTCCAAGAACATATATGAGATGCTGGGAATCTCGGAGCCGACGTCAACGGACGGCCATTTCCTCGTCTTTGAGGGCAGCCCTCTCGACATCGGCTCTCGCATCAAAGCGGTCGGCGGAGGCCGTAATGCCGTCACTGTATTTGCTTAATTGCGTAGTAAACATACCCTCGGTAGTAGGATACTGCTTGACTTCGTCCAGTACGGCTTCACAATAGATGGGCAATAGCATTCGATCCTGCACCCGGACTTCATACCCCTTCCAAGGCTTCATGGCTTGGTGCTCTTAAGTGCTTATCTGCGTCCATATCTCTGTAGACATGGGTCAGCCCATCTCGGACACTGACAAACGTTCGGAGGGCGAGTGATAGTTCGGTCCCGAAGTCTAAGGATCAGCACCCAGAGTCTAGAATGAGGCCGACTTTACCAATCAGAACCCCAGATGTCTAGAAGGGGGTGTTTGATCAACCGCGACTTCACGTCACGGTCCCACCAGCAATGGAGTGAACGAGAGGTGTATGCAGTGCGGAGGCAGTATGGAGTATTAGATAAGTATATAGATGATGCAACCTTTGAACCCTCCATTGGGATATTTCGGATCAGTTTCGTCAAAACAACAATAAAACAGATGAGCCAGGCGACACACAAAATCCATGCCTCCCCCGTGGCTTCAGCACCAAGGACCGCAGCCCGGCGGCTGCCCCGGCCCCCTGGTCTTGCTCCCTGTCGTCGTCTTCCTTGTACGGTCCAACACGCAACGGGGAAAAGGCCTCTTCCTCTCCAGCTCGCCAGGCATCGGCGGCGGCGCCCCTGACCGAATCGCTGAGAATGCGCACAAGGTGCTTCAGGGGATGCTATCGAAATTACCGGCCGGACTCCTCTGCTGGTTCTGTACGAAGGTCCTCAACCTTCCACAGGAAACCGCGTTGAGCACAACCGAGTTCCTCAAATCCGGCGCGGCGGAGAACGGGTGGCAAAACCAACGACAATCCCAGACCAAGTATGAAGTGACAGCTGTAGTACCCGAGCAGCGGCAGCTTGAAGGCACGATGTCTCCTGAAATGGAGCAGCGACTTGCGCGGCTTGAAATGTCATGGCAGATGCTGGAGCAGCAGCAGCAAGAGCTGAAGCTCCTCACATCTCCGACTGAACAGGTAACTTAAGAATAGGTCAGCCTGTCCGATCCTAGCTGATGGTGTCTAGGCCGTGGCAACGGAGGCCGTCTCGGCTGTCTCCTCCCAGCTGGTTAGAAGAGACGGTGGGAGATCTTCGGAGTGGCAGCTGCTCGACCGGAGCCAGCTCAGCGACTCTACATCACGGCTCACTACAGGGCAGAGTCTGGCCCATGAACTCGGTCTTCGTAGGTCCTTATGCCAAATCCTGTGACGGCCGGGATATTGACTTTCGTACACAGGAGCCAGCCAAATCTTTCTTGACTGGGCGGGCGAGACCATAAAGCAAGCTCTGACCTCCGTCTCCGCTTCTTTGGTTGAGTCCAGGTGAACGAGACCGGTATCAATTTTCATGTTTCTCCGGCCCGGAAGGGTCTCGGGCGCCGTCGCTATCCATCGGAGGGTGGAAAGGTGCTGGCGGACTCAAGGCTCGGGCAGAGCCCACAGCCCGGCCGGAGCCGCAGTTGTTCAGCGATGTTATACTCCTGACCGACAAGTCAACGATGTTATGATGACGAGTGTGTCTATGTTGAAACTTTTGTGCGATTGTATTCCCATCATTCGTTCCAGGTTTCGGCCAGAGAAACTCTAAAGGCTACAGCCTTGACGCTCAGCTGCCAGCAGGGCGCCTCATCCCGTGTCCCCCAGCAATAACGCTGAATACTATGCTGATAGAGCCCTGCTATGAGCAAATGATCTCTGATGGGGACGGGCAGTACCAAGAACACTGTCGCGGTATTCAGTTGCTCCCGATTCCTGCTCATCCCCTTCGCGCGGCAGTCCCTCATCAATGTGTATTACTGCTGAATTATGACAAGAGAAAAGTCTATTGCCCACCCGTTCACCTCCACCACATCTCTCTCGCAACACTACCGCTTTCCTCGAGCAAGGATCGTCAACATGTCCAAACAGCTGGAGCCCCACGTCCAAGAAGATGATGCAGCCCCCGGCCAGCGCGAGACCTCACTTCTCGAGCGCGCCCATGCCGCTAACGCTGCTGACCACGCTCTCACCTGGCTCCAGGCCATCTCCAAGTATCGGAAGGCCGTCTTCTGGGCCTGTGTCTTCTCGTTCACCCTGACCATGCAGGCGTGTGACGCGACTTCGGTGAGTCTTGAATGGCACATACACCCGCCTAGCACGGGGCAAATGAGTGAAACGCAGTTTCTGATCAGGTATAGACGACAGTCTATTGCCCACCCGTTCACCTCCTTATCTATGATATGGTGGCTTGTTCCAGCATGTAGTTGGTTATTTACGGCCAACGTGGCTTGCACGCGCTGGCTCGAACCGTACCTCCGTACGCTCACACTGGATGATTCCTGTAAATCACGTCCAATGGGACTAAGTTGCTGCAGCTCTGTTCCCTATTGGCAAGCCCAGATGCGTGTTTCGGTAGTTGAACACCGGATCGTCGTACAGACAGAACTACCCCAAGGAAACCCTTCGGACATCCGATACGGCGCGGTGACAGACAACAAAGAATGATGAAGTCTCATAGGCCTCGCAATGCAGAAATTCTAGTCCGCACTTCCACAGAATATGAACCAGCCCCCCACTGTCTTGAAGATCCTCGCTTCGACTGCAGCCGTGCGGGTGAGACATGCATCCGACGGGGTGGCTGGCAGCTTTAATCTCGGGCGTACAAGTGATGGCTGCCCTAGTTTAGGTGCCCGACCTCCGTGGTGAACGCACGCGGGACGAATAGTAGTGGTATCTCACGTTCTACTGCGGTGATGGACTGGGGAGATAGGCGGGTTCATCTCGAAGTCGACGATGGGCTGGCTGAAAGTCTCATGTGTAGTGGACGACAGAACAGAAACACATATATTATGCAGTTCCCAGCAAGCTTTTCATCGTGCCTCGAACTCGAAGCCCATCTTTCGTTCATACTCCTACTTTACGGCACTACCGATCACCACAACGCAAGCAGCCCAGTAGACTGGCAACATGGACACCTCCAGGAGTACCGACATTGTCCCGGGGACAGAGATGGTGTTTAGAACGAAGGAGGAGGAGGATAATGGTGTCGATGGACCCCGAGACCTCATCCTAATTCCTGCGCCCACAGACAGACCCGATGATCCTCTGGTATGTCCCGCAGTTGATAGATCCTCCATAAGAAACAACTAGAGGAGGTGACTCTTGCTAACCAAGCCTCAGAACTGGAGTCCAATATGGAAGGCAACCGTGATCCTCAACCAGTTTGTCTTTGTGTTCGTCAGCATCCTGACGCCTCTATCCATCTCGCCCCTGACCGAGATCTTCATCGCGGAGTTTCACAAGTCTCTGCCACAAGTGAATATGCTGGTACCTAATGAACAGCCCTCATTCTTGCTTCTGACAGCCATCCAGCTAACAGAAGAGTCATCAGTTCGGAGTAGCCGCTATCACGCTTGGCTATGCCAACTTCCTCATTGTCCCGGCCGCCAACGTCTTTGGTCGACGGCCAGTCGTTATCATCTGTGGCTTGATCTGCGTGCTGGCCAACGTGTGGCAAGCCCTTGTCACCAGCTATCCCTCCTTCATTGGGGCTCGTGTGATATCCGGGTTAGGGGCCGCTGCCAACGAGTCGATCATGCCGATGGTGGTCGCGGACGTCTTGTTCCTGCACCAGCGCGGACGCTCCATGGCCCTTTACTTCTGGGCCTACTTCCTGGGGCTTTTCATTGGGCCCATAATCTCTGGCTCCATAGCAGCTCAGATGAACTGGCGCTGGTTCTTCTGGGTCTGCACCATCCTGCAAGGCGCTAGTCTGCTGCTCATCGTCGCGGCATTCCCGGAGACCAAGTACGAGCGCTCAGCATCGTCGACTCAGACCCCCCCACGCCAAGCCATCACCTCTGGAGACGATAAAGCGGTCGAAGCGCAAATCACAGATGCTTCCTCCCAGGGCTCTGGCCCAATAGACGCCACGGCTCCGTCCTCCCCTCGCCCCGTCGGCCGGCCGTCAATTGCACAGTTCTCGCTGGTTCCCCGGCTTCGCTTCGCCCATGGCCTCAAACCGGCCATCCGCGACGTCATCTCACCTCTTCGAATCTTTGCTTACCCCATCGTGCTCTGGGCCGCGTTGTCGATGGGCTTTGCTGCCAACAGCCTCCTCGCCCTCAACCTGACTCAGGCGCAGGTCTTCGCCGCGCCCCCCTATCTCTTCAGTTCAGCCGAGATCGGCTATGTCAACTTCGCCTTTGCTGTAGGTGCCATTGTCGCGTTGATGACGGCCGGCCCTTTCAGCGACTGGGTCGCCCTGCGGCGGGCGAGGAGGAACGGCGGCATTCTGGAGGCAGAGATGCGACTCCCTGCCCTCATACCGTACGTCTGTATCTCACTTGTCGGCATGGTCGTCGCTGCCATCGGCTACCAGCGCTCCTGGCCCTGGGAAGCCATCGTCATTGTTGGTTACGGTTTTGTAGGCGTCCAGGTCGTGGGAATTCCAGCGATTGTGATCAGCTACGCCGTTGATAGCTACAGATCTCTGCCGGGAGAAATCATGATTGCTGCTACCATTGTGAAGAACACATTCGGGGTGAGTACATCTGCTTATGACTGCCTGAGGGCGTTCATCTGCTAACAATAATCAGTTCGGAATGGTATTCTTCTTCAATGACTGGGCTGCTGGGCAAGGCTTCATAGCCCCTGTCCTGACTCTGATGACGTTGACCGTCGGATTCTCCCTGATAGGGCTTGTTGTCTTCGTCCCCTTTGGAAAGAGATTTCGGAGGATGACCAAGGATTCATCCCTCCATGCGCTGTAGCTAACGCATTTGGTGCTGTGGCGATGGGAAGAATGATGAACATCACAAGAAGAGGGTCGCTGTCCGTGTATTGATGTGTTTTATAGATGCGAGGATTTTTGGAAGAGTTGATGGATAATGGCAAAGACGGGAATCAGACCTTGGTCTTCCACTTCCATCTGTGATCAAGACAAGCCCACCTAGCAAGACCGAAACTGACCGCCGAAAGAAAGAGGACGCTGCCAAATATGAAAACCATCCCCCGAGGGCCCAAGCCCTGAAGGATCTGCGCGCTAACAGGAATACAGAGAAGCGCGCTGTATATTCATCGATCAGAACGATCACCCGAGATAGAAGGTCGAGGTACTCACGAGAAGCTGACCACGCTGTAGCTCGTCCCGTAGAAGCGGCCGAATTCGTCGGCTGTGCACAGCCTAGTGAGTGTTAATCAGTAGTGCATCTGCATAGGGCCGTCGCCATTTCCCTACTCACTGTCCGATGCAGACGGGCGCCATGCTGATGAGGCTGCCTGTCCCAAATCCGAACAGCGGAGCGAAGAAGTATAGGGTCCATATCCGGTCCCCAATGGATGTCCAGACTGCGAAGGTGATCAAAGTAGCCCATAGGAGCGTCAGGATGGCCGTGTTGAAGCGTCCCAAGTGGTCTGACACGGCGCCTGCCACGAAGCGTCCAACGCCGGAACCGCTATTCAGGACACTGCGAATCAGGAGCCGTACTCAATATGGGTAAAACAAGCCGGAGAGACATCACTTACGCATTGACACATGCCACTATGTTGAATGCAGTCACCTCGTCAAACCCCTGGGCAGTGGCCCAAGTCGGGAGCAAACCCATCGAGCCGACAAGAACGAATTCGAACACTAGAGGCGCAGTTGCCATTAGTCCGGCCAAAGCCTTCCAGCAAAAGCCAAGAAAAGGGAATTAGGCCCCTGGATAGACTCACGAGAGATGCCCACAGTAGTCCACAGGAATCTCCAGTCCCGAAAACATCGCACGTCAATCGCTCTTCTTCCTTCCCCCCCTTTCATCCGGCCGCGAATCAGCATATTCCCAAGTGTGACAAGCAACGCCACGATGCCAGCCAGGATGCGCATCGTGACTGGCCACCCCAGGGTCTCCAGCGTGGCCCTCATGAGCAAGGGGAATGCCACGCCGCCGACGCTGCTGCCCACGAACACGGCACCGCTCGCCAGACCCCTCCGGCGCTGGAACCAGTGAGCCAGCACGCTGAGGGCAGTAGTACACAGAACGGCCGCGCTAGCGCCGCACACGAATCCCCAGGTGACGAGCAGTAGAGCATAGCGACGGCCACCTCTCCCACCACTGGTCTCACCGCAGCTGCCGCAGCCAAGGAAACTCATCGCAACGAGCCCGCCGACGTATCCAATACTGCCGGCGAGCATGAGCTTACGAGGCCCATGGGCATCAAAGAGCGGGCCGACGCGCACGCCAAGAAAGAGACAGAGGAAGACATTCGTAGCCGGTATCCAGGCCACATCACGCGAGGTGAACGAGGATAGCTGGTGCCTCTCCATGTACGACTGTAGCACGCCGACGCTGTTGATCAGCCCGAATCCCGCCGTTACGGTGCAAAAGGAGCCGAGAGCCGTGAGCCAAGCACGCAGGCCGCCGTCCGGGATGGGTGGAATAGGAGAAGCAGTACGGAGTTCCTTGCCACTGTGGTCGCCTGGCGGTGAGCTGCCTGGAGACCAACTAGTGAGATGTTGAGGGCCATTCCGGGTGGCCGTGAAGGATACTTCCTCGTCGCAGTCCCGCTCAAGCTCTACGCGCAGCCCCGGAGCTCGGCGTATGTAAGTCGCAGCTGGTATATTGGGTGGGTGATGGCACTGACCAAATTCGCGCAACGAAGTGCGCTCAGAACATAGTTCCTTGCGACCAACGCAACTCGGTCCCTCAGCGTGGAGTCCGTGACCAAACGCAGGACCATCCAAAGCAGAGTTTATGGCCGCAAGGGGCCGTATCTGCGCCGGGCGCGGCACCTTCAAATAACCATATTGTTCGTTTGGGACAGCAGCCGACTCTCTTGCACTTGTGCTCTCCTGCTGCATCGTGGACGCCAACCCGTTGATGTCGGCTTAGAGCAAGACACCGGAACCAGTCAATTCTAGGCCCGGCTGGAAGATATGCCATCTATCATACATCAATGTCTGACTCGACAGAGCAGGCCGTCGGGAGGAAAGGGGTGGGGTGGGTCTCACTATATCGAGTTACCAGGTGCCGTGCAAACCTTCGGGCAGGCTGGACGCAGGTCAAGACAATAAAGACACCGATAGTCCATCGTGTTCAGCTAGGCCGTCGAGCCTTTCCAAGCCCTCGGAGCTGCTACCGAGACTCTAGGCTGAAGAGAACTTGCTGTTACTGCGGCTACCTAGACTTCCAAGTGAAGAAGCCGTTCTCCGCTCAAGACCTAGGTCCTGCGCTCATATCACGCATACATGGCGTACTCAAGAGCTTGTCTGGGCTGCAGCCTGGAAAGTTAGTTACGATATCGCACGTCAGCCCCCTCGTCGCTCAAACATGCTAAGAGAGTAGTGACCCGTGAAGTGCGCGGGCAAGGTCTCTTACTACTCAGAACCGGGAAACCGGGAGCAGAACACCAAGCCGGAGCTAACAGGAGAGTGCAATAATCTTGTTGCTAGAATGCCGCAACGTGCAGACGGCGAGGCATCTGTGTCAGTTAGGCATACGTGATCTGACACAGCCCTTCCGTGGTCGATTTCCTCTTCCACCGCAAATTCTCGACTGTGAAGCTCACGAAACCACTTTGCGAAGGGGGCCAACAATGACTCCCGAGTAGAGCCGATACGATAATTTCACATTCGCCTATGATGGGCGGATGAGATGCGTGCAATACCTTGATAAACTCCTGGGAATCAAATGGCCGTTACCCGTCCCGTCCCATCCCAGTTTCTGACCCAAGCCGAATCCGCCCCAATAGTGACAAGCTGCTCACCGTGACATCCGACGTAATCTGCATCCGACGTATTTCGCACCATCCTAGAGGCACCACTACGTCCAGTATACCGGCTCATCTCATACCTCCTCTGGCTCCCTCCGGCTCACGCTCGCCACAAAACTCTGATACTGCTCATCCTCGCTTGATGCATGTTTTCCACCATCTTTGAGGGATGGGAGACGGGTCGGCACCTTGTTGACAGCCTTGTCCGTTTTCCAGAGCAGGCGCCGCTGCCACGCGTTGTACTCCTCTGTCTCCGTGGATGTGCCGTTCGTGTCGTCCTCTTTTTCCTTTTCTGCAGGTTGGCTATCGTCCTTGGCATCTTTATCAACCTTTGGAAGGCGCATCGCGAGCAAGACATACTCGGCCCTTGTCATAGTGTCCATAACGTGATTCATGTATCGCCGTACTTCGTCAGGCGGTGCCACTACTCTGACTAGGTTCTCCAGGTGCTTTCCCGTCGGTGACCAGAGCCGGACAGTGACCGGCTGGTAGTAATCCAGTGTAGGATCACCACCATACTCGGATGTACTGCCTTTCCGAACAATGAGAAACGAGGCAATCACCTGTGGCCCAGACTGGGACTGCACATACTCCAAGATACTGAACTTGGGAAAGAGGTATCGGTCACCGTTACCGCCCGAGAACTCGAACACGATAGCGGAAATGTCAGGTTTCGCAGGGGGCGGCGGGCCTTTCGATCGAAGAGCCTGCTGAGGCTGCGGCTGAGGCGGCTGCGCCGCCTGGTTCGTAGACGCTGTTGCGAGTTGGCCATTTACCAAGCCGTTGGGCTTCGATGGCCCGTTGGCCGGGACGGCGGATGGCGGCTGTAATCTCTGTAGCTCTCGTTCCCGGGCAACTCGATTCTTCAGCCTATCCAATGCAGCCTTCAGGTCGGTAGCATCCGAGAACAGCGGCCGATTCTCCGCTATGCGCCGTACCATATCCCTTATCTTGGTGTCATCTAGGGCAGCCTTCACAAGAAGAACGACGAGCGGGTCACTTCCAGGCGGCGGCCTCAGATCAGCAGAGGTTTGTCTTGGATTCGTAGCAAAGACAATATCCAAGATCGCTCTGACCTCGTCGGCGAAGTAACGAACGGTCCTCCCGTCTACGAGCAGCCGATCTGCCGATGGTCCCTGTAAAGCCCCTTTCCTCTTACTCTCCAGGGTGATTTGATCAATGATCGCCTGGAAACGCTCTAGCTCATCCTTAGGAGCGTTACCACCAGCAACTCGTTTCATAAGATCACGAAGCTGTGGATCCTCCGTCGCCTTTTCCGCCAGAGTTACGATTATAGGATCGGTGCCGGCCGGTTGAGCCGGCCGGGGCGGAGGAGTCGACATTGTGGCGTTCACAGTCGGAGTTGTAGGTACAATACGTTGCGGGGCCGGCGACCTGCTAACCAGAGGCGGCGGCTGGCCCGGTCCAGCAGGCGCGGGACTTTGTGAAGGCATCGGGTGAGATGGCTGTGGAGGATAGGAAGGGGGAAGACTGGGCGGCCTGGGAGCGGGCTGTGGCGTCATGGAGCCGGGGGACAAGACAGACTCCATGCCTCGTGGTGACGGTAGTGGGACTGGCGGCGCCGGGCTTGCTGTCGCAGGAGGTACGGGCACGGCGGCCTGGGGCGGCGGAGGATGCGGCTGCGAAGGAGCTGCCGTGGGTGTCTGTGTCTGCGGCTGTAGAGGGGTTGGCGCTGGCGCAGCAGTCGAAGCCGTTGCAGAAGGTGAGGAGACAGCTGGAGCGGCAGAGTTGGAGGGCGGTGTGGGCGGGGGAGGCGGGGGAGGCGGAGGCATCGTGCCGTTCGGAGGGCCGTACTGGATGATAGGTCGGAAGACGGGTGTAGGTGGAGGAGGCTTCGGGTCCTTGACCGCAAACATGGTTGCTTCGAAGACGTGAGGCTCAACCGTGATGGTCACCTGGCCCAACTTTGTCATACTGTCCTTGGGCGGGTTGTTGGGCTCCTCGATGACGACGCCCTTGCGCTTCGACGGCTTGGTCCAGTATTTCTCAAATATGCCTTCGGTTATCCATCGTTGACGCGATCGAGAGACAGACTCGTGAAGCACACCACTGCAGTAGAAATGATGTCAACAGTCAGAACAACAAGACATGCGCATGCGCATGTGCATCGGGGGGGGTGGCGCGCGGCTCTCACCTCTCTTGGATAGACTGGTATTCTCTGCTGGGCAGGTCGTCTGGCTGGGCATGTTCAACAGTGGGTAGAGGCCACCCAGGCTGAACGGATCTGGGCAGGTTCTGGTAGGGCAGCGGTGGCTCATCGGGGGTGGGAGTGGGTGCTGAGGAGGGCGTCGCGGAGTGATTGTCGTCGGGGGTCGCGGTCCTCTTCTTAGAGACGTGCTCGACGCGAGCCGCAGCACGAGCCGGCAGCTTCCTCTTCTTCTCCATGCTTGGGCTGCGCTGACGAAATTCCAGCAGGGATAGAGATCCGACGACAGCCTCAACTGTTATAAATGCATCGGGGCGGGATCGTCAGAGCAGGATTCGTCGCAAGACAATCGGGCGGCTCGATGTTGTTGTGTCCCGTATTTATGGACGGGTTATGGTATCTTACCAACCTACCCTAACCCAAGGTGTGTAGGTAAGGCACTGGAGGTGAAAGAAGCGTGGAGAGAGGATGGCGAGAAAAGCGAAGTGGGGCTGGTACAAGGTACACATAGTCACATCGAGAAGCACAGGGGGACCCCCGTGAGCGGGCTACCTATTTTCACAGGGGCTAACCGGGAATTATACAACAACGGGGGCAACTGCACTGGCAGCTCCTAGGTAGTACCAAAGGTACCTACCCAAGTACCTTAAATTTGTCGTGTGCATACAGAAGTCAGTCCGTAGTATCCTGACTCTCCATTTTCTGAAGCAAAAGCGGGATATAGGTATGTTTATAATAACTTCACCTTTCCGCGCCTTCTACTTCGCTGTTGTGGTGTCTATCTAGGTAGGTACCTTTATATAATCCGGCCCCCGTGCTGATAAAAGTCGGATAAGCGCGCGATCGCGTCCTCGCTTGTCCGTGCTAACATCTGCACCAGGTTGTCCTTCACCTGGCAGCGGTATGATCCAGTAACTTCTGCTAACGACGATGTTCCCTGCCACTCTAAGATGCACGGTTTGAAGTGGCCCAGCAGCTCCTGATAAGCAGACCGGTGATCATATCGTCCTACACAGGTCAGGATATATTCGCGAAGAGAGATTTGATGGACAGAAACAGGTGGCGGAGGTATAGTATAACAGATGCCCTAGAGAAATACCTTCTAGTCCCACTCAGTGTCCCAGGGCGTCCCAACACTCCTTCCTTCCATCTGGCTGACCAGAGCGATGCCATCCAGCAACAAGGCCTACTGGGCGTTCGCCGCCCTGGCGCCCCTGGCGCTCTACCTTCTTTTCATCGGGCTTGCCATGATTCCTTTCTTCCAGCGACAGTAAGCTTTGCTCGAGGTGCTTCGTCTGCAGTTGTGCCGCTCCGGGATGAATCATGCTAAGTGACTTCGGCGCAGTGCCATCTATGCTCATCGCTTCCACACATTGTGGTGGACTGACGTGGATGAGCCCGAGAAATGGGGGTTTGCGAGTGAGCACAATCTACATGCCTCCTCCGTGTCTGCACCTGTGCTTCGCCTATCTCATTGGCTCCTCTCAAATGCGGTGGACGGTGAGCTAATAGAGCGTTTCTCCCCGGTCAAGAAAATCAGGTCTCGGCGCTGAGCCTCCAAACCCCTGACGGCGTGTCCTTGTACGCCTGGCATATTCTTCCACTGCCAGTGTGGGCGCAGCACGAAGATCAGCTTGTTAAGCAGCCTGCTGTTGCTCCTGAGGAGTTCACCAAATCCGAGGCGTTCAGATTGTTAAGAGAGGATCCTCACTCTCGTCTGGTCTTATATTGTACGGTACTCGCGGTCTTTCCTTGTTCCCCTGAAACGTCCGGTGCCTCTCCGTGCTTGTCAGTGTCTAACTCTTCTCTACAGTCCATGGCAACGCCGGCCACGTTACTCAGGGCATCCGGGCCGCCAGCTACCACGTCCTGACTGATACCTCTTCGTACCATGTCATCGCTATCGATTACCGCGGCTTCGGCCACAGCACTGGCAGCCCCAGCGAGGAGGGGCTCATTACCGATGCCTCGACGGTCGTCGATTTTGCCGTCAATGTCGCCGGTGTGCCCCCCAGCCGCATCGTCCTCCTTGGCCAAAGCCTCGGCACCGCCGTCACCTCCGCCGTCGCTGAGCGCTATGTTGCGCGTGGCGTGGACTTTGCCGGAGTAGTGCTCGTCGCGGGCTTCAGCAGCCTACCCACAATGTTGTCGGGCTACGCAATTGCGGGATACGTGCCCATACTACGCCCTTTGGGAATTATCCCACCGCTGCTGGATTGGGTCATGGGCTTCATTGTCGACAAATGGCTATCCGCCGAGCGGCTCGCGAGCATGGTGCGGGCGGTGAAGACCAGAGGCGGCAGACTGAGACTGTCGCTGATCCATGGTGCAGATGATCCCGACATCCCCTGCCGCGAGAGCGATAAGCTGTTCGCTGCGGCGGTGAACGCGACCGTCGATAGAGGCTTAGATCCTCAGGATCTGGTAGAGATGAAAGATGTGCGGACGGTCTGGAAGGGCAAGAAGGCTTTCAAGACCACTTGGGCGGCGCCACCAGACACTGTCATCACCCATGAGCAGTTCCCTTACGGCGGTGAGTAACAACCAATCTCGCTCCCCGACCCATGGCAGACACTGAACAGCACAGGCCACAATGACGTTATGATGTACGCGCCAGTCACTCTAGCGATCATGAGAAGCTTTGGACTGGAGGGCACCGTCTATTCGCAGGCATAATACCACCAGACCGTATGCAGTCCGCCGGACAGATATATTAGACGTACTTTTCCGACATACCAGAATGGCTGAGATATAGCCACGAGCCTAGAGATAATGTAGGCACTAGTACCTGGTCAACTGTCACTAGTGATTCGTGTCCCCTTAGCGATCTACTACGTCCCCAGGCACCATGCCACCATCGCCAACATCGTCAACTGTGGCACCATAGGCCGCCCGTCCCGATATGCCAGGACCGTCCCCAGACTGACTACCGCGCCGTTCCCCAACAACGCCCCCTGTCGTGTCGCTGAAAAGAGGACACCGAGGCCCACCATAACCCTAAGCGCCGCGCCGAGGAACCCCGTCTGCGTCCGTGTCAGGTGTCCGCCAGAGAGCCTCACATTCCAGTCGTTCTTGCGCTTGTAGTATTCGGCTGTCTCGCGGGATGGGAAAGGGGCGCTGACGAAGGGCAGCGCGGAAAGTATGAACATGGCGCCATAGACGTATCTAGAGAGGTTAGCGATGGTTTCGGTGCCATCTTGAGCTATCGCACCAGGCCGGGTATCACTGTGTCATTTTTGGTGGCCGCTCTTCTGATATGAGGCTCCTGGTTTCCTCTTCTCCGAAACAGGGTACCAGAACCTCATTCACCGTTGCTGATCTCACTTTCTGCCGCAAGGTGGCGAGGCAAGGAACAGCAACTTGTTCTACACAGTAGGCCGTCGTTTCAGTCAGCCCAGAGTTTCGTATTTAGCGTTTCGTAGTACCAGACAAGAGACAACCAACTCCACTCCGCGGGATCGTCAACGTCAGCCCGCGGCGGAAGCTGACGCTGATGCGTCCTATCATGATGTCAGACACAGTTCGGAAGCACAGCGGCGGCGGCCGCGAACGTCACAGGTCTCAAGTTGGCTATTATTCAAGGTGGAGATATATGCTTGATCCAAACGCGAGAATCTCCCAACAATAAACATAAGATAATCCTCCTTGAAGATCATCCTGGATGATAAGACTTATATGTCATGCTTCCAAGATACCAGATGATAGAGCGGATGCAAAATACACATCACAGGCCTTCCTGGCTTCACCGTCCTAGACTTGTGTTCTGCAGAATTACTTGATACTGTCGCTTAGAAACGCGGTACAAATTTTGTTTCTATAGGTTGAGCAGAGCGTACCTCGGCAGGACTGCCTTCTAGAATGGCCAAAGTCCAACAAAAGCGCTCCAGTAAGCGCTCACTATCCTAGAGCAAGCACTTGTTGTATGAGGTGAGAAATGCGCAATTTAGCTATCGGCCCCCCAGCCGAATTGACGGTTGACTTCGTTCATAGCGTTGAGTCCTGCTCTTAAGACGCCTAAGGCGCCGTCGACCGTGGAGTTGCCAGTGTCGAATGACGGTTCCAGACTCTCCGCGGCAAGCAGATCCTGCTGATCCAGCGTTGCCTGCCTCTTCTGTAGGACGGCCTTGTGGATGGCTCTCCCCCACATATTGTACCACTGATCCTCACTCACAGACGCCCACTCCTTTGAGCCGTCACCTCTGAGGCGGGAGAAAGGCCAGTCGGCTCTGACAACTTCGAAGTGGCTCGTCCGGAGCCAGAGGTACGGCCAGGTGAAGATAAACAGGAGGGACAGGTAGCACAACCAAATCATCCACCAGGTCAGCCGCCAGTGGTTGGTGCGGCAGTCATTGTAGACGACCACGTCCTCGTCCTCCACCGGGAACTCAACCTGCAGATGGCCGCGGTAGTTTGTCCGACGCACAAGCGCCTCAAGCTTCTCTTTGACCTTCTGGTAGTCGAAACCAACGATTCGCCTTTTCAGGGCAAACGTCTTGAGCCCTGCATGGCTGGCGCAGTACAAGTGGCACCACTCGCCCAGCGTCGGCTTGTCATCAGCGCCGACCTCGATGCTCTGCCTCGACCCAGGGGCGCGCTTCTTCAAAATGGTGCCTCGCCGGGTATTTTCGCTGTTCTCGACGGTGCGGAGCTCACGCCAAGAGACGCGATTTGTGGCGTCGCGGTACAAGAAAGGTGTCAGCTCGACCTTGACGTCAAAATCGGTCACGTTCTTGGTCTCTTTCTTGCCGTTGTTGTCCACCTGCTGCCGGTGGAAGCCGTAGACTCGGACGAAGGGCCGGGGCGGGGTCAATGCCCAGGATCGGATGTGCGCCTCGAGAAATTCAGGGTCGGTGTCGAGCTGACGGTCTAGGTAGTATTCGGCGCCGGTGTTTGCGTCCTTGAGGAAAGAGACGATGCCAGAGCGCCCGGGAGCAGATGAATCAGGCGCAAGGAGCGGTGCGCCGCTAGACTCGCAGTGTTCATCGTAGAGCGGAGGAAGATCGTCGTCGCCCAGCTGGGGGCAGTCGTTGAAGAAATAATGGTGCTCGGGCTGCGAGTGGAGAGACACGGCGTCGTCCGTCGGCGCCACTCCGGGAACCGACTTGGAGATGCTGCCCATTGCTGTGAAATTGACTGCGCAGGTTACACTAAGTTATTGGTCTGGAGGAAAGATAGTGACTGCGCGTTCGCAGGAAACAGGACAGCAATAATCAAGAGGGTAAATATAGATGGTTGAGAGTGACGGAACCAAAGCGGAAAGGCTGACGGGGCAAGGACTCGATGTTTTTGGTTGTTGCCGGCAGGCAGACATCTCACCAGCGAGGCGCAGCGCTGCTCTAAGAATGCGACGGAGTCGACACTCTTACCAGGGCCTGTTCTATTGAAAACACATTCCCACTTCAAAAAAACGGCTCCTCTGTACGGAGTTATTACCTTAGATGTTCCATCAGCCGCAGATAGCCAATAGACTAATATCCCTGAGTTCTCGAGATCTTTGCGCCCGCCGCCGTCTGAGGAGGCGGTCGCTTGCGAAATTGCCCATCTCGGTGGCTGGCTCTCAACGTCCCCTCAGTTGGGCAATAGTTCCAGAACCTGTCCTGAGCGCCCGCCCACACGTGGTAGGTGTAGCAAAGACGCGCTGCTTCGACAGATTCCGCAATACATGCGCAACTGCAGCTCTTTGTAGCTGCGGCTTTCTAAGATGATGATACCGGTAGTTGCTCGCCTGCTCTTGCTGACCGACGGGCGAGTCCCTTGATGAGCCCGAGCTCACAACCGCCGCATGCATGCCAGGACTTGAGAACCTTGATAGGGCATCCATCAGTTGGTGTTGGCCGCATGTCAAACATGGGTATTCGTCGTTTCGAGACAACTTGCCAGAACGGACATAAGACGAGGAGGCGGGGCAGCGGGTGACCGGTTCAAGCAGACTGTCCATCCTCTCCTCTCGTCTCTCTCGCGGTTCTTTCTCACGGCTTGAACAATCTACGGTAGAAGCACATTGCCTTTCGCAACAGTGGAGAGTCTCGGGAGAGGTGAGAACAAGGAGAACAGCATCGAGAGCTTAGGGCGACCGCTTCGACTTGGATTGCGGTCAGAGGATACAACCCAGAGGCGATTTTATCCTCGTGGGTTCCGGAAAAGTCCCAACAACTTTCCGGCTCTTGTTGACTCAACTTGTCGACGATTGCAAGACGAACTTCAGTGCAGTGGACGTCTGCAGAGCCCACCCGAGTCGACGCATCTACGATCTGCACCTTGTCCAGATTGCCTGTGCGGAGTACCCATAGGGCACTCCCTGTTACCCGGCCTCGGAGAGGACGGGACTGGGCTGGAAGGTACCTATTGCATAGTACCTGCACGGCACGTTACCCCGTACCTTAGATACAGGACGTACGCAGGTGCGGTACAGAACGTTACTGTACCAAGTATTGCCTGTACCTTCCATAGGTACCTTACCTACAGACGAAAGGTGCTTTGCCCTGCTTGCCTTATTGGGATAGTGGGGCAAAACGACCGCTGGAATGCCCTTCCTCTCAAAGCTCGAAGGGGCTGCGGCACAGTTCCCCGCCGCACAGACGCAAGGCTGCTGCTGCTGTTGCGCGTGTCACCGACGGATAGAAAGGACAACACAGGCTCACACGTTGCCCCCTCCTCGTCCCGCGTCTTGCTGCGACCTCCCCGAATCGCCCGTCTCAGCTTCGCCGCCGCCGGCCTCACCTGGCGTGTCACCGGCAGACATTGATAGCGGTCATAATAATAGCACAACTCCTCCAGCTCCAGCTCCAGCTCCAGGAGGCCCCACTCCAGCTCCAGGCCCCGCCGCAGCAGACGACGGCTGGGAACCGCTCTTGTTAGAGATTGAATCCGACCCCGCCCCTCTCCCCCTTCCATTCAAACCTCCCGCTTCCCTTCTCTCCTCCGTCACTGCGCAAACCCTCGACCTTCTCGACTTGGTAGCCTACAACTTTTCACGCCACTTCGGCTGCGACAAGCCGTGGACGATCTCGCTCCTCGAGTTTCTGCTGCAGTTGTCCAGCCCCATCCCGGTCGAGGACCATCCTGCTTGGCATAACAGCCCAAGCGACATGCCTCAGGACGAGTCTAAGCCCGTCGACCCCTCCATAGAGGGCGCCAAACAGGACGCACCGGGCCCCGACAAGGGCAAGCAACCAGCCGTAGAGACTGACGATGATGATGTCGACGACCTCCTCGATACCGACGAGGCCCAAGCCACCGGGGGCCCGGCGGACTTGTCGTCCGCCGCCAAAAAGAAGAAATCAAAAAGAAAGAAGATCAAGGATGCTTTGACCGGCAAATCCGACGCCTGCTCCGACAAGAAGAAGAGTGCCGTCGACGCCCTGACGCCGCAGCAGATCGCGCAGTTCATGTCTATGAATCCTGCACTAGCCCAGGAGATTGCAGCACAGAAGGGCGGCGGCAGCGGCCCCGGGGGCGGCTCCGACCACGAAAAAACGGTTGATATGCTCAAGAACCTCAGTCTGCAAGACATCATGACCGGCCTGGCTGCCAGTGGCAAGAATGTCAAGGATATGGCATCCTACAAGTTCTGGCAGACCCAGCCTGTCCAGTCATTCGAGGAAGCAGCCTCGCACTCGCCAATCAAGGAGGGCCCGATCAAGGTACAGAACGTCGAGGATGTGTCCCAGACGCCACCTCAGTTGCTGGCTGGCTTCGAGTGGGTCACGATGGACCTGACCGACGACGTTCAGATGAAAGAGGTGTATGAGCTACTCAACGGACATTACGTCGAGGATGACGAGGCCATGTTCCGCTTCAATTATGGCACCTCTATCCTGAGATGGTAGGTAAATACCTTCTCTGTGACGAGCTCATTCCGTAACTGATATGATGCACGTAGGGCCATGTGTTCGCCGGGATGGAAGAAGGAGTGGCATGTCGGTGTGCGCGCGACTCAGTCGAAGAAGCTTGTCGCCTTCATCTCCGCCATCCCAATGGAGCTGCGCGTGCGGGAAAACGTCATCCATGCCTCTGAGGTCAATTTCTTGTGCATCCACAAAAAGCTACGCTCCAAGCGGCTTGCCCCGGTTCTGATCAAGGAGATCACGCGGCTTTGCAACCTTGCTGGCGTGTGGCAGGCCATCTACACTGGAGGAATAGTGTTGCCGACCCCTGTCAGCACGTGCCGTTATTTTCATAGAGCCCTGAACTGGCAGAAGCTATATGACGTTGGCTTCAGTCCGCTCCCGGCGAACAGCAAACCCCAGTACCAGATCCGGAAGTACGCTCTCCCGGACCACACGTCGACTAATCGCTTGAGAGAGATGCAGCCCAAGGACCTACCCGCTGTCTACGAGCTGCTCAACCGTTACATGAAACGATGGGACCTTGTGCCTGAATGGACCTTGGAAGAGGCCGAGCACTGGCTTCTGCCAAGAAAGGACGAGGACAAGGTTGTGTGGTGCTATGTCGTCGAAGTGAGTAGAGTCCGGCCCAACTGAGGAAGCACCCTCTGATATATTAGCAGGACGAGTCCAGGGATATCACAGACTTCTTTTCGTTCTACTCACTAGAGTCCACCGTCATCAATAACGCCAAACACAAGGTCATCCGTGCCGCATACCTGTACTATTATGCCACGGAAACAGGCCTGGCGACACCACTCGATAAGCAGGGCCTCAAAGTGCGCCTCAACCAGCTCATGCACGATGCACTCATTTTGGCAAAGCGCTACCAGTTCGATGTCTTCAACGCTCTGTCTATGATGGACAATGCGTTGTTCTTGGAACAACAGAAGTTCGGCCCAGGCGACGGGCAACTCCACTTCTATCTCTTCAACTACAGGGCGAACCCTATTAGTGGCGGTGTCAACAAGAAAAACCAACTGGATGAAAATAATCTTAGCGGCATCGGCTTGCCGATGCTGTAGAACATGGTGTCTCAAGTCATTTACCCCATTCGGCTGCAAAGGGATGCGAAGGGACTAGGTGAGCATGTCACTACAAACTTACAGCTAGCCAGAGCCGGTCAGCTTGGCCCTCAGTTGGAGATGGCAAAACAGGAAGCAGCATGGTACAAGTCAGGGGGCCAGAGATATGAGCCAGCAAATACAAGAATCCTCGTACAGAGGATTCAAGAAGCGCAACTTTGATGGTGGCAGGCACGCCAGATCTGTCCTCACCGAGTTCGCGAAGTCCGGCGCCGCGCGGCGAGCACTTCATACCAGGGGGTTGCTAGCAAATCGTCGGAAGATAGTCGCATGCGTGCATGACCTGCTTTATCTGCACAACTCCTTAAGCTCGACCTCCAACAAATGTACCAAGTAGTCTATGTCTGGTAGTGCTCAGCTCCTATTACACGCCGCAGAGTGTACATAAATACATAGCATAAAGCGCCTCGAACAGATGTGGACCGAAGCCGGTAGGTAGTTAGTTATGCTGCTGAAGGTCCAAGGCATATTTTGGAGTCTCTTGCTTCAACTTGTACTCTTCTTCCGAAGACAGCAGCCGCTTATAGATTCACTGCCTCGGTCGACCATCCAGCTTCTCGCCTTTACGTATCGTCTCCTCAATCAGCCCATGAAACCACTCGGGCCACTCCACTACCGGTGCATGACCCATTCCCTCTTGGATGATGCCCGTGGCCGGCTTGATGTACTCGATTAACTTGCGCCCATGCGGCACAGAGATCATCCCGTCAGCAGTGCCATGCAAGACGAGGATACGCTCGCGACCGACCTCGTCTGCCATCTTCTCCAACTGCTCGCGGGTCTTGCGGTGCCACCCCGCCGCGATCAGCTGCAGCATGAACCCCTTGTTGCTAAATCGCGCGGGATCCAGCCGCTTGTGCATCTCCTGCGCCGCAAACCGCTGATAGTTGGTCTCGAACAGGAGATACTCACCGCCTTGGGCGGGCGGCTTCACCGTGTCCACCGTCGCTGGGTTTGGTAGGCGCGCGTTGTCTGTGGCCACGAGCCAGGAGGCCGGAAAAAGCTGGCGCGCGGTGCTGCGCACGCTGGCCTCGACGCTCTTTGGGACGAGCATGCTGGCCCGATTCACCATATTCTCCCAGAATGTGGTAGTGTTCTCAATTGCAGCCGCCGTGCAGCAGAGGCTGAGGCTGCTGATGCGGTCGGGGATCAGACAGGCCAGCTCCTGCAGCACCATACCGCCCATTGAGATCCCGATGACATGAATGGTGCGGGTCGGCGGCGATGACAACGACACCCAGCCTACGTGGCGAAGAACCTCGAGCACGTCCAGAGCCATCTCAGAGGTCGAGTACCGCATCAGCGGTTTGTCGCTGTCACCCATGCCGCGGTTGTCCAGGCAAAGCACCGAGTATTCGGTGCTGCGCTCGTGGCCGAAGTGCAGGGTCTGCCGCTGCCAGGCGGACTTAAGGCTGCCCAGACCCATGACGAGCTGGCGTCCTGTCAGATCAATCCGGGACAGGGAGGGACCAGCCGACTGACTTACAACAATCTTGACAGGCCCCTGGCCGTGGATCTCCCAGCTCAGCTTGAATGGGCCGCCTCGGCCTTCAGCGACAGGCAGCCTGCCGCTCTGGGTAGGCTCGAGGTTCCATATCGCCGTTGGGTACGCTGGGTGCTTCATCACCTCCGCGATGGTCGGGACAGTGTTCCTGCGCGGAATGAGGATCAAGTGGCGATGGTTGGGTAAGCACTCGGACTCACATAGCAGCCATCCTGGCATGAGTAGACTAATTCGCTACGGAGAGCAGAATCTACCTCTCCAACGTAGCCAAAAGGAGATGGGAAAGGGGCAAAGCTCGAAACCGGGCAGTTGCTCGATCGAGGATTTAAATAAACAAACCGAAAGCGTTGTTAAGCCTTAAAGCGCCTCAACCGCACAGATGCTTGATATGCCTGCCTTTATGTCTACGCTAGATTCCACAGTCAACCTCGGATGGCCCTAACACTCCCGGCATCAAGCAATCAATGTCGCCGCTGTCGCCGCATCCTCGCATCCGTCGCATCCACAAGCGGCAGTGGGATCGGGGGGCGGGCGTTTGCGCTCATGAGTGGTGGAGCCACCCGCACGCGCTAGTAAGGGCAGGGCCCAAGGTAGATCACGTGAACAGTCCCTAAAGCAGCTCGAGACAACCTCATGCGAAGCCTCCGCACGGAGTCGTTGTCTGTCTCTTCCCGGCCGCTCCATCCACCCAGGCGTCCGTTCTCTTGCTCGTAATCATGGAAACATTGTGTCCACCCTGATTCGATTCCCAGCAGGACGGACGCGTTCGACAGACTACCTAGATAGGCATCATTGTATCAAAGATTCCTCCGACGTTACGGTCAATGTCATGGCCCTCTGCAGGCAACTTGGGAAACCTCCTCCCTCTCCCTATCTCGCAGCCTCTTCCGGCTAGTGCCGCCACTTTTCTGGGATCTTTAGGCCGTGAAATACTGCTTCATAGTTCCCTAGGCGGAGCACATTCCGCATGCAAGTTGGGACAATCTGCAGCCTGTACGATTATCAGTGTTGCATATCCAACCCCTCCCCTTCTCTTTTGTCCCGAACCTCTTCTTTCCCTACTAGTAAGAGTCAGAGCGATCCCTATTTTCTAGCGGGTGCTTTCCAAGACCCAACTTCGCTATGCAGCAATAGCAAGGTTTTCCGTATGCTTTATGCTTTCCTCGGCTCAGCGAGTCCGTATGGGACCGATACTTCAGCGTGAGCCTCGGACGTTCTGAGGCGTCTTGCGCAACGTAGGGAGCGGGCCTTAGGTACCGCCTCCTCATACAGCTGGTCTTTGCGGCAGGTTAGGTTCGAGTTCGCCCTCAAGGTGTCTTTCTGCAATGTCGTCGGCCAGCGTGCTCGAGAAAAGGGCTAATATTGTTCAAACTCTAAATAGTCTCATGGCGAGATCGACGAAAGTTCCTCATTTGTTTGAAATTGGCACCCTGCGTTTGGCACTTTGGTCCAGTTCCAGATTCGAATCTCTAGTGTCTCGTTCACCATTTTCACGACGTCCGCGAAACACCCCATGGTTATGGAGTTCTAATGGACTCGGGCTTGATTTCGCGAGTGGCACACCACCCCTTCTGTACAAACAGTAGTAAGGCAGCCTCACCATTGCCTGGAGTGCTCTCGCTTTGGCGAGCCGTTCTGCTTGCATCGCCAATTCCTATCCAGTCTCTTCACTCTGTCATGATGCAACCTCAATGCCGATACTGGCTCAGATGCTCGGCTGATGAGAACAAAAGTTTGCTCGGCCGCATCATTACCAGCATGTGGCATGTAGCCTCTAAGCTTCGGAAAGGATCCTTCACTTACCATGAGAAAATGGCGCAGGCTGGCGGTCGACGGCTGGGATAAGCTCAGCGTTTGTAGCGTAATGCTACCCTCGGCGCTCTCAGTCCGTCTTAGTTGTGGAAAGGGAACGAGCGGGCAACCTCTGGCAGGGATGAGGGGCGTGGCCTCAAACCTACGTACGGTGCGCTCGGCTGCGGCTATATCTGTATAGCGCGCTCAGTTGCACCCCCGGCTCCCGTCTGGTGCCTCGATACTTCCTCGTTGCTTTTTCTATTCATTAAATTCTGTCGCTCTTTCGAGTGTGTCTTCAAGGGGTCTCTTGGGGCTCTTGCTGGGCTTTGGTCCTGCTCAACGCATATCTACCGCAGGCGCAAGAAGTTTGTCAAGATGCGTGCTGTCGGATACATTGCGTCCGGTCTTACCCTTGGGCTGGCATCCTCCGGCGCCGTCCCAAGGGGGGTTCACCGTGGTCTTATTGAACTAGCCCAACTTGGCAGGCTCAACAGAGCTGACGGCATGGTTCCGTCCACTTCGACAGTCACACAGAGCTACTACACTGCTACGGCAGGCGGCGCGACAACTGTCGATACAACCTACTTTGTCACGGTGCAGCCGGGTACCAGCACGTCTTCATCATCTTCACATAATGTGGGCGGGACAACGGTTTATATCAGTGCCACTCCTTCAACAACACACACGGCCGTCGTTACTTCGACTGTCCTTCACACTGAGCAGGCTGGCAACCACAGCCTTGCAGAAAACACCAGTGAACATCATATCACTTACACGCACACTTCGACTATCCTGTACAGCCAGACAGGGACTATAAACCACACAGCAACCCATGACGAGACGACGATTCATGGCTCGGTGATAACATATGCTACCACAGTGACCCAGCTGGTGACTGACTGCAGCCACTGTGTCAACAGGACGACAGTATCCGTTACCCATCTTTCCTCGACTCATGAGATCTCGAATCCTTCGTCGGCACAGACGGCTTCGTTATCGTCGTCCGCCAGCGGAAGCCCCATATCGACGGCGCATGTAGTTACAGCGTCTTCCCCGCCGGAGACTGTAGGTACTGGAGACGCGACATCGCAAATGAGCATTCCCATCCGCACCAAGGCTATGACCCATGCTAGCACAAGGTATGCTCTTTCATCTCCCGTCCATCCCTTTACTAACCCTAGGAAGCTCTCAAACGCCAGAAATCGATACCACGGTTACGTCAACACATAGTTCCGCTTATTCAAGCGTCTTGATCACTACCCATACTCCGGCGTCTTTCCAAACAGCTGGCAGTACGTACCACACTTCCTCTACCACCGGTTCCGGGTATACCTCCCCAGCCATCCATACCTACGCAGTTTCAACGCACACAACGGCCAGTGAGGTGCCCGCCACGACTTCATTGAATGGGACGCTCAGGACCTTCTTATCCACCGCAAGTACTACTTTTGTCAGCACGCATTCTACTACCCTAGCAAACTCCGAGTTCACTTCCGCGGCCATTCATACCTACGATGTTTCAACGCACACAACATCTACTCACATCCCCGTGACGACTTCAGCGAGTGGGACCCACAGCACCTTCTTATCGACCGCAACTACTACGTTTGCCAGCACACACTCTACCACCCTGACAAGCTCTGAATTCACCTCTGCGGCCATTCATACATATGAGGTTTCAACGCACACAACAACCAGCCATGTTCCTGCGACCACTTCGGTGGATGGCACACACAGCACTTTCTTGTCCACTGCGACCACCACCTTTGTCAGTACGCACTCTACCAGCCTTACAACTTCCCAGGAGGCGAACTTCACTTCCGCGGCGATACACACCTACGCAGTGTCGACGCACACAACAACTAGCCACGTATCGGTTACGACGTCAGCGGAAGGCACACATAGCACCTTCTTATCGACCGCTACCAGCACGTTTGTCAACACGCACTCTACCAGCCTAGTGAGCCCCCAAACAACTATGGTCACTTCCACAACCGTCCATACATATGAGATCTCAACACATACAACGACTACTCACTCACCCGTGACGACATCAGTGGACGGCACACATAGCATCTTGTTATCAACTGCGACTACCACGTTTATCAGCACGCACTCTACGGCTGTCGCGGAAGCTACAAGCAGCTCCTCAACTCATAATTCTCGTGTGGCGACCATAACAAGTGGATACTTAAGTACGCTCACGTCGACGGCAGCATCTGCCTCTAGTACCGATACGGACACCACTGTAACTTATTATCTTTCTACAACGCACAGTTCAAGCCAAACTACGCAATTCAGGGTTGTCACCCGAGTTGTAACGGCGAGCGCCCAAACGGCCACCACCTCGAGCTCTCTATGGGCTTCAGAGACTACGACATTACCCCTAGGCTCTACTTCAGCAGGCAGGAGCGCCTCCTCGAGCACCAGTGCTTCCTCGAGATCTGTCTCTTCCTTGGCCTCCAGCTCTTCCTCCAGTACCATTACTTCCGCAAGTTCGACTTCTTCATCGAGCTCCAGTTCTTCCTCGAGCGCTGGTGTCTCTTCCAGAAGCATCGATTCAGCCACGGTAGTAGTAACCACAACAGCTTATACCTTTGTTGCTCCTCAGGAGAAGGTCGGGTCGACGAGTCTTGGTGCGTCGACATCTAGCAGTGTCACTGCGAGCTCTGGGTTGACAACAGCGAGCGGTGATCCGGGTTCGACCGCGACCAGTGACATAAGCACAGCATTTGCAACAACAGGAACAACAACAACGACTTATACTTTTGTTGCTCCCAAGGGAAAGGCTGTCGTGACGTCCTCTACAGTGGTCACTTCCACCGGTATTGCCACTGTCTCGACGTACACAGCATCCGGCACAACCATTAGTCAAGGGACTTCAGTCTTCTATGTCCCAGGGGGTCGCAGATATGCGACTACGTTAACAACCTACAGCAGCACGCAGCTCACGGTGTACACTGTCAGCGATACAACCACCAGCGGGACGGCAAGCAGTGTGGGTGCCGACGTGACTGCCACATCAACATTTGACTCCAAAGCTGCCACAGCAACAGATGATCCGTCTAGAGACGAGGGGCTATGTACGGGGGGTAGCCCTTGTGATGAGCCCGACGAAACGCCCGAATTCCGACAGGGCATCTCAGCGAGGAGCCTCATGAGTTTCTGGCGAGAGCGCGAATCCGACTCATGTGACCTGCGCAGTGCAGCACAACAGATGAATGCGGCAGATGGCCCGAAGGTCTACCAGGAGAACGGTCCTTTCAGGGTCAGTGCAGACTCCGTCTTTGTCCCAAAACCTCTAAGCTAATACGTGTCCAGTATATACTCGACGGGTTGAATGACATGATGGACAGTATGGACTCCGTCCGCCGGCGTCTTCAGCGCTCAAGCCCTTTTGGCCGGCCATCCCATGCAAGAGCAATTAGGGAGTCGATTGGGACGGTGAGAGTGTTATCGCTCGTAATGACCTTGGATGTCTGCTGACTAACAGTTCAAGTATGTCGGGGAATTCGACAGCTTCCTACAGGCGCTGCAGAATACCTCAGCGGACTGGAGTAATATCAGCTATGTCCGCGAGCCTCTGACAAGCACCCTGAGGTCGTTCCTCTACACCTATGATGTGAGTGGGTCCCTGATATTCACCGTGTTTCTCGGCACCTGCTTACTGACTTTCGTAGGCTGGTCTTCTCCGGCTCCGCGACCTCGTCGTAAATCCTGGCGAGAAACAACGAATTGAAGATCTCCGCACAAGCTTAGATGGGGCGATAATCTCTACCATTGAGGCTAGCAGCGCCAATTCCCGGTGCCCAGATGCCAGTTGTCCCGCGAGATCCACCGATGTATCCATAGATCGATCCGTGTGGAGAAAGTATCTCGTACCCAGGGCCAGGAGAAAGGAGGGAGCACGGCCAACCAAGTGAATAAGTTAGAAATATCGAAGGGGCCGCGAAGCCCACTAAGAGCGTATTCAACGTTTGAGCGTGGACCATATGCTACAATTGTGACGAGATCTTGATTTGGAATCTCACAAGAGACCACACGCTGTTCGTTTGCTTCCATCAGCAGCTCCTCAAGAGATGGGAGACGCGCGTGATCTGCATATTGATGATTTTCAGTACGGCCTATAATCTGGGAAGTATCAACAGAAGGTTCGCCCGAACTCTCGATATCCAGCAACCGTATTCCATCTGATCTCTCGTCTTCGCTGATGGCTGGTGAAGCCCATCCAGACATGTTCTGTGATACACCACAGTAGACGGCGGCAAAGGCCGACTAGACGCCGGAGCATGAAAGTTGCAAGCTTCGAGCACTTTTTATTGTGAATATCGCATTTGTTTCATTTTAAATACGCATCTAATACTTGACAAGAATCGAGGGTCATCTGATGTTTCGCAAGTTACATGAGGGAAAGGCCGTTGTCCACTCCTTATAGAGTATGAGAGAGAACGAGAGCTTTTGAGGTGACGAAAGCACACTGGGCCGTCGCCACCTATAGAACCTCATGATAGATATAACATGGGAAACCGTTTTAGATTTTCCAATGCTCTGCTTTCGCCGTGAGCTGGGTCTACAGACCCCCAAGAAAGAGATGATACGCGAGAGATGAATTGTTCTGAAGAGCATCTTGGAAAGTCCTCGATGAAATCTATTATTATGCCCAGTCTTCTCCCACAGTCTCTCTGCTATCAACCTCCTTGCCGACAGTGCAGTATCGCTGCCCTTTCCATCATCCACTTCGCTCTTGCTCTTGTACATCGTGTGGCCTTTCACTCCCCCTTCACTTTGCCCCTCAACCCGCCATATACTTCTCCCGCACCTCTTGCCCATTGAGTTTGCAGGTGGACTTATCGAAGGGAAATGCCTAGCTACCTGCCTAGAACAGGCGTCGTATCACTCTCGAGGAGCAGCCTTCGGGCTGCCGTGAAAGCCGCGGCGCACCTAGAGCACATTGCCATCAACGCCGGGACGTGAGGGTACGGCAATAAAGTGCTCTGATGAGCTCGAAGCGCGAGCTTATATGATGGGTAGTGCCTTTCTCCCTCGTTGCTCTGTAGATCAGGCTGAAAAGCAAACATACCAGCAGAAGTGTCTCGCGCAAGGGACGAGCATACAGCTGCGTCGCAGTGGCCACCAGGAAATACTGAGGAACAGGCGCCTTTGAGACACCGACTCTCGGCATCAGTCTCCCGTGGCCACGGTGAACGGCTGCCTGCCAGCGCAGCTGAAGAGCCAGACAGGGACGCAAGCAGTCGCCGAAGTGTTCGACGGGCAGGCGTGCTGCCCAATGAACTCACAAGAATGGACTCCCCCGGGAGAAAGCCGAAAGAGCCCCACCTCCCCGGGCGTCGGCTTCGGGGTGGGACCGGGTGACAAGCGGGTCGCAGCAGACGCGGTGTCAGTGCCGGTAAGAGAAGTGCGGGTTTCTCGCGCCGGCACCCAGGGTAGGCTATCGCGTGCATGAGATGTTGCTGCCTGCGCTGTGAGCGGGAGATACGGCACTTGAGAGAGAAAGAATGATGGCCTCATCCTGTCTGGAGGAGCACTAAGTGACCAAGGTGCCGAGCCTGTCGTAAAGATACGACAGCGAGTTGCCCATTTGTGGAATTACACGTGTAAAGAAGATTGTTGACAGATTTGACTAATAAGTAGGTAGGTACCACCCCGCGGTAGCTTTGATTTTCCCTCCTCCCCAGCACCGGTACCTTAAGGACGTAGTATGTACTCTAGGTAGGGAGGTAGGTAGGTAGTTTCAAAGCCTAGCGCCATCAGATAGCGCCGGGTACCTTACTATGTCCGGATAGGTACCTTAGTTACATTGTATACCTACCGACGCCGTAAATAGATCAGAGTACAGGCATGTTACTCACCCAAGTGCCTACCAGAGCTGACTCCCGCTCGGCTTCGCCTTGGCACGTCAAGGCGAGGCTCTCCACCAATACAAGGAGCAAAAAGCTAGAGGACTCTACGTGCAGGGCGCGCCGGATAGGAAAGGACAGCTAGCAAGGTACGAGTGGAAATATCATTTCTGGATTGACTTAGGTATCGATGGATCCCATACCGAAAGCACCCGCCTGAGGCATGCCCACCTGTCTTCTCGCAGAGACTGGGTTGCTTCCCTCTACTGCGTGTGCGGCATCTGCATGCCCTCCTTCGGCGCCACGTATGCCTGCACAATGGGGCCGGATGCCGTGCGGGCCTTGACCTCCTTCTCCTGCTGGATGAGCGCGCAGCATGAGCACCAGTATGCCGAGCAGCAGTCCGACGTTCCTGAGCCCTGGATCCCGTACCGCTCGCGGATCTCGGTCCGCTTTAGCATGGCATATCTACGGCCCGCGCGCAAATCTTGGGTCAGTTGACGTCCTGTAAAACGGACAGGCCGCGAATGCAGGAGGGGGCGGGATCAACGGTACTGACATCCAGCCGCAGCCGGTGAAGTAAGTAATGCCACACATCAAGAGGCAGTCCGTGTTGACCGTCTCATAAGTCTGCATAGAAGGGTCGCGCATCCGCTCGGACGTCTTGCCGAGAACTGGTCATGGGGACGAGCATGTCTCGGATCAGCCGCGTGCCCAAGGGCATCGTCGAGACACCGCTGCACTTACGGACACATGGCAGGAAGGTTCCCAGCAGGCAGGCGTCACAGGGACTACAGTCCATCAGGCTGTTGCTCCAACCCTGCGAGTGGACATTTTGGCCTTGGACATATTGGGGCTGCACAGGTTGCTGTTCTTGATACGCCATTGCTGGTGTCTGCAGGACGACGGGCACACCAAGTCTCGGCCAGCGGTGCTTGACAAGCAGCGGTCAACTGCTGCTACGATTTAGGTGCAGCTTTCTCTGGATATGAGGGAGGGCAAAGAGAGACAGTGAGCGGTCGAGCCTTGCAAACGGCTGTTGAGCAGAAACAACACAAGGCAAAAGGGGAGGCGAAAGCGGACCAAGGAAGGAGGGAAAGACCTCGCTCTTTATTCCCAGACATGAGAGGGAGAGGGAGCAAGCCATGGTTGGAGGAGCGTCCGCCCATCCCTCGCCGTTCCAAGCAAACCCCAAGAGCACAGCTCCAGCAGCAGGAGCTACCCCGTATGTTGTGGAATCCCGCTCGCATGTCAGACAGACACCGGACCTGGCAATTTGTGGGCCAGGTGGCTTGCATCCTCGAGGCTCATAAGCCAGTGCCGAGGCGAGCCTGACGCCGCAGCAGCCTGCGCTACCCTAACTAGCCGTGTGTGAGGCAGACGGCATGACTAGACTACCCCAGTACCCTACCATCGGAAGGAAACAATGACAAGGCTCATCTGATATTTATAGGAACGGTAATAAGCGACTGACTGATGTAGTCAAGGGGGCCAGCAGCCCGCCAAATCTGATGTCGACGAATCCCGCAATGTGATGAACCCCGCATAATTTATTTACTATGGTACTTTTATTTCAGCCCTCCAGGGCTGAGAGATTATGCGTAGCTGGTAGGTTCCTTCCACAGGGTGGTTACCCTGTCAGTTGGCGGCCCCCCTCCCTCTCAATGTCACAAAGCACTTGGGGTCGCCTCTACAAAAGAAATATCAGATGCGATGTGTTCGCTGTGCTTAAACCTGGGATACCCTCCCTGCGACAAGACCGCCATACTGCAGGTAGCCGCGGCAGATGAGGTGGCCACTATGCGACCGGAGCGAGCAGGTCAAGTGTGCCAAGCTACTTGGCATCGTTCTTACGACGATGCATGCACCAGCCTGATTGTCAGCCCATTGTCAGCGTCAGAGAGGATCCGGCATGCAGGACTGGGGTTAGGAAAAGATCGTCTGTACCTGGCAGCGCTAGTTCGCTGTTCTCCAAGGGCATCTCTCGTGGTTATCAAAGCTTCTTATAAAGCCTCAAGCCTCTTAGCTTCTGCTTTCGCTTTCCTCCTCGTCGATCCGTGGTTCTAAATCCACTTGAATCCTGCAATTAGCTTCCCGCCCGCCCCCCGGTCCTGGTAGAACTGAGGACCAGCCAGTTCCCCCGGGGGGGGGGGGGGGTACGTTGGAACGTTGTTTCAGTATCGGGCTCGGATTCTCAGCCGCACCATCAGGTCCTGGTCATGCCTCTTGTACCTGCGAAGACAGCCCAGAGCCTTCTCGCGCAGCCCCCGCAAGCTTTAGCCCACCCTCGTCGGATTGCCCAAACCGACTCCCTTCCGGCTGCATTTCGCAGGAGTCGTCAGACCGGCGCCTTACAGTCTTGCTCATGATGACATAGTCAGGCATAAAGGTTCTGCCAGATCGCAGGTTGCGCTCCTTTGGCGATATCTCGTCAATGCCGAAACCGAGCCTGTTGTAGAAACCAAGGGCCCGTTTGTTCGAGAGGAAGCACGTCAGCATGATCTTCTGGATCGGCGGTAGGTTCGCGGCCACCGTCTCGAGGAAGCTCATGAGCAGTGCAGCGATTCCGGTTCTGCGCACAAGTGAATGTCCCATTTAGTCAACTTACATGGCTGGAGAAGAAGAAGACCCAAGAGTCCGGTGAAGACGATCTTCAAACTTACCCTCGCAGCTCCGGCATCAAATGGATCTCGTAGCAGTACACAACCGGCTGGCCCTCCTCAAATGTCGGCATCAAGGAGGTGAAGCCCTGCACTGAGCCGGCTCTGTCTCTGACGATGATGTAGCGGAGGTCCACGGACCTCATTTCCCTCAGCTTCTTGTCCGGTTGCCACTTCATCGATGACTTCTCATAATCGGGCCTGCTCGTCTCCTCTATCAGACGGAAGCAGCTGTCCAGGTCTTTCTCCGCCGTCCTGGATGACCGGGACAAGCTGATGTAGTAGCCCGCTCCAGTCCGAGGATGAGCCCACTGTGAAGTCCAAGGCGACGGGGCCTTGTTCGGGCCACTGGGCGACACCGATCAGTTCCAATCCCCCAAGAATTGATGTACCACCGGTGCCAGCGGCTCGGAACCATGTGCATTGTGCGGGCGGCAGCAACCCCCTACCCACCTTTGCAGATAGTCTGCAATAAAAGCTTCGTCCGACTTTCGGTTCGCCCTCTCCAGCGGGTTGGTCGAAGCTCGACGGCGCTTCTTGATCCTCATTGTCACGACCACCGAGGCGCTAAGTTGCTTGTTCTCAAGCGAGCCTAAGTAGCGCAACGCAGTGCTGAGGATGTTGAAACTCGGGATCAGGCAGATTCAACATAAATAACAGGAGAAAGAAATAGCAAGAGAAGAGCAGAGAGCAGGATTTGCCGGTCCGTCCCAAGGGATGCACTTCGCTCCCGTCTTTGAGTACCTTTGGAACTAGCTGCAGCATTTCTTGCCCTTACGTGGCTGGTGGAAACATGCTTGTCACTGTGGCCCTCCCAAGACAGAATTAAAACGGCAAACAGCTAGTGCACCATTAGTTTCGCGTGCTTTTAACATCCCGCCGTCGTAAGTTTCTCTGCTTCGAAGCTCGGCAGCTCGTACCGATCACGCGCGTCGAAGCGCCCAAGCACCGATTCTACCATGTTCGCAGACATTTCGGCTTGATGTTCGCACCGTCTGCGGCCGCCGCCCGGGCGTTTGCCACCGGCTCTGTAGGCCGAGGGCTCGGCAAAGGAACCCTGAGCCTCGACCACGTAGGGCGAACCCAACCACATCCTTACTCCCCAGCGTCTTGCTTATCTCAAGCGAGGGCGAAGAGCTGACACATGCGTCGCACAGTTCATCCAGCGTTCAAGAGCACTGTCACTCTACCGGACCATTCTCCGAGGCACCCGTCGCATCAGCGATCCCGCCGGCCGAGACGAGACCAGGCGCTTCGCTAGGCACGAGTTCGAGAGGCACCGCGGCGTGACGGACATTGTACGTGGGAACAAGAGGCTCATGCGCGGTCCGTCTTGAAAAAGAGGGACGCAGTCCACTGACAGTAATTTGAGCAGGGCCACATCCGGTATCTCCTCTCCACCGGCAAGACAGAATGGGAGCAGATGGAAAGGTATATTGATGGCCTATAGTCTACATGTATGTACGTGTGTCTATGCGTCTCAACGCGCCGTTTTCCTGTTGTAAATATGGTATGCAAGCAGCTGGCAATCTCGCCGGTGCCAGCTGTTGCCCACGCCTCCCACACACGAGGGTCTTGCAGCATCGTCGTGGTCTTTCGTCCTCCGTCTCGTCGCTTCCGCTCCTCATGTAGCGACTGTCGTACCCGGTATCGTACACGCATCCCGCCATCCGTCTGGAGAGCACTCCGCTCTCTGCACTTGCCTACGACCCTTGCCGTTGTTTATGCCTCGGATTCGCAGGACAGATGATGTACAGGTAGCCCTTATGCCTCTTGCTCCGCTTCCTTCGGACGACCTGGACGCTACTTGGTTAGAATGTACTGTTCCAGACCGCGCACGAAGTTGTCAATCGGGCGTCATTGACAGCGGATTGATAATGTACGACGTTTGGTGAGCAGAAGGAAAGGCTGTGGCCTTACTTTACAGTGTTCACAGCGTCGCTTGACCGAGCTGTGCACCTTCATCCCCCGCATCTGCTGCTGCGCGAGCACTGTTCCCGTCCTGCATCCATGCTCAGCCAGCGGCTGGCGTTGTAGACTAGCAGTAAAGGCCGGCTTCAGTGTCGTCCGATGCGCCGTCAACGAAGAAAGGACATTCTGAGACAGTGTTCGAGTCTGCGGCGGGCGGACGGACAAAGGGAGTCGTGAAACAGGCTCTGGGGAGAGCGACAGGAACCAAAGAGACTTGACAAGCCCTGAGGTAGAGAGTCTCGGTATTGGCGGCCGTGAGAGAATGTTTGCGCTGGCCATCTTCAGGGTTGCAACTGTAGTCGGTAGACCTGTAGGCGCGTGTTCAGTTGTTCCCGAAGGATGCAGCAGTTAGCCCAAAGACGAAATATTCCGGGATGAGCTTGGGCTGGTCGATGCACGTGACTTATCATGTGGATCCTTGAGCTGTACCAGAGCGCCAAGCTGTCCCATACCAAGCAGTGGAGCAGTGGAGTTACATATGGCGACTTTGTCCCCAGTGCACCACCGCGACTCACCCTTTCCGCTACGTGCATGGCCGCAAGTTTCTTCACTCCGCATTAAGCTGGCTACGAGACACGTCCGGTTGTCAGCACTTCTTGGTTTCATATCGAAATATCTTTCTACTGGGAGGAAACCCGTGTTCTCGATCGAAATGTCGTACTCCGTCGTTACACCTGGCATTGCGATCACCCCAGTGGTTAGTGACCGTAGGATGTCCCAAGAACAGGCCATCATTCTCTCTGAAGTAATGGATCTGGATTTAAAGGGTCCGTTTCAGTACTGATGCCCGAACGCCCAATAAACACCGCCTGCTCGAATCCGAAAGAGTCGAAGTGATACATTTTGCTCAGGGTTTAGAATTCCAAGGTATCTATTCTCTATCAGCTTTTAATGGCAGCAGAAAGTAGACTGCTGGTCTTGAAAGAACCAAGTCAGACGCCTCTTCAAGCCAGAAGAATCTCCTAGAACGCCACTGTCATGCAAACTAGCTCAAAAGACACAAAGTTGCCGTTATTTCCTCAAGAATGTCTTGAATACTTCCGAGTTGGTGCAATCAACCCAGGGATATCCAATTGCCTTCAAGAAACTCTCAAGGTCCGCAACCTCCCCGTCTGGGCACAAGATGCCTGCCAGTATCTTGGCGATATCACCACCCTCGGCACGATACTGGAACAGGCTGATGTTGTACTTAGGTCTTAGCGTGGCAAGGAACTTGTCGAGGGCACCTGGTCTCTCAGGAAAGTTGAACATGTACAGTCTTTCGTTGGGCACATCGGATATTCCGCCCACGAGATACCGGATGTGGCTCTTCGCAAGCTCATCTCCGGATAGATCTGTGACTGTGAACTCGCCGTTCTCTTCCGATGTCAACGAGATGATGCGGTGGATCAGCCCCTGCAGTTCATGCGGCCGCTGAGATGTCGGCGCTGTAAGGCTCAGACCCAGCAGCACATTCGCCCCGGCGTTGCTGGCATATCGGTAGCTGAACTCGGTGACGGCATGCGGCATTACAGCGCTGATGAGAGCGGCAAAAGAGCCTGGCCGTTCGGGGATGCGCGCGGCAAGCAGAACCTCCTTGCCTTGGCCCACATCGGCACGCTGTGCGACAAACCGGAGGCGGTCAAAGTTCATATTTGCGCCGCTTGTCACCGCCACCAGGGACCTACGTGAATCGCTCGAAGGGTGAGCGGCGACCCATTTCTTGAGACCCGCGAGTGCAAGAGCGCCGGCTGGCTCGACGATTGATCGCGTGTCCTCGAAAATATCCTTTATGGCGGCACAGGCCTCGTCGGTCGTGACCCGAATGACATCGTCAACGACCTCTTGACAAATTCGAAAGGTCTCCTCGCCAACGGTCTTGACTGCCGCTCCATCCGCAAAGAGACCGACCTCCTTGAGTAAGACTCGCTCGCCTTTCTCACGCGATTGAGCCATCGCATCTGCATCATACGTCTCGACGCCAATGACTTTGACGTGGGGGGCAATGCGCTTGACGTATACGCCAACACCGGCAATAAGGCCGCCACCGCCTACGCAGCAGAAGATGGCCTCAAGCTTCTGCAGGTTCGTCTGCCGTAGCAGCTCCATTCCGATAGTACCCTGGCCGGCGATGACGTAGGGGTCGTCGAAGGGTGGAATATTGATCAGGCCGTCGCTCTTCTCCCTCCTAGCACATTCCTCCTTAGCGGCGTCAAAGTCGGCACCGTGGAGAACGACGTGGCCGCCCATGCGCGAGACATTGAGATGCTTGATGCTGGGAGTGCCCTCGGGCATAACGATGGTTGCTGGAATCTTCAACTTCTGGGCCGAGTATGCAACACCTTGGGCATGATTGCCGGCGCTGCAGCAGACAACGCCACGCCACGACTTGGTGCTGTCGAGGTGCGCCATCTTGTTATATGCCCCGCGCAGCTTAAAGCTAAAGACCGGAAGCTCATCCTCGCGCTTGAGGAGCACATTGCATTCGAGCCTATTACTGAGGTTGACAGCCTGTGTCAGCGAGGTCTCCTTGCAGACCTCGTAGACCTTGGAAGTGAGGATGAGGCGTAGATACTGTCGGAAAGGGCAACCACACACGCGCGCAGTCAGCGATGGTCTTCTTCCTTGTCTGCCTTACAAGGTGCATCAAGCAAGCATAACAACCGGGGCGTCATATAGACAGACATACGTCAGGGTGTCCATTAGGCAGCAGGAACTCATCTGGCACAATCTTCTGGATGCGCGACTGCTTGTCTTCTGAAGGTGGCGAGGGGTTGGCGCTGTACTCGGTCAAGGAGAGACCGCTCAAGCTCGGCGTCTGAGGGCGATGCCGGTTCATAACGGAACCGTTGATTCCATTTGCGACCCCGTTCGCCGTGGGTGCCGCAACTGGCATATCATTTGGCGTCGACATTGTGATCCTTGTGGTCTTGTGCCTGTGACTCTCCGTTCGCTGCGCTGGGCGAAGTACTTAAATAAAAGCTCAGGTGAGCTACCTCCACGGACAGGTACCGGCAGAAAAATTTTGGTGGGGTCAATTGATGACTCTTCAGTGCCTGGGTCCATCTTTGACATACCACCAAGACCACCCACCTCAGGGGCCTCCACTGCGGGGCCTGGTGATCTGTAACGAGGTATTTGGCTGGGTACAATGCCTCCATGGTCGGTCGTCTCAGGGCCCGGGGCCAATTGGCAGCTTAGCTAAGGTACCAAGGTCGCGTCGCACATATTACCCGAGAGCCGCACGCGGCTCCGCCCATCCATGTCATGGTTGGTTTTCAATATCGTACTATCCAATCGTCCAAGCTACAGAGCACGCAGCTCCGACGTCCATCTGCCATCCCCTCCAAGCTCCGACCTTCTCCAACCCGAGAACAAGTCTTCGGTTTTGCTCCCGCCGCTGAAGCAAAGTCCTTCATCCTACCAAAGATGCCTTCCAGCATACCGGAACAGCCCTTGTCCGGGCGGCCTCTGCCCTCATCTTTCGACGAGAATGAGTGAGCCTCCTTGTGCTGTCTGTCGCGCCCGTCTCCCCAGTTATCCTGCTCATCGAGGCCATCTGCAGGGACTTTTATAATGATAGTGGCTTTAACAAAGTCATGCGGCGCCTAAAACAGGAGCCACTCATTCCCCTTGGTACGTTTGCCGCTCGTGAAGGCGTGGTCGCCGACCCCGCCGTGCTCCGGTTGAGTCGCGACTTATCTCAGCTGCCCTATCTACCTGCTCCCGATCTTATGTCCGCAATTTCCAGGACCTTCTCTTTTTTTTAAATTTTTTTTTTTAGACCGCGTTGGCTGACCGCAGCTCGAGACAGGCTGCCTGCTCACTGTCGCCGCCTTCACCAACGCCTACCGCGCCATGCGCCGCGGTGACCATAACCAGGTCCAGCGCATGTTCCGGGCTCGTGTGCTCGCCCAGGGCTTCACCGTCGCTGCCATGGTCGCCGGCGGTCTCTACTTCGGCGCGGAGCGGCACAAGGAGCGTGAGCTGTGGAAGCTGCAGGAGGCCCAGTCCGCGGAAGAGAAGCGACAAAAGTGGATCAAGGAGCTCGAGGCGCGAGACGAGGAGGAAAAAGCTCTCCGCGAGAAGCTGGAGAGGAGGAGGAAGAAGGCGAGTGACAATGCCGCGCGGGAGGCGTTCCAGGATGCTGTCAGGAAGGCCGAGGTGGAGGGTGAGGCGGTTGCAGACCAAGCCAAGGAGACTGGAGAAAAGGCGAAGGCGCCTGGCAGCGGCCTTCTGGGCAGATGGTTTGCGGGCGAGTCTACGAAGGTCGAAGATGAGACCAAGTCTCCAGAGTCAGCGACTTCGGGAAAATGAGGGCATAGAGAGGTAGGTCGCAAGCAGGAATTAGTGGCCAACAGTGATGGCTGCGCTTGCTTGGTGGCGGAGAAAGGCATAACAACAATAAATGGGTGCCTATGGTTAATGGACAAACATTGTCAGACTGGTATCTAAGCAGATCTCCACTTTCTTGGAATCATTTCTTCATTTTTCTAATCAAACGCCGCCAACAACCCAAACGTGTGACTATCGCAAGCTGCGCTGATGATACCGATAACTAGATCTCGCATGTGCCGGGGTCGTCCGCTCGCAACTAAGTCATTGACCCACCGCTCCTATTTCCCCCTATCAAGCCAGCCATTTCCAACAATGCCCGGTCAGCCTCGATATCACCAGTGCCCAGATTGACCTTCCGGCGGGCCTCGGCTTCTCGCGCTTCCCAGGCCCATCTTTCGGCCTGCACCCTAGCTTCTTCATCCCCCCCGCAGCCCCAGACTTCCAGGCTCTCAATCTCAAAGCGATCCTGGAAGTTGAACCGCCTCGCCGCACTCGTCTGGAAAGCGCCGCCCTTTGAGTGAAAGTCGTGGGTGAAGACACCAAACTCGAAGCTTGAGTCTAGAAAAAGTGACACTGCACCCAGCGAGATGATGCTTTCGCGGCGGTATGATGCTGTCTGTTTCGGTAAAGGATTACCGAAGGCAATTCCGGGGTTATTGGCACTCGGTGAAGGCTTCGTGTAACTTGCATAATCCCTGTTGATTGTGCTTGCTGGGAACACGTCGTGAACTGGCTCGAGTTGGAATAGGACCGAGTCCGTGTCACCGAAGCATTCCTTGTGGGAGTGCCGCCATGCTTGCCCAAGATATGCACCGAAAGTCAAACGGTCCGATAGATTTGAACTGCCGTCGGGGAATCGTTTGGGCGGCACGGTAGCAGCAAATCGTTCGTGCGAGCCGTGCGCTGCGTCGTTGACTCGGGTGCCGCGAACAAGTAGAATGGTGGGAGCGCGCCAGTGGAACACATGTGTCTCGAAGGAGCCCATGCTAAAGCCATCATTGTCGCCTGAATAAAGGAGCCGAAGACGGCGGAAAAGTGACGTCCCGGGTAAGAAGAAGGAAAGCTGCGAGAGGGTGTTCGCGCTGAGGATCGCAGCTCTGTCCTGCAGGAGGGGGGCAGCAGCCTCTCGAGATACAGCTGGCTCAGGTCGATTATCGCCTTTGTGCTTGGAGAAGTCGAGATTCCTCGAAAACAGAAAATGCTCGAAAAGGGCGTTGAAGCCACTAAAGAGGTACGGAAACGAGACAGGTATTATGGTCTCAAAGCTCTCAAACTTGATGCCAGGGGACTTCTCAACGTTCAGAAAGGCCGCCAGTACGCATTCTGCTGTTGAACGGAGACTTTCAAGCTCTTCGCCGACTACACGTTCAGAGTAATTAGATAACCTTTCCTGCGGCTCGAGGGGCGCGATCATGAGCAGAAGCATGACGAGTTTGCGGAAGTTATCTGCGGGGATCACGGCTCCATGAATGGATTCACGATTTCCCTGCTTGAATGCGTCAATATAGTCCAGCGATTCAAGGGCAGCCAGCACCATATCGTCGTCATATTCCTCTCCCTGGAAGTCTGGCTCGTCATCGCCAGGCTCGTCAACCGCGAACCCGGGTGCATGTAACCTCGCTCCAGATCCTTCCAGCTCGCTGCTTGCAGACTGGGCAGCATCATGGCTCTTGTCTTCACCCGTTCCGGACAGCTTTCGGTCGTATACAGCCAAGCTCTTGAAGAGAAGCTTCGTCCGGTCTGCAGAACCTTTCGCAAGGACCCGCCTGTACCTTTCCGTCAGGATCGTAATGACCATGACCATCGACTCGAGCCCAAGCACGGCGGGCGCATCTTGCAGGAACGGAAAGGACCCTATGTAAGAGATCATGTGAAAAATGACCGGCGAGACATGGAGGATGTCGGGGATTTCGAGGAAGCGGGCGATGGTGTCCTCTTTAAGATAGCGTACGTTTTGCTCAACGTCCGCGAGGCTCTTGAAGTTGTCCTTGAGAGAGTACAACTCGAGAGGTGTGAAGCACTTTTCGGCAAACTTGCTGGCCTGGGAGAACAGGGGATCAGTCAGCGCGGCATGGAGAGATGTATGTCCGAAGGAGAGGTGGTGGGCTCTGTACCAGCTCCCTTGTCAGCTCCTCATGTGTGCGAGGTGCTCGCTGCACAGTTGACGGGGCTTGCCCCATCCTGACAGACGTGTCCAGATGTCATCAGGGCAAAGTAACAGCTCAAGTCTGCGGCGATTCGGTATATGTGCCGCAGCCGTGTCGTTCCCAAGGCGGCCCACGTAAACACCTAGGTGGGTAGTGAGAGTCGGTAGACGTTGCGAAGGCTGAAATAAGCGAACTGTAGGTACCGCACTTAGGTACATACCTAGGTAGATACCTAGGTCGATACCTGTGGAAAGTACCTAGGTATTTTAGATAGGTACCCAGGGTACTCTACCTGCGGGGTTACCATGTGGAGTCCCCCAAAGCTGCATATTCCCCACACGGTATACTTCACTAGGGCGGGCGGGTGCACTAAGTGAGGGGTACCTTGCAGAGAAGGCATGGTATGGCATCACTGGATCAACGAGGTCTTGCCCCGCCCAGCCCAACCCAAACCCAACCATCAGGGAGCTCGATCAGCTGTTCTGGCAAACAAGGCACGCATAAGCACGGCTTAGACCCCCCCACCACGTCTTGTGTTCTGTTTATGTCCATAACACAAGAGTTCTCTCTGTCTGGTGCATCACTCACTGTATCGATCACCGATCCTCACCTCGGCAGCAAAAGAGTGATAACACATAGAAGGAGACAGACCACTGCTAAAGCGCGGAGCACCATGGCCGACGAGAATCAGAAGCCCACTGTCGACGAGACACCCATCTCCCCCGTCCGACCCGACAACCCTGTCCGACGCAACTCGCTTGAGCAGCACTTGATGAATCGCCCCAACCGTGCTGAGCTCGTAGAGCGTATGTCCCTCTGCCCACCGCTTTCCCCCTTCTGCCCTTTCCGTGCCCTGTCTCACTTCTGCCCCGTTCTCGCTGATTGCTAACATGCTCATCTTGGGATTCAGGTAATATTCTTCCTGCCTCTACTGCCGCTCCGAGCCTGCAGGCACAGCAGAAGGAGGTGAGTCTCACCCCAAGTGCCCATGCTCCTCCTTCGACTTCTTCTTCAGCTGCCTCCCCTGGAGATAGAAGGTGGTGAACGTCTTTGGCGGGCTCGCTAACACTGTCTCTGCATAGCTTGAGAAGCACATGCGTGCTGATTCCCTCAACGAGAAGATCGCTCACCGGCCGACTCCGGAGGAGCTGATCAAAAAAGGCGTTCTAGCACCAGAGGAGGACCCACGATCTCCCGACGAGAAGTACCAAGAGGCCATTGAAGATGAGTACGCCAAATGGGAGGGTGGTGCTTGAGCCGGTGGAGCAAGAGTGATCTGTCTCTGGCACGAGACATGGGAGATACTGAAGACGCCGCAGCCGTCGAGTAGCCGTTTCTGCGATGAACTGGGGGAGGTCTAGCTTGTCTAGGTATCCAAACTTGTTCCCTGAACAATTCGGACCGACGTGCAGGCGAATCGAGTTCGGCCTAGAAGCACAACTAACTTTACGCGACATTGCAATGGGATGAACTATGAACAGGGAAGAATCACCTTCCATCGCTTGTTGGGCCTGTAATGCGGAACCTGGTAGGTCGCATCTTGGAAGATTGAGTTCTCGCCCTCTACTAGCATTACCTGCATTTTTTGACTGGATGTTTTCGGCACGCTCTGGGTTTGTGGAATCTACGTACCTTTGCCTACCCTGACTGGGACAACGAATTTCAAGTGCAGTGAAGCTGGCCCGTTGGCGCTTTAGATGGCGGTCATAGTCGCCTGATCAAATAAACATTAGGAAAGATTTCGGTCAACCACTGCCACATCTGCCGCTAAATAGTTTTTGAACAAAAGCCTTGTTGTACTGAACCCAACCAACTAGAGCTACCAAGCTATGTGCGCCGTCGCAGCTTTCTCCTCTTTTGCGGGGGATGGGGGGAATTTGGGTGGAGGGGATTTGTATATTCGAGCTGTCTAACCCACTGATTGCACGTACGGGATGGAGCAGCCTATTACCATGACTTGCCCATCTGCCTGGCATGGGAAACAGCATTTGAGGCACTGGTCCCTGCATGAACCGCCAGCGCGGCTCGACGAATGACGCCCCACACTCTCCCTCTCCTTGCGACTGTTCGCCTAGAACAGGAACAAGAGGAGGCGCGTGTTCCTGTAATGCCCCAGATTTAACAGCGGAGACCATGACAGCATCGCCCTGAAGCTGAAATTGGCAAGGCCACACCAATGGTGACCTCTACAAGGTGATACTCACGTGTAGCGTCAATCTACGCCAGGCAGATTGATGACGGATATGCGACAGTAGCCATAGTTTTATCAAAAATTCGTTGATATCCTACAGTCAATATGCAGTCTTATCCCTTTATCCCAATCATGATCTAACAGAGGCTGCCCTGATCCGTGACTCGCGCAACCCAACGCCGAAGGCATCCACCCCGAACTCCAGCTAAAATAAAGACATGAGAAGGCAAGTGTCTAAAGAAATTTGAGAACGGCCACCCCTCTACCGGCGACTGCTACTGTGGTATGACGCAGCGTGGGAATAGTTTGGGGTCGGCTCCTTCGGGCCTTTGGTTCCCCTATGGTGGTTGACGACTACGACATCGCCATTGTGACCCTTCCGGTTGATGACTTGGACACAGTTTCCTTCTGCATGTCAGAGACTTCTGTTAGCGCGGTGCACGTGATTTCGAAAAACGGAGGAGCGGTCCATCCTTACCAGCATTTGGGTCGCGGTATCGCTCCGTGTGGACGCTAGAGGAATACTCACTCGAGCAGTCAGACGCCGTTTGATATCCACTGGAGGTTCGGGTCGCCCATGAGGACACTGAAGTGTTCCGGTGCGGTTCCTGGTGGATAACGACATGCTCAGAGGTGTGCCCCATTGCGGCGGTGCTAATGGTTGGGCAATGGCGGACGTCGCAAGTTTGAGATGGTGGTGGACGGGGTGGCGATGGAGATTGACGAGACTTCACCTTGAAGCCTTGGGGTGTTTTGAGACTGATTTTGCGTGACGAAAGCAAGCTGCGACGGAATATGAAGGGAGATAGAAAGTCATCTAGAAGATATTTATACGTATGCAGAATAACGAAGGCATGGTCACCTCGTCATCTCTTGTTTGCAGGCGGAATATGGGCAACACTAGGCAAGCAGGGCCGTTGGTCAGCAAGCAATGGCTGCCTCCTGCCGTCGGAGCGCGGGAGAAAAGCAAGGCATTCTGGCAGGGCTGCTTGCAGACTTCGCGGTGACCTAAAATAGCAAGTGGAAAAATGCTGAATGAGTCAAAAAGATGGCAGCTGCCCTGGGTTGTGGCTCGTGAGACTCGCCGAGATGTTTTTTGGCCGTCGTGTACTCGGGGGACCCATGGAAGGCGACCAGGGCGATGCAAAGAGGAACCCAGGGCGAGGGCCACGATTGGGCAGCCGAGATACCGAGGACAGTAAGTTGAGAGGAGAGGGCCCCTGGACCCCTTAGGCAGCAAGTATAATAGCGGCCGGTCTAAGAGGCAGAGAGGGCAGCCATGCCCACAAACGGGGGGATGGCTCATGACTGACGGGGGCCGAACACGAACAGGACAGAGGAGAGCATGGAGCGCGCGCTGCGAGGGGCCATTTGAGCGGCAAGCCGGGTGGTGGCGAAATGGAGTGAGAATGACGGTTCCCCAAAGAGGAAACGGTTTGCAAGAGCAAGAGCAAGAGACAAGGACAAGCGGTGCATGTCAATGGGGCCCGAAGCCAATCGAAATCCAGCCTGGAGAACTGTCCGATCGGGAGTTGGTGTTGCCGCACGCCTCGCCTCTCTGTTTGGTGATTAAGCGCGGCGCAACTCGTGAAAACCGCTGGTCGCGCGAGACTAAGCAACTAACGAATGTCAAATACCCTGCCTGGTAGCCGTCCGCCTGCAACAGACCGAACCGTCTTCGGCAGCATGCAAGCCTGCAGAAGATCCCGAGACTGCCAGGCCTGCCTTTCTTGGCTCTACTGCCCATCTACCTAGTGTGATGCTGGACTAGGCGCCCCATCGCCTTTGCAGCACTTGGTGCCTTGCATGTGGCAGGGAACCGTCTCCTTCCCGCCAGGGAAGAGGGCGGGGGGAGATTTTGGCCTCCTGACTAAAAAAAGAGGGATGACGTACTGGCAAGTTAGAGGTAGTCGACACTGCCTGGTGGGCTCCCTCTCCTCCCTTAGGCAGCCTAGATCAAGAAACAAGGCCAATCTGCTAGCAATGAACAAACACTTACTTGCTCCTGCGCGGTGGTTAGCGGATGGGTTAGTACGAAGAAGGCGGTCGCAGTACTTTGGTGCTCTCCACGTTAACCATAAAAGGGCAGTCGGCACCTTTTGCATCAACTGCCAGACACGCCCACGTCACAGAAAAGGCTGCATCGAGGGAGAGGCATCCGCATATGTACCTAGAGGTACGTACCGTAATGGTGCCTAGGCCAGACGATTAAACATTCAAGTACTCCGTTCCAGGCCGTGAGACGCTACTACGTGCAGATGTTTCGCCTGAGAGTCACTTCTTTTCAGGCACTTGGTCTTCAGCTACCAGCAAAGGCTCCGGCCCCGATGAGCCTTCCATCAACGCTCTCGCAGCAATTCACGTGTTCGGCAGGTAACTATTATCAAGACTAGGATCACCTAGATGCAATCAAGTCAGGGCATACCTAGTGCCTACCGTACATATCCACTGTACGCCGGTCTAGATGATCATCTTAGCTATTAATGGACTCTGTTCTCGCAGCATCATTGAGCATCAGCCCCAGAATCGAGGATGTAGAATGTCAACCGTGCCTCTTTCCCGTCAGCAGCGCTTTTGGCAGGGAAAGATCGACTGGATAGCCTTGCAGAACGGCAGGCGAGGCTGGGAGAAGGCGCCATAATCATTGCAGGAGCTTATGCACTAGGCATCGTCGGGCGATGGATCGCTGCGATGATCTCTGATTGATCTATCCGAACAATAGTAGAGTACCAGCTGGGTGCTACTGCTAGTCGGGGCGGTGCTGAGCTGGCTCCATAGCAGCGGGTGCAGCCTTCTGCGCACAAGGAACCCGTAGGCATGAACTAGGGGCTCAGCACGGCTTGTAAGGCGTACCTTACCAACCAACCTGCCAACTCAACCCGTATGTATCTTTGTTTTATCCAACGGAGTCTAGGTGCCCAAGTCGAAGCAGGTTTCTGTAAGTTAGCTGTTTATTAGTTAGGTGAGCCAGGTCGCCCATGCGAAAGACCCACAGAAATCCGATACAGTACTCCATGTCCTGTACAGTTAGGTAGGTAAGTTCTACACTCCGTGCATGCGGAGCACTCCCTACGGCAGAAGAAATCCATGAGGAACCCCTGGGATAAGGAGCTTGGAAGCCTTAACTTCGAGGGTGGTGATGCATTACTGGATTCATCGCCGTGAACGTAATTAGGCAATGCCTACTCCGCATCGGAAAGGTACTTACTTAGGTGGGTATCTGAGGCACCCAAGTACGGTAGGTTAGGTGGTCTTACGTACCTCACCTTCTACACGTAGTACGTGGAATAAATATCAGGGCTAACTAACAGACAGGACTACCTTGGGTACCTTATCTACGTGTAGCTTCTATGGACACTACCTCAAATAGGTAGGATCCCCCGCCCGCTTGGTGACAGCGCCATTCGTAGAGGCAAGTACCTTAGATACCACCGCCCCATATCTTTCCTTGCATGAGCTGAGAAGGTACCTACTTTACCTGTGTAGATACTTTTTCTCAGTCTCGACTCTCCTAAGCCTGTTTGTTCTGCTCACATTTTCTCACCACGATCACCCATCTACGCCTGCGTGTCGCCGACGCCTACGTCTCAAAAATGCGTGGCCTTCTATTCACCCTTTCTCTCCTGGCGTCGACCGCCCTTGGCGTTACTGCAGCCGACTCCAACCTTGAGATTGATGTCACCCTCCCCGTTGAATGCGAGCGGAAGACCCAGAGAGGCGACAAGATCCACGTCCATTATCGAGGCACTCTGCAATCGAATGGCCAGAAATTCGACGCCAGTGCGTTTACCCCCAGCCTGCGGCCTGACAAGGGATCTAGAGGCAGAGCACTAATGTGTTTCCGGTGAACATCTACAGGCTACGATCGAGGCACGCCTTTCAGCTTCAAACTCGGAGGTGGGCAGGTGATCAAGGGGTCTGTGATGCCTCAGCTTCTGTCCCCTTTATCGACGAGCCAGCTCTAACAGAGCGACACATATCTAGATGGGACCAAGGATTACTTGACATGTGCATCGGCGAGAAGAGGTCAGCCCCCTCCCGCCTCCTCTTCCTGCTCCATCTCTCCTCTCCATCCTTGCACGTTCGGTCACGGACCGACGCCCCGCTCGCCTCACCTTGTGTCTCCGCAGGCACGTAACGGAGACCTGCTCAGCGCTGACATCTGGCTCTGTAGGACGTTGACTGTACCTCCCGACTATGGCTACGGCCAGCGGGCAATGGGCCCGATTCCTGCCGGATCAACTCTAGGTGCGTCCGGCACTCTCAGAATGTGTTATCGAACCATACGCTAATCCCGCTTGTCTGCCCTAGTCTTCGAGACCGAACTGATGGCTATTGACGGAGTTCCCAAACCTGATAAGATCACGACCAAGGCATCTACAGGAGAGGAGGCTAGTTCGACGACCAGCGACATTGCCGAAGAAGCTTCAGCCAAGATTGCGGAAAAGGTGGCAAGCAAGGTTGCTGAGGCGGCCGGAGTCGTCAAGACCATCGTCCAAGATACGGACGATGTGCAGGAGCATAACGAGCTTTGATGATTCTCCAGATATTGGGGGCGGCAACAGCGACAAAACGACACGTTGAGAGTATGCGTCACGGTGATTGACGGCTCCTCTCATCGAACCGTCGCGGAACTGAGAGGAGACCGCCTGCGAGGCAGCGCAAGGCACGCCTGTCCCCAGTATCCCTTTCTAGTATCGAGATCGGTTGCGCCATCGAGTCTTTAAAGGGGGGGAGTGCAAGCGTACCATACCTCCTCCTGTTATGTCCCTTAGAGATATTCGCCGATGACTGTTCGTGAGGTAATTGCTCGCTCGTCAGAAACGAGTTCGTTACTGTCATTAAGCTAAGATAATTGAATATGGAGCTCTTGCCGCTGGTGTGAACCACGAGTTATCTTTAATTCGGTTGGTTAGTTCATGGAAATAGGTGCCTTGAAAATCCCGTTTGGGCCGGCGAGGAGCATCCTATGGCCAGACACACACCCACCTAAGTGCCAAGGTACCTTAAGCCAGGCACGGTACCTTATCGCCCCTTGGTTGCGTTCCCTCCAACCTTAATTTATTCCCTGATAGCGTTAGACGTTTAAGACAATATATCGCTAGGCGGGCGGGAAGCGCCGGCTGGAGCTCGTAATTCGCCTGTTCGTCAACTCCCCCTAGAGGTTTTAATTACCTAGGTACTTACAGGAAGGTCATGGGTAATCGGCGGTCAAGAAAGGATAAAAAACTACAGGATGCGCCGATGCTCATTCTACTTTTGCACCTTTTTCTTCGTCCCAGCTTCTCTTAAAGCCGTTTTTTGCCATCCTCTTGTATACGACTTGATCTTGCATCATTGTCTTGGTCCTCAACAGAGCGCGTGCGCACTCTGGCCCTTGGAAATTCAGTGATGCCCACCATCATAAAATTTCGATATCCCGATCTGACGCCCCGCGATCCGTGTGATATCTCGTCTGTGGACTGCGCAGGATGGCCCGCTCGAGGATCCGGCGGTGGAATCATTTTCTCGACAACCACTCCGGAGCTGCAACTGTGCTCTCCAGGTTCGGGGCCCTTTTGCCCCCCCTAAACTTCATCACTATCCACTATGCCTACTTCATCATTGTGCCGCTGATCACTTCGGTCATTTTCTGGGGCTCGTCAAAACCTGGTGAAAGTATCAGCTATGTCGACAGCCTGTTTCTGACCATGTCGGCCATGACTGAGGCCGGCCTCAATACCGTCAACCTTAGTGAGATGACCACATGGCAGCAAATCCTCCTGTGGCTCCTCATCTTGTTCGGCAGTACTATATGGGTCTCCATATGGACCGTTGTGTTTCGCCTTCACGTCTTCGAGCAGCGCTTCGATGACATCGTCAAGCAGGAGCGTGAGAGGGAGCGCGAGAGGAGGCTGAGGCGCCCAACCAGCGCCGCGGGCCTGCCTATTCTGTCCAAGTTTGCTTCCTTCCGCAAGGCGGTAACCACTCCGCCTAGTGAGCCCACACTTGCAGGCACAGGGACCCGACTTCAGCCATCCCGAGAGAGAGAGACCGGCGCTGATATCCTTGAACCTTCTGGCTCCTCTCCTGGTGCCTTCCGTCGCCCCGCGTCCTCACCAGCTGTAGACGAGCGCGACGTTGGTAACGTCGAGGGCACCTCGAGGGGTTGTCTGCCGTTGATAAATATGATACATGGGCCCACCACAGCAGATGGCGTGGCCCAGATTCCGGATGGGCATATCACCTTTATAGACACTTCTCAGCCAACTGGGGCTGGCAGCGAAGGTGCAACGGGCACGGCATCCGGCTGCTCCAGAACCGAAAGCCGCGCCTTTTATCGAGGCGTGACCGAAAAGCAAGTCGCAGAGAAAGCGAGGGCAGCCAACGGCTGGCACGTTCATAGCTTCCTCACGAACAAGACTGTCGGCCGCAATGGCCAGTTTCATGGCCTAACCACTGAGGAGAGGGAACAGCTCGGAGGGTATGAATATCGCGCTTTGAAGGTTCTCGCTGTCATCGTTTCACTGTATTTCTTCGCCTGGCAGTTCTTGGGCTGTGTGAGCTTGGGTGCTTGGATGGCAACCTACCAGCCAGATACTGCAAGGCAGAATGGCATCAACTCGTGGTGGCTTGGCATCTTCAATGGTGCATCTGCCTTCAACAACTCCGGGATGTCACTGCTCGATGCGAACATGATTCCCTTTGAGAACGCTCACTACGTTCTCATTACAATGGGGCTTATGATCCTCGCTGGCAATACGGCTTATCCTATCTTCCTTCGCCTGATCCTATGGACCATGTTGAAGGTTTTGAAATTCACCACAACCGAGGAAGCTTTCAGCGATTTCAAGGGTACGCTCGAGTTCATCCTCAAATACCCTCGCAGGGTCTATACCAACCTCTTCCCACCGCGTCCAACTTGGTGGCTGCTTTTCATGCTCATCTGTCTAAACTGCACGGATTGGGTCGCCTTCGAGCTTTTGAACCTGGGAAACCCGATAATCGAAGCTATCCCCACTGGATCACGGATTCTGGACGGGCTGTTCCAAGCTCTAGGTAAAGCATTTAGGCCTCCCTGTGATTACGCAACTCGTTTACTGACTCTTGGCCAGCCGTCCGATCAGGTGGCTTCTACGTCGTACCCATACCGTCGGTCTACATCGGACTCCAGGTCCTGTATGTCATCATGATGTACATATCTGTGTACCCAGTGGTCATCACCATGCGACATTCAAACGTCTATGAGGAGCGCAGCTTGGGGATCTATACCGAAGACGCCAGCGCGGCATACGATTTGGAGGACGCCACAAGGCCAGCCCACCACGATTCTGGTCGCACAGTCTCTACAGACCGAGCGCCACTTGGTCGCCGGTTCAGCCGCTCCAGCACAGCCGTCGAGTTAAGCCGTGCTCTTCGGCGCACGTTCACCCCATGGCAAGGGGTCGGGGTTCCACCCCGGAGGGCCGGAGACAGCGGGTCTGGCGAGACCAGAATCAGCTTTATCAGCCAGCAGATCCACGGGCAGCTCGCGCATGACATCTGGTGGCTAGTCTTAGCCGTCCTGGTGATCACTACGATCGAGACGTCGCACTTTATGGCGGACCCGGTGACCTACAGCGTGTTCAACGTCATATTTGAGGTGGTATCCGCCTACGGATGCGTGGGGATCAGTGTCGGCCTCCCAACAGCGTCCTACAGCTTCAGCGGCGGCTGGCACTGGCCGTCCAAGCTAGTGCTGTGCTTGGTGATGCTGCGCGGCCGGCATAGGGGCCTTCCAGTTGCTCTGGACCGGGCGGTCCGGCTACCTGGCGAGGAGCTCCATCGCGATGAAGAGGAAGACCACATCATCCGGCGGAGCATGACGATGACGAGCCACCGGATGAGCGTAGATATATAGGCGATCGCCATGAGCTTTGGTCTTCGTGGTATTCTCAGTAGCGTCCGCTACGCCTCTCCGTGTCTCAATTCTCTTCCTCATAGCGATCTCCTTGTCTCCCTTCGCGGGATGGGCATCGTCAGAATAGATGGCGCCCACTCGTCGCCTCGTATCTACGAAGCCGGGTCAGCCGCCTCCCGCTAGACGCAGCTGCTAGACTGTACTCTCATAGCGTAGGGAGACCGATACTCTGTGCAGCATTGGGGTTGTTGTCCTCTGCTACCTAACTTGCACCTTCACCCTGAATATTCCGGCAACATCCTTGGCCACGTACCTTGGTACAACCTCTACGACACCGCAGATATAATTAGCGGGCGGCGCTTCCTTCTCGCAGGTTCAATTCTTCCTGTAAGCATTTACGTCTCCAGGCGAGACAATGCTGCACTATCCCATAGAAGGCATTGCATACCTTCTTCAATTTAAGACACCTAAGGTAAGGTATCTTTAGGGAAGTTGGGTGCTAATGTCTCCCCTACGTTCTTGCTACGCTTGCTTTTCTGGTCCAGCGGTCTTTCCGCCACTTGACTGAGGAGCATTTAGGTACCTCTACCTTAACTGCGTACATGTAAGATACCCACCTCCCTACCTTAGGTACCTAGGTAGTAGGTAGGTACTACCTAGGTACTTATGGAAGTAAGCTGCCAGCAGCTTCCATCATTGGCGTCTTAGGTAGCCGCATGAACCCTTGGCACACGGCTACCTGTAGGCACCTGGGAACCTGTGATGCCATGGTCAACCTTGATCTCTCTCGCATCTCCATCCGAATCGCAGGTTGAACTTCCTCCCAGCTCGAGATCGCTTTGTCCGCTTTCCCCTGGCCATAATCCTTGCCCGCCGTCCGCACAGACAGGGGATCTCTTTCTAGTCTCATCTAGCCCTATGTCATTCTCAACTGCTTGGTTGACGGGGGCAACTTCTGTTATAGTGGCGGCGGTGTCCTGTTGGGCGTGCCTAGCCGACTCATGTCCCTGTCCCCGGTTTTTGCATCCTTTTCTTCCTGGGTGGAGACGCAGAGAGGAAGCAGCGAGAGTCCAGGCCGAGTTGGTGGATCTGGAGAACATCGTCTTTGACTTCCTGGATGCCTTCGAAAGGTTATCGGTCGATGAGGCCAGGAGAGATCTCAGCATAAGTGGCTGACCTCCGCTGCGGACATGACTTACGACGTAGTATGGCATGGGCTTCGGCTTAATCCCCCGCTGGGACATGGACACGAAAGGATGCGCTCAGAGAGACCCGCTGGTCAAGCCCGAGCCGTCCTCCTTCCAAGTAAGCATAGCCAGATGCTTTGCGACCACCCTAACTTTGACTGAACATTTCTGGATCAGGTACCGAGCAATCAGCCGGTCTTGTCATACGAGCTAGCATTCGTGACGGGCAGCGTGAGCCACGCTCTCGTCGACCCTTCTTTTCCGGATCCCTCACACCATCCATGCGCGACTCCTCTGGCCGGGCCAATTGTCCTTGGCGATCCATGATCTGCCGTTGCCTTCGCCGGTTGAAGCTCGAGGAGCAATCAGCTTTGCATGTAGGTGGCCTCACGTTTCTCCGAATAGTCCACCATCCTTCACCTAAGCGACATGGCTGTGTCATTTTTGTGACTGGAGGAAGGCTACCCTGCCTGGGCAGCTGGGGCGCACACAGATCCTCCTCCTCTTTTGGGCTCGTAACGAGCTGGGAGGAAAGTGAGCTTCAACCAGAGAGGAAAAGGTCGACATCCTGGGCGAAGTGGTTGGATGGTTCCTTGCCCACCCATTGCCCCTTCACTTGCTCCCTGCCTCAGGTCGAACCTTGCATCCCTCTCTACCTGTTAACACTCTCACTAGTTTGGCGGTTTTTGTGCAGCTCCTGCATCGGCTACTAGGCTGCAGCTCAGTCATCATGGCGAGGCACTTCTCATTGTCATACAGCCTGTCTGCTACCTTATTTGAACACTGACAGAGCATTAACCGCTAGCACTCCTGTCTGTAACAGGGCGACCGCTTCCAAGGAATCTCAGTCTACCTGGCATTTAGATGCGGGTAGCAGGCACGGTTATGATAGATATTCTAAGATCTCATAAACCCTCTGACCCGAGCAAGAATCCGATGTCATGTCTAGTGATTCTATAGGGGTCCTGATTTGCTTTGTTTGTGCCACCTGACGTCCTTCAGGTCAGTGTAACAAGTCTCTATACACATTATGTAGGATAGTCCGACAGCCACTCGCCTCGGTCATTGAGAGGGAGTATGAATATGTCGTTCAAACTAGACGACGCCGTACCTCCAATGGTCTGCAGGTCATAGAAGGATCAAAAAGTCATGACCTCTCACACGGTGGATTTGTGGTGGTTATTCATACACACGAACCGTCAAGAGTATAGACGAAATTATGGTGTACCGGCCTCGGTGGCTAATTATAGAGGGACGAAAGCTACTAAGTCGTTCCACCCATGTCACACGCGTTTGCAACGACTCAAGATATACCGCTCAGCTCGGCTGCACCGGTTTCTTTGCATACCCGAGTCTCCGGGAGCGACACTGCGAGTTACTGCAAGCCACTGTCGCGGTATGAAGCAGAGATATGCCGCAGACTTCTAATTATGAAGAGGACAGTATAAAGAACAGGTAAGACAGCTTGGGTGGCCAGCAATTCGTTGGGCGAACTGTATCAAGGGGAGTGGATCTCCGTGACGATGGTAACGCGACTGCCAACCTAGTAATAACTACTATGTAAGTTACCCCCGTACGGAGCAAGTTACATAACGCTTCACAGCAACCGTTGACTGCTAGTAGTCAAGTAGCTAGTATTTCCTTTTGGGAAGGAGCTTGGACCACTCAGCGGACCGCTGTCCCACCTCCATTTTCGCGCTAGCCGAGACCGAAGAGGCAGGGAAAACGCGCCACGACCGCGACAGTCCTGGCCCGAGTCGCGTCTTTTCTACCGTACATTAAAGTAGGTAGGCCGCCCTCCACAGGCGGCAGGCGGAAACATCTCTCTCGACACTATCCTCACCATTGCCCACTTCCTACAGTAGGTTGCATCACCACTCTTCTTCGTCAGACTCCAGCCACTATCTGCCATTGCTCGTGCGTCGATGCTGTCGTATCCCTGATCCTATCGCGGAGACCAACCCCAAGAGATGCCGGGCAAGTCAGCGACGCCGGCCCGAACGCCGGCCAAGACGCCATCGACATCCAGAAAGACAGCGATGTCATTGTCCTCGACGGGCAAGAATCAGCAGAGTATCCTGGGGTTCTTCACCAGGGCACCTGGTTCTTCCACAACGGGCCCGTCCCAACCGGGTGGGACTCGAGTGTGCCTGCAGGAGACAATCAAGTCCAACGCCATGGCCGCCTGCAAGGCGGACCCTGCAACCGTCACTCCTTTGCCCAGCAGCGATGCTTTTGAACCCCTCAGCTCCCAGGAGAATAATGGTGGCATGGCAGCGACGAAGGTAGCAGAAAACACTCTACCGTCGCCTCTGACTCCTGCTGACGTTCACGTCAAGCAGGCTGTCGCGGCTGAGATAGTGGCGACGAGTAGTCCATCCCGTAAGGTACGTGTTATAAGCAAAAGCCTTTCCATCAGCCTGTCAAACCTGTATCTAAACATGGAATTTCTCCTTCGATCGTGCACAGGTCAAAAAGGCCGTGAATTATGCCGAGTCGTCCGACGACGATGACGACGACCAATTAGAAAGTCTGGTGACCGTACGAACCCGATCCCGCCACACTCGTTCGCGCCGTAAGGTGGTTGATGACGAGGACGAGGACGAATATCAGGTCGTCGAGGATGGTACAGTCGATGAAAATGAAGGTATGTTGTCTCTTGCTAGCAAGCGAACCGGCCTTGATCTGACGGCTAGTTGCAGACATGGCCGATTTCATCGTTTCGGACTCATCCGACATTGCTTCAATTTCCAGGAAGAGGAAGCGCCCTGCTGCCAAGAACGCTCCAGCCCCTCGGAAGCGCCCCAGCGGATTACCGTCCCCGACTGTCATTGCCAATGGCGATGACGGCGGCGATAGTGACTCCGCCATGGAACAACTACCTTCGACCTCCACGGCACAGCAGTGGCGCTATGATCCCGACAGCGTGCAAGCCTACACTTATCATATGCCAGCCTCGCGGGCAACACGAAAGGTTTCGAATTCGAAAAGCAAGGAGAAGCCCCATACGAAGGAGCCAGAGGACAGATACCCGTGGCTCGCCAATATGACCGACATTAATAGGAACCCGCCTGGTCATCCTGACTTTGAACCCTCATCTATCTATATCCCACCTGGGGCATGGAATAAGTTCTCCCCTTTTGAGAAACAGTACTGGGAGATCAAGCAGAAGCTGTGGGACACCGTGGTGTTCTTCAAGAAGGGCAAGTTCTACGAGCTGTACGAGAACGACGCAACCATTGGTCACCAGCTTTTCGACTTGAAGCTTACAGACCGTGTCAACATGCGGATGGTGGGCGTTCCCGAGAGCTCCCTCGACATGTGGGTCAACCAGTTCGTCGCAAAGGGCTTCAAGGTCGCTCGCGTCGACCAGATGGAGTCGGCGTTGGGCAAGGAGATGCGCGAGCGAGAGAGTATTGGCGCGAAGCACAAGAAGCAGGATAAGATCATCCGCCGGGAACTGGCTTGCATTCTGACCGGCGGCACGCTTGTGGACGGAAGCATGCTTCAGGACGACATGGCCACATATTGCGCAGCTATCAAGGAATCCGTCATCGAAGACAGACCCGCCTTTGGCATCGCATTCGTTGATGCCGCCACCGGACAGTTCTTCATTTCGCAGTTTGAAGATGACGTGGATCGCACAAAATTCGAGACGTTCGTGGCACAAATCTCTCCGCGGGAGCTGTTGATTGAGAAATCCTCCCTCTCGGCGAAGGCCATGCGCATTCTAAAGAACAACACCGCTCCAACGACCATCTGGAACAATCTCAAGCCGGGGGCGGAGTTCTGGGATGCCGACACTACCAGGCACCAGCTAGAGAGTAATGACTACTTTGCCGTCGAGGAAGCTGCTCAAGGGGGGGAAACGTGGCCCGATGAGCTCCAAAGGGCAAAGGAAATGGATCTGCCGATGTCTGCTCTCGGCGCGCTGATCCATTACCTGCAAGTGCTGAAGTTGGAGCGCAGCCTGTTATCACAGGGCAGCTTTGAATGGTACAACCCCATCCACCGGGATGGTACGCTCATCCTCGATGGCCAGACCCTTATCAACCTAGAAATATTCACCAACACTATCAACGGAGGCTCAGAAGGAACACTCTTCAGCCTGCTCAACAGGTGTGTCACGCCGTTCGGCAAGCGTCTCTTCCGCCAATGGGTCTGCCATCCGCTCCGCAGCATTCACAAGATCAACGAACGGCTCGATGCTGTAGATATGTTGAACGCGAACAGAAACATCAGGGAACAGTTCTCGTCACAGATGGCTAAGATGCCCGATCTTGAGAGGCTGATCTCGCGGATTCACGCGGGCGCCTGCAAACCGGAAGATTTCGTGAGAGTTCTCGAGGGATTCGAGCAGGTCGATTACGCGATGGGCCTTCTCGGCGCTCTGCGTGGCGGCAGCAATCTTGTTGATCGTCTACTGGCGTCCATGCCCAGTCTCAGAGACCCCCTCGACTATTGGAATGGCGCTTTCGACCGTAGGAGGGCTCGCGACGACAAGCTCTTGATCCCACAGCGGGGGGTTGAGCAGGACTTCGACGATGGCGCAGACAACATCGAACGAATCAAGTCTGAGCTAAATGCGTTACTGGAAAAACAGAAGGGCACCATGAAGTGCAAATCGATGAAGTTCACAGATGTCGGCAAAGAGATCTACCAGATCGAAGTACCCAAGACAGTCAAGGTCCCGAAGGAGTGGCGGCAGATGTCCGCGACGTCGAGTGTCAAGCGGTATTACTTCCGTCAACTAGAAGAGCTTGTGCGAGAACTGCAAGAAGCCGAAGAGAGTCACTCCCAGACTGTCCGCGATGTAGCATCTCGCTTCTTCAAGCGCTTTGACTCTGACCATGAAACATGGCTCCAGGCTATCAAGATCATCTCACAGCTCGACTGCCTCATTAGCCTGGCCAAGGCGTCATCGTCGCTTGGCGAGCCGAGCTGCCGGCCCACATTCGTGGATGAGGAACGAAGCTTGATAGACATCGAAGAACTGAGGCACCCTTGCATGCTTGATACTGCCGGCGACTTCATACCAAACGACGTTAAGCTCGGAGGAGATGATTCCAAGATCAATCTGCTGACGGGTGCGAATGCTGCTGGAAAGTCGACTATCTTGCGCATGGTAAGGAGCCGGCTTCCTGCCCTTGACTCAGACACCGCCGCTGACCTCCACTTAAGTCTTGTATCGCAGTCATCATGGCCCAGGTTGGCTGCTATGTCCCTGCGCTCCGTGCCAAGCTGACTCCTGTCGATCGAATCATGTCGCGCTTGGGCGCCAACGACAACATATTCGCGGCACAGTCGACCTTTTTTGTCGAGCTGTCTGAAACGAAGAAAATTCTGTCAGAGGCGACCCCTCGCTCTCTCGTCATCCTGGATGAGCTTGGCCGAGGGACGTCCTCGTATGATGGAGTTGCCGTAGCGCAGGCGGTCCTCCACCACGTTGCGACGCATATCGGGTGCATGGGCTTCTTCGCTACACACTATCACTCCCTCGCTACGGAGTTCGAGAACCATCCCGAGATCAGTGCCAGGCGCATGCAGATTCATGTCGACGAGGAGGAGCGCAGGATCACGTTTCTATATAAACTCGAGGATGGAGTGGCTGAAGGCTCCTTCGGCATGCATTGTGCCGCCATGTGTGGCATTCCTTCCCGCGTCATTGAACGTGCCGAAGTGGCAGCAAAAGAATGGGAGCATACAAGCCGGTTGAAGGAGAGCTTGGAGAGAGCGAAGATGGGATGTTACATTCCACTGGGAGTGTTGAGTGACGTAGCCAGTCTATTGAGAGGCGGCGACGCTAATGAAGATGCGGACGTCCAGAGGCAAGGCGTTGAGGTGCTGGTGCGAGCTATAGAGACCCTGTAATGTCAGCGGGCGGCCATGGTGTAAGATGTTTGGCTTCTTCGGTCGGAGTTCTCTGCTCAGATCGTCTTTGTGCGGGGAAAGACTACTGTGTCGGCGTCGAGGGTTACGGTGAGGATTCTTTCTAGCAGCTCAGTATTAGGGGTAGCTTCCATTGCAGGTAAATTGGGCGGATAATGAGCCGCCGGCTTTGACCCATCTCTCTGTCTTGCTTTCCATTTTGGTAGCTTTGTGGGATATATCCGCTTTCACATGGCGTGGCATCACGGCGAGATTCCCAAAACACGGTCCCTGAACGGGACAACCCATGGCAAGCCCAAGTACCACGAAGTGATGTGATAGGAGGCGGAGGAGGAGAAGGGCGATGTATGGTCTCACCTATACATTTGCGAATGACGAGCATTGGCTACCATTTCTCTGATTATCTGTGGCGTCTTGGTGCGTGTCGATTTGGACTTATAATTTATCGGTGTGTACTCCGTACGGAATACGGAGTTGCGGACCAACTACTGTGGTGACGCTCTGGTATCGCGTATGCGGCTCCTCGGCCCGTCCCGGCCCCTCAGTTGCCAATCTGCCCCACCCAGCCGGCTCACCTGCCTCACGATAGCTTTGGTATCGTTTCCGGCTCCCGGCTGTTTCCTCTCCTGCCGCCTCCGGGCGGTCTGACCTGCCACTCAAGGCGCTGCAGGAGATGCGCTGAGTCTTGCGCCCAGGGGAACTTTTGGCCACGCGTGATGCTGCAGCCCTGCATTTCTTCCTACCCAGTCATTAACTGTCATCGCCTGTGGGCGCGGATAAGGGTGGCCTTGGAATACGGGGTGCCATATGGGCCGTGGCACCATGCCGAAGTTGTCCCAGAGAGCCGGCTTTGATGTTGCTGGTGCACTGATCATGGTCCGTGCCAGAACGACTGTGCATCCGAGCCGAAGAGGCCGGCAGTGGTTCATTGCAGGCAACATTGGCAGGCCACGGGGCGCGATGCTTGTCGTGACAGTTGGCAGGGCAAGCATCACAGCAACGGAGATCGAGCACTGACGACAACGACGACGACGGCTGGCACGCAGCATTGTAGTGCGATATTCTCGGCCGGGAGTAATTCGGCTTCTAGATTTATTATCGCTGCAAGCGTGCTGCGGGCACTGGCGATGTTCCGCCGCCGCTCTTGCGCCGACTTTGGCGACGGCCGGCCAACCTCCGATAGTAGTGTTTTACTCGAGAACCCTGCGTCGCAAACGGGACGAGCTCGTTGGATTCAACCCCTGGCAGCTATAAACATTGACACGCTATATACATGCCGTGTACGAATCTGGGGAGCTTGGTGTACCGGCGGCATCCAACAAGTTGCTGCGCGTGTGTGCGCTGAAGACAGCGCAGTTACGTGGTCTCACCATTGTGTTCATGTCTTATAGGGTCCTGTCGTTACAAATCAAACAATATCGCGAAGTTCACGGGATTTGGGAAGGGAGGTGCGCTCGGTGTAACATGCAATACCTTGGACATTTTCTCCATCTTATCTTGTGCCGGAAGTTGGATCCCCTGATAGAAGACAACGAGCAGAGGGTGGTGGTACTGGGACCGTCCTTGATGGTGCGGCTCATCGTCGTCGGAGTAATGGGGGGCGGGGCTTTTTTACAATGGTTCGACACCATGAAACAAAACAGGTGGGTCAGACACGCCTGATGGTTAGTCTGTAGTATCGCGCGCGCACTTTATCTCGAGTTTGAGACCAGATCCATACGCGACTTGTGAATAACTAGAGACAAGCTGTACGGAGTACGTCCCAGTGGAGATCTGGGATGACGATGCCAGGGGTTGGGAGGTTGCAGAAGATGCATAAAACATCCCTACCCCGTCTCTTCCTTGTGACATCGTACGAGCTTGGCAGGGGGTTTTCCAGGTTCTCCTACACGTCTGCGGTTGCCGCTATGCGTCCGGAGCGCATATGTAGATGTGCATGATGGCATTCTGTAAATAGTGTTGTGTCCGGATCTGTGTAGGCGGGTAACATCGTACCCCCTTGACTGATCTGCCGGAGTGCTGTGCGTTTTCTGCGAGCTACGTAGAACTGGACTTCAGATGTGTACTAGCCTACTAGGGATTGCCAAGGGTCGTCGGCTTAGCGGCGAAGAAAGAGCCTCATGTCCAGGCTCAGGTACCAGATCGCCCGCGCAGTCGATCCGGAAGCACAGCTAACTGGGTGATCCTATGATCACCAGCCACAGATTCCAGGCATGGGTTCTCGAACGAACATAGACTGCCAGTTCATCTGCTACATCTGGGACGCATACGAAGCAGACCAGCTGGCTCTGGCACTGTAGGCTCTACTACAGCGTTGACAGCAAAGGCCCAGGCGACACCCGTCAGCAACTCGGAGACCTGGATTTAGGTACAGAGCAGCATCGTTGCGGCACCGTCCAACACGCACCTCTTTGCCAGTCTGTGGGCGCCTGCAAGTAAGCCTAAATTATCCTTATCCCCTGCTATTGCCGCCCTGTCGGCCCACCCCTACTCTGTACTCCATAGTAGAGTAGTTGCACAATACATCAGCAAGCTCCATGACTCGTGCCAACGTGGTGGAGTCCTAGTATTGCCCTCAAAACCGAGGTCTATGAAACACGACTCCGTAGGAGGGTCCGATGGAGTCTTCGCTTCCAGCTGCCTCATCCTCCCATCCTACTCTGTAATTCTGCCACCTGCCGCCAGGCTGTTCTCACAAAAATCGATATCCACTACCATGCGACGATGTCCGTTTTCAAATCCCTGTTCAACAGGCCAACGTCCAGGCGCCGCGCCATTGTAGTGATGGGAGCAGGACTTGCCCCATCGACAAGTGATTGAGTAAGGGGGCTGCGGCCATACGGCGCCTCCACCTTCATAGAGACATATACATATGACCTTTTGCTGTTCTGGCCAGAATTGTCTTCGTCAAGGGTCTCTCGCTTTCTTCCTTCACCATTCCATTCTTGACCAGAGGATCTTGACGATTCTTTCTTTCTCGCGTCTGGTTCTGTTTATTGGGCTGTGCCTCTATCACCCCTTTTGTCTGTCCTTCTTCCCTTCTCTTTGATCTGTAACTTTACCTGCGCAGGCTATCATGTTCTCCCACACGAGCGTCCTGTCCTTTGCGGCGTTGCTCTCCGTAGCACATGCTCACGGCGTGATCCTTGGTGCTCAGGGCCTCTCCGACTCTCCAGCGAGTGTCGGTTTTCAAGGTACAGTGGGCCGGAGCCATCGCAACCTCGCTAAGCTGACAAGTGCAACAGTCGACCCCAACCTTGCACGAAACTGCACCACGATCAGTCCCTGCCAGCAGGATGCCACTATCATCCGGGATGCCGAGATTACCGCCAATATCGTCAACGAATGCGGGAGAACAGAAATCTCTGGCAATATCGACGTCGGCGAGAACACGGAAAATGCGCTTGCGGCAGGACAAGTCACCCAGGTTCAGGCTGGGACCGAGCTCACAGTCACCATCCACCAAGTGAACGCTGACGGCGCTGGCCCGTACGTCTGTGACTTGGACGAGACGAGCAATTCCGGCATCATCAGTCAGAATCTGAGTGTCACGAACAATGTCCCTGGAGTGAATGGTCTCTCCCAGGCGAAGGCCCAGGCATTTAACATCACCGTTAAGATGCCCGACACCTTGAGCTGTACCGGTGGTTAGTCCTCCAGATTCCCTCCTTGGAGATCAAGCCCTTGAACTCATGAAAACCGGTCCAGCTTCCACTGGGAATGTCTGCACTGTTCGTTGCAGAAACAACGCCGTCGCCGGCCCTTTTGGTAAGTGTTTGAGTCGTATTATAGCATATATACGACCCAGCTCACGTCTTTGAAGGGGGGTGCTTCGCTGTGCAGCAAGTCGATACCACTGCGAAAGTAAACACCCCAGAAAACATCGCGACTCTCCAGTCCCTGGACGCTGTCCTAAACCAAGTGACCCAGAATCAAGCCGACTTACCTGTTGCCATCGCGGCTAATCAGGCTGCTGGTTCTTCCGAAGCTGAGCAGAACCTGAAGGCGGCCAATTCGCTGCTTGGACTTAGTGTCACGACGAAGGCCTCGCCCGTGACGACTCCGGTTGTCAACCTCGGAGCCGCATCCACAGTCTCGGCCTCAGCTGCGGCTACAACGACCGCTTCCTCAAACGTCAGTTCGAAAGGTTCCGGGCGCAATCGGGGAAAGAACAGCAACGCCAATGACAAGAGGGACTCGACCAGCGGTTTACGATGGGCAAAACGCTATGTGGTGGCGGGTAAAGATTTCACCGATGAGGAATCATAGAAAGTGCGCGCTGAATAACTAGCCGCCAGTCGGAGAAGGAACACTCCCCAGAAGTAGATGTGGAAGGGCGTATCAGAGCTTGGTCTTTGAGAGTTTGTGACAGCCGGTGCAATAGAAATTTTAGCCTGTTCTCGTATTAGTACCAATTATAGGCAGCCTCGAGGATTTAGTGAGGCCTAGGACGATCTGACTTGACTCTTTCCGAATCGACGATTAGTACGGCGCTCAGGTAGCAACCTCTGTTCACAGAGTAAGCCAGGGAATCCCAAGAGACGACACGCAACAAGGTAACGGACCCGCGGTTACTACGACGCGCGATTTTGGAATGAGGGGACTTTGAATGAAGTCAACAACCACCGGTCCAAGCCAGTGGGACATATGTCTTGGAGAAGACGTACGCGGGCTGCTCTCTGCCGGTGAACTGTAACTCATGTAGACGCCTGCAAGGCCAAGCCGTAATCTCGGGTCTCTGCGGCGAAACTGTGGCTGCATTCAACGATTGTATCCATCCCCCTAGCCCGCTACTGTCATCGGCACAGTGGCATCTCTTGAAATGGAGGCGAGCGTCGACTAAACAAGTTGTCCTAAGTATCCGTGAGGGCCAGCGGAAACGCTGGAGCGTCTCAGGTTTAGGCGTATTCCTACAAATCAGCGGCAGCGGCTGACGACACCCGCTCTTATGAAATGGGTTGAGAACAACAGTTTCACGTCCGCACGGCTTCTTGGGGCGAGGCCTCGCAGGTGGAGAGCCATCCTCCTTCTTAGATCCAGCCAGTATAACCAACGGCGTGGCAGAAACCCGTCGGCCTCATCGGCTCCTTCCAACCGAGGAAGCTTAGAAGGCCATGCAGAGATGGTCCTTCCGCCCGCCCACGGAGACAGATTTTCTGTCCTCGCGTAGCTCAGCGCTCACCAAATCTTCCGCATGTAACGACACAGCCAGCTACCGTTGACCGTTGCTATGTTGTGTCCATTCTTTTGAATGGCGACGAGGAATTGAACGCCTCGTGTATGACGCGCAACGGCAGAAGCCTCGCTTTCCAGCTTAAGGCAGACGATAACCGATGGTCTCGCTGTTACTCCGTACAGCTGTGTTGAACACGGTTCGTTGGAACCCAAACCTCCACTTTCCTCGAATGGGCTGAACGTTGGCGAGGGTAGCTGCCCAGCCAGTCCGGCTAAGCATGCAGAAACCATGATGCCAGAGAGCTTCGTGGCCCGCTACAACTCCTTTCCCTAAATTCTTTCGACTTAGATGTCATGTCGCCTGGTGGGGGTCAACCCGAGACAAACCCTCTGCACCGTGCGTTGGTCAGTCGAAAAAAGCTTCTCTATCCGCCAGAAATACGGGTAACTCGTTGCTTTAGTATGTAATCGCACTGCACCTTGACATGATTTTCGAAAGACGCACGCATGTTTTGCCAGTGTAGGGGAGTCAAAGAGCGGGGAAGAGAAGCCCGACAGCCGATGTGTTTGCGTGTTACAGCCGCTTCAGGACACGGCTGGAATTCGGGGAGAGGCAGAATTTCTTAGAACTATAACGCAACGACTGTCTCTGCCAGGCATTTCATTCGGCACGCCCACATACGGCTTTGCTTCCGGTTCCCGTGCTGGGCTGGTTCGCTGGTCCTATTCCTTGTTGCTGCCATGACGTCCCTGAAACATCGTGATTCAGTCAACGATCTGCTTCATGAAATCCCCCCAAAACGGTGCAGAAGCAAAGTCTTCTAGCCACAGAGACGAAGACATAACGAAATAACGGAGCACTAGAGACTCTCCGCTCCTTCGTGTTCATTTCTCTGACGATGATACGTTCCCCGGTTTGCTGCTGGAAGGCTGGCGCGCCGAATGCATTCATGAGAAGTGTGCCAATATCGCACGAGATCAGGTAGACGCAAAGCACGCCTGTGTTGTTTGGGTAGACATAAGTTAGAGCTCATCTCGGCCCTGCTTTGCCAGGGTGGCATTGATTACAGTGAGCCCATGTCGGACTGCTTGCAGATGCCTAAATAGGTTTCCATCTTCCCCTAGCCCCCAGGCAAACACTCCGCCTAGTTGCATCTTCTGCACCAGCAAGGGAAACTTCCGTATGATGGCATACTCGGTATCGTAAGTCCACCAGATGTCCTCTTTGTCGTCCCAAAAATACCACCCGCCCTGCTTTGTATCGTAAGATCCGAACTGCTGCGCCCGTGCGAAGGAACCCGCCACTTCATCAGGGACACGGTCATGCCACGAGAACCCGCCGGTCCGTCCCAAATCTACTCCCGTCTCGGGGTCTTCGAGAAGGAGCGTCTTGCACCCAACCGGAACCTCAGCATTGACACAGTCATCATGTTCGGTTCGGAGGAACTTGATATAGAATGCCAATCCCAGGTTGAGCTGAGCAGGAGCGGCTCCTCTAGAGATATAAGCCTGGATTCCCTGTCGACTATTCTCCACCCCAGTGTGGTGCTTGGTGACATTATCTCTTCGATTGACAAGATCATACGTCACTACGGCACTCAGAGTTAGCCTCCGTCCCAGTATGAAATTGGGCGAGGAGCACATGGATGTGATCCGTCCCAGGGATGTTCCATCAACAATTCGCCACGGAAAGGGGGATTGAAGGGTGCAGTGGCCGAGCGACCTACTGATGTTCAGGAAGTCGAGGTGGCGCATGATACGCGGGATAGTCTCCTGCGTAAAAGCCATCATGTCTCGCTCCAAACCTGGCACAGCAGCGGATATGAGCGCCTGGGCGCCTAGAGCGGATCGCAGTTCGGCTAGAAGCAGAGGATATGCATCGGTCTCCCATGTCTTCTTAGAATTTGGGACTTTCTTGTAGTCCTCGCCATTGCCGCCAGGGTATTCCCAATCAATGTCTACTCCTGAGCGTCCAGGAACATGACCATGTTAGTAAGTGGCAGACAGTCAAAGCATTTCAGGGTAGGAGCGACGAACCATCAGCGCTGGTCGCTTCGACCATCTTGGCGACATTGCGTGCAAACCTGCGGCGAGACTCCTCGCTTACAGCAGCAGAAGAAAACCCTTCGGTGTCACCCCACCCACCAATGGCAATCATGACCTTGGTGCCGGGGAAGAACTGGCGGCGTACAGTCCCAACGTTGGTAAAAAGCGGCCATTGAGATCGGTCGTCGTCATTGAAGTAGCCAGATTCCATGAAGGCCAGGGCCACGTGAGTTACATGAGCCAGCTCTCCGACAGGTGGCGGCTCAGGATGTTGGCTGTAGGGATTTTGTTACATGTATAGTCTTAAATAGGAATTGATGAAGGATGCCATTAAGTAGGTATGCACTCACCCTGTAAGGTACATAACACATCGTAACGAATCTCCGGCGGCCGTGTGCAGTGCCATAGAAGACACGGCGAAGCAGCAGACGGCAGACAACCATAAGAAGCTAATACTCATTTTGAACGGGGACTGTGATCAGGGCGAGCTACCACAGAGCCAAAAGGGAGTCGTCCGTGATGCTTCTGCGGCGGACCCCCTTGGTCCTTACCGTTGCCCTGGGCAGGCCTTGGGGAAGGTCGTGGCTCCGGTCTATAAAGGTCGCACCAATCAGACACGCGCTAGGCCAAAGGAGAATTTGAATGGGAAGAGTCGTCGCTATGTTGTGTCATTATCGCTTCGCTTCTCATCAAGGCGTTGATGTGCGCTCCCCCGCCTTTGAACCTGGCTGCTCAGGCGGTCGGGTGAACTCTACGTGCTGCTACGCTGCTGCGGGCAGACAGTGTCGACGACATCTTGGTATCGCCAAAGGTGAGTACCTCATACAGCCCACGGTCAGGTACCTACCTAGTAGGGTATTAGCGTCAGGTACCTCAGTCTCAGGTTGGTACCCGCACCTTACGGGGAGCCTGTACGAACCAGGTACCTAACTTTTAACTGATTATTGCACATGAAAGAGAGGTAACAGAAAAGCGGAGAACGAGGGCCCGCAGAAAAGACTTCGTTTGCAGCTGGCGCTCACTCGGGGATACAACAAACTCCTAGCATATTGCAACTACAGACTGCTCTTGTCAGCCAATTCAAGGCTCAGACACTCCTTGCCTCTATGTTTGAAAATCTCTGCACACTCCCGCTAAGCTCCGAGGTCTTCAGCCAGGTTGTGCATCCCTCGGAGCCCCTCCTCACTGTTGGCCTGGCGAGTGGCCATGTCGAGTGCTTTCGTCTACCTGCAAGTCAGGAATATCCCTTTGATGGGGCTGCTGACAAGAAAGGCAACAATATCACCACTGGTAGGGGTTCGATCCAAAGTGTCTGGAGCACCCGCAGACATAAGGGCAGTTGCCGGTGTCTTGCGTACAGCCATGATGGCGAAGGTGTGAACGAGCCCGTCTCCTACGCTCAAGTGAACGGACCAGTCAACTGACAGCCAGCCTTCCCTTGCAGCGCTTTACTCTACTGGAACAGACTGTATTGTCAAGCATTTCTCACCCATTTCTGGTATCGTGACGTCCAAGATCAGCATACCTCTGCGGGGGAACTCCCCCGACCCGCCGACAATCATGCATGTCCTGTCGCCCCAGACTCTTCTGCTCGGTACGGACTCCGGTGCATTATATATCTTTGACTTGCGCGAGAGCGGCGGTTTGGATCCCCGACCCGTCCGCAAGCACTACCCTCACGACGACTACGTGACGAGCATCTCTCCTCTTCCTCCTTCAGCAGAAAGTACATCAGGCTTTCCAAAACAGTGGGTATCGACGGGCGGTACAACATTGGCAGTGACGGATCTGCGCCATGGCATTATGGTTCGGTCAGACGATCAGGAGGACGAGCTTCTCTGCTCAACCATAATACCTGCAGGCTTAGGACCTAAGAAGCTACGTGGCAATGCTGTTGTTGCGGTCGGCACTGGGTCGGGTGTGCTGACGCTCTGGGATCGTGGCTCTTGGGATGACCAGCAGGAGAGGATTTACGTAGCAGGGGGGAGAAGTCGCAGCGAGGGCGAAAGCCTTGACTGTATCAAGAGACTGCCTGACGAGTTAGGCTGGGGCAGTAAGGTTGTAGTCGGCGTTGGAGACGGCAGTCTCAGCGTCGTTGACCTAAAACGAAGGGAAGTCGAGGTGGCGCTCAGACACGACGACATTGAAGGAGTGACTGCCATTGACTTTGACTGCCAGAACCGAATGATCAGTAGTGGCGGGAAATCTGTCAAGGTTTGGGCTGAGGCAGCAGGAAATGCCGGAGACGGGCTCGAAGAGGGAGATGGCGATATTCACGAGGCAAGTCTTAAGCGGCAGACGAATAGCGACGACGACGACGACGACGACAACAACAACAACAACAACAGCAGCAGCAGCAGCTGTAGCGACGGTGATGGCAAGAATAAAATCGAGAGACAGGGCAAGAAAAGAAAGCGGCGGAAAGGACAGGGCAGGCAGTCGGGAGTTGCGGCTTTCCCTGGAATTGACTGATACGGTCAACCGCCGTTCCCTCGATACCCTCCATAGATGCCAGTGTACCTCAATACACGGGACTCACCTATCGCTGCGTAGGCAGAGCCAAGAGGGGAGTTAGGGTTCCTGTGCGATGGCGTTGAATTCGCAACTTGGGCTGCCAAGAATAAGGAGAACGAGATGGAGGCTTCTACCCCGAAGATGAGATCTGCGGACTATCTGCGGACGATGTGTCCTAGGTCTCCAGCAAATACCACCTGCCTATCCGTGTCTATTCGTCCATTTCTACTTACATACACCGAAGCTTCACGAAATCAAGGCTAAGCACAGTCCGCTAGCTCCTTCCAGCTACACTCGCATTAGACATAGACGCGATGATGGGAGTGCGAACTCCTTCGGCTGTGACGGCTTGCGCTTCGGCGACGATGACCGTGACGATGGTAATGAGTCTCGCGGACGTATCTCGTATCCTCAGCTGCCTTGTTGCCATGGAAGAAGGCTAGGACAGCGGTGAAGAAGAAGAAGACGCAATTCATGATGCCAAACGCGAAACTAGCCTTGAGCATGGCGCATGTCTTATCGACGTCGACGCCCAGTGTGTTGCCGTATATCTCGCCAAAAATTCCAAACTGCACGTCCCATCTGTCTCCGCGGACAATGTGGGTGCAGTTCGCGTCAGCGATGAAGCGCAGGTAGTAGACGGCTGCGATGAAGGCCCCGACGAAGCCCAAGTCGACGAGCGCGACAAACATGGCGTTCGAGCTACTGCGATGGTAGCTAAAGAGGGTGAAGATGGCCCATGCCAGGGCCAACACGGAGACGATGAACAAGATGAGAATGTAATTGGGCGTCAGAAGATTGTTTTCCACGTAACCGTGGACGAAATACGCAAGCATGCCCATGGTGGGTATCTAACGGAGAGCATGAGGCATTAGCATGTCTTGAGTGGGGTAGCATGACTGCAGCGAGCCGGGCGACAAACGCAAGGCGGGAGAGGTCATACTCACCAAAGTGATGATCTCCATGAACCGCCAAAAGGCGAACATAACGGCGAAGAGCAAGGCCATGTTGGCGAATTCGTTTACCGGGCCGGCGGAATTGATGAGGAGATGGCGACGATAGGAAGCTTGATGATGCCGCGACGATAACAAGCGATGCTTCTAGCAGTAGCAGTGGCGGTGTCGCGGGCGAAAAGTTGGATTGCGAGTTAGGTATGCAGTATTGAACCGGGAGTTGGAGGCGGACCAAATCCAGCAGGGCGACCAGGGATTCTGCCCTGTTTTTATCTCGAGATGCGACTGACGACGGCGCCGGCAGGAGCACCTTTGGCTGGCTGGATGACCTGCAGCACAGCAGGCGCCCACTCCCGCCGGCGATTGGTCTGCGGGTCACGAAGATGGCTTGACCAATTGTGAAGATGCATCAGCTACGACGGTAGTTCGGGTACCAAGGCAGATGATAAATGCGATGGCAGGATAATTGGATAACTGTTAACCGGGCGAACCCCCTCCCCTCCCGTCCTGCCAGCCCCCCCGAATTCACGACAACGGCCTCGTGTTCAGACCCAAAGCCCGCGACAAAAGACCTACCTAGACGTACTACTCCGTACTGTGGTAGATCATTATCGAGCTATATTCATAATCTACCATAGTAGATTTCCTGGAATTTACGGAGTAATCCGATACAGATCCATAAGTGTATTTCGCCCAAACGTCACCGTGTCACCACAGCTCATTGTATATATATCTCAGTGCCAGAATGCTATGGGTCAACCATCAGACGGGGTATGTTGAACGTAAGGCAGCAGTCCGCATATGCATCTTTTCCGAGCGATCCGCCGAGCAACTAGGTAGGTACTGTACGTACGTACCTACATACCTAGACCGGCCCTTAAAAACCCGCTGAGAGTACGGACAAGCTACGGGTGTCATGTTTGTGGGTTGTCCAGGCAGTCAGTTCAAATTTGCCTGAGGATAATAATACTGAGGAAAAGAAGGAGGCAGGTAGCCCCAAGATAGTGCGTGCGATCCCTGATAGGCTGGTACAATAGTTGGTACGGTACCGTACCCCAGGTAGGCAGGTAGGTTATCTCAGAACCAACCCCCCGGCATTCGGCCCCGCACCAGGAGCCTGGGAGCTAAAGGCTGAAGTGCCAAGATACCTGGGTACTTGCGACGAAAGTGTGTCACTCCTTCGTGTACCTAAGTACCTGCCTAAGGATCGTGATCGTCGATAACGTCTAGATCGTCAAAGTCCCGGATCTCTGGACCTCCAACCAGCGAGCGCCCCGTATCTAATCCGCTTCCCGTGAAGCCCCTCTCCTTCCCGTCCCAAGCCCCGCTTCCATGCCCGCCAAGGGCTGTGCCAAAGCTGTCCCTGGCAGAATCCTCCGCCATTTCCAGCGCCAGGATGCCTCCTGAAGTGTCCACGCTTCCAGTCGGCCTGCGGGCCCGCCCAGGTTCAAGGGAGTCTACCTCATCAACACGCTCGAATCCGCCACCGAATGTCGTCAAACCACGCAGCCCGCCACCCGTCTTCCCGCTCAGCCCATCGCGTGACTTTGTCGCCCGCCTCGACAACGACCCGGGGGACCGGACGCTGCTTGCGGTATCACTCTCCGAGATCACACTCCCTGCCGAGCTGAACGGCGGGTAGGCGCTGACACTCGGCGCGACCGAGCTGTTTGATGACCGCAGGGACCGTGGCCCTGCCGGTGTGTAGTACCCTGCCACAGAGCTACGGCTGGTGGTAGTAGGCGGCGGTCGCGGAAAAGCGTACGCAGCCCGCACCACGGGACTGGCATTCCCCGAGCCGCCCGACGATGCCGCGCTGGTGTCCGTCCCGCTGTTGCTAGCTACGCCAGCCCAAGACCGCACGATTGCCCAGCAGTGCGAGAGTTCGTGTGCTGCTTCTTCGTTGCTGCTGCTGTCACCGCCGCCATGCAGCGTAGAGGGCGAGCCGGCCTTCCACGGCGGTATCTTTGCACCCTTGAGACGCGGGCACAGGTGATATGTCACACCGTCTCGGTAGCGGACATTTGGCGCGTCAACAGAAATGCTTGCCAGGGTCTGCAATACTCCGTATACTAGCACCCAGCGGCCGCGACGCGCGATTGAAGGGTCAACCTGGCCAACGCCATCCGCTTTCTCAAACTTGACAAACGAATCGACTAAATCGGACTGCGTGAACTCGGAGCCAAGGACGTAAATATTAGTGGCATCTGTATATGCAAGTTGCACCCTGCGCTCCAACGCCCCCAGTTTGCCTGCAGTGGCATTTCCCCTCAGAGAAACCCCGTTGTCCTTCCTGAGCGTACTGGGTCTTTCTTTCCCGCCGTCGGCCCCAGACTCTCCCATGACTGCTGGGATTGAATCCGGCACCAAGGGGTACGGGTGGGGGATATGGGGGAAGCGGAGTTTGTTATCAAATTCGATCAGCATGTCGGTCATCGGAAGGTCCGGCGTATCCGCCTCGAATGTGCGATTGCCACCTTCGCTCACCATCATCCATTTGCGAGAGCTACGCGCTTCAGAGCCATCCCAAACGATATCTCGGTCGACAAGATAGTCGTACAAGGCAGCAAAGTCCTTCTGCAATGCTTGAGCGATCGTTCTGGTCAGCCACATGTCCTCCTCTACGTGTCCCAAGTCAGGCCCATGGTGCGTCGGTTGAGAGGGTGGCCAGCGGCCGTACACCCCGGTATAGTGTGCGATAAGAAAATTCTGTAGCCTGTCTGCCGACGCCTTGGCCGGGCTCGCCGTCACTAGTCCAGAGGACGACCCTGAAGCCACCGTTGGGGGCCACATATCAGTGTATTGAAACTCGCCAAGCCGTTCCTCGGCCGCTTGCACACGTAGTTGCGTTTCCAGGCATGCACGTTCCAACAATGCGCGGGTGATGGGGGCGATATTCTTGAAATCAGCACAGTGTTCCAGGCGCGCGTACATGCCGGCGCAGTGCAGGAAGCTTTCACGCCATCCTTCATCCCAGCGAACACTGTGACCTTCCGACCAGGCGAGCAGTGACACAGCAGTCTCGGCATCGTTGCGGACGTCGTCGATGCCGCGTGCGGAGAGGTAATTGATGATGGTGCCGACATTGTCCGCCTCGGGCGGCATATACTTCTCCAGCCGATCATGGAGATCTGACAGCGCCTGGCAGAGAGATAGGCCAACAAGAGAAGCGTGGTACAGGAGGGCGAATAGGTTGCGAGTGGTGATGTGGTGTCGGATCTGGTCCATTTTGGTCATGTTGGGTGGCGTCGGGAAATACATCTCGTAGCTGATCTGCCCATCTGCGTCGCCCAAGCTAGCATCCTCGGAGATTGGCGGCGTGGGCTGGCCTCCGCGGAAATATGCACTGGGGGCTGCAAAGTGGTGTTCCTGCATGCGATGATCCGCACCGGCCATGCCGCGGCGCTGCAGCATCGGAGGCGCGCCAACGGGTAACGGTGGCATATGGATGTCTTCTTCCGTCGAGCCGTCGCGAAGAAGAGTGATCAGGTACCGAGATTCGGTGGCCTCGATAATATGCGAGGACAGCCGAAATGAAGGGTTGGCGCGAGGGCCCTGACTGCGATCGCTGAGAAAAACCAATACATCTCCATTGGGGTCCCAAAGCTCTGGGTCCTTGCGCAACTTGTTCCATCGCTGGACCGGCCGACCTGCGCCAATCCAGCGCTTGATAGGTGGAGTGGTCGCGGCCGGAGGCACTGGCGGTAGCCTGGCGGAAGGTGGCGGAGATGCCATGCCAGGAGACATGCCTGAGACCCGGTCGGGAAACTGGTGTTCCTGCTGCTGGTGCTGGTGCTGGTGCTGGTGCTGGTGCTGGGAGTACTGGTGTTGTTGTAGTTGCTGCTGCTGTTGAGGGTGCTGCAGCTGGGCTTCCGGAGTTGGTTCGCACTCTGCTTCGAGATCGCTGGCGTATATCGGCTGGTGCGGTCGTACGGTTGCAGCCGACTGTGGTCTAAACTCGAGTCCTCGCTCGGGGTCGATGCGCTTGTTTTTCTTCCCAAAGGCAAAGGTCTTGGCCAAGCCTTTGCGCACCTCCTCGCTCTTCTTGTCGAGCACGCTCCGCAAACCCGACTTCTCGATTCCCGACACATCTTCGGTCTTGATGGCCGGCTTTCTGGCACGGGCATAAGCGAAATCCTCGAGGGGACCTTTGAACTGCGGTGTCCCGACAGGTTCCCGGGGGCCGTCGTTGCTGCCGCCGCTCACGCTGTCGCCGCCGTGGCCGACGTAGCTGACGTCACCGCGGTATTCGATCGTCTCATTTTCCCGCAGCGGTTCCGAGAATTTAAGGAGGCGGGCATTTGTAGTGCCTACGCCGGTGTCCTGGCGCGAGGACGCTGCGAATTCGCTGATTGTGGCCTCGTCCGAGCTAATGGAGGACTTGGTGCGGCTCCGTGACAGAACGCCCTTCTCCCCTTTAGTCTCTGTGATCTTCTTGCGCACATACGCGCTGCGGCCAGACATGATGGCTGCCTTCTCTAAGCAACCGTCGTGTCCGGATCCGGCGGAGAGTGAGTGCGCGAGCGAAACAGATTCAGTTCTTAGGATGGCGGCGGCGCAGGACCGACGAGCATAGCAGAGGTTTTACTTGACGAGGTGAAAGCAAGAGGCAGCGGCGGTAGCCGCGGCCGTGGCAGCAGGAGGATGCGCGCGAACGGCACGCGCGAGACCGTCGCCAGCTCGCCACCTGAAGGCAGCGGGCAGACGAGCAAAGTGGGCGCGCAGTTCAGGCGGCCATTATTGTCGTCGGGAGTTGCGAAGTTGTTCTCAGATGCTTGCTGTCAAGCGTCATTGGAGGGCGGTGAGGGAGACCGGGGCGGCTTCGCCATGCAGGTAGAGGAATAGCTAAGACCCGCGAAAGAGTTGCAGATTGAAGGTCCAGGGGCACCTAAATAGCCCGTCCCCATCGCCCGCGGGTTGGATACGCACTATGGACGGACCTCTAATTATGGCAGAGCATGAGCAGCTTATCGGTACAGTAAGACAGAAGCTCCGTGGCGTGCGCAGGACACAGAAGGGCGTGTGAGATGTTCTGGGTGAGGCTCTGACCAATCGCCACGAGATCCCCTTGCTTGGCGGGCGGCGGCCAGGCCCAAAAGGGGGCGCGCTGAAGGACGCACTGCGACATTGGGCAAGATAAGATCCGCAGCGAAGCGCATCCAAGATACGATCACTTAGATTGTTTTATTAGTCGTCCAAGCGAAACCCCAACCCGACAACGCCCCCTTATCCGTACCTATCTCAGGTAGGCAAGCCTCCGTGTCCACGGCTTAATTTGCGGGTCTCTTGAGCGCAACGGGCTTATGCATTTGACCCGCAAATTATCCAACGGGTTCAAAATCTGACCGACACGATGAAGATGGATAAAAAAAAAATAGGGGCTCGCCCGCAACTCACAAGCAGCCAAGGAAATAATTACTCCGGATATAAATACCTCGCGTTCCGCTAAAGAACCAAGACCCTCATAATATCCACAAAAGGAACTGACTAAACGCGTTGCTAATCTACCTACATACATACTACAGGGGCATTTTCACTAACATTTTCACGCCTTCTCAGCCCCATCGATCTTCTGTCCAAGGTTGCCGCCTGGCAGCCCTAGGTCAGCCGCGTGGGCTCCATTGCTTCCTACAACGTGTTGCTCCTCCTTCCCCACAGCCACTGGAGCCGCCGCGACAGCCTCGTCCACGTCATCAACCTCCTCCGGCAGAGTCAAGTTCAGGAACATGCACAGTGCCGCGGTGACAGCGAAACCAGTCTCCATAATCAAGACGATAGCATCAAGGAAGCCGCGAAGGCCTTTGTTACCACCGTCATAGGTAAACACGTAGTCGAAGTAGGTCGGGACGAGCGTCGCGCCATAACCAAGCGATAGACCTGCTGTCAGAATGAAGCGATTGCGGCGCGTGAAGGGGACGCCGCGCGTGATGATGGCAATTCCCGAGACGGCGACAGCACAGAATAGGAACGTCGTCATGCCGCCCAGGACCGCGCTGGGGATCGCAACAAGAGCGGCGGCGAATTTGGCAAAGACGCCCATGATGATGAGGAACATGCTGCAAGAGGATAGAGTTGAGTAATAAGAACGCCAGTGAGGATGATGGGGCACCTTACCAGCAGCAGTATCCCGCCTTGCGATTCGCGCATTTCGTGAGCGCGATGACGCCGTTGTTCTGAGCAAAGGTTGTCATGGGCGTTATGGTCATCAGACCAGCCATGATACCGTTGCAGCCATCTGCCAGAACGCCTCCCTGGATCCTGCTCTCGTAGATCCTGCCCTCCACCTCAAGCCGCGACACATCACAGGTTGCGGTAATGTCACCGATAGCCTCGCAGGCGCAGATTATAAAAACGGCCATAACGGGCAGCACAAGGGGGCCGTATACAGAGAGCTTAAACGTATGCACCCAGATGAAGGACGCTGCGGGTGCGGAGTCGATGCCAGAGCGATCAAAATATCCACATGCTGCGGCGATAATGCAACCGGTGAGAAGACCAATGACGACACTAGTAGACTTCATAATCGGGGCACCAAACCTCTCGCAGAGGATTATTGTCAGGAAGACCGAGAAGCCGAGTCCTGCGTCGTCCGTCAGTTTGCCCAACACGGGACGATGCCGAAGAGCCGCAAGAGACACTCACCGAGAAATTCCGGGCTACCCCACGGCAACGCATGGGGGGCGGTTATGTCGGGGCACTTCGCGTAGAAGTCGAGGGGTTCTGCCGCGGAACAAAGGCCAGAACCTCCTGCCCAGTTCTGGAAGGCTGATTGAATCAAGCTAATTCCAATTAACATGACAGTAGGTCCAGTCACTACCGCCAGAGGCACACAAGTCAGCAATGGAATTCAGTCACCAATCCGGCGTGGTACTGCTCCCAGCCGCCAGGGGGTGGATAGCTAGAAGAACTCACCTATAGGCGGGAAAATGCGCAGCATAATCTTAGGAGGGATGAAAGAAATCGCGATTTCGACTAGAGCGCATAGAGCGGACGTCCCGATGAGGGCGCCATAGCCGTCCGGGCAGGGCAGAGGCGTCCCGTCCTCTGCGGAAGGGCAGAAGCCATTTTGGTACATCTGGGCCATGGCGCCCTCGGCCACTGGGATTATAGCGAAAGAGATTCCCACTACGGAGATCAGCCCGGTCCCGACGTAATACCTAAGAGAAGAAAGGTCAGTATGTCGCTGCCAAGTACAGATCCTGGGTTCCCGGCGGGGTGGGCAAGGGCTTTCTCCAAGAATACGAGAGATGAGCCTCCTTACGGTGTCTTGTAAATATGAAAGCGAGTGATCTGGATCATGGACAGGATCCCAGAGACGATGAGAGCGGTAGAGACGAGATATTCGGTCTGTTCCGTCGATAGGTTAACACCGCCAGCACCGCTCATGATGAGCGGTGGCGTTATGATGCCGGCCAGCATGGCGAGGGCGTGCTGGAAACCGAGAATAAGAGCCAGAGCAACTGGGAGCTTCTGGTTCAGGCCGAAGAACGGGGCCGACTGTATCGGTCTTTTCATGAAGGGAAGACTCGGCGTGAAGAGGAATGCATAATCATAGTCCCCCACGAGCCCATCTTTCGTCAGGAAGGTCCGCCTGACGGTCTGTAGGTGATCGCGCCAGGTCTTCGGGACCTCAGGTTGCGGAGCGATCTGGGAAGGTACCTGGTCCTCGTCCATTGTGATCGACGTGAGACAGAAAGGCGACCCTGTTTCAGTATCTCGTTCTTTAGATATCACCAGTACTGCCGGGGCCAGCCAGAGGAGAGTATCACTCCTCGGGATACGGTTTTAGATAGATGCAGGGGCTGCTTCTTCGTGACTGCCCTTCATCAACGGGAGCTCATGATCGGTATTCAGCGCGGGCTCGTCGTTGGCTTAAGTATCCTGGGGAAAACCAGATGCGGGCATCACAACAGCCGGATTCGAACCGACTCGACTCAACAGGTGAGGTCGATGGCCGATAGCACTGTGCATTGGTCATTTCGCTGGGTCTTGGCCAACCTGTGGAGTGGTAGATGAGCCCCGCTAGTGCGGGAGGGAAAAAAAAAAGGGAAAAAGCCAGCCAAATCGGCGGCCGCGACCGGCCCCCTTCGCGCGGAACCGCACATCGGAGAATACCCTGATCGCCCCGACAGAGATGGCAGATGGCAGATGGGACGAAAAGAAAGTATCGTGCCGCGCAGTGTGCGAAATTCCAGCACAGCCATACCCTGAGACTTGGCTGGTCAGGTAATCGGCTTGATCGGGTAGCCAAGCCCATTGTCATGGAGGAGGAGCCAGCTGCTTGCTGCTGCTTCGATGGCCAAGGTTGCTCCAATGGTCCAACACAGAATAGTTGCTATGCTCGTCCTTGTACCCGATATCCCTTTGGCACGCCTAGCTGTCGTCTTCTAGACGTGAGCAGAGCATGTTCACTAGCCGGCTGCGATGGCAGCAGGCGTCACGTCATGCACGCATGGCGGCAAAGATGGTCAATGGCTCTGGACGCAGACAAGCAATTCGAGATGCTGAAGCCAGCCAGCACGGAGGCTTCAAAATACCTCAGCTGACGGGCGAGGACTGTGTCCGGTTAGCTATCCCGGCCGGGAACGCTCGATCTGCTTCGTACGTAACGCAACTCGCAAAAAAAAGACGAGGGGAATCAGACAATCGGAACGCATTAGCACATGGGCAGATGTCATCCCAGGATCTGGCTGGGGGACGATCGCACAGGATGAAGCGAGGTTGGATAGAGATAAGGGACGCAACAGCGTGCTAAGATATTTGACTCAGAATTGCTCTGATAAGAACTCTCGGCATGCATCTCCACATGCCTGACGGCAAGTGACAAACTGACAATGGGTCAGCTGCCAAGATAATAGCGCTAGGACTGGGAGCTGCTAGACTACCTACGGTGTAGGTCTGTTTCTCTCCATCTATCCCGTCTTCCGAAGGACTTCCAGCGCGGTCGCCACCGCTGGGGAACAGGTGAGCTACACCTTGTGCAAGCCACGAGCAAGATCTGCCCCTCTTTCCGACGGCCGGAGCCCGCCTCGTGGTTCACCAGATGCCAGTCGATATGCCACGGCGTCCCGACTTGTCCTTGTAAGTTGTAGCCGCTGAAGGACGTTGACCTACACGTGTACATGCGGCCGATCTGACCACCGCCGTCTGAGGGCCAGCTCGTTTCCTATTGACTAGTCAAAATGTTGTTGAACGATTAAGAAACGTCTCGCGGCTCTCGTAACGGACGACAGATGTAGGTTTGGAAGACGTTACCGCGGCGCGGTATGCACCGGCAGGCAAGTCTTCAGAGTGGAGGTCGGGTCTTGGGGGTGGAAAGATACCCGGCGGGACAGACCGAGGGGCCATGGACTAGGGGGGCTAAGTCCATTGAAGCTAGCAAGTGCATGATCCTTTTCTTAGGCGTGGTAATGTCACCCACATCGACCATTGTGCTTGTCTCATTGAGGATCCTGTTCTCAAGACCTGCTGATTGAAAAAGAGTCTCAGTATGATGATGTTCGATCGGCTGCACCGAGTATTTAAAATATATCACCTGTCTTGGGCGAGATTAATGGCCCCTTCCTCGTGATTACAATACACGGACACAAACGACACTGGCGCTAACTCAACCGAGCGAAGGTACATGCAATTTTGTGTACACTACAAAGAATAACGTTAGGGCAACGTTTCTATGGTTATTCTAGACCCGGCTAATCTACGGAGTATAATATACCAAATTCTTGATATAAAAAGATGTTCCAGGCTTAGTCACCCAATCTGGTTGCGATTGGTTGGAGCGAAACGAAGCCAATTCTGGCTCTTCAGCCACTCGCACATTGCGCGAGTATGATGCGGGAGCACAGATGCGGGAGGTACTGTACCTAAGTGATCAACACCGTTTCCCTCATTCCCACCTACTTTTACAGGACAGAAGGTTTTCCTTGGTCGATAATAACTAGTGTAGGGGGGGTGCGGACGGTATTCCTTGAGATGCTGTGGGCCAATGGAATTACATCCTTCCCTGGCGAACTTGCAATCGTGAGGCTGCCGTGGAGCTTCTGATCGAAGAGAAGTGGACTTTTTTACATACAGAGGAAAATAAGTTGTAACTGGCTCGTCTAATGCTGGGCTCCAGAGCAACCGCGACGCTTTTGCCTATCTTGCCTGTTTTTCGGCGTCCTGCTCAGCCTCATCCTTCTGGGCTCTCTCCTGCTTTTTGCCCCTTGCAGTTTTCCATTCTATCTTCAGCATACCAAAGAACAGCCATGCAGGACAAGACTGCTTCACTGTAGCCCCGAGAACCGCGGTTGCAGTCCCTACCCCATCATGCTTCGTGGCCAATGCCTTCAGTCCAGAAGAACCATCACCAACGACAACCGCCGGGTCGACTCCTGGTGCTTTGCTTCCCAACTCATGAAGGAGTCTACTTTGGAAGAGGTTCTGCCCAACAGCAAGAAATAGAGCACCGCTGAGGGTCTGGGCAAGAATAAGGACGGATGTGACAAGAGATGCTTCGGCACCCTCTAGTACTGTCTGTTCGGCGGCAAGGTACCTTTGCATGCTGACTCCGGCTCCAATCCAGAACATGGATAGAGTTCCGGCCCTTCCAAAGCATGCCAGCGCACAGTGTGGTATAGTTTAGCGGATCGTTGACTTACTACTGCGTAGTTGACGTCTCCAGGCCATATCTCAAGATCAGTCCTGCAGAACCCGAGCTGATGATCGTACTCTATATCATCTGAGGGACATAATAGCCGATCTTCTAGGTCTGCGGAGAGGAACAAATCAGGCCACCATACGTAGGATTGAAAGTATGAGTGATTCACGACGTGTCAGAGCGTCCAGTAGAACAGAAGCGACCGTCGTGGAGTTTGATGAGGTGAAGAAGTTGATACCAGACTGTTGCGACGTCGTGCCTTGAACCGCTTGGAACCACACTGAGACATGGTAGACAACAAAGAGGATACCGCCGTTCAATCCTAGCAGAAACAAGGCCCCGCTAACTGTCGACCGCCAGGGAATGAGCAGAAGGGGTAAAATAACGCTGTCGTCCTGTGCGTACTGAATAAAAGTCCATGCGAAAGAGCGCAAGGCTAGTAGGGTGAGACAAAGGATTATGCGCCAGTTGCTCCATGCACTCCACGCATGTCGTTCCAACCCAGACAGACTACTAAGAGCATCGAAACAGCGGTACCCAGAGGGTCCATCTTGGCCACGAGACCGCGGAATCCTACGCTCTTTGTCGTCTTGGGCTTGTTAGGAAGGCACACACGGAATAATCCGACGAGTACTGCGACGGCGACAAGGGGAAGGACAATCCAGAAGCAGAAAGACCATCTAACGTTATCGACAAGGACACCTCCCAGCTTGGGTGCGATAATCTCCGGAATTCCAGCCATGCCATCAATTATCCTGGTGTAAATGGGATGCTTGTGCAGTGGGAAGCCCTGCGCAATGAGGGATGAAGTTACCCGAAAGAATACCTGCACAGCCAACACGAGGATTTTCACTGCCAAAATGAGAGCAAGGGAGCTCGGCAAAGCGCCACATACCATCAATCCCAGCGCGAAGACGGTGAGTGCTGAGAGGTACACCCAAGTCATGCTGCACTCCGCATAAAGCTTGCCAGGAGATACACCGATCGGTACCAGGCCACATCTTCGAGTGAGTCGAATCCTGGGGTAATTTAGGGACTGCCGTCACAAGGATGGTATGATCCTAGGGTATTGTAATACAACTGTTGGCTATGCGGCTTGCCCTGGGTGCCACTGAACGTAAACCGAGCGGCTGCAAACCAATTGCGAAACCCAGGCAAAAAACCGCCAGAATTAAGCCCGCAACGCTGTAAACCAGGGGAAACCCATTGGTATATTGCGCCGTGTCGTTTTCTATTTCTTCTTCGCTGCCGGATGCAGTCGGTGACATCCACTCTTGATGAAGCCCCATTACGTGATGAAGTCATGCAAGAGTCCCTGGACGAAGATTAGACGATATCTTGTCCCTTCTGGGTCGTGACCACGAGCAGTGGCTTATGGCGGCCATTTCTTGACAAGCACCCGTGGTCCCCGAATAGCAGCCTCACACTGACGGCGACGAGAATATTTCTCGAGGTTGATTATTCGGCCCCATCATCAGCGGCGCAAACCCCGACTACAGACCAGCCGCAGACAGGGATAATTATTATAATCTCCAGGTTCCAATTTCATTCATGGAAGTGGACGGTACTCTGCACAAATAGGGGGCAGATATAGTTCCTCAATTCCCATTCGTTCCTTTACCCGCCTGCAGTGTGCATGACTTATACAGAGACAGGCCACGCTTTTGAAACCGATTCTATGGGTCTACACGCCACTAAAACCAGACGTACATGCTAAATGTGAATGCTGCTTTCAGCAAAATATCGCACATCAAACTATCGTACCGGCAGATAAGAGCCTGTAGGTCCTAGAAGCACTCCTGGTGTTGCTTGTTTGGTACCGATCCTGTTGCCTTGCCAGATAGACCTGCCTCCGTGGGCTGATCGCAGCATTGCTCGCATTTCAACATGCTCAGGAATGACATTCAATTCTACGCCCACGCCCGCCACACAAGCCCTATACGGCTAGCAATTGGGCTAGTAGGAGATTGAGGGCTGGTTGATGGCCCTAATAACTCTAGTCTTGCTTCTGGATCTATCGTTGAGGATGCTGCCTAACTGAGGAATGACATCAAAACTCGATCTCAGCACACATCTGCGGGTCGTAGAGCCGCCCTCGCTGCGGCCTTAAAAGATAACAAGAGCCTATAGACACTCGAACGATGAGCGAGACTTCGTAGCTGGACGCCTGTCGCTAACGCTGATATCCCAACGTTGAGAAGTAGTGAAACTACAGACTCTACGGCAGTTACTTATGAGGAGAAAACTACCTTATTCGCCGAACGATTCTTTCTGACGTTAGTAGTAAACTTCTTAGATATTTTAAAGGAGGAATGAATTATTAGAAAGGTGAAAAAGCGATTCGAAATTAAGAAAAAAGTCAACTTCTCTAAAGTAAAAGAGATATTACGTTACGTAGGTGCTTAGAAGGCGTTTGGAAAAGATAAGCTCTACTATAATACTTTGGATGTTCTACTGAGGAGCACTTAGACTTATCTAGCACGTAAGGCGCCAAACCTAGCCCTATATAAGGTAAGCTTAGTAAATAGATATTTTAGATAGAAAATAAAGCTCTTACTACTATATTACTTAATATCCTAACTTAAACGTTATACTTTAGTTTATATAAACTCCTACGTAGTTAGTTTTAATTACTTATGTACTAACTTAAGTAATAAGCTTTAACTTATTATAGTAAATAGTACTTACGACTAGTATCAAACTAACCCTTTCTTTAGTTTTATTACTTTAGAAAAAATAACTTTCTTATATTTAAACTAGTTATTATAAACGATTACGTCGATAGTAATAACTTAAAGAACGTTAAGCGTAATAATATTCATTACTAAGATAATATCTAGTATTATTATTATATAACTAGCTTGGTAATTATTATTTTTATAACGTTAACTTGTTTATTTAGTTAGTTAATAATTCGACAAACGTAATGACTTTTATAGTTAAACCTATGATTTAGATTAAACTATTAAATTATTGACTAAAGATAGTAATAAAAACGTTACTATTAATAAAGTAGTTAATAATAATACTTACTAAGTAATTATTTTATAACTACTTTATACTTATAACTTATTAAATTTAAAGAAATCTACGTTTATATTTAAAATAACTAGTAAACGGCTAACGTTATAACTATTTTTAATACTAACTAAACTAACCTTAAAATTATAACTTCCTTATTGATAAATTTAAAAAAAAGTAGTTACCTATTTAAAACTATAGGAAAATTAAAACGACTTCGAAGCGTACTCTTTACGGAAAATAATAAAGAAATTAAATAAACTATTAAAACCATTCTAACTACTTTCTAACATTTCGAAAAATAAAAGTAAATTAAGAATCTACCGCTTAACTTTATAAAGAGACTCTTGGAAACCTTAAGAGAAATAATATTAATAATATAGATATTATTACTAATATTAAGGCCGATAATATTATAACTAAGTTGAATGATTTATTTATTAAAGAAAACGTTAATTTTATTTTAACCTAAAAGAATAAATGAAATAAAAGTATTAAATAATTAATGGAATACGTTAAACCTCTTAAATTAATAATTACTTTTAATAACGGAGATTATTTTTTCGTAAAATTCTTAATTAAATATTAAAAATTTAAACGACTAGTTTTTATTTTTATAATAATTACTAATAATAAATAATAAAAACCGAACTTAAGAACTTAATACTGAAAAAGAAACCAACGTTAACGTATATTTAATTATAATACGTTTTTACATTAAAACTAATAGATCGTAATAATTAATTTACTTAGTAAATTGTAAGAGGGACGCTAGGAAGGTAGCACCTGGCCCGTTCATATAGGAAGAAAGCCTGGGCCGCGATGGCCCAGGCCTGGGCAGGGCACCTGACTGAGCACCTGCCTAGGCACGTGCGGAATGCCGTGACTGGCCGGGCCCCTTTTAGGGCCCAGGGCTCGCACAGGCTCCTTTTAAGGCCGTTCGCCGGGCGTTCGGAGAACAACCGGCAAGTTGAAGTTTCACAACCAAGAATATACTACCCTTTGTGCTATATCTCCCTTCCTTGCCTTGTGAATATACCGATCCCCTTACATAAATACTTTAATACTATTAAATTAGCCGGTAATTATAATAGATTTAATAGTAGTTATAATAGGAATAATATAAAATTATAAAAATTTTATAAAAGAATTTAAAAAATAAAAATAAAGTATTATAACGGTAAATATAATAACTAAATAACTAATTATTATAATATTAATAATAAATTTAAATAATTAAAAAATCTTCGACGTTAAATTATATTAGTTTAACGTAAAGAAATAAAATAAAAAATTAATTTTCGTTAATAGTAAAACTATTATCTTTCGAAACTTAATTCTTTTTAAAAATACCGTTAATAACGCCGTTAAAATAACGTCCGAAAAATAAAACTTATTAAAAAGTTAAACTTATTATTTCATAATAAAATTTAAATATAATACGTATAATTATTTTCGTCTATTAAATAAAACTACTTAAAAGACGATTTTAATAATTAGTTTATTGTTTTTTATAAACGATTTAGAATTTAATTAACGGAATTTAAGTTTTAATTTAAAAAGTACCATTATATTTACGAAAATATTTATAACGACGTTAGTTTTTTTACGTTTACATACGAATATTTCCGATATATTCGAGTTTAAAATAATATTACTAATTAATAATTTATTTTTTTAATTTTAAAATTAAATATACGTAGAATTAAAAAAAATACTTACTCGAACTATAATTAAACGTATCGATTTCAAAATATTTTTTTAACAGAGAAATATAATAACGCGTATTTTGAGAAAAATATCTTAAGAAAAAAACCTTTAACGTATTTAATTTTAAGAATAAATATTATATTAACATTATTAAATACGTATTTTAAAATAACTCTAACGACGGAAAAGTTAATACTAACTAAAATAAAAACCAATATAATTATAACGAACAAAGTAAATTTATTAAGAATTTAATTAACTATTACGAATATTCGATTAAACCTAATTATTAATAATATAATTAAAACGATAAAAATAACTAACGTAACGAAAACTATAATAACCGATTAGAATATAACGATCACTTTCTAAAATAAAATAACTGATTTAAAAAACGTCTTACGTACTGAAGATGTTAATATAGTAAATATAATACGTTTGTTAAATGTAGGTGAAATTACGTTTATTATAATGAAACGTTTATATAAAAAGACGATAAAGACGTTTAAAAACGTATAAATTAATTACGTAAAGATAATTATGTTTATATTAACTAAAAAAAAACCTTATTTAACGACGTAAAAGATAAAAAGAACAAAGAAATAAAATACTTTAAAATCAAAATTACTTATTTTGTAAACTTTAAAGATAAACGTAAAATTCTTTATTAGGAAAAACGTAATTAAAGTAAAATCGAACTGTAAACGTATTAAACGTATTATACCGAATTCCGTTCTCAAAATATTTTATTCGATTATATTTTATAATAAAAATCTTATAAATAACTAATGTAGTTAAAGAAATTGATAAGTTAAATGAAATAGAAACTTAATATAATATTAGAAACGTTTATAATAATATTAAATACGTTAAATTAGTTTATAATTTAAACTATTAAGTTAATAAAAATATAGAATAATTATAACCTTACTTGTAACGTAGAAAACGAAACGAATTTTATAATATTTAAACTACGTTTTAAAATAAATTAAATTATTAAAACTAACGTTAAACTTAATGGTAACTTTTAAAACTTTAATAAATAAACGTATTTAAAGATCGTTATTAAAAATAACTTTAAAACTTTCGAAGTCGAAGTTTATAGAAATATTAGATGTTGTTAAAGTAGGTAAGGGGTTAAATGGATTCAAATTGCGATACACTCTAACTATTTCTATTCTACAGTCTTTCTTCTAGATATATATAATTCTTATTGAATTTAGATTTATAATAGTTATAAAATCGGATATTTTATTTACCGAGATATGAAACCGGATATCTTACTTACTGAAATATAAAACCGGTTATCTCTATTTCGGAACGTTTAGTTGTTTTAGAATTTAATATTTGTGGATATAGTTGTTTTAGATTACCTAGAGTTCAGCTGGAGCTTATTTTAGTGTTTTAGAGTTGTTTTAACTGTTTTAGAGTTTTATTAAACCTAAAAAGGTAATATATTTTACATCCCCCCGTAAGCTTATTATAGTGTACTGTTTTTAAGCTTATAAAATTTATTTTGATATTCTAATATAGTGGACTATATTTAAATATCGTTATTTTATTTTATTTTAATTAAACCTAGTTTTTCTATAAAAGCTTTTTGTTTATTTATATCTAGGCCTTTTGTAAAGTCGTTAGCTAGTTGTTCTTTACTAGGAATATGTATTACTTTTGCTTTATTATTTTGTACACTTTCTCTTGTGAAGTGATAAGATATATCTATATGTTTACTTCTTTTATGAAATTTAGTATTTTCGGATAATTTTAAGGCTGCTTGATTATCCGTTAAAATTACTGGTATATTATTATTTATTCCTAAATTTAAGATTTTATTTAAATATTGAATAACGTTATTTAAATATATATTTTCTTTCATTGTATCTCTTAAAGTTATATATTCACCTTCACAACTAGAAAGTGCAATTGTTTTTTGTAGTGAACTATTCTAACTTATTATATTATCTCCTAGTTGGAAAATATATTCAGAAGTGTTTTTTCTTGAAGATAAATCACTTCTTCAGTTAGAATCACTATATTTTTTAAATAGTAGTTTATTTTTATTATATTTTATTCCTAAATTATTATAGTGATTTAAATATTTCCAAATTCGGTCTAAGGTTCGAAAGTGAGTATTATTTAGTTTAAACATAAATTTAGCGTATAAATTAACGGCATAGGATATATCTGGTCTAGTTTTTATTGCTAAATATAGTAAAGCTCTAACTTGTTGTTGATATATAGTTATTTCTTTTTGGGGAATTATATCTTCATCTTTTGTTTTTTCTAGTTTTATTCTTAATTCTACTGGAGTAGATACCGGTATTAAATTCTGTTTGTTATATTTTTCTTTTATAGTTTTTAAATATTTATTTTGGTGAATAGTAATAGAATCTTTATTTCTTTCAAATTCCATTCCTAAGAATTGGTTTAATTTTCCTAGGTATTGTATATTTATCTCTTTTCCTATTTCTTTCATTAATTCGTTATTTTTAATTGTATTAGGCCCTGTAATAATTATATCGTCTACGTGATAAATTAATATAGTATAGTATTCTTTATGTATAAATACGGCTTTATCGTATGGAAATACTATGAAACCTAGTTTTTGTAGTAAATTTCTTAGAAATTGATACCAAAGCCTTGGTGATTGTTTTAAACTATATAAAGCTTTTAATACTTTATAGATATATTTCTTATTTAAATTATATTTTATACTTTTTTCTTTCATTAATTCGAAATATCCTTTAAGTAGTTCAGTATATATTTCTGTATCGATTTTTGCGTGTATAAACGCACTTTTAATATTATATTGTTTTAATTCCTAGTTATTATAGATAGTAATAATTATAAATATTCTATAGATTTCTAGTCTATAAGTAGTAGAAAAAGTATCTAAATAGTCGATACTATATATCTAGTTAAATCCTTTAATTACCTATCGGGTTTTATATTTAATATTTTCTTCTATATCGAATTTATATTTATATACCTATTTTCCACGTAATATATTTAATTCTTTATCTATAGGTAATTCTATTATCTCGTAAGTTTCTTGGTCTTCTAAGCTAGTTATTTCGTTTATCATTCTTTTTATCTATTCTTTAGAATTTATATTAGTTATTACTTGTTTATATGTTTTTAGTTTATTATTTATATTGTTTGTTAACGAGACTAACGCTAGTTCGTTAATTTCATCTATATCATTATCTTAGTGATATTCTTTAAAATTTCTTAAAGTATTATAATTTTATATATGTTCTTATATATTTTCATATATATTATTATTATTACTAGTTAAATCTATTACTTTATCTATAAAGGATTTTAAAAATCCTTTTATTTTATCGTTATCTATATTACTTTCAATAAACTTATTTTCTAAGATTTTAACGTTTTTAGACTATATAGCCCTTTTTAATTCTAAATCCTAAATACGGTATTGGTTTGTTCTAAAACTTATTAGAACTTCCTTTTTTGCTTTAGGGTTTAGTTTTTTAGTTTGTACGTTTTTATTTTTATAAAAGGTAATAGAACCCTATATTTTAATATTAGTAATATCTAGTGTTTCTTTTATTTTTAATTTATATAGTGTTTTATAATTTATTATACTATAAGGTGTACGATTATATAAATATACCGTAGTATATAAAGTTTCTCCTTAAAGATAGAAAGGTAAGTTAGAATTATATAATAAAGCTCGAACTTTATTTAATAACGTTCTATTTATTCGTTCGATAAATCCGTTTTGTTCTTTAGTATAAGGTGTTGAATTCTAGTGAATTATTTTATTTTCAGTAAAGTGTGTTTTAAATCGTTTATTTATAAATTCCTTTCCATTATCTGTAGCGAATATTTTTATTTTATAGTTATTTTTATTATTCTCTACTCTTTGTTTATACTTATAAAAAGCGTTAAAAGCTTTATCTTTATTTTTTAATAGTTCTACTTCTAAATAACGAGTAGATTTATCTAAGAAAGTAATAAAATATTTATAGTTATTATAAGTATATGGTTTAATTTGTCCGTATAAATTACTTGTTACTTTTTCTAAGTAATTTAATTGTTTGTTATTTACCTTGTGATTTATTTTATTTGTAAACTTTGCTTTTATATATATTTTACAATCATTTATATTGTAATTGTTATTATTATAACTAATAGTAGATTTTTTTAATTTATTTAATACGTTATTGTTTATATGACTTATTCGTTAGTGTTAAATACTATTATCTTCTTTTATATATAGTAGTTGGTTAATTTGTTTTTTTATATTAATGATTTTAACTGGTAAATAGTATAAGTTTTTTATCTTTTCTCCTTTTATTATTATTTTATTATTTTGCATTAAGATAGCGTTTGTATAAGTTAAAATTGTTTTAGTTTCTTTATTAAGATTTCCTTATGATATTAGATTTATACTTAGTTTAAGTATGTAAAAATAGTTTTTTAATATAGTTTTTATTTTAAAATCAGTAAATTTAATATATACATTTCCATATCTTTTTATATCTATTATTTTTACATTTCCCTAACTAATTCTTTTATTATAAGGAAAGAACGAGCAAAAATAACTCCTATCCGTAATTATATGCCTTGTTGCAGTGCAGTTTAATATAAAATTAGTATTATATCTTATATTTTTACGGATATTGAATACCTTGTGGTTTCGTGAATTTTTTTTTACGTTGTTGATAGAAGAGACTAGTTTATTTAATTCTTTATTAGTTATTAATTCGTTATTAGTAGTAATATTAGTTATAAATACTTCTATATCTTTAAATTCGATATTATTTATATCGAAATCGTTAATATCGATTAAACTTGTATCTAAATTTTCAGTTGTTTAGGTAGAAGTATTAGTAAATAATACTTCTTCGTTATTTTCCCGAATATCCCTTAGATAAAGTAATTTTTCATCACTTTAGGAAGAAGAATTAGTTAATTCCTTTTATTTCTATTTCTAACCTTTTAAGGCTTTATCTAAGAACAAAAAAAAGTAGTTCTTTACTTTATATAAGGTTAGTTTGTAGTATTTGTAAATCCTTCTTTTTGTGATTTTGTATGGTTTTTTGCCTCTATATTTAGTATAGAAGGCGTGATTACCGTTGTCAATCGAGTTGATATTGCATTCTTGTAATTCCTGTCTTCTAGATTTATCTAAAAGGTGTGCAAATAGTGTTTCTAGCGTGTAAGCGTTAGAATTATTTCTAAGGTTTTGGGTAACGTTGGATATAAATCCGTTGTAAGTTTCGGATAAGTTATTTAATACCCAAGTAATTATTACTTGTTTGGGTAATTCTAGGCTTTTAGCCTTTAACTGGTCTGATAGTTGTTTTATCTTATTTAAGAATTTTTCTATAGAAGAAAACTTAGATAAGTGGGAATCGAAGAATTCCTTATAAATAAGGAATTCCGATGTAAATCCCCTTGAAGAATATAAATCTTTTAAGGAATTCTAGGCCGATTTTGTAGTATTTAGGTGTTGAATTTGTAGTAGGGGGCTATTTTCTATTAGAAGATGGATTGTTGTAAGGGCCTTTGCGTTGTTGGCCGAATTATCGGCTTTAATTGTATCGTTCAGGCCTTTTTTCGTTAGGAAGGTAGCGGTTCGAAGGGCCTAAACTTCATAGTTAGAAGTGCCCTTAAGCTTCTGGATAGAAACCTTCTCGGTAGATATCTTTTATAGTTATAAATTAATTTATTAGTATATTTTATTTAACAGTCGGGGTTTTATATAGTATTATACCTTGAAAAGTGATTCCGTTTCGATTTTAAAAATCGACGCTATTCCCGATTCGGAAGTTGGTGACTGATATTATTAGTATTATATGTTAGTTATATTATATATTTTTTTATAGTTAAAAGGTTTTTATATTCGATTTTTAAGAAGTGGTTAAAGTTAAGGATTGTACAAAAGTTGTAATTGCGTTCTTTGTACAATTCCAATTTGCAGTTGCTTACCAAAATTCGAATTCTTCTTCATTATAACAAGTTGTAGTACAAAACAGTAGATAAACCAGTTATCTTCTGATTATACTTATAAATCACGTGATCGGGTCACGGGGCGTGGAGAAAACGTGAAAAAGAGTGCAATTTTGCAATAAAAGGTGTTTGTAATTAGTGTAAAAACGTATTGGATAAATTGATTTTAGCGTGGAAAATGATGTAATATGATTGGTTGAAGTGAAATAAGGTTTAAAAACTTGAATATGATTGGATAGACTTGTTAGATTTGAAAGGTATGGGCAGCCGGGCTCATAACCTGTTAAAGTAGGTAAGGGGTTAAATGAATTTAGATTGCGATACTTTCTAACTATCTCTATTCTACAGTCTTTCTTCTAGATATATATAATTCTTATTGAATTTAGATTTGTAATAGTTGTAAAACCGGATATCTTATTTACCGAGATATGAAACTGGATATCTTACTTACTGAAATATAAAACCGGTTATCTCTATTCCGGAACGTTTAGTTGTTTTAGAATTCAATATTTGTGGATATAGTTGTTTTAGATTACCTAGAGTTCAGCTGGAGCCTATTTTAGTGTTTTAGAGTTGTTTTAACTGTTTTAGAGTTTTATTAAACCTAAAAAGGTAATATATTTTACAAATCGGATTCGACGAATTAAACGAATTACATACTGGAGAAAATATATATACAGAATTTTCAAATATAATCGACGATTTTCCAGCAATTAAAAATAACATACTATCTTTTACTCGCGATAATGCTACAAATAATGATAAATTTATCGAATATTATAAAACAAATTTGAATTCAAATATATACGACGTTCGTTGCGTTTCACATATACTAAACTTTGTTGTTAATGATATATTACGCGAATACTTATTAAAATTGAAAAACAATTCAAATTTCAACTTAAATATTACTTCAAAAATTCAACGAATTGCTACTATACTTAAATATAATAACGAACCAAAGAAACTTTTTAACGAAGGAATACAAAAATATAAAAACGACGGAATTATACCTCAAAATTACAACGTTACGTTAATTCCACTTGATAATTCAACTCGTTGGAATTCAACTTATAAAATGATAAAAACAACTCTTGAACTAAAAACAACTATTATATACGTATCGAAAAATACAAATAACGATGAATTTAAAGATATTATACTTAATAAAGACGAATGGGAAGCTTTAGAAGAGCTTGAAAATATATTCGAAATATTTATTAAACCTACTACGAAATTACAAGGCTAAATCTATATAACGTCAAATTATACATTACTATATATATATCGAATATATAAACAACTAAATAAATTACTTCAAATATATAACGAAAAATCACGAAATTCACGATCAAACTTTTATAATCATTATATTTCAGCTATTAAAAACGGCCTTGAGAAACTTGATAAATATTACCCTTGAATTATCACTGCAAACGAATTTAAAAAATTTAAACCCTATATTATAAGTATTATACTCGATCCACGATTTAAATTAATTCATTTCGAAAACGACGGATTATTAAACTTTTACCCAAACGTTAAAACGACGCTATAACTATATTAAAATACGAATATAATAAGATAAAAAAACGAATTAAATATAACAACAAATTTACCAAATATATCATTTGACGAATTACAAGAAGATATATATAATGCAACAGACGAATCAAATTCTGACGATGAATTTTATACTAAAACTTATGAAAAAGAAGACGAATATACAATATATTTAAACGAAAAAGCAATATCTTTAAAAATAAACCCTCTTGAATATTGGAAGAATAACGAATATAAATATCCAATTTTAACTATATTAGCTCGACGATTTTTAGCAATTCCAGCTACTTCAGCTTCTATTGAATCGACATTTTCTATTGCAACAAATATTATAACAAAAAATAGAAATCGTTTATTACCAATAACAGCAAAACGATTAATCTTATTAAAAAGTTGGAAGATAAATGATTTAGAAGAGTTGGAAAAAATAAAAAGAATAAAAGAAAAAGAATATGAAACGGAGGAAAATGAAAATAATTAAATAAAGGTTTTTATTATTTTATATATATATTCTATTTTGTTTTAGACTTTACTTTAAATTCTATTTTAATTTTGAATTTTAATTTTACAATATTTTATATTATATTATATATAAAATATTAATACTACACTTAGTAAGTACTTTTTAATACTAATATTAAATTAGTATTTAAAAACTAATACTTTTATTTACTAATTATTATTAGTATTTACTAATACTAATTAGTACGTACTAATTTCCCAACCCTGCTTATGGGGGGATGTAAAATATATTACCTTTTTAGGTTTAATAAAACTCTAAAACAGTTAAAACAACTCTAAAACACTAGAATAGGCTCCAGCTAAATTTTAAATAATTTAAAACAACTAAACATTCTAAAATAAAAATAACTAGTTTTATATTTTAGTAAAAAAGTAAGATATCCGGGTTTATATTTTAGTAAATAAGATATCTGGTTTTATAACTATTACAAATCTAAATTTAATAAGAACTATATATATTAGGAAGAAAGATTATAAAATTAGAGATAGTTATGAACAGGGTAGGTAATTAGTGTAATAATTTTATTTTTTACTAAAATATACATTACAAAATGAAAAATTATTTTATTATAAAATAAAATTATTTTTTAATAAGTTATAATAAAAAATACACTTAAAAAATACATTATTTTTGTAATATAATATAATAAAATAAAATACATATATAATATAATAAGTAGTTAACTAATAAATAAAACAACTAACTAATTAAGGAAATAATTAACTATTTAAGAAAATAATTAACTAACTAATATTATCTTTAATTATTAACTCTGTTTTTAAATCTTTTATATCTTTAATTTTCTAGCTTTTTAATAAAATAAGCTTTTTAACAGTTTCAGGATTAAGCTTATTTCTTGGTTTAGTAATAATATTATTACTAATTGAAAAGGTACTTTTAATAGAAGCTGAAGTAGTTGGAATAGTTAGATAATATCTAGTTAAAATATTTAAAATAAGATATTTATAAGTATTTTTTTTTCTAATATTCTAATGGGTTAACTTATTTAATTAGTTAATATAATAACTTATATAATTAAAATAATAATAAATATATTAACTTCTCTAGGTTTATAATCTTCATTTAAATATAATAAATATTCCTCTTTTTGTTTAGATTTAGATATATAAAAATCATTATCAGAATTTAAATCATTTTGTGAAATATTAGGTGAGATATTAGATGTAGCGTTATATATATTTTCTTGTAATTCGTTAAATGAGATATTGGGATCGATTACTTTTTGTTGTTTATTTTTAAGATTATTAAAAGTTAGTTTATATATATATATATATATATAAATATATAATTTATAAAAGATATTCATTTTTAAGTAAATTTAATATATCAATATGAATTTTATTATAATGATGTAATAAGCTACTTTTAAAAAGCCTTATTTTAAAACGAGGCTCTAATATAAGGCTTATAATATAAGCTTTATAATTAAATATTTGTTGAGGTATAAGTTTTTGAGGAAAATATTTTGCTAACTTTATAATACCTTTTTCAATAGTATTTATAAAGTTAGTAAAAAATTAAGCTTATTATTATAATATATTAGTAAGTATATATATATAAATATAAATAATCTTTCTTACTTGAGTATTATCTCTTTAAATAATTCTTTTATATCTTTAAGATAAATTTTCTAGTTTATTATATATTCTATATATATATAATAAAGCTTTAAGTAAAGTTAAATAAACTTGACCTTGTAAACGTTTTGATAGTTTAATAAATATTTCAAGTATTTGTAATAAAGTATTAATACTTAGTTAATCTTTAGTATTAAAACTAAGCTCTTTAAACTTTATATTAGTAGTATTTCTATTAATATAGTCTAAAGGCTCTTTTAATATAGAGATAGCTTTTAGTATATAATATGTCGAATTTTATCGAGTAACGTTATTTATAAAAGATTATTAGTTAAAATATAAGTAAATAAGTAGATAAGTAAATAAGTAGATAAGTAAATAAGTAAATAAGTAAATAAGTAAATAAGTAAATAAGTAAATAAGTAAATAAGTAAATAAGTAAATAAGTAAATAAATAAATAAGTAAATAAGTAAATAAGTAAATAAGTAAATAAGTAAATAAGTAAGTAAGTAAATAAGTAAATAAGTAAATAAGTAAATAAGTAAATAAGTAAAAATATTAAAATATTAAAAATACTAACCTAAAGGTATAACTTTAGTATTATATTTTTTCGATTGTAGGTTGTAAAATTCAATTCCTTGAAGTAGTAATTTATGAACTTCTTGAGTATATTTTGTTAAAGTAGCAATTCGACGTATTCGAGAAATAATATCTAAATATAGTTAATATATTAAAATTAAATTTAAGATAAAATTAAATACTTACTATTTTCACTATCTTTAATATATAAAGATAGTATATCTTGAGCAATAAGGTTGATAATATGAGTAGTATATTTAATATCGTTTTCGAAAGTTTTTTTTACTAATATTTTATATTGGGTTTTAAATGTAGTTAAAAAGGTTGAATTATTCGAAGCGTTATTTCGAGTAATACTAATATAACGTTAGTTTAATATATTAATTATAATTTAAAAATTTACTAACTTTGATATATTTTCGAGGGTTAGACTAGGATAGTCTTTTAATATATTATTAAATATATTAAATATATATTAACCGGTATGACTATCTGTTATTTCGTTAAAGCTTATTTTAATTAATATTAATATAACTTTTAATTTTAAATAATACTTACCTATAAACTTATATTTTAACTTAAACTCTTTAATTATATAGCTTATAATTAAGCCGATATAAGAAATTTATGTGTTTAACGTTTATATATTAAAAGTTAAGGAAAACTTTCTTAAACTTTTAATACTATTATTTAATTCGCTATTAAAAGTAATTAGATTATTTTGAAAAGTAGTATCTAAAATAGCCTTTATTTTATAGTTATTTAGAGTAGGTATTGATTTTAATTATAATTAGTAAATATTTAAATATAATATTAATTAAAACTTACTTATTAAAGTAACTTAATAAATCTTTAAAAGTTATAGAGTTTAATATATTAAAAGATAGGTTATTTTCGATAATAAAAGCTAATATTTTATTATAAGCTTCATTTTCGTTAAATAACCTATCTTCGCTTAAAGTATTAACTCGAGGCCTTTTAGTAGGGGTTTGAAATGAAAAGAAATCATTTTTAAAAGGTAAAATATAATCTTTCTCTAAAATAAATTAATATATAATTATATATCGTTTAATATAATAATAAATAATTATTTACTTAAAATTCGATCTTTTTCGCTTTCTTTATTATAAGCAATTATAGGATGAATATTTTTATAATGTTGAGCAAAATTTATTCCTTGAAATCGTTTGACAGAAACAAATTCATTTTTATAAGTACACTTATTATTATATTATTATATTAGTATAATATATATATATATATATATATATATATATATATATATATATATATTAAAACATAAGAAAATAACTTACATAGTACATTTTAATATCATTTGCCGATCTTGACCTGGAATTATATCTTTTAATTCCCTAGTAAAAAGGTTATTTTTAAAAATATAAATAGAAGATTCTGAATCAGGTCCTAGTTTATAATTTAGATCGTTAAAATCGATTTTTTTGGATTTTTTTAAAGTAATTAAAGAGTAAGAAGGTGTAGAATTTGTAATAGATAAAATTTCTAAATCTAAATCAATATTTATAGGTGAATCTGTAATAGAATAAAAAGAATCTATGATAATATATATATATATATATAATATAGTTTAATATTTATCTTAATGTTAATTTATATTTATAAAAGTAAAAGTAAAAGGAAGAAATTAAGGGAAATTAATAGATATATATATTTAAAGATTAAGAATAAAATCATATGATTTGCTTTAAAATCAAAATATCATATAATTTGCTTTAAAATCAAAATATCATATGATTTACTTTGAAATCAAAATATCATATGATTTGCTTTGAAATCAAAATATCATATGATTTGCTTTGAAATCAAAATATCATATGATTTGCTTTGAAATTAAAATATCATATGATTTGCTTTGAAATTAAAATATCATATGATTTGCTTTGAAATTAAAATATCATATGATTTGCTTTA